>CM060088.1:15708604-16308604 GCA_030522485.1 Stenchaetothrips biformis
TCCGCTCGTCGCTGTGTTTGCGCCGGGTTGCTGGATAAATCAGACGCCTTATGGGACGTTTTGATCGGCCGGCGTCCCCGGGCTGTAAAGTCCGGCGATCGGCGCAAACAACAGCAAACGGCGCGGCACGCCCACGGCTCGCCCGTTTGCGGAGGAAGATTTCGCGGGAAAACACGGACGATTCAAAATTGGGTCAGGAGGGCTCGTGCGTGTTTGTGCCGTTTGGTTGGAGTACGGCGGGAATGTACGAGGAACCGCCACCCCCTGCCGAGGCATTCCCGTACTTTTATCGGAAGGCGGCGGCGCGGCGGCAGCGGCAGCCACGGGACGGACAGAAAAATAAACGAGCCTCGCGCGTTTTACGTGCAACATTCAATTGCGGCAGTTACACTTGTTTTATTCACTGCGTGACATTGGAACCCCGTTTACTTATGGCTTGTGTTTTTTTTTGTTGTTGTCTTTTTTTGGTGAGGCTGCGGGTGCGGGGGCGTGGCGGAGAGAGGCTGACATCGACCTCCTGCCTGCCGCTGCTGCTGCCTGCCTGTGACTCCGAACAGTGGCGTCTCTGTCTCTCTCGCACCCTCACGGAGCGTCCCGTGCGTGCGAGAGAGACAGAGCGACGAGTGCCGCTGCAGCGAATTAACTCGTTAATGCGACGCCCGCCCATTAAAAACATGCAGGCGTCGGGAGGGACGTGCCGGCCCGCAGGCCCGCGCAGTGGGCCCGCCCGGTCTGGCCGCATGACGTGTGGTCAACTGTGCGGCGGCCCAGAGCAAGCGAAACAACAAAACAAAATAAAAAGAGCGGCAAGATTTTTTTTTCTTTTTTTGCAGTCTCCTCGGTTGCCCGGTTTCGCGCACCGCCTCTCTGCATCACCGATGTGGATGAGCAGCCTGAACCGCAATGTGTCGTTACTCGCACGCCGTTAACGCAGCAGCCCTGCATTCATATTGCTTTACGACGAGTCACGTGGTACACGCGTGCGTGGTAATGCTACGACGCGCCGACACGCACGCTCACACACATACACACCAAAACACTCTCTCTCTCCCTCTCTCTCTCTCTCTCTCTCTCTCTCTCTCTCTCTCTCTCTCTCTCTCTCTCTCTCTCTCTCTCTCTCTCTTTGTCGCGACAGAATGTACACTGAGAGAATGTTTGGTGGCAGAGAATAAAATTTTAGACACCAGAGCTAAAAAAATTATTGGCTCCATTCGCCACTAAAAAATTTAGACACACCGTCTAAAACCATTTAGACTTCCCATTTAATGCCAAAGTGTAAATTTAATTTAACGAACAATTTAAAAAATTTCGGGCTCTCTCTATAAGCGTTTAGTTGTGTGCATGACGCACACTTCCATCTGTATCCCTCTGGAAGTAATCCCTAATCAGCGTAGGTAAAATTTAAAACCTTCACATACTACCTTCCAACAAGTAGGAACCAGTTGTTGTTGCATTATAAAAATCCGAGTGATTGAGGACCTTTGTACATTATTCTCTTTGGATGCTGGATGCCAGCCCCTGTACCTACCGAAATGCCCAACCGTAGCTACAACCGAGAAGTAAGTCCGTGAGGACGACAGGGCCATCTAGCGGATGATCCGAAACACGGACAGCAAGGAAAACCATAACAGCTAAGTCATCTTCGACACTACTATTGATAGAGTTTTTGGTGACCTAGTCTGAAATGAGTTTAGAGCTGAGGTCTAAATGGGTGAGGACACAAAAACTAAACTGTGTTCTGATTTTCAATTTAAAAAAAAAAAAAAAAATTAGCATTGACCACTCCGTTCGCCACTAAACGTTTGTTTAGTCACAGCCACCAAACATTTATCTCAGTGTAGAACACGCGTGGCATGGTGAGCATGGTGAACATGATGAGCATGGTGAGGCACGCCACACGTGGTCGAAAACGTGGCGACGCACGCGGCGGCACGCGGGGACACGCGAACCGCACGGTAAGGCACGACGGCGGGCCGGCCGGCTGGGCTATACGGCTGCTATACGGTACGGCCTGGGCCACGCCATTATATAACACCGCCTCTCATTTGGAAGAGTTTCGCAACGCAAAAAGAGCGAGAAACGAAACTGGATCAAAGCATGTGGACTTAGGAACCCCCCCCCCCACTCCTCCTCGGTCCTTTGCCGAGCCCCTGTCCCCTTCCACCTTTCTCCTTCCCCCCCCCCCCTCCGCCGGCCAAACCAGCCACCGCTACCGGCTGCCTGTATCGCTCGCATGCTGCTGTAGTCTGTATGGGATGCGACGCCTGACCCCCGCTGCGGCTGCACAGTGGGCCAAGACCGGAGCAGGTGGCCGAAACTCTTTGCGCGTTTTGAGGTCCAGAGTCGCCAACAGGACTCGAACCGACCGTGTGACACACACACACACACACACACACACACACACAATTTAGCACCAGCGCAAATTTATCTTGCTCTGTACGCCCAGTTAAATTTTTAGCTTTACAGCTAAAAATTATTAGCTGGGTACTTTTAGCCCGGTAAAAACGGAGACTAGCTAAATTGAAAATAACTCTAGCTGCATTGGGATACTTGAAACCTGCATAAAAAAAATTTAATATATGTATGGATGCGATAAAACTTTGGACATTATTCGATAGTCCGCCTGCACCAGATCAGTCGCCATGAGGCGCGAACCATCTCAGGAACATTCTTGTCCCATCAGGCTTCCATAAATCGTTGACCATGGATATTGATGTGGTGAACTTGAGGGATAATCCGCTCCCCCACTAACCCATCTCTCACTGCTAGCCATCAGCGCGAGCGAAGCGCCAAGGAACGACCGTTGCGTTCCCCTATCTCCTAAAAGAATTTTTCAGCACGGCAAAGCAAATTTTGCAGCCATCGATTAGCACTGCAGCAAACAAATGTAGCTAAATCCTCCAAAAATATAGGTTTCGTGAAAGCCGACGTCGGGCAAACCCTCTGCTAAATGACAAACCTGACCAGGAGAGGTCGCAAGCATAGATGCAATTATTTTAGCTGTGGTGCTAAAAAAAAAGCCAACTAAAAAATTTAGCTTGGGCCTGAATCATATTTTTTCGCGTGCGTGGCCACGGGCAGACCGTTTAGGGTTCCAAGGTCCTTTCTCTGCCCTTGGCCCTTCGCGGCGTTGCAGCGACGCGGTCGAAGAGAGGGGCTAAAAAGTAATGCGCCCGGCGGCGTGCCGCTTTATCGGATCTGCAGCCGCGACCTCTGCCAGGGATAAGGCTTGACACATTTTTATTTATTGTTTTTACGGGCCGCGCCGCGCAAGACGGCTCGCCTGAGATAACTCTGCGCGCGACAACCCCCCGGACGTTTCGCAGGACCGCAGCGCACAGTGGGCCAGAAGACCGGCCGAAAGTCTAGACGCGCGTTTTGAGAAGCCCCAGAGTGGCGCTAAACGTGCGAATGCGACCCCGCCAATAGACTTCTTCCGAACTAGGGGTGTGCGAATAGTTCGGTACCGATGCGAATCAGGCAATATTCGATTCGATTCAGAGACGAATTCACTGAGTTCGATCTCGAATAATTCGAAATTTCTACTCGTTGGTGGTTCCTCTTTGAACTAAGGTGCACAGATAGGAGAAAAATAAAAATGTATAAAATAACACAAAAGTTCGAGTCGCCATCGAATCGTATAGTTCGATTCGAATTCAACTCGGCAACTTATTCGTGATTCGATGCGAATTCGATTCGAAAAACAATTCAAGATTCGATTCGGATTCGATTCGAAACAAAAATCCTCGATTCGCACACCCCTACTCCGAACGGGGAATCCATTGGTGGGGACATGCTCCCATTCAACGACTCCGGAGCTCGAAACGCGGCCTGGAATTTGACTGGTGGCACCATGGTGCCAAGGTGCCAAGACTGCAGTCTTCTGGCCCAATGTGCAGCGGGCCGGCTGCGGGTGACAGATAGCGAAAATCGGACCGGCCCGACGGGGGGAAACGGGGGGGGGGGGGGGGGGGGCAACCTTCAGTGGGCACCACGGCATCCACAACAACAGCGGCGGCTGGAAGCCAGGCGCCACAAGTACAGCAGCAGTTAGTCGCCGCAGAGCCGCCTTGCGTCCTACGCGATGAATCACGTGACAAGTGTAATCGGCGATACTTTGCGCGCCGGGAGGAAAAATAAAGTACAAACAAAGCCGCCGAGCAATTACATCATGAACGACGACGTGGCGCGGCGGACGCAAAGCGCGTGACGGCCGAGGAAAAACTGTAACGCGCGCCGCTGCCGTGTGCGTTACCGCCGCGGCGCCCGGCGCGCATGCGCATTGCCGCTGGAGATAACCGCCGCCGAATCGAATTCAAGGAAGGCATCTCGCGGCTGAAGTTCCAGAAGCGGAGCGCCAAGCACGCACCGCCGGAAGCACGCAAGCTCGCTGAGGGTCCTGCCTGCTGCCTACCGCCCTGCCCTGCCTGCCGCCCCACAGGGGGCCAGAGGACCGGTGGGTGGAGGCGGTCAAATCCTCACTAAACCCTTTATGTACTTTTTTGTTTATAATTATGCACGATTTTGCAGATGCGTTTGTTATGCATAATATTTTACGTTGTTATGCGTAATTTATTCATAACGGTGTATAAATTATCCGTTGTTATGCATAATATTATGCAGAAGCTTACGTATGTGCAAAATCGTTCATAACCATGTACAGAAAAGTGCATAAGGATTTAATGTGCTGAGTCGCTAAATGGGACTCGAAAAGAACGTGTGACCCCACCAATGGATCGCTCTCCGAACGAGGAATCTATTGGTGGGGTCACTCGTTCGGTTCGAGTCCTGTGTAAGCGACTTTGAGTTCGAAACGCGTCTACAGCTTTGGCCGCCTGCGCCCGCTCCCTTCTTCTGGCCTACTGTTGTGCTTCCAGCCCCGCATTATCCCAGTAGTAAGTCAACAACTCTGAATTGGATCAGAAGGCGCGCGCCACCCACTCTCTCTCTCTCTCTCTCTCTCTCTCTCTCTCTCTCTCTCTCTCTCTCTCTCTCTCTCTCTCTCTCTCTCTCACACACACACACACAGCCGCGGCGTCACGCTGCACCGCGCCCCGCCGTTCCTCGTCATGCAATCCAAGCCGATTGGCATGGCGCTCGCTCGCGCTTTCACGGAATCATAGTAGGAAACGACCGGCCGGCCGTCTTTCCTTTTTAAAACTCAGTTCTGTTTTTTTTTCTTTTTGCGTCGCGGCCCTTCTCTCCGCCGATCCTTCCCCGTCCGAGAGCCGGCCGGCGGAGAGTGGAGCGTGATCGGGCCCATCGTGGTCACAGAAAGGCGCCGCCATCGCGGCGAGGCGGGGGCGGCGCGCGCACTCCCATAATTTCCTACTGAGAAATGCCGTGCTGTTACAATACTAAGCTCATCCTCAGTGCTCACGGGAAAAAAATCATTTGTTGTGGTGATTAGGTCTGTTTGAGAGGCTGAATTCGAAAGCTGCAATCGAAAAGTCGATACCTACAAGCAAAAGCTGGTCGCTTCGACCGACCCCTCGTAAGAGGATAACAAACCCCAGCTCAATTGTCCCCTTACAAGTGGTCGGTCGAAGCGACCAGATTTTGGTTGTAGGTATCGACTTTTCGATTGCAGCTATCACATTCAGTCTATCGAACAAAGCTGATCACCACAACAAATGATTTTTTTTTCGTGCTCTACGACACAAATGTATCATCATACGACAGTGTTCGTCACTCGAAGAAATTGGTCATAAGTTATTGAGAATCCTTCACCATAGGTTACTACCTTCGCTGTGCTGTCATGATACTAAGCTTTTGGTTTGTGTTACGAAGAAAAGTCTCAGTAGGATCTTGGAAGTGCGCTGCAGACTGAGAGTCGTAGCTCTGCCTGTCTCGCGCCCTCCCTCCCGGGACGGCCCTTGAGTACGAGAGAGACAGAGCCACGACTCTCAGTCTGCAGTGCCTCGTGGACGCACGAAAAAAAGTAATTAGTTTATCCAACCGATGTGTCGGTTGGTTTTCGCCCAATCAAAGGTCTTTCGTTCTGGCAACGAAAATTTCGTTTGAGGGGAGGAAAATTTCGCTGCTATGCAACAAATTTATCGTTTTGGTAGCGGACTCGATGGTTGCCACAGCGGACCGGTACCCCCGGCATCGTTCCGCTGAGGCAACCATCAAATCCGCTACCACAACGATAAATTTGTTGCAGCAGCGAAATTTTCCTCCCCTCAAACGAAATTTTCGTTACCAGAACGAAAAACCTTCGATTGGGCGAAAACCAACCGACACTTCGGCAGGGCGTGATAACATAACGGAAAATAATTTCACTTTTTCGACAATATCTCCTGATCGGTAAGAGTAATTTCAACAAACTAGGGTTCATTTGAAAGCTGAGAATGCACTGAATTTTCGTTACCTTATGACCCAACGTCATGAAAACACTCCCTGTGGCCAAAAATAATTTTCGTTACAAATTTATTTCCGTTAATGTTATTTTGTAACAAAAATTATTATCGGTCACAAGGAGTGTTTTTATGACATCGGGTCATAAGGTAACGAAAATTCAGTGCATTCTCAGCTTTCAAATGAACCCTAGTTTGTTGAAATTACTCTTACCGATCAGGAGATATTGTCGAAAAAGTGAAAATATTTTCCGTTATGTTATCACGCCCTGCACTTCGGTTGGATTAACTATTTTTTTTTTTTTGCGTGCGTGCCGGCCGCATGCGAACGCCAACGCCCAGAACTAGGGTAGAAACAGCGGCGATTACGATTTGCCTTCATTTCATTCGGCCTCGAGGGACAAGCAGCAAAAACGTCACTATAAGTGCATCGGTATTTCCCCTTGCAGACCAAACAAAAATATTTTTAAAAAAATTTGAAAAAGACAAAAAATTCCCTTGTTTTACCGCCGTCATAATACCCCCTAATTTACATAAATTTCAATAAAGCCTGTGGAGACATGCGGTGGACCTCCCCAGAGCCGTGCACCGTGCACGCCGAGGCGCGCTGTGGGTCCTTTTTTCACTTTGCGAGGAGGACAATAAATCATTTAAGACGGGAGACAGGAGGGCAGGTGAGCCTGCCTGCCCCCGTCACCCCCCCCCCCTTTCGTTTTCATCCCGGCCCGGAGTGGGGCACCGGGTTGTATTGCGGCAGGTCAGTCTCTGCATGCATGCCTGCCTGCCGGCCTGCCTGCCTGCCCGCCCGCCTGCCTGCCTGCCTGCCTGCCTGCCTGCCTGCCTGCCCGCCTCGCCTCCCCGCCCAAGCACGGCAGTGCAGCAGCCGATCTATTTAATTTCCCGTCGCTTCGATTTTAACTGGCTTTTGAGCAACGCGCGCCACAACGCGAGAGTGCGGCGGCGGGGTGACGAGCCGAGCGCCGCCGCTGCGGAGCCCGGCCGGGGCGTTGCCGGCGGGGTGCGGGGCCGAGCCGAGCCGAGCCGGGCGGCGCACGGAGGCGTGCGGCCGTGCGGCCCGCGTGGTCGGCACAGTGTGCCCTGCCCGCAGTGGTCGCTGACCCGGTTGGCGTTCGGTGCGGTGAGTAGGCCGCGCCGTGGATGACCAACGCACCCCACCGAGACACAGAGGGCCAGAAGACCGGTGGAGGCGGACGCGTTTGAAGCTCCGGAATCGCTAAATGGGGCTCGAACCGAACGCCCAAATGAGGAATCCATGGGTGGGGTCACACGTCCGGTCACACGACTGTGGATGGCTCATAGAGTTTTAGCCGCCTGCGCCGGTCTGCTGGCCCACTGTGCACCGGCCGAACAAGCGGCCCGCTATCTGACCACAGCGGCTGCGCTGCCACAGGCGGCGGCGCCCACACCAGCTGATCGAAAACAACAACACAATCGTTTGCACGCATCTGCCACACCGGCCGAAGGAAAGAAATCCGCGGCACTACCACATCACACAGTGGGCCAGCGCCACGTTACACATTCCTGTCTGGTCCGTGGAACATGCCAGCGCTCCCAGAAAGGGAGCTTTTTTCTTCCTTTTAGCCGCGCGGGCCGGGCGGGCTGCCCCGCGGCGACGGTGTTTGCAGCTGGAGCCGCGCGCTGCGGGGCTTGGAAAGTTCACGGGGCTGCCGCCGCACCCCGCCGCACCCCGCCCCGCCCCGCCACGGACGTCACCGTGTTGTGACGGCAGGCTGACCGCCACCGCGACTGTCATCCCATTGCCCATACTTGAACTGACTGCAAGTGAGAGACAGACAGACAGACAGACAGACAGACAGACAGACAGACAGACAGACGCCGCGTGGTTGTCGACCGCTGTGCAAGCGCACAGTAGGCCACCCTGCGGCGCCGCGGCTGTCCGCCCGCCCGTCATCCAGACACCTGTCTCCGTCTGGCCCACTGTACTGGGGCCGTGCGCCGCTATCGCCGCGAAGGGATGCACTCCGCGCCATGACTCACTTAAGGACGCGGAAAATAAAATCTCCCCGCCTGTTTCCGCTCGGCTCCGCCAGGGGTGTAAATGGCTGTGCCGGGCGAGATAGGCAGAGCCGTTGCCCTCGAAGGGAGTGGCCGAGCCTCACTCACTCACTCTGATGCGCTCCGCGAGAGAGAGAGAGAGAGAGAGAGAGAGAGAGAGAGAGAGAGAGAGAGAGAGAGACAGAGACAGAACAAAACAAGGTGATCCTTTTTACCGTAAAGAGATTGAGATTTGCGAAGCGTGGGCACGGAAGGACACCACCAAACTAAAGGCGATCTCGGCATTTCAGCCAACGTCAAACCAACCGCAAGATGCAAACTGATTTTTTTTTTCTCTGTGAGTACTATGTACACCCGTGCTAAACTGGGCGCGGCGCCGGTCGGGCCGCTGTGCCCTTCGGTCAAATAATGGGAACGAAAGTAAAGTAATTGTGCGAGGAAGGTGAAGCCGGTCGTGTTTCAGCGGCGCCAGCTCCCCGCCAGCGATCAGTTATCAAGTCGTATAAATGTTAATGATTCGCCGTTGCCTAGGAACGCCAGCATGAATATAGAGTGATCATTGCGAAGGGTCGTTGCGCCCTGCATACGATTACGCCGCCGCTCTGAATCTCTTTCCTCTTGGAAAGACTTGTCGTCGGCGGCGGACGCGGCGGAGTCGGCTGCACGCTGCGGGGCACGGTGGGCTAGAAGACCGGGGCAGGCGGCCAACTCTCTAGACGCGTTTAGAGCTTCAGAGTCGCTAAATGGGACCCGAACCGAACGTGTGACCCCACCAATGGATCGCTCTTCAAACGAGGAATCCGTTGGTGGGATCACACGTTCGGTTCGAGTCCTGTTGAGCCGCGACTATGGCCGCCTGCACCGGTCTTCTGGTCCACTGTGCGGAGCGGCTCTCTTGCTTCTAGAGGCAAGGCAGCCGCTTATTTCGCACCGCCTGGAAGGAAAGGATGTGGGAACGCCGCACAGTGGGTCAGAAGACCGTTGGTGGCCAAAATTCCAGACGCGTTTCGAGCTTCAGAGTCTAACCTAACCAATGGATTGTTCTCCAAACGAGGACTCCATTGGTGGGGTCACACGTTCGATTTTAATCCCATTTAGCGACTGGAGCTCAAAACGCGTCTAGAATTTTGCCGCCTCGACGGTCTTCTGACCCACTGTGCGCCGCTCGCCGGCCGTTTCTCAGCCGCGTCGTTCCTGCCGGTGTACGGCGTGCACGCGTGTTGACTCTGCTGTCCAAGGACCGCCGCGCGCTGCGCTGCTACCGCTGCTCTCGGCCAACAAGTGCCTCGGGGCGGCGGCGCGGCGGCGCGGCCACCCACCTAGCGACGGAAAACGTAAACGCGTGTGGGTGGCCGTGGGGGCGCGTTGCGTTGCACTACGGAGCGCGGCGGCAGCGGCCATGCCACGCGGCTCTGCATTAAATGCATAGATCTAGTCTGGCTCGGCTCGGCGCTCCCAATCTAATAATCGAAACGTTTCGGATCGTCTTATGTTCCAGCTCGACGCGCGTGAGGTCTGCGTTACGTGCAGAAGCGAGTGCGGGGCGCGGCTCGCGAACCCTCATGGTCATGCAGGCAGGGCCTGGAGCAAGGCCTCTGCGGCCTAGTCGAGAGGCGTCACGCCTAGGCCGGCCGCTCCGGTCACGCGGTCACACCGATGCAGATGGAGTCCACACTGTGAAAATTTGAGTCGTCACTTGATGACAATTTCAAGGCTAATTTTCCTTACAAAAATGTCATCAACGCAATTGATGATATTGTTGTCACGCCCATGCAATAAGTATAGGAGCTTTGGTGAAAATGTCATCAATTTGTGATGACATAGTCATTATTTGAAAGTGATTAAAATATCATCTACGATTTTGTCATAAAGTGACAACAAATTTTCACAGTGCAAGTGCACGCTAAAAACCTTACGAAGTATTTTGAGCGTACACAATACAAACTAATTTTCTTTGTTATACACACTAAATTACTATGTACTTTTTTGTGCGCAAGATTTGCACAAAGTTGTGCATGCGTTTTGAAATGCACGATTTTGTGCGTAACTAAGCACGAAAGTGTGCGTTGTACCGCATAAAATTCGTGCATATTGAAACGCATGCACAACTTTGTGCAAAGGTTATGAACAAAAAAGTACATAGTAATTTAGTGTGTACGAAGAAATAGTTCGTAAATGACGAACTATTTTCTTTGTAAGCTTACGTATGCTCATAATACTTTGTTATATGAAGCTGCTCTACTTCGTAAGGCTTAAATATTTGGTAAGGTTTTTAGAGTGTGGGAACAGCCATGACGTGGCTTATCACGGGAACCACTAGCATCGTTCAAAAATTAAAGAGCTGCCATGGAACATTCGTCATTCAAACGTGTTCTCACAACCGTCGTGTTTTGTGGCTTTGTCATTGATGCGATGTTGTTGTTGGCAGTCCCGCACCCGTTCACTTGGAACCCCTCTGGGCGCCCGCGGCTCGCCGCGGCGACTTACCCTTGAGAGAGGGTTTTAATGTGACAGGCAGTGTTGCATTGTCGCCGCCGAGGCGGCCGATGCCACACACTGCGATCGCCATTCCCATCCACCGCTGTTCGCGCCATTAATTAATTTGGCCAGTCCCCGTCGCACAGTGGGCCAGAAGACCGGCGCAGTCGGCCAAAACTCTAGACGAGTTTTGAGCTCCAGAGTCACTGTGTGGGACTCAAACCGAACGTGTGACCCTACCAATGGATTCCTCGTTTGGAGAGCGATCCATTGGTGGGGTCACACGTTCGGTTCGGGTTCTATTAAGCGACTCTGGTACTCAAAACTCGTCCGGATTTTGACCGCTTCAACGTCTTCTGACCCACTGTGCGTTGGTCGTTCGGACGACATACAAGTTTTGGAGCCACCGGCCACCGTCGCGCGCGCATCCCTGACATTTGGAGACGCGCTGCTCCGACCCAAACCGCCGCCAGGAACACGCGTCCTTGTTGCAGAGTCACGCGTCCGGAACTGCCGCCGGACCCCCGCAGACTTCGCGGCCGTCGCTCTGCCTCTCTCGCTCTGTGTGTTTGAGAGAGAGAGAGAGAGAGAGAGAGAGAGAGAGAGAGAGAGAGAGAGAGAGAGAGAGAGAGAGAGAGAGAGAGAGAGAGAGAGAGAGAGAGAGAGAGAGAGAGAGAGAGAGATTGATTGATTGATTTTTTTTATTTATATTAGGTACAGGACAACGGGACTGGAGAGAGAGAGAGAGAGAGAGAGAGAGAGAGAGAGAGAGAGAGAGAGAGAGAGAGAGAGAGAGAGAGAGAGAGAGCTGAGCGGAACAGCGCGGTGCTCGGCCTCCACTTTCCGCCGCTGTCTAATTACCGCGGCCAGCTCAGCCAATCACGGCGCCACGTCCTGTGTCGCGGCCGGAGCGCGGCGCACAGTGGGCCAGAAGACCGGCCCGGGCGGCCAAAACTCTAGACGAGTTTTGAGCTCCACGGGCGCCAAACAGAACTCAAATCGAATGTGTGACCGCACCAATGGATTCCTCGTTTGGAGAGCAATACATTGGTGGGGTCACGTTTGGTTCGAGTCCTGTTTAGCGACTCTGGAGCAAAAACCGCGTCCAGAGTCATGGCCGTCTGCACCGGCCTTCTGGCCTACTGCGCGTCGAAGTGCACCCCCCCCCCCCCTGTACCGGGCCTGCAGAGCAGCTCGCGCGCCACACGCCTCGAGGGCCTTAGCAGGACTAACGAAGCATGTGAGACCGTCAAGGGCTGCCCTGCGTGAGTGTGTGTGTGTGTGTGTGTGGGCGTCGATGTGTGTGTGTGTCTGTCTGCCGCCTTCTCATTACGCCTTGCATAAGAGACTGCCGAGACCCCGGTGACGGTAGGGCATGGGCACGGTGGCTGCGTATGCGGGTCAGTGCCTCACCCTTACCTATCCTCCACGGTCGAGCCGAACCGGCGGCCCGGTCCTGGCTGGCCCAGCGAGGGGCCCTTCGGCTGCGGCCCGGCGGCGCAACAGTGGGCCAGAAGGGCAAAACTTCAGACGCGTTTTGAGCTCCAGAGTCGCTAAATGGGACTCGAACCGGACGTGTGACCCCCACCAACAGATTGCTCTCCGAACGAGGAATCCATTTGGTGGGGTCACACGTCCGATTTCTTGTTTAGCGACCATGGTTTTTTCCGTCTCTACGGGTCTTCTGGTCCACCGTGCGGCGTGTTCGTGAGCTGGTTGTGTGTGTGTGTGTGTGTGTGTGTGTGTGTGTGTGTGTGTGTGTGTGTGTGTGTGTGTGTGTGTGTGTGTGTGTGCGTGTGGGTGTGTGCAAGCGCGTAGTGGCCATTTACGTCGCGGCTTTTGTTTATGGAAACCGTGGGCCTTAGCAGCGACACGCGGCCTCGGCCGGTCCGCCGCCGCGGCGCGGTTCCAGCGGCACACCGCTGCCTACCTGCTTCTGGCGCTGGAGGACCTGCCGGTGAAGTTGCCGCGGGGCACGGCGGTGGCGTTGGGCGCGACGGCGGGGGCGGGCGCCGAGGCGGCGGCGGCCACGGCGGGGTGGTGGCGCGCGCCGTACGCGCTGCTGCGGGTCGTGCCGCTGCCCCTGGGCAGGCGCACCCCGGACGGCGGCGCGCCGGCCGACGCCGCGGACACGGCGAGCACCACGACGAGGGCGAGCGCGGTGCCGCCGCCGCCGGTCACGCCGGCACGCATCGTCATTCTCACGCACTCACACACACACACTCAGACACAGGCAGGCACTGTAATCCACTGGGCACTGTAAGCACGGGGCGCGCGGGGGGCGCTCGGGGCACACGACGCGTGAGGACTCGCAGACTCGCGGCCCGGGTTCGACTCCCGTCGGCGGTCGGGACTTTCACTGCAGTGGATGGCGGAGCGGGGACCGCACTGCCTTGCGCTTCAGGCTGCTGGCGACTGGCTGGCTCCGCGCGCCCAGGCCTCTCCGAGCCCCACCGCCCGCCCCACCGCGGGGCCCACCCAGCCCCACCAGGCCGGAGCGCAGCGCGTGGCGGGGCGGGGCGGGGCGGGGCGGGGCGGGGCGGGGCGGGGCGCAGGCCGCTACAGGTGCGCGGGTGCGGGCCGGGGGGCGCGGTGCTCCATTCACCGTGGGTTGCGAGCCGCTGAATGCAGCACTCATGCACTGCGTACGGCGTGTCACACTCACTCACACACGCGCGCGTTCAAACACACTGTTCGCCGGTCCGATCTCGCCTTCTTGCCTCGGTGCAGTTGCAGCAACAGGTGAACTCGGTCTGCATTATGCGCACTCTCTGCTGTTCTGTGCCGTGCGCACCCGTTTCGTTTTGGCGTCGCAGCGCACAGTGGGCCAGTGGACCGGTGCGTTCTGCGCTGTGAGGTTGGCGGGTCGGTGGCTGCAATTCGCGCCGCGTGTCCAGGGCATTATCGCACTGCAGGCGCATGCGCCGCCAAACGGGCCGGAAGCCCATTTCTGAGAAAACGCGCTCACGGCGTCCGTCTGTCTGCCTGTCTGTCCGTCCGTCCGGCCATCCGGCCGCCGTCCGTCTCGCAGCAGCGCGTGGACGCGCATGACAGCAATGGTTCCGGGGACTCGCAGCGCCGTATAACAATCGGGCAGTAAACCGCTGCAGCCGCGTAACAGTGGGGCGTGGTGCGGCGTAGCGCGGCGGGGCGCGGCGGGGTGCGGCGGGGTGCGGCGGGGTGCGGCGGGGTGCGGCGGGGCGCGGCGGCGCGTTGGCAAGGGGTGGCGCGGCCGGCCTCGGCGACTGCCTCGGTGGTGGCGGCCGGGAGCAGGCCGAGGAGGGTGCGCGGCATGGCAAGCAGCAGGGTTTGGTGCTTTCCATATGCGCCTCACGGACCACCGAGCATCGCCAGTCACTGTCTGCTGCCCCAAAAAGCGGACCGGCATAACCTCGCCATCCGCGTGCCGCTACCACCGCCACGCTCAGTGGGCCAGAAGTCCCTGCGTGGGCAGCCGAAACTCTAGACGCGATTTGAGCTCCAGAGTCGCTGAACAACAGTACTCGAACCGAACGTGTGACCCCCACCAATGGATTCCTCGTTCGGCGAGCAATCCATTGATGGGGTCTCAATTCCGACTTGAGCCCCACTTAGCGACTCTGGACCTCACCGGTCTTCTGGCCCACTGTGTCACGGCGCCCTCGCACGGCACCCGCGTTGAGGTCTCCGCATCTTCGTGCATTAATTCGAAGGTGTTGGCAATTAATGTGGAATCACGACGGCGGCAGGTCGTGCGTGGAGCGTCCCGACCTTCCTTTGTGTTTAAATAAAGCAATACCGGCGGCCATGGAATCAGCAACGCGGACTCCAATCAGGGCCTCCTCCCTGACTGCCTGCGGGACTGCGTCAATCCGCGCCAGGGACTCCGGAGACGGCGCACAGTGGGCCAGAAGACCGGCGCAAGCGGCCAAAACTCTAGACGCGTTTTGAGCTCTTGAGTCACGAGGAATCCATTGGTTGGGTCGCACGGTTCGGTTCGAGTCCCGTCTAGTGACTGGAGCTCAAAACGCGTCTAGAGTCTTGGCCGCCTCCAGCGGTCTTCTGGCCCACTGTGCGGCGCGCCCCACAGACCTAAAGGCACCAACAGACCAGAGAGTACCAACGCAACAAAAATGTATTCAACCATACCCATTTTACGTTTGCAGTCACGGGTATTACACACAGAATAACAAAATTTTAGGACCTCATTTTAGTAGTATGTTGTTTTTTTTTTTAAATAAGCAGAAACGTCGAGGACGGTCACCGTTCAAGAGACACGGACGGACAAAGTTTTTGTGAGGTTGGTGCTCACTGCCCCCTTTCCCCGGAAGCCGTGATGCTGCGACAAGGAAACGCCCTGCACCTCGTGATGCCTGGACCGGCCGGGGCTGGGCCGCCAACATGGGCAGGCCGGCCGCATGCGCCGCACGCAGGCACACTCAGAAAACCTTACGAACTATTTTAAGCCTTACAATAAAAAAAAAAAAAAAAAAGAAGCTTATCACAAAGTATTTTGAGCCTACATAGGCTTACAAAGAAAATACTCCGTAATTTACGAACTATTTCTTCGCATAACAAAGTAAATTAGTTTGTAATGTGTATGCTCAAAATTATTCGTAAGGTTTCGAGCGTGCACTGCACGCAGTGCACTGTTAGGTTAGGTTAGGTTAGGTCACGCTCCAAAGACGACGCGTTTTGAGCTGCAGAGTCGCTAAACAGGACGCGAACCGATCGTGCGACCCCCACCAATGGATTCCTCGTTCGGAGAGCAATCCATTGGTGGGGTCACACGTTCGGTTCGAGTCCGCACTTTAGCGACTCTGGAGCTCAAAACCCGTCCGGGATTTTGACCGCCTCCACCGGTCGCTTGCGCGGCTTGCGCGGCCCACTGTGCGGGCCCGAGCAGCCGAGCAGGGTAATTCACCGAGCGCTGTGAAGAAGAAACTTCCAAAGCACTCGGAGACGAGCAGCGCCACCGCTTTCCGTCGAAAAAAACAAACGACGTGGGAGTTTTGAGAAAGCGGAGTGTAGACTCGTTTTCACGCGCCACTCTGCTTTTCACACAGTGCTGTTCTTCATTAGTGAGCCGTGTGTTCGAACACCGACAGCGGACAGCGGCACTTGTCATTCAGGTGGTGGATAAAAAAAGGAAACGAAAGACAAGTGCGAAAGGGGGGGGGGGAAGCGGAAGGAATAAGACGACGACAGGAATCGCGCGTTAGTTGAAACAGGTGGTACCGACCGGCCGGCAGCGCTGAAGATGGACAGCGGCACGACCAGACGCCGCCGCTGTCGCGAGGCGTTGACGGGAACCAACAGCGAAAGTACGGAGAGAGAGAGAGAGAGAGAGAGAGAGAGAGAGAGAGAGAGAGAGAGAGAGAGAGAGAGAGAGAGAGAGAGAGAGAGACAGGGACAGAGACAGAGACAGAGACAGAGAGAGAGAGAGAGAGACTGAGAGAGAGAGACTGAGAGAGAGAGACTGAGAGACAGAGACTGAGAGACAGAGAGATAGAGAGAAAACAAAACAAGGTGATCCTTTTTACCGTAAAGGGGAAGCTGCCAGAAGTGAAGCCAGGAACCTCGGACAACCCTTCAAGAAGTGAGAAGTGAGGTTAGGACGGTCGCCGTGCGGGCTGGCCAGCCGGGCGGGGAGGAGGAAGATTGTTTACCTTTTCGAGTTTTGGCGCGAAGCGCCGAGCGCGCCCGTCAAAGCGTCTGCGTGCTTTGTTTTCCCATGCAGGCCGCGCAGGCCGTGGCTGCTGCTAGGGCGCCCCTTCAAGGACTGCGCCGCGGTGCCACCGTACATCACGCTCGCAATGCAGTGTGTGGTTTTGCCCCGCCTCGCCGCGCCCTCCCGCGGGTCAAGGTGAAAAGTGCGTGTGTGTGTTTGTGTGTGTGTGTGTGTGTGTGTGTGTGTGTGTGTGTGTGTGTGTGAGTGAGTGAGCGCGCTAGTGTAAGACTGCGTCGCCGTGCACACCTTGCGCGCGCGTGTTCGTGTGTGTGTCTATGTGTGTGCGTGGGGATCGCAGTGAGTGACAGCACACTCGGATGAAAGTGAAAGGGCGCTATCAGACGGCCATCCGGCCGGACTGCTGCTCGCCGCGCGTGGAGTCGAATGAGACCGATGCAAACAAAAACAAACAAAAACAAAAATGGGAAACGATCGAGGCGGTCGGTCGGCCGGGATGAGCGCGCGCCGCTGTCAAATAGATTCGCTCACGATTCGCCAATCGTCGCCACGGGAAGACTGTAGTTGATGAGGGGATGAGACGCCGAGGCTCTCCTGCTGTGGCTGACCGTTCCGCAAGTGACATAACGTCTCTTTTTCTTGGGCCCGTCTGTGTGCGACTGCCGTCCGTTTGTCCGTCCGTCCGTCCGTCCGTCCGTCCGTCCGTCCGTCCGTCCGTCTGTCTGTCTGTCTGTCTGTCTGTCCGGACGGCCCTATCGTATCGCGGCCGGGACGACGTCAGGTTGGGCGCATGGCAATAATGTTGCGCATGGCTCGTGACGGACGTAGGGATAGGCGGGGCCGCGACTCGCTCTACAAGAACAAACAACAACAACAACAACAACAAAATCCAAACCACAGTGGCCCTAGGCGCGGGCTGCGCCAGCTCCGAGCTTGAAATTGATAAACGGATTTATGATAATCAGCAGCTATCCCTTGGAGCTTCGAGGTGTGGATGGTTGCGTTTTGCGTTTCACGACGGCCGGGCTGGCCGCCGGAGGGTCAGGTTAGGAGTAGTGGAATAATTCGGCACCGACGTTTGAAGGGACTTCCTAAAAGGAAAGCCACAACACTGTCGTCGGTGGAAGTGATCAGCTTTGATTCAGGCTGGGGTCACCTCTAGCGCGCTGCCCTGAACCCGCGACTGTCGCCGACCAGCCTCTATATATCTCTCGACTGGTCGCCCTGGTCGCCTGGTTCCCTGGCGACGCCGGCGGAGTCGTCGCCTAGACCTCGCCTCGGGTCATGTTGGCGAGGACGGCCGGCATACGCCTTCTTCATTACTCTTGTTTTCAATCCACGTTCTTTGCTAGGATCAGATTACTGAGGGTGTAGCCACCAAACTCCACACGATCCAACACTTAGAGGTTGGTACGGGTTCGGCCCCGAGTCCCACGCGAGTGCACATATCGTGTTCTCTAAAAGCCCAGTGAGACCAAAACGCCTCCGAGAAAACAGGAAAGGAAAACAAACACGTTTCTCGCGGTTCTCACGATTCGCATTATATTGCTCGGCATCGAAAAGACAAGAAGCCCACGCAGAAAAAACAAAAAACAAAGAGAGAAAGGAAATGATACAGATCCAGCAAATCCCAGTGCTGTGAAGACGATGAGCTCAGCCAGTCCATTTTCCCGGAGGCCCGAAACTTGTCGACTAATGACATTGAAATGAGTTCCGAACGTGGCGGACACACGTGACGCAAAGGTGAGGCAGGCGCGCCACGCTCAATGGGTAAGAGAACCGGCGCAGGCGGCCAAAAACTCTAGACGCGTTTTGAGCTCCAGAGTCGCTTAATAGGGCTCGAACCGAACTTGTGACCCCATTATTGGTTTTCCCGTTCGGAAAGCAATCCATTGGTGGGGTCACACGTTCGATTCGCGTCTCATTTAGCGACTCAAGAGCTCAAAACGCTTCTAGAATTTTGGCCACCCTCGCCGATCCTCTGGCCCACTGTGCCACGCCCCGCCACGGCGGCGAGCCATGGCGGCGGCCAGGAATAGCGGCGTGAGACGAGCCTCGTTTGCATATGCTTTCGTTTTCATTTGAATGGACGCGAAACTGCCGAGGAACCGTAAACCCGGCTCACGGATTATTACGCGCAGTTTGGCCGGCGCGTAACTCTGTGAGGTAAAACTGCGCGTCACGTCCACGCGGTGCACCGAGGACATAACCTACGTTACAAGAGGCCTGCTCAGTACCTACACATCTTAAAGGAGTGAACTTGACAATCACACACTGATAGAAAAACCGGATTTGAACCGATCGTGTGATCTCACCAATGAATTTCTCGTTCGAAGAGCAGTCTTTGGTGGCTCACACGTTCGGTTCGAGTCCCATTTAGCGACTCTGGAGATCAAAACGCGTCTAGAGTTTTGGCCGACTGCGCCGGTACTTCAGACCAACTGTGCTCCGTCAACCCCGTTGCGCTGACGAGGTCCGTATATCCGTTCGTGAGTGCCATGAATAATGCTAGCACTGAGAATGAAAGTAGTATGATCAATACCCATTTTTGGGTGAGGAACACTTTATCACCTGAATTTGGGTGAGGAAGTTTCCTCGCCCAAATTTGGTTGAGGAAGGCTTCCTCACCCAAATTTGGTTGAGGAACGGGGTATTGGCTACCTATATAGCTACATAGTATTCTCACCCGACTTTGGGTGATGAAGAATTCCTCACCCAAATTTTTAGTCATGATCATGACTCTTTCATTCTCAGTGAGAATTATTGGGAAAGCAGGGTTCCGCCGAACGCGAGCTTCCCGCTTCGCCCTGACCTTGGACAAGACCCCTGCAGTGGTGTGAGTTCATCCAGCGGCTAGCGCGGCGCACAGTGGGTCAGAAGACCGCTGAGGCGGCCAAAATCCCGGACACGTTTTAAACTGCAGAGTCTCTAAATAGGACTAGAATCGAACGCGTCACGCGTTCGATTCTAGTCCTATTTAGAGACTCTGCAGTTTAAAACGTGTCCGGGATTTTGGCCACCTCAGCTGTCTTCTGACCCACTGTGCAGTGGTGGGAATTCGTCCGGCGGCTAAAGCGGTAGGCGGTAACTAACCTTTCCATCCAGTCCAAAAAGTGGAAAGCTGTTCCGATTACTACATTTCTTGTTACAGTAAACGGTGCTGGTCAAGAGGTGAGAGAGGCCACATCGCTGATGCGGCCGCCACGCGTTTCGACACACAAACAAAAACGCACACACACACAGACAGGCAGACAGACAGACAGACAGACAGACACACACACACACACACACTATGCCCCGCGCGTGGCACTGGAGAGGCTGCAAAGGGGGGTGTATATCAGTTGACCTACCTCTCAGTTGACCTACCTATATTTTTATTCTAGAAATATTGATAGAAATATTATATAAATCTATGTTGTAGAAATATTCGAAAACCCTATTTTTAGCCGTTTCAGTTGACCTACCTCTTAGTTGACCTACCTAATAAAAATATTGAATAGAAATATTGAATAGAAATATTGAATAAAAATATTGAATAGAAATATTGAATAGAAATATTGAATAGAAATATTGAATAGAAATATTGAATAGAAATATTGAATAGAAATATTGAATAAAAATATTGACGAGATGATGCCGATGGGACTGCAAGGGGCAAGGGTCACCCGACTTGCCATTTTCTACGTACCGGGGCCACGGGCCTCTGCCCATCAGCGCGTCATGAGGGGCCGGGTATGTGCTGTGCTGCCTACCTAGCCGGGCGGTCGGCACCTCACAGGCAGGCACAGATTGCTCAGTTCCGTTCCGGTTCCAAGTACCAGTCTTCGGATGCAGAGACGGGTTCAAGTGAACGCTGACTGTGGCGGAGCATGTTCGTCTCGTGAACCGGGTCCACCCCCCGGCCTTTTAGCCCCGGGACACGCTCACAAAATGGTCGGGCTAACGACACTTGTTTTGAGCGTACCTAGGGTGCCAATGGACCGCGGTGGAGGGAGATGTGGTGGCGGCACGGGGCTGCCCAGCGTGGAGCACGTTTTGGTGCGAGATAAAGTTCGGCGGCTGTCCGCTTTTAGACGGCTGGCTCGAGCACCCGTCCCGCCTACTTGCGGGATTTGCCAAGGCACGGGTCTCCCCAGCATTGCTGTGGCAGCAAGATCGCTCTTGCGTCACTCCCTCTGGGAGCGCCGCGGCACTTGTGCTGTGGCGCTGTGGCACTCGCTCGAGCGTCGACGCATAAGCTTACCCTTGGCGGAATGCTTGTCGGCTGTCCCGGCTTCAGAGTTGTGGCTCGCGCGTTCGGTCCCTCTGAGCAGTGTCGAAACGCGTTATCGCTGTTGGGTATGTGTACCCCTGACCCCGCGCATCCGCGTTCCAGCCCCTGGATTGCAGGCCAGCCCTCCGATGCACCGGAGGGCTGCCTCCGTCTTGGGGGCTCGCGGTGCGTTGGTGAGAGCAGGAGTCCAGGTGAGTTCCACACCGATATGTCGTGCATTGGAGTTCGCGCGCCTCGCGGCATTCCACCTCGACCATGCTCGATCCGCCCCTGCGTAGCAGCCAAGGTAAACCGTATCCGATGTGGCCACTGCTTTTATCGATATGTACCTCACGTGGTGCTGAACATAAGGCGTTGAAGCTCTCGTCGGGTCTGCTTGTGGTATGCACCTTCGGTGCACTCGCAGCGGTGGGTGCATCTGAGGGCACTGCTACGGCGGGCCTGAGAGGGTCGCCCGGGGAAGGGGTACAGCGCCACTCTCTAAGGACGGTCTCTGAACCGCGGACTGCAAAATACCTTACTCTGCAGTCCGGGGTTCGAATCCCGTGTAAAGAGAAACTGGGTCATTTTACCCTTCCTGTTTGCAGCCCCGCTGAGGTTTTGCACAGTTCTGTTTCACTTTTTTCGCACTGCCAGTTCCCACTCGAGGCTTTACCGCGATGCTTTTAGAACCCTGCACACTGTTTCAGGGGACGGTGCACGCACTGCCGTCAGCTTGTCAGCGAGGACACCTCGTAGCGCCGAAAGGGAGGCCCACAGAGCGGCCTCGAAATTCGAGCCAGTAGCAGTCTTGATCCTCTCCACAGAGTGGCCAGCCCAGCGGCCGCTCTTCGCTCCGCTACGCATGTCTTCCTACACAAGAGGCGAATACCAGCAACTCGTGAGCCTCTACCACGCCCTTTGCCTTCTATCAAAACAGCCCATGCTGAGCGCCCGAAAGCGCCCGAGAGGTAGGCAACCACTCCGACTCGGCACCATCCCTCATCCCCTCTCCTTCCTCTGCTTGCCGTAGCCCCCAACCCTATGCCCACCCCTCGTAACCTCGTCAATATTTCTCATACAGAGGTGTCGCTATCTATTTCGGCCATTCCTTCTGCTGGGCCACAACGCTGGGCTACCTCTAAATTTGTGGGTTTGTCCAAATTATCGTCGCACACGAGTCTACCTACCAAGTGTCGTGCCCTTCAAGTAGTGCGTTTTCGTCTGTCACGAAAATCGCCCCATGGAGTGTTTCGCGTGTCCATGAATGTTGTTGGGGAAGCCACACTCATCTTTCTGCAGTGCTTTCCAAATTGCCAATCGCATCAGTATTAACCGCGTTTCTTGTTGCAGGCCCATGATTTCGGTGTCGGAGGTCTGCAGCACGAAGTGTGTCGATCTGTCGCTGCCCGGGCGTGCCGCCCCCAGCGGATCCTAACCTCACCTTGCCCTAGGATGATTGATGCTCCTAGGTGAGTAGCTAATTATTTGCTGTGTTGGCCAGTTCTGTCATTTTCATTGTTCATTGTTACTGTGTCAAGACCAATGGTCACGGATATTGATCGAAACTGGTGTGCACCAGTGGCTGGCCAACCGCATAATTATTTCTAAGTACTGTCCGTCTCTCTATGTTAGATTCACTTCCCCCAAATTAGGTGCAGTGGTCTCAGTATTTCTGAATCTCTTTGTTTGGGATACTCCATATTCTGATGATTGTCTATTTTTTGACTCGTTCACCTGTCATTGTGTGCAGGACATGAATTGTTTTCTTTTTAATCTGAGCTGAAGTTTGTGAACTAATGAATCTGGTCTTTATCTTTCTGCAGGTTTTATGGTGTAAATAACGCTCAAAAAGTCTGGGCTAGAATTTTTTCCACTCCCCACAGCAACAAATCTTTTCAGCCTTATGTCATCAGCAGCTTGGTTTTATCTTCTTCATCGTAAAATATTATGTATTGCTAACGTGCATTGTTCATGGAAGTGTGAGTAAATATAAAGATTTTGACAAATGCTTGTGCTTGTGTTCCACAGTTACCTAACATTAATGTTTGCAGGTTATTTCATCAATGCTGGCAGTTATGCAGTCACCAACTCATGAAGCCCCCCAGGGTACACTCCTTTACCTGAAACAGTCAGTGCCTGCTTTTTCACCAACGATTGTCCACATACCTTACCGCCTTAAAGAGAAAGGAGTCTGGGAAGAAGTTTACAATTAATAGTAATTTGGAGGTGTGTTGAATTTTATGCATTTTAAAACCATTTCTTGGTAACATTATAGTTGTGATCAAACCTGAATTAATTTTCTCTGTTTCCCAGGCAGTTGTAAAGAAATGCATCCAGGTGCAATTGATCAATGTCATGACAACTGAGTGCAAAATAAGACCCATTTTAAGGTCCTTCTTATCAATCCATCAACTTCCTCACGGGATGTTCCACCAAGGACTTGTCATCCTGAGCAAAAGAGCTCTGACATTGTCCGTATTTTCTCTTGGGAATTGCCAAAGCAATACTCCAGATGTTGCCAAGAGAAACCTTTACAAAGAGACAGGGTCACATCCCATCCTCCTGCATCTCAGCAGTAAGTTCTATCCATTTTTTGTTTTA
This sequence comes from Stenchaetothrips biformis, assembly GCA_030522485.1. NCBI lineage: Eukaryota > Metazoa > Arthropoda > Insecta > Thysanoptera > Thripidae > Stenchaetothrips > Stenchaetothrips biformis. The sequence goes on from CM060088.1 coordinate 15,732,003, forward strand.
TTTCCATAAAGTGAGGTGTGGGTGAAAATGTCAAATCGTAAACTGATAGTCTCAGGCTTTTCAAACTTAAGGTTATTAATTGACTTCATAAAGTTATGTAACATTCCATATTTGGTTCAAATTCATTCATCTGTTCAGGTACAGTGGACTGGTTTTACTTAATTTAGTCGAATCATAGAAAAATCACTTGCAATTTTGGTGGAGACATCTTAAATTTGTTTTGGGGCTTCTTTTAACCCTATTCTTCAAAACAATAGAGAGATAATTCATTTTTCTTTATTTATTTCACCAACAGAGATTTTGTAATTTCATTTTCCAAAAAAGGGCAATTTTTGTCTTGTGTTTGACATATTTTAGAATGTTTGTTTTATTACATGAGAACAAAATCTGTTAATTGAAATATCCCTCTAAAACTTTGTTCTCTATAGATCAAAGTGCTTCGACAAAAAGTTTGGGCAAGATAAATCAAAACTGAATGTGCAAGTGGCTTTCAGAGTAGAAAAATAAATGTTCAAGGAAATGAAGCCAACGCAGTTGGATTACCAACATATAGACATTCATTAAAACACCTTTTCGTAACAATTTGATTAAGAGTTATGTAACAAAATTGGAAAAAGAAAAAATCACAATTTAATTGAGATATCTTGAAACCAAAATACTACAGTAATCAACTTTGGGCATTTTAACCGTTTTTGGACATATTTTCATCCACACCTCACCTTCAGAGAAAACAAAGAGCGAAGAAAAAGGTGACATTATGTGGCTAAAATTTTTCTTTTTAATGGTACTGTTTGAATCATTGTCCTCTTATTTCTTTGTTCCCCTTTTCCTCATGGTTAATCCTTTGTTCTTCTTTCAGATTTTATCCGCCATCATGAGAAATATTCTTATGTTTGCTCTAAAACAGCTCAGAGCGGTGTTAATGTTGGACGCAGTCAAAAAGTTGTAACTCTGAGAAACAACGCTGCAATTTGTATGTGCACAGCCCAACTTCTGGCAGGGAAGATGTCAATCAAACGGATGCAGAGAGTGACATCAACCAGACTAATGGGTGTGTTCCCCGATTATGTCAGTTTGATAGATCTGGTGGTATGAAGTGTCTTTGGAAGTCTGTCTAGCCACTACAACTATGCATATTTATCACATGTTTGTCTTTGTCATTGTTGTTATATGACATTGTGCACCAAAACTCCTGATAATATTATGTTTTTCCTTTTACTCTTTCTTATATTTGGCCAGTTGCATCTGAAGAAAATCCGGCACATTCAAGAGTAAAGTTTATTTTTGTCATTGAGTTGTTTTATGCTTCTTCAAGCTTGTGAGATTCAAAACCATGTGATATATGTAATGTATCATTACATCATGACTCAAAAACCATTCTTCGTGCCTGCGATTTTGATTTATTCCTGCTTCTACATGTTTGTTAAATTATCAATTCATGATTTACTGACTTTGCAACTTGACCTTGTAAAATTTTAAATTATCGTAGTGTGAGTTTGTGTAGACTTATTTCCTATTTCATTAAACCTCATGGCTTGTGGACACAAACTTGCTCCCCTTTGCACTGAAATTTATTTCCCTCCGTCTCAGAGTCTCAGCTATCAATGCTAATTATAATAATCTATTGATAGGTTTTGCGAATGAGCATTGTGCAAATGTATGAAATGTGATGAAGATATGACCACACTGTGGTTTGAAGTAGTGATTTGCAGTCTTTATTGCCTTTTCCGTTCCAAATCTTCTACGTACTTAGAATTAATTTTTTTTTGTCCGAGGCTGAGGAAGAAGGCCAAAAGTTACGCCTGACACATTTCATTAAAGGCAATGCACGCTGTGCCTCAATCACCGAGTTCTCTGCTAAAATGTTGACGTCTTCCTTCCTCCCCCAGCGGGGCGAGGGAGGATTGCAATTTGGCACAAAATTATTGGTAACTTTTACTTTTATGCTGTTAGTCAAATTCCAATTCCCAATCCTCCTTTGGTACTCTCATAGGACTAGGCCATTGTGTGTCTACAGTGGTATTCCAGATGTTTGGACAATATTCCACAAACTGTGCACAATGTGTCTGAGGAGGGCCTGTGCTGTGCACTCTACGACTTGCTTAAGTTGTGACAGGTTTCATTTAAAGGAATAAAAACAAATAGAATGCAAAAAGAATTTATTTAGACGAAACAGGAAGGTAATGAGCTGAATTAATTAAGAAAAATGTCAAATGACCTTGACCACCAGTATTGTACACTGTCAACCATGGCTTAGTAAAATTTTTTGCACATAATCAAATGCTTCACTCCACAGCCAGGACATCTCAATTCTGATGAAAAGTGGTACACCTCTTTGCATGAGTCACATACACCCACATGGCTGCACGGGTTGAGGATGTGAGTAGGGGACTCTACCAAGCAGGCCTTACACTTAGGGGTTTCTGCTGGTTCAGATTCAGGAGTGACAGTTTGCACTGGAGCATAGGGGATTTCCTTTTCCTGCTCGTCACAATCTAACCATCCAAAATCAGGAGGTACCTGCCAAACTTCGTCATCATCATCCGGAGGAATTGATACAGCTGCTGCCTGAGGATAATAATTTTGTGTTAATGAATGAAGGAGAATTTAGGCAATTCATAGTAACTCACAGCAGGTTGAATTGAACTTACTCCGTATGAAGGAGGCTCAGTTGTTTGGAGTTCACAAGCAGAGTCATCATGTTCATCTGCAGGGACAGCAATGATTCCAGTATTTTCATCTTGGTAAATAAATTTCATTCGAGAACTGCCAGGGTCAGAGTTACGAGAGGAACAAGCACCTAGAAAAAAATCACAGCCATAATTTTAAGACGTCTTCCAAACATGTGTACATGACAAACAGATAAAGTGCCCGGTTATTGCTCTTCTCCTGCTATTTTAGATTTAGGATAAATATGTAGGTAACTTCTGATGACAAATGAGAGACTCGTGCAAGTGATGAATAGGGGATGAATAAGCCAAAATCATTCGGAAGTTATCAACCTGTGATTTATTTCTTGAATAAAAGTGTGCAGGGATAAAATGTTTTCACAAAAGTCAAGTTTTTCTTATATCTAAAATTTGAATAAAGGCCTAAAATGAATTTACAATCATGTTTCTAGTCACCTTTCTTTGCCTTTTCAAGTTCCTTAATCTTCTTCATGGCTGCAGCCAACTGTGCTTTAATAACATCCTTCTTAGGCTGGACATTTACAGATCCCTTCTTACGTCCCCTTGAAGCAGGTTTACGCCCTAGAAAAAGCAATATTTCCGGTATTAAGATTGAAAACAATAATTTTAAAAAACCCTTAATAAAACCAGTAAATTTACCTTTCACATATGTTGCCGGCTTTTTCTTACTGGTTCGCTGGAAAAAAAAAGGATGGAATTTTTTATTAAGAGGGATTAAACAATGAATGATTATGCTGGGTTGACGTTAAGGTCAACTCACATCTTCCCACTCATCTTCGCTTTCATCCTCATCTTCTTCTTCCTCTTCTTCATCTGAGTCATCAACATACATCACTTTGCGGTGGTAGTGACTCTTCTTCCTTCTTTTCATGCGCTCTTCATCTGAGTCACTAGAAGACTCAACCTATGTGCAAAAAAATAATTTTCAGATGCCAAACATTATTCACTTTAGCAAAGATAAAAAATAAAAAGATGTCAAAACTTAGACTTGTAAACAAAATGCTGGAACATAATTACCTTGGTCTTCTGATTGGAGCTCTTTCGTTTAGATTTCAAAGACTCCTGTAAAATTGCAAGAATTGTGGTCAGTTACAAAGTTTATATTATAACCTCATCACATCATAACCAACCACATACTCACAGCAAAGGCCTTGACACTTTGGAAGTCCTCAGATTCCTCGTCAGATTGCTTTTTCTTGGCTTTCTTGGACTGCAAAGATTTCTGCCCAAAGAAGATTGCAAATGTCAAAAATATAAAACATTGTATTGTCATAACTAAACTTCGGAAGACACATGCATTAGGTGACAAATAAAATTGACATAAAAAAATGAACTTCCACAATTTCACTTTTAAGGTGGCAAACACGTTTACTTACAAAAGCAGTCGCACAGGCCACAGTTGCAGTCTCTGTTGCTTCTTCAGTATCTTTTTCATCATTCTCTTCACATATTTTTATTCCATCCTTTTTTAAATCATATTTCTTCCTGCATGTTTCATTTTCCTCATCCTCACATTTCTTGTTTTCAATCGTTTTCATCATCATATGTTTTGACACCTTGTCCTGTTTTTCTTCTTTCCGTGGCATCAAACCCTAGAACAAATTAAACAAACAGAATTGAAGCCGACATACTAATTAAAGAATGACCACACGAGAGCCTGTGAGACGTCATGACACTGCACATACCATTGGGTACAGTTCAGAGTTCAGCGGCAACATGGGCTGTTGCATCATCATAGCAAAAGGAAATGGCACATGGTGCTGCAGCATCTGCTGCTGTGGCATCAGTTGCTGTGGCATCAGTTGCTGTTGATACATAGGTGGCATAGGCTGCTGCATAAAGTTGTGTGCCATAAATGGCTGCTGCCCAGCTTGCTGTTGAGGCTGCACCATAAATTGATGTGTCATAAGTGGCTGCTGCGCAGGTTGTTGTGGGGCTGCCAACAGCTGCTGTTGCTGCCACTGCAACCACTGATTAGGATCCTGCACAGATGAAGGATAAATGTACTGGGGCATACATAGGGACATTTCAATAGTTTGCAGTGATGCAAGAACTGGCAAGAAGTCTTTAGATTGGGCCAAAGGGGGAGGCAGAGGAGTGCGCCTTCAACACAATTACAACCAATAGCAATTCTTGTGATCAGGCTGAGCCCTTCCAAATTTATCTTCTACACAAAAAGTTTAATTGTTTTCCTGCCCCCCCCCCCCTTCCCCCAAATTTTAATAACTATCCAAAATTTTCAGGCCTCTTCCGTCAGGTTAGTCTAAGGGCAAGAGAGTACATTGGTGGAGGTATCACTGAATTCAGGCAATTTTCGCCCCTGCTTCAAGAAGCAACGACATAATCTCGGTGCACGCGTGTGACTAACAAAAGGTTAAGAGGAACGGTTGTTCCTAGCAAGGTCCCCGGCTATTCCTTTGAGGGGTTAAAATCTGTGAACGTTTCATTCAACACTTTTTGAAATATTCTGAAGATATTTAAAGGCAGAAAAGATAAAATTGAAACATGTCTAGACTGGTTGCCTGTCTTGGTGAGACAGACAGGCAATATTGGGCGAGCTCTCGTCTCGTCTAAGGCGAGCAAAAGACATATGTCTTTTAACGTTTACTTACCGGCTCCATGATCACTTAAAAAACTAAAAGGTTTAAGTGAACCGAGGACAAAAACAGGAGTCACTGCAGTCGGTCGCTGGCGGGAACGATAGAGCCATACAGGTTCCCGCTTGTGCGAGAAACAAGAAAGAGTGGTGTGGTGGGGGTAACGAAGAAGGCGGGCGTTTTGTAGGCGCAGGATAGCCAACTTTACAGAATACAAATAAAGTTTTAACGTCGACTAACTCGAAGTTTACGCGCAGGATGGAAGAGTCGATGAATCAAATTGTACAAATTAACTAAATGCCTATGTGGGTCGTTTCAAAGTTTTGCCTTTAGGGAAAGGTGCCTATGGTTTTCGACGACTTATCACTTGGTCGTTGGCAACGCCCGGCCCGAGTGTTATCCAACATCAAATTGGCGGTTTCTGGGATTCAGCACGCTCATTCTTTCGTTGAGGACGGCAAGTTCGCCATTGTTTATTAATAAGTGCAGTTGAAAGGCTGTGCAGGTGAATTACGCTATCATGGTAAGACAAATTAGCGGTTTAAGCTTTCTTTAAAAGACATTTTTCTGAACACGTATAAGGGTTTCGACTCATCAGAGGTTCGAGGCCGGCCAGAACTCATTATCCTCCTCTTTAAAATATTTGACGTGTATTACTGGTCATATCGTGCTGGAGGCTGTATTTGCTATTGATTTTAAGGACCACAAATCAATATCTGTTATACAGGCAGATATGAACCAGTGGCTGCGACAGCAGCAGCAGCAGCTATTGCAGCAACAATCTACGATGAACAGTGGCGTGGGAATGCCTATTGGTATGGGTATGGGTTATCCAAGCATGCCGAGTATGATGTGTATGCCAAACGTGCAAATGATGATGCCAATCATGCCAAACCTGATGCCAACTCTGATGCCCATGCCAAGTGTCATGCCAAACCTGCCTATGCCCAGTGGAAGCGGCTTTCCAGGCCTGCCCATGTCAACAACTACATATCAACATCGTCCCATGACTCCAACGTATACATATGAAAGAGTAACAGTATGTAATCGTCTAAACTCCACTGTCTTCAGTGAGGCTTTACTTCTTGACTGCATACTCAATCCTTGTTTTTTCTCCTCAAGGTTTCCATGCCTCCATCCATTCAAAGTCAAACACCAGGGGTTGTGATCCATGAGGTAGAGGAGGGTACTTCAGTAAGAAAACTGCAAGCAGAAGAGGAAAGTTTGAAGATAGAGGAGATAAATGCTCAACATGGAGAAAATGATGATACTAAAGAAGTTGACATGGATCTGGATGACATGTCATGCAGCAGCCAGTCGTTGAAATTGGCAAGAAGTTTTGTTACATTTTCCTCCGTCTTTGAGAAAATACAGCTTTCATTATATCGTTTTCACACAATGTTATTTCTTTTCCAGCCTACGGATTTTGAGCATGGTGACAAACCCTCAAAGGCCTTGAAGAAGGTCAAGAAGCCCAAGAAGCCCAAGAAGGCCAAGAAGGCCAAAAAAGGTAAACATTTATATAACTTTAGTTCATTGTACTTGTTATTATTTGTCTTTACATAACTTACATCTTTTAGATAAAGTTGTGAAGATATACCAACAAACGAAGCAGAATGAGAAGGTACCAACAAGCAATAACACACAGGGAGATAGTGCCCGAAGGATGACGAGGTCCAGCAAGTCTGCTGCCCAAACATGTTGTACTGGTAAGACTTAATTTGAGTACGCTCTTTGATGCAGATATTGTATTTTTACAGAATTATTGTAACTATTTGATTTTTGAGCTCTGCGTATCTTGAGAATTCTTTACTTCTATCAAAGTCATAATATCTTTTAAATATCTTTATTCTTTTTAATTTGGGAAGTAACTATGTTTCAGCTACATTGAAGACACCTGAGGAAACTGCCCGGCTAGAACTAGAGCATGTGCCTGCTGGGCGTATGAGAGCATCAAGCAAGGTCAGCTGCTATAACAAAGTTCTGTATATTTGCTCGCTTCATTTACACCTTTTTAACTAGTTTGCTTCCACAGTTTCATGAAGAGCACCTGAAGCAAGAGGCAGAAAAGGTGCTGGCAGTCATTGAAACCCCAGAGTGTGTCAGACATTTGACGATGGTGGCAAGGGGGGAGATTCAGAGGGATGAGACGATGATGCATGGTGGAGGGCTAGGGCCATTTAATTTATTTAAGGACTTGGTAAGCTGCTTTAGTTGTTACCTTATTATATAGCAATGTAAATAGATTATGCTAATTTTCTGTGTCCTTCTCAGCAAACAACACTGTTGGACCATCTTGAAAAGTACGAAGTAGGTCCCAATATGAAATACCAAGTGCTGCTCCCTGAGGTAATTGTTTGCTCCTCAAAACCACACTGGCTGCTTGATGCTTAAGTACTGACCATCGTTTTCTTATCTTGTCAGGCTGTCATCTTCTCCCTTATGAAGATACATCATTACTCGTGGCAGGAGGCTAAATCTTCATTTGCCGAGTACTCAGCAATAGTGGAACCCTCCTTACCAAATGAGCCACCATTGTAATCTGACAACCATTTTGAACTTAATGTTAAAGATGCAATGTTTTTTGAACTTTTTATTTGTGTTTGCTCTTGCTGTCTGTTGTTGAAAGGGCAACAGTGAAACCCTTGCTTACCAAATGAACAAGCATTGTAATCTGACAACCATTCCTCTACATGGTGTAATTTATTTTTTTTTGTTTTTTATTTTTGTATTTGTTTTATTTGTCTTTGCTCTTGCAGTCTGTTCGAACCCTTGCTTACGAAATGAGCCAACCATTGTAATTTGATTACCATTCCTCTAATTGGTAAAGTTGCAGATGTTTTTTATATTTTTTTAAAATTTGTCTTTGCTCTTGCCGTCTGTTGTTGAAAAGCAGGGCAGTAGGTGTGAAAACAAGAACAAAAGTTTTTACATAATATTATGCTATAAGTGTCTTTTATTTTGAAAATAAACGTTTTATGCAACTTACATGCTTAAGTTATTAAACCATAAATTCATCCACCTTCAAAAAGAACTAACAAAATAGACCTTTCTCTATGAAATTCAAGAAACAAATCTTGACAAGCAAGTGTGGCTCATTCACATGAAGAGATCCATTTAGTCAAGTTAAATGAAACAATCGACATCAAAAAAAATTACAAGTAAAGAAAACAGATTTAGCAGATATACTTTTACATGTTATCTACGGCAGTAAGAAAAGGAGATGTTGGATAGTAACACGTCACCTCCTAGAGCAGGGTCAAGCTTTGCAGACATGCAGATGGAAAATGTGCCACTAAAGATTGGCTCCTGGAGGATACCCAACACAGAAGGCAACATGAAGCTTGAAGCAGGTAGTGGAGCTTCTTTCTTGGCTTGTCATTCAAGTTGTCTTTCCATAAGAGGTTCTACATAAACAGTACCCTGAATGGAAAAGAAAGGTGTCATTTACAACAATTTACTGGTATTTTGACAAAGTCCACCAAAAATAATTTATTTACGTCTGAACATGTGGTGCACCTTGTAACTAGCTGCGACTTCAGATAATACCATAATTTTTCCAAGCAGAAAGATGGTGTTTACCCATGGTTTGTGTGTGTTCCCATTTCAATTGTGAGCAGTTGGAGATAAAAGAGTAAATTTGAACAATAATGCAATGTATCAACTCTCTTCCAAAAGGCACTCTTCTGCTCGCAATGTGAAAGGACAGACACAGATGTTTCCCTAAACATCATGTAATCTTTCTAACTTGTAAACTTACTTTCATGAAGCTGTTGATCCTCGGCCAAGTCTATTGATTCTTCTTTGAAAATAGCTCCTTGCCATCTGGTTCATTAAATTTTTACTATGTAGCTTATGTTTCTAGTTATAGTTTAAGACTTTTCCAACCAGCAAAAAAATAATAAAAAAAATTCAAGAATCTTTGTGTAGAACTTTGAAGTTGATAAAAAGCTGAAATAACAAGACAAAGTCATTATTTTATGTTTGAAACTACTTTAACTAAATAAAATGAAAATTTAATTCAATATAATTACCAGAAGAATCATTTTTAACTTTCCAACACTTTGTAACCATGAAAGTACTCAAAGGCAGGAGGGAAAACAGCATTCTCTGAGTTGTTACTCTTTATGCCTCGATTTGTTTTACGTGTCTGTCTTGCCAGTGCATAAAAATACCAAGGCAGTGCTTTGCTAACTGTTTTCACTCTTTTTCAACCTCATCTGACAGTTCACGTGATCGTTAAACAAAAGTCAGAGCATCTGTATATGTGCAGCAAGTTCTCGGACTGAAAGCAATAAATATAAAATTAAACTCTTGTCTTGGCAAAAATGAACGAGCAGAAAAAAGGTCAATGCAACGAAGCTTACCATGATTTTGTTCAGATCCTGGTTGTTCACTGTTCACTTAGGCCCACAGATCTCCTTCGTCTTTGTAAATCTCTTGCATTATTTTAAATCAACTTTGAATTTTTTTCCAAACTGCATTCTACGATTTGTCTTTTGCCAGGGTTCCATTTACTTTGAGACCTGTGTAATACACCTTCTGAAATTATTGGATCATTAGTTGCATGCTCCTTCTTAAACAAAATGACAAAGAAAGATACAGAATGTCAATTAACGGATTCTCTTTCAGCCAAAGGTTTTTACCACAGTTCACAACAAGAGTAAAAGTGAATGCATTTACTTTGTCTTCTGCAGAATTTATATATTCATTCAGGTTAAATTTTCTTTTATCATTAACAACAGGAGATGGAGTTCCCATACGTTTGCTGTTTGACCCGGGATTCTCTAAAGAATATCTGTTTTCCTGCAGGAGACGAAAATCTAATACAGTAGGAAGAAAACATAAATTTTAAACTGAAAAGGATGATCAGTGGGAGGTGCTTCCACAATGGGGTCAACAACTCATCGCTCATTAACTTGTGTTTTCATTTGGACGGACTTGTAAGCCAGATGGTTACTCTCTGTAATCAAAATGTGATGTAGTCTTGTGGAGAACAGTATTTCTTATGGTGTAGGACTATTTATAGTCTTTTCATCACCACACATATGAATATATAACAAAAATAAAATTGCCTGATGTTACTAATTCAAATTAACCATTTTATTTAGGTTATAATATATATTCTAGGGTGATGAGCAGACTTACATCAGTCTAAACCCATAAGGAATAATGTTGCCTACAATATTGTATCACATTTTGATTACTGAGACAAACCATATGTTTCACAAGTCCGTCCAAATGAAACAGTTAAAATATAAGTTGATGAGTGATGAGCCATTGTAGGAGCACCTTCTAGTGAAGACGGGATAAAGGAAAAAAAGACTGAATCTGTTTAAGGGCTCAAAGCTGAATTGAAACGCTCCAGGTGATCCGAGCAGTTACTGCAAGAGTTAAAAGAATTTTTTTCTTTGAAAGAAACGAAACTTCTTTGACGGAAAACGTAAACAAACAGAGGAGGTAGAAGAAGAAATGAAAAACAATGCCGCCAGGGGCTCCGTCGGCTGCTATAAGGCCTTGTTTTCTTTCTTTCACTTCTTGTCCTACTTTCAACTTGTCTATGTGGATACGATTTGGGATTATTTACTCGTCTCTTGTCCAAGATTTGTTTTAAATTAATTTTGGTCTTTAAACTTTGACATGTACTTGTGAACAGGATAACTGACACCTCTAACAGGAGGATGGTTCGTAGTTCGTAGCTGCAAGTTGGGTTGGCAGTTGGCGGCCCTGATCGGTGGGATTTGGGAGCGGGAAACCGGGAGTGTATGTTAGGAGTGGATAGTTAAGTGTGAAATAGAGGACTTACGACCCTCGTAGATGAATTCGCGTGGGAATTCGAAAAGTCGCATCCTGAAACAGCTTGTCACTCACTGCTGCGTCTTGTGGTAGGATCTTTCTCATGTAGCGCTTGTTTCAGTGCTAACCTTTTCTGGGTTTTGAAAATCGTCTCTGCTTTCAGGTTATGTCATGACGCGCGTTATTGTCGAGAAAGGGATACGAGATGGCACTTTCTATTTCCATGGCCCCGACGGCTTCTCGTATCATTTCAATAGATTTATGAGTGGAGGCCGCGCTTCGTTGAGGTGTATTTATTATAACACCAGGAGGCGCTGCATGGGACGTGCATCATGCACTAGAAATGGGTCCGTGTTTCACGAAGGAGTTGTCCACCGTCACAGATGCTTCAGGAACAACTACTTCGTTGTAGGGCGTCGCTTTCGTTCAGCAGTTATGAATGAATGCAAACGCCCAGAATCTGCTACGCTGTCTCTGAATAGGATATACCACAACATTCGGAGAGGAATGAGGCATGTAGTTTGTGGCATGATCTGTCTGTTTATTGTGTTGCAATTGATACCTTATCTATTTTTTATTCATGCAGGGTGCATCCTGTAGCTGCTGCTCATTGGCACTTTGTCAAACTGAGACCATCTATGCAAAGAGCCAGGGCATCAACACTCCCACCCATACCCCACACCCTTAGTGAGCTTGCTGCTGTTCTTGAGGATCAACATTATTCCTTTTTTACAAAGACGCTTGATGGTGAAGATTTCATCTTCTTGGGAAAGTTTGGACAGACAAGGGACCGGACCAGGGTGTTGATTTTTATGTCGAGGCGACTAATGACTTACATGAGTCGCATGAAAGAAGTCATGAGCGACGCTACATTTTCAAGTGTTCCAGCAGCGCTGGAATGTGCCCAAGTGTGGACAATCCTTGCCCTACGCCGAAATCATGTGAGTATATTTATAATTTGATTAACAAATTTTTATCTCTCCTGCTGTTTCCTCCATTGGTGATAAAATCTCTCAATATTGCAGATTGTTCCTTTGGTTAGAGTGCTAATGCAGAGCAAACTCCAAGCATGCTACACTGTAGCATTGGAGGCTCTGAAAACAGCAATGCCAGACTTTCATCCGAGAAAAGTTAACTGCGATTTTGAAGCAGCACAGAGCAATGCTTGGCAGAATGTGTTTCCGGGCATTGAAATCAATGGCTGCCTCTTTCACAGCTCAAAGGCAAAACTTTACTTTTATTTAATTGCTTGCGCTTGCCTTCATCAATTCAATTTTTAATTTTATTTGACTGTAAACCTGTTTGCAATTATCTTTAAATACTTTTGGTCTTTCAGGCTATTGCTGGGCATGCCAAGAGCCTTGGCCTTGCTGTTACCATACGGGATAATGAGGAAGTAGATAGTCTTTTGCGTTCAATGTGTGCTTTGGCACTGCTTCCACATTGGAGGCTCAATGAAGGGTTGATAGTTCTCTCTGAGAGATGCCTTGAGGAGGGCCATTGGCAGCTTCTGCAGCCCATGTTCCTTTACATAAGAGACACCTGGTGCACTCCATCAAAAAGGAGGATGTTCAGTGTTTACAAGTGTCCTCACCGCACCTCAAACGCCTGTGAGAGCTGTAACTCCACTTTCCGATCTGCTGTTGCTCAAACACACCCAAACGTGTGGTCTTTCATGTGTAAGTAAACTGCACACATCAAATTTTTTTATAAAAATATTTTTGCTATTACTAAGTGTCTTTTACAGTTGCATTGCTACACCTAGAAGATGTCTCTTATTTTGATCTATGCACCCTTGATGCTGGCTTCAAGCCCAGCAGAAAGCGGAAGGCTTCTGTACTCGCAAATGATGAAGTCATTGCTGGACTTACTGAGGACTTAGATGGAGGATTCATCGATGTAGACTCATTCCTGAGAAGAGCGTCACACAGGATTCAGAATGTCTATGACCAAATTCTTAACAATCTGTAGAGGCAAGATTACATGCGTTTGTTTCTTGGACAAATTTAAGAGGGCTCATATGTTTTAGCAGCACTTTCTGAAAACGTAAATTTTGTGTAGAATGATCAATACCATATGATTTCTGTGTTCTAATGCTTTTAGATGACTGAACAAGCTTCATTTTGAATGAAAGAAAAGTGCTTTTGGTTTATTTTTGGCAATTTGAAAGAAACGTTTAAAATTTTGGTTCTTGTAAAATTCTGTTTGCATTCCAGCTCTGGGCTGAAGGGGGAAAATTAGGGAGACTCATCTCCAGTAGGGTCATGTATTGATATTGATCATTGATATATTGATATTGATCATTCTACACAAAATTAATGTTTTTGGTATGAGTTCCCTTGGAGAAACGCCAAACAAGCATGATTCATTTTGTTTTCAGTGTCAATCTGCTTTTGTCTCACTGGTTGCATAATCACTGGCCAAACCAAGTCCATAGTGAGATTACTGAGGATGTAGTAATGTTAAGTTTGGTGAGATGGGAAGATTGGAAGGTTACTCAAGCTTTAATTTTAGCCCTGAACAAAATAAGTGTTGAGTTGTGAAACCAAAGGAATATTATTTAACAATCAAGTGCCTCTATCTTGTGAAAGGGGGTTCACAGGAAAGACAATTTTTGTCCTACCAAGGAGGTGTACCTTTTTTCAACTTGGAACAAGGTGCGGCAGAAATAAAATTGGGCCTGGTCTTGGTTTATTTGTGATGAGATCGTCTTCAGATTGCAGTTTTGGTCAACAAAATGAAGGTGTAGAGTCTAAGCAACAACATCAAAATTCTCTTTAAATCTAATCTTTTCAGAATGATCATGTTTCAACCTGGAGACTATCTGGTCACATATAAATAGACAAGGCCAATCTGTAGATCCACTGGTTGTGACAAACCTTGATAATTTGAAAACATTATTGTTGGGCTTTCAGCACTTAACTCAGATTTCCTATCCCAATTTTGCCTCACTGATCTAAAAATAACATACAATGAAGACAGCATGTTTCATTTGGATTTGAAATAGTTTTAATTAGAATTCGAATAACAAAGGTTGAACAATGCGTCCATAAGATTTTGAGCTAGAAAGGAAAAAAAAAAAACAGACCTTAGCACCTAATACTTCTACAAGTAAATTAGCTTGCACACAGGGTTCTGTGCTTGTCAAGTTACTTTCAGCCATGTGTTCCATTGGGACTTAGCTTTTAAGGTACAAATATTTATAAATTTGGATTGCCTCTGCTGACTGTAGCTTGTGCTTTTTGCGTGGTTGCCACTATCGTTTGCTTTATGCTTTATATTACTGCTCAATTTCACCCAGTGGTAAGTTGTCTAGGGTGCATGTTCTGCTTCGACTGCCACAGGCATGGTGCTTGTCTAGTTATACTTTCAGCCATTCGTTCCAATAATTTGGACTTTGCTTTTGAGGGACAATTATTTCTAAATTTGGCTTGCTTGTTCTGCTTGGATGGCCTCTGCTGACTGTGGCCTGTGCTAATTGTTTGCTTGGTTGCTTTCATCATTTTCTTTTTTGCTTTGCCCAATTTGCGCTCAATTTCACCAAGCGGCAAGTTGCCTAGGGTGCATGTTCTGCTTCGACTGCCACTGGTCTGTGCTTGTGTAGTTATACTTTCAGCCATTCGTTCCAACAATTTGGACTTTGCTTTTGAGGGACAGTTATTTCTAAATTTGGCTTGCTTGTTCTGCTTGGATGGCCTCTGCTGACTGTGGCCTGTGCTAATCTTTTGCTTGCTTGCTTTCATCGTTTGCTTTATTTTTCATATTATCACCTTATTTCACCAAGCAGTGAGTTGACTGGCTTGTACGTTTTGCTTCGACTGCCACTGATCTGTGAGTTTGGCCTGCTTATTTCTTTTCCACGTGCCTTGCGCTTTCCAAACTTTGTAATTTAATAATGCCAAGTCCTAAATATTGTAGATGTATGTATTTCTTTTATTTTCTTTCAATAACAGTGAATTGAAAGAAGTGCCAATGTGGGCATTGAGAGATTAAAAAATAAAGGGAAAACAACAGAACCCAAAGTAGTGAAAACAAGTCTTTTATTCACTTTCTTATTCATAGCAGACTCCAATCTCTCCTGGAACTCTTGCCACCACCGTTTCTCTGATAGTTCCTGTAACCAAACATAAAATTGCACCTGAATAAATTTGCATCAAATATCTCTGGTTCAATTCTTGCATTTTACATTGAATTAGACGAAAAAACGTGCCACGCTCGACGTGTTTCCACGCCACTGGCCGGCCAAGGGAAGGACCTGTCGTTACTCCACGACCGAGGGACCTTCAGCAACGCAATGCCAGATCCCTTTTAGCACGTGGGGTATGGACTAGGTCGTTTCTTAAGCAATGGTTAGGACACGCTGTAGCAACAAAAGCTGCGACCAAAGCGTGGACCACCGATACACCAAGCGAGCGGCATAAACGCAATGTCTCGCTGGTGTGCGGACGCGTGGGGTATCGACAGAGAAGTCATATGCCAGTTTCAACGCAAGACGTCCCGATGGCACGGATAAACACGGGAGGTGTCGAGTGAAGGAGTGCCGACAAGTGGCAATTCGCGTGACGCAAGCATAGACTGTCAGACCTTGCTGAATGTGTCCAATTCTTGAGCAGCACGTTTACTTGCCGAGTCGGAGTGGTTGCCTACCTCTCGGGCGCTTTCGGGCGCTCAGCATGGGCCGTTTTGATAGAAGGCAAAGGGCGTGGTAGAGGCTCACGAGTTGCTGGTATTCGCCTCTTGTGTAGGAAGACATGCGTAGCGGAGCGAAGAGCGGCCGCTGGGCTGGCCACTCTGTGGAGAGGATCAAGACTGCTACTGGCTCGAATTTCGAGGCCGCTCTGTGGGCCTCCCTTTCGGCGCTACGAGGTGTCCTCGCTGACAAGCTGACGGCAGTGCGTGCACCGTCCCCTGAAACAGTGTGCAGGGTTCTAAAAGCATCGCGGTAAAGCCTCGAGTGGGAACTGGCAGTGCGAAAAAAGTGAAACAGAACTGTGCAAAACCTCAGCGGGGCTGCAAACAGGAAGGGTAAAATGACCCAGTTTCTCTTTACACGGGATTCGAACCCCGGACTGCAGAGTAAGGTATTTTGCAGTCCGCGGTTCAGAGACCGTCCTTAGAGAGTGGCGCTGTACCCCTTCCCCGGGCGACCCTCTCAGGCCCGCCGTAGCAGTGCCCTCAGATGCACCCACCGCTGCGAGTGCACCGAAGGTGCATACCACAAGCAGACCCGACGAGAGCTTCAACGCCTTATGTTCAGCACCACGTGAGGTACATATCGATAAAAGCAGTGGCCACATCGGATACGGTTTACCTTGGCTGCTACGCAGGGGCGGATCGAGCATGGTCGAGGTGGAATGCCGCGAGGCGCGCGAACTCCAATGCACGACATATCGGTGTGGAACTCACCTGGACTCCTGCTCTCACCAACGCACCGCGAGCCCCCAAGACGGAGGCAGCCCTCCGGTGCATCGGAGGGCTGGCCTGCAATCCAGGGGCTGGAACGCGGATGCGCGGGGTCAGGGGTACACATACCCAACAGCGATAACGCGTTTCGACACTGCTCAGAGGGACCGAACGCGCGAGCCACAACTCTGAAGCCGGGACAGCCGACAAGCATTCCGCCAAGGGTAAGCTTATGCGTCGACGCTCGAGCGAGTGCCACAGCGCCACAGCACAAGTGCCGCGGCGCTCCCAGAGGGAGTGACGCAAGAGCGATCTTGCTGCCACAGCAATGCTGGGGAGACCCGTGCCTTGGCAAATCCCGCAAGTAGGCGGGACGGGTGCTCGAGCCAGCCGTCTAAAAGCGGACAGCCGCCGAACTTTATCTCGCACCAAAACGTGCTCCACGCTGGGCAGCCCCGTGCCGCCACCACATCTCCCTCCACCGCGGTCCATTGGCACCCTAGGTACGCTCAAAACAAGTGTCGTTAGCCCGACCATTTTGTGAGCGTGTCCCGGGGCTAAAAGGCCGGGGGGTGGACCCGGTTCACGAGACGAACATGCTCCGCCACAGTCAGCGTTCACTTGAACCCGTCTCTGCATCCGAAGACTGGTACTTGGAACCGGAACGGAACTGAGCAATCTGTGCCTGCCTGTGAGGTGCCGACCGCCCGGCTAGGTAGGCAGCACAGCACATACCCGGCCCCTCATGACGCGCTGATGGGCAGAGGCCCGTGGCCCCGGTACGTAGAAAATGGCAAGTCGGGTGACCCTTGCCCCTTGCAGTCCCATCGGCATCATCTCGTCAATATTTTTATTCAATATTTCTATTCAATATTTCTATTCAATATTTCTATTCAATATTTCTATTCAATATTTTTATTCAATATTTCTATTCAATATTTCTATTCAATATTTTTATTAGGTAGGTCAACTAAGAGGTAGGTCAACTGAAACGGCTAAAAATAGGGTTTTCGAATATTTCTACAACATAGATTTATATAATATTTCTATCAATATTTCTAGAATAAAAATATAGGTAGGTCAACTGAGAGGTAGGTCAACCGATCCACCCCGGCAAAGGGGGCTCGCGTGGCCACCATCTAATTTGTGAGTTGGAGGTGCAGATGGGTGGCCCGGTAACTAGACACGTGTTGCACCTCGCGCCTTTTCTCTTCTTCTTCTTCTTCTTCTTCTTCTTCTTCTTCTTATTATTATTATTATTATTATTATTATTATTATTATTATTATTATTATTATTATTCTACTTCTTCCTCCCGTCCGACTGTTGCGAAACTCGGCTCATTCATTCCCTCCCGATCGACAGAGAGGATGCCCATGCCCCCCGTGTTCGCATCGCAATTAGTCTCCCCTCCGCTGCACACAGGGCCAGCAGATGACCGGCGCAGGAGACCAAAACTCTGAACGTTTTTCCAGCTCTACGCTTAACAGAACGTGTGACCCACCATTGGATCCCTCTCCGAACGAGTAATCCATTGGTGGGGTCACACGTTCGATTCGCGTCCCATTTAGCGACTCTGGAGCTCAAAACGCGTCCAGAATTTTGGCCCACGGTGCGTCGAGGGGAATACAAGATCCACCGTGCGTGTTAGTGAGTGCCCCAGTTTGGCCGGCAATACAAGTCTCGTTATGTGTCGCACGGCGTGGCACTCGGCATGGACCCTCAAGCTGCCAAAAAAAAAAAAAAAAAAAAAAGGCCAACTAATTTTCTACTACTCAACAGACTAACGCACGGGGAGAGGAAATGGTTACGAAAGAAAATGCAACTGGTGGATATTATCGAATTCAGGCCACACTCACACACTTGACGCCGCGATGGTCCAGCCCTGCTGGCCGGCGTGGGAACGCCTTGGCGTGCCGCCCGTTGTTGACGCCGTCTCTCTCGCAGCCGCAGGGAGTGCGCCGCGAGTGCGAGAGAGACAGAGCGACGACGAAAGCGCTGGTCGGCGTGCTGGCCGCGGCGTGGCCGAGGCATGGCGGCGTGCCTGCTGGACATAAATCAGTCCTGCACGGAGCTGATTGCGAGTTTCAAGAGTTTCTATCCTTTCAGTATTTCACCCGATTCCGCGCGCGGCCTGGCCATGTGTGCCTTAGGTTTGATGGTTCTGGGGCAGCGGCGGCGGCGGCACACAGTGGGCCAGAAGACCGGTGCTGGCTGCCGCCAGACGCGTTTTGAGCTCCAGAGTCGCTAAATGGGCCTCGAACCAAACGTGTGACCCCACTTATGGATTGCTCTCCGAGCAAGGAACCGTTTGGCGGGGTCAGACGTTCTTTTTGAGTCCTGTGTAGCGACTCTGGAGCTCAAAACGCGTCTAGAGTTTTAGCCGCCTGCGCCAGTCTTCTGGCCCACTTTGCGGCAGCGGCGGTGACTACACGTTCGTAAAGTTCCATAGTTTCTTCCAGCGGGTCGGAGTGAGTGACCGCCGGCGACCAAAGTGCCCCGACCTGGCTCGGCCGGCCTGGTTCAGATCGTAGAGCGGCCTCAGCTTGTCAATATCCTGCTCCGGGCGCAGCCCAGCCCAGCGCACTTGAAATAATTGCCTGCCTGCCCATCTGTCTGTCTGTCTGTCTGTCTGTCAGTCTGTCTGTCTGTCTGTCTGTCTGTCTCTCACTGGGCGGCGCGCGTTTCGGCCTGCGGTGGCCCAGCAGCAGGACCATTGGGGCGGGTCGCTCCGAGAAATAGTGTCGGCAAAAGAAGTGGCCGGTGCACTCTGCGCCGCGCCGCGCCGGGCGGAGGCGTACAGTGGGCCAGCGCAGGCGGCCAAAACGCGTTTTGAGCTCCGGAGTGGCTAAATAGGACTCGAACCGAACACGTGACCCCACCAATGGATTGCACTCCGAACGAGGAATCCATTAATGGAGTCACACGCTCGGTTCGAGTCCCATTTAGCGACTCTGGAGCTCAAAATGCGTCTGGATATTTGGTCACCTGCGCCAGTCTTCTGGCCCACTCTGCGGCCCTGACCAGTCTGCACCCATCACCTGCAGGCTCCACTCTAGGCCGGTCGCTGCATTGCTCGCGTTTGGCACCAGCGCGATGGCGGCGTGATTTGCGATCCGAGTCATGCGGGGCAGAATTAAAGAGTAGAACGACCTGCGCAGCAGCGCCGAACCGCAAGCCGCGGCCACGCGCGTTGCGCCAGGTCAGAGCCCTGCACAGTGGGCCAGAAGACCGGCGCAGGCGGCCAAACCTCTAGACGCCTTTTCGGCTCTTGAGCCGCTAAGTGGGACTCGAACCTAAGGTGTGACCCCACCGATGGACCGCTCTCCGAGGAATCAATTGGTGGGTCACACGTTCGGTTCGAGTCCCACTTAGCGACTCTGGAGCTCAGAACGCACGAAAAAAAAAAAAAAAATTCAGGCCCGAGCCCAACTTTTTAGTTGGCTTTTTTTTAGCACAACAGCTCAAAAAATTGCATCTATGCTAGCGACCTCTCCTGGTCAGGACTGTCATTTAGCAGAGGGTTTGCCCGACGTCGGCTTTCACGAAACCTATATTTTTGGAGGATTTAGCTCCTTTTGTTTGCTGCAGTGCTAATCGATGGCTGCAAAATTTGCTTTGCAGTGCTGAAAAATGCTTTTGGGAGATAGGGCAACGCTACGGTCGTTCCTTGGCGCTTCGCTCGCGCTGATGGCTAGCAGTGAGAGATGGGTTACTCTGCCAGCTGAACTGTATACATTGTATGCAGTAAATACTGCGTACATGCTATGTATACAGCAAATACTGTATACATGCCATGTATACAGCTAATGCTGCGTACATGCCCATGCATGCAGTAAATGCTGCGTACATGCTCATGTATACAGCTGGATCTGCCTATAAACCCTATGCATTTTTTAGGTGTGTACATCCCATGTACGCAGCATTTACTGCATACATGGGCATGTACGCAGCATTAGCTGTATACATGGCATGTATACAGTATTTGCTGTATACATAGCATGTACGCAGTATTTACTGCATACAATGTATACAGTTCAGCTGGCAGAGTAGTCAAGGGGTTAGTCGGGGAGTGGATTATTCTACAAGTTCACCTAATCAATATCTATGGTCACTGATTTATGGAAGCCTGGTGGGACAAGAATGTTCCTGAGATGGTTCGCGCCTCATGGCGACTAATCTGGCGCAGGCGGATTATCGATTAATATCCGAAGTTTAATCGCATCCATAAATATATGTTGTTCATGCAGCTTTCTCGTATGCCAATGCAGCTAAAGTTATTTTCAATTTAGTTAGTCTCCATTTTTGCCAGAAGGGCTAAAAGTACCCCGCTAAATAATTTTTAGCTGTACAGCTAAAAACTTAGCTGGGCGTACAGAGCTAGATAAATTCGCACCGGTGCTAAAATTTTAGCTCTGAAGCGATTTATGTTTTGGCGTGCGCGTTTAGAGTTTTGGCCGTCTGCGCCGGTCTGGTCCGCTATGTGGCACGGGGCATAGAAAGATGTCTGGAAAAACTGCCAGGAGTTCCTTTTCGTCGAGGCTGTGTGCTCACCGCCAGCGTGGTGAGATGTATCACTATTTGATTTTCAGTGTTCTCACGCGGGCAGGACTGCGCTGTGGGGAACATGGTGGTCGCGGACACGCCCCGTTAAAAGAAAGAAAGAAAGAGAGAGAGAGAGAGAGAGAGAGAGAGAGAGAGAGAGAGAGAGAGAGAGAGAGAGAGAGAGAGGGAGAGAGAGAGAGAGAGAGGAGAAAGAGAGAGAGAGAGAGAGAGAGAGAGAGAGAGAGAGAGAGAGAGAGAGAGAGAGAGAGAGAGAGAGAGAGAGAGAGAGAGAGAGAGAGAGAGAGAGAGAGAGAGAGAGAGAGAGAGACTGACTCTGATTTTTCCAGCCCAGGGCTGAAAAAACGGATAAGAAGCGGGGAGGCGCGCATCGTCACACCGCTTGAGTCAGTGGCCTCGGGCGGGGGGGGGGGGGGGGGGCCGCAGTGCCACTGGGCATCGCAAAAACAAAAGCAGAGCGTTTGAGGGCTGCCGTTTCGGCACGGTGTGTGCACACTGTATACGCAGAAGGCGGCAGAAAAAGTGGAGCGGATCACGTTATCGAGCAGGCCGTGCACGCCGCGCCGCGCGATTGAACCGCAATGTGTCGGCGCCTCGTCACTCGCAGTCAGCTGTCGCCGCGCAGGCGTCAGGGCAGGCAGACCTCCCCGTGGCACCGCGCCAGCCGTCCGAACGCCGCTCTCGTCGCTCTGTCTCTCTCGCGCGCATGCGCCGTACCGCCGGACTGTGCGAGAGAGACGCCGAGCGCCGAGAGCAGCACTGTTCGGAAGGAAACTACGCGGCAGCATGACGGAGTGAGTGACCCGCGGTCGCCGGCCGTCAGGACCCACCGAACTCGGTTTGATGATGACATGGCTCCGTGCGGGCTGTGAATTATTGCTATTAGCATAACCTGCCTGCCTGTTGAGCTTGAAGAAAAAACGGTTTAATGGATTATTTCTTTTTAGGGTTCAGATTTAGGGTGGAGGGTGGCGGTGTGCCGTGGGGTGGCGCTTGCTCATTGAGTCGTTCCACTTGTTCTCGTGACACCGTGGCGCTGTCGGTCACTTTGCGGTCTGGGGCCGTTCTCTGCCGCGGCGTGGCAGGTGGGCTAGATGGCCCGCGCTCCTAAATAAACAAGGCGAGAACAGGTCCAGTCGTGACTTGGGGCAAAATGCGCCTTAAACAGCACTTGCTATCCACACGGCACTATGATGACATAACCTAACCGTACAATATTTAAATATTGTTTAAATAGAGTCACACTTTGAAATTTTGCTGTTTTTCGTGTCCGAACGTTAAAAGCGGTTCCTGGTTTTCCCAGGAACTCCCTGGAAATACCTATGTCTTTTCTACAGGCTTCCTGGGAAAACCGGGAACCGTTTTTACCGTGCGGAAAGGCATTTTGCACACTAACCTAGCCTAACCTAAGTCTTTTTTGGCAGTTTTTTTTGTGACGGTCCACTCTGCAGAGGCGTTTCCACTAACCTAACCTAAGATTCTTTCGGCCGTTATTCGTGTCGCTCGACCCCGGAAAGGCACCAGCCCAAGTAGTAATATATGTTGGCGTGGTTCCGCTTCACAGGGAGGCCCCCCCACTACCACCCCTAGATTCCCCCCCCCCCCCAGGTCCCCCACCCCGCGCCCTACAGGTAGGCATCACCCCTAACTGATGCCCCGCGCCTGGCAGGTAGGCAACACCTCCGACGCCGCTCAGCGCCTTCACTTGCTTCACTCCGCGCCTCGTAGGTAGGTCGCACACCCAGCGCGCGTGTGCGCAGTGCTGCCACCCATCATTCCGCCGGCGCACACTCTCTCAACTCATGCGGGTTTTAGGAAAGAAACAACACAAAATATGTTTTCTTAAACTTATATTTCGATTTTCAATTCAATACGCAGCATTTACAATAAACACACACAATACAGGGAAGATAAACTCCAACTTGTGCCTTAATGCTAGTGCGACACAACAACGATCGAACGATTCCTAGCAATCGGTGCATGTACAGTGATGGCTGCAAGGTATGAATACAACTGCTTTTTCCTTGGAAAGACAAATGACACAGTCCAACCTGCTTCCAGGAACAGTGAGTGGTGAATCTTCGACGCTCGAGGGCGGTGCCGCGAGAGAAGGACAATTTTCGAAGTCTACCGTAAACACAGTGCCCAAAACAACTCGAAGAAAAAAGCTCTCCAAAGACATCTTCAGGCGCAGGACTGGTTGGAGTGGGCTGCAGCGGGGTCGGCACAGTAGCTGAACCGCTGGCACCGTCGTGTCTTGCCTGCGCCTGCGGAGAAACGCTCCACATGGGATCCCCATCACTCAAAGCGCCAAGAGACTAAATTGCTCCTTCTACTGCCACGAGTTCCACGATCGTCCACTTATCGAGAGCCCGCTTCAGTCTTGTTACCTAGTCACACTGTAGCGATATGGCGCAGCGAGTTTTATTTGTACCAACGCGTTCACTTCCACCGCTCTTCCCCAGTGGAGACCCCCACTATAATAAATCCGAATCCGCAGGTATGCGGATACCAGTGGACGAAACAATTCAGTAGAACCACTTAAAAAACAGCCGTGGAGGGAATCACGTTAAAAGGTACCGGCCGGTGATAGCCAGAACATCCAGTGGGGAGCCCCCACTTTAAAGATGCATCTCGATTCGAGGATAAACTTAGGTACCAGCCCTTGTGGTCTACCTAAACCTACTAAAATAGCTGCGAACCGGTAACACAACTGGTAAGCTGTCGGGATAAGAGGTCGACAGACCTCTGACACTGAAAAAAAACCTGAAGAGCTCCGTGGAGGTGGTGCACTCGAGGAGTCTCGACTCGTATTTTTGAAGCGCCCTGCTCTCTCTGGAGCGAGGCCAATAATCGCAGCCTGGAGAGAGGAGCGTCTCGTCCGTTCGTCTCTTTCGGTGTCTCGCCGTCTCGCCGCGCCTGTTGTCTGGAGGATCGTCGCCTCCTCTCCAGCGGGGTGTCTCCAGGCAGCGCCGTCGATCCAACCGTAAACAAAAAGGGCCCGTCCGGGATTTGAACCCGGGACCTCCCGCACCCAAAGCGAGAACCTTCGGTTTCGAAGTCGGAGACGCCTCCATTTCTTTTATTTCGTGCCATCCTGTGCGCTTATCGAGGTGCGCTTACGAAACACTTGCGCTATTCTGAAACCACGGTTTTCGTTCAACCAACCACACGTTGGGCTGTGAGTACGGATTTAAAATTACCGGTAATTTTCAATCTGGACGGTAAATTACAGTAACATTGGTTATTTACCGTCATTAACGGTAAATAACGGTAAAATTCGATCTAATGTTTATGTGCACTTTTGCATATGAACTGTTCATAATTTGTTTTCAAAGGGAATTTAAGACTAGCGGAGTGTTTTAAATGGCATATGGAAGTGGTTGAGACACTTTTATTGTCAAATATTCATGCCTCTGAGCACTTTGAGTAAATTTCTGCTGTAAAAACATCAGGAAGGTTAGGTTAATTCGAAAATTACCGTAATTTACCGATTTTCGCAGGGTAACCTACCGTAAATTACCGGTATTTTACCCATTCTTACCGGTAAGTTTACCAGGCTTTAAATCCCTAGCTGTGAGCAAGCTTTTTTCGGTCGACATGACACCGGTCACAAACATTTCGATCCGGGTCGGCTTTGGGCAAAGTATTAGTCGATAAACCGTTTTTACAGGATTTTCGGCCGAGGGGGCCGTGCGAACCCGTCCTCAACCGGATTTTATGACGTTGAGGAGCACGGGTTCGATGGGCTCGCAGGTGAGCCCCGGGAGCCCGGTGGTCGGAGGGAAAGGGTCTTTCACGGCGGCGCTTTAGGGACCAAAGGGTTCGGGTCTTTGAAGCCTCCTGCATGAGGCGCGAAAGTACTCTTAGAGTGCGCGACGAGCTAAGTAGAACCAACGCAAGGGATAGGGAGCCCGATTCTCCATTGAACAATACAGCCATAACCACATCTGTCAGCCATGGCAGTGCGGGCGGGACCCCAGCAGGTAGTCCGGGATAGAGGAGCGGTCGGGGGTATAGCATTTTGGTTTCGACTGTCTCCCATAAGGCGCGTTGGTTCAACTTAGCTTGTCGCGCACTCTAGCAATCCTAGCGCCTGCGCGCCGGCGACCGGGCCGGCCCGCCATGCACGGGAGTGTGGCGGGCCGGCCTACCCTAGACTTCGCAGGCGCTCGGAGTGGCAGCCAAAGTGTGTGTGTGTGTGTGTGTGTGTGTGTGTGTGTGTGTGTGTGTGTGTCGGGTTAGCGTTGCCACAGCCTTAAGATGATTCCTTTACGCACACTATTCGGCGGAACCAGTGGCGAAAGGGCGAGGGAGGGGGAGAGAGGGGAAGGCAGTGGGAGAGCGGCGGAGGGCAGAGTCTCGCATCGGCCGGGGCGACCGGGTTGGACGCTCCTGTCGTGCGAGAGAGACAGCACGCTCCGGTTTCGGCACTGAGACTGAGTAAGACCAGCTTCGATTCCTAGTAGAAGCAGGCATTTTTGTCGATGTAAATGACCGTCTTGCGGTCTTGCAAAGTTGACACCCTGCAACATTGAGGCACCCGAACGATATGGTGACGATTGCAAATCAAAGTCCCCGAAAGAAAAATTCGCGGCGCCGGGAGTCAAAGCCAGCTACCGGTTTGAGTTGAGGTCAAACAGATGCTTCGGTTCGGTTCGGGTTGGGGAGCGCACGGAGCCGACGAGGCCAAAAACCGATGCAAACCGGCCGATGCGAGACTCTGGGGGAGGGTTCGAGTGGCTCCCCTCACGCAACCTGACATCCACCACCGCGCACACCGCGGCGCGGCGCCTGCCAGCGCCTCCTGTCATTGGTGGCCAGCTGGCAAAGGGCTGAGCACTGTCTTACCATGGTGCCGCTTTTGGATAGCTTGAGTAGTTAAAAAGTGTGATCGTGATTTTGCTCATTTGGATTGCAGGAGTTGCTATACTGTAGTTAAAAATGCCAATGATTACAGAAACTTCATTTAATTTAAAACAAAGCACTTACAAAAGAAATAAGTTTTTCAATGTAGTGACATTGTCACCAAAACTAATACAGAGTGCAGTTGCTGTAACGGGCATGTGAAAAGTAAAATTTGGAGTTCAGAATCTTAATTGGAGGCCAAATTTCATCCCATCTTGATTGCTTGTCTGGGACAAAGAAAATACAGTAAACACAAACAACAAATACACAAACTAACAATGATGAAATGAGAGTAGAGTTTACTTACACTGGACTAAAATGGTCCACCAAAGAAGGTGATCTAAAGTTTTAGACTCTTGGATAGTGTCAGAGCACACAACAATAAAAATAGTGAATGCATTTGCGGCAACGGGTGACTTTCTGGCAAAAACTGGAGTGTAGAATGGTAATCGGAGCCCAACTTTTATCCTGCATCTTGATCGCTTGTCTGGAACAAAGGAAATACAGTAAAACCAAACAACACATTGACTAATTTATGAAGAAGAACATACCCTTCCCCTACCTCCCCACACAGTAGGGAAGACCGCCTCACAGTGGGTCAGAAGACCGTTGAGGTGGTCAAAATTTAGACGTGTTTTGAACTCCAGAGGCGCGCGCTCAATGGGACTCGAATCAATCGTGTGACCCCACCAATGGATTTCTCGTTCTCGTTTGGAGAGCAATCCATTGGTGGGGTCACAGTGTGACCGTCACACGTTCGTTTCGAGTCCCATTTATGTCTCGAGTCACATCTCGAGCGCAAAACGCGTCCGAGATTTTGGCCGCCTCAACGGTCTTCTGACCTGACCAACTGTGTGCCTGCAACTTCGGTGGATCGGGGAACCGGTGCTTGAACTTTTCACGAGCAAGCCAGTAAACGCCTACAAATAGGGAAAAACATGCCACAAAAGTTGAGTCTTAATCAACCTGAAAGATTAGCAAAAGTCAAAGTACTTCATATTTTTAGGTCAGGTTTGAAGCGTTCGACTTGAGAGGGGTAGTAGAAAATTAAGATGTAATAAGAAAATAATGGAAAATTTGGCGATTTCGTGCTGTGCCCCCTTTTGTATCTCCTTCCTATTTTCAGTGAAGCCCATCCTGTGCTTCAACCTACTGTTCTTTGCTTGCAGGTTCTAGGGGCAGTAACAACATACATCGTCGTGGTATTGCAACTATGTTAGGTTAGGTTCGCAGCAAGCAGTTCGTGACGGAAATATGTAACATTAATTACTGCAACTTTGATTCCTGAATGGTTTTGCCTTTTCCTGATGGTTAGTTTAGATAGGCAAGATCCCATTCACTCCAGCGTGAACAAGAACAATAGCAATCGGCCTCTCGAAAGAAAACCACCCTAACTTGCCTGGGCGCTACGAGACCATATTAACTTTTTAAGACTGGCCGATCGAAAAAACCGTCCAGATGTTTTGAGAAGTAGAATTTGGAGTGATGTAAGGCAGTTGGGAACAGAGGATAACTGTCTAAACCCTTTCAAACAAGTGTACACCAATGTAATGAGGGCATCTGCCAAAGCTTTTATTTCACAAATCAATCTTTCTTTGAAAACAAAGTGCTAAAAGCGTTTTTAAAGAATATCACAGGACAATTTACTTCGCCAGAGCGGTACAGGTCTAAGGCGTAGGACTACAGTTGAAACAAATAAGAGTGTGAGATCAGCCCACCAGGCAAACTTAAAATGTACATGAAGAGTCACCAGTCCGTCAAGCAGTCACCTGCATGCAGTTCTTTGGGCATTCGGTGGTCGGGCTGTGCGACGAAAACCAGTAATGCCCCTGACGCATTGTGTGGCATTTCCGCACGCACCAAGAGCATGGACATCCTTTGGTAGAGAATGAGGATACACGGAGGTGGAGCCGAGGGTTTCTCAAGAGAACATCGCGAACAGTGCGGCTGTGCAGCCAGGCGTGGAGGCACTTATAATTATCACACACCATGAGGGTCGCGAGGCTTGGTGAAGACGAGGGGCATATAGCCTGCAGTAAGGCCTCTGAGGGTTGGCCGTCAACTTTAAGCACCTTGAGAGCAGGGAACCTGGAAAGGTTGATGCTGGTGTAGTAGGGAAGATGCAGGCTTTCCAAAACTGTGGCATGAGTCCTTAAAACCAGTTGAAGAAAACGATCTGAGATCGCAAACGAGGAGCCGGAGAGGCAAACGAGCTCCCTCAATGAGGGCTTCGTCCGCAGCTCGCACCAGCCAACGGGTGGCGAAATATGAGCGCCGCCCGTGTGAAATGAGAGTGTTTTGAGGCCACGAAGATAATAGATCACTTCCAGGAGCTGTGCAATCCCACAATAAGATGCTTTGTACTCATCGGCCACGCGGAGGTACAGCTCCCTCAATCCACCCAGGGCGTAAACCCTCCGAATGATTACGATTGCCGGATCCACTTCCTCCTGGCTGGAAATGGAAAGCCTTAGCTCAGTGATGACGCATGCGGAGCTGGTTTTTATCAGGGATGCCAGGAGGCCAGTGCAGTCCAGCGATTTGATGCAGGGGGCGAA
Source organism: Stenchaetothrips biformis (assembly GCA_030522485.1). Classification (NCBI taxonomy): domain Eukaryota; kingdom Metazoa; phylum Arthropoda; class Insecta; order Thysanoptera; family Thripidae; genus Stenchaetothrips; species Stenchaetothrips biformis. The sequence goes on from CM060088.1 coordinate 15,760,516, forward strand.
GGTTAGCACGGCGCACACCAGACCGACATCCTCACACCGCAGAGACACGTGGCGCCACAGTTGAGGGTGCAGGCAAAGGTCCCGCAGGCGGCGGCAAACCAAGCGGCACGCCAAGAGCTGCCAAGAGGGCAGGCAGACCAGCACGGCCAGCAGCGCGTCGTCGGGGAGGTCCAGCACCTGAGGGCACAGAAGGAGCGAGTCAGAACCAAAACCACTATCGATGCGGTCGATTGGGGTAATTTAGGGACATGGGGTAAAAATGAGTCAGCTGATTCATGGACAAAATTTTACGTAATAGGACTCCTAATAGGCCAGATGTGATGTTTTAGTTCTGAAAATAACATTTGGTATGACAGGTTCGAAAATGTCAAATTTTGTCCCTGAAACAGCTGTCCCATGATTACCCCGTGTTCTACAGTTACCCCAACTGACGGTGCTCCCGGTCGAGGCACGCTCAACAACACCATAAAGGAAAAAAATTACAACATGTGTGCATAATGAGCGCAAAAGTTGCATGTAGGCAAAATAAACTTGAATATTTTTTTTATCTACCAAAAATGCCCCGGCGGTTCAAGTTGTATCCGCACTGCTGAGATGCCATCATCTATGTTTTGCCTATTACTCTAGAAACTTGGCATCGCTCGGCATGCTCCACCGGGGAGTAAACCACAAAGCACGCTTCATCCTGGACAGTGCTTTACAGCACGCAGTAAACTGAAACATGCATGAAAAGCACGCTTATAGCCGGATATAGAATGCTTGGAACTGCGCTCCAGGATGAAATCACTGTATCAAAGGCTTCATATAAACGAAAAAGCACGCTTCATCCTGCTTGCTGCGCGTGCTCCATCCTGCACTGGTAGCCAACGAATGTGACATCACAGTCGTTTGCACGTGAAGACTGCGATGTCAATTTAAGCGTGACAAACAGTGAAAATTTACAGTCAAACGAATGTGACACACTGGACCGCTTTATCACATTACTTCGGGTGTGACACGAAATCAGAGGGTGAACTCACACATAAAAACGAACGTGACACATGGTTCTCATTGACATGTCGTGTCACATCCAAACGAATGTGACACCCATATGGTATCACATTCGTTTGAATGTGACACCCACGTCCTGTCACGTTCGTTTGAATGTGACACGCCCTCGGACATGCCCTATGTGTCAGGTTGTGGGGTGTCACGTTCATTTGAATGTGACAATTTGGCATGTCACATTCAAACGAACGTGACAGTATATGGGTGCCACATTCGTTTGGATGTGACATTCACGTATCGTTGGGTACCATGTGTCACATTCGTTTTGATGTGACAGTTCACTTGCTGAGTTTGTGTCACACCCAATTTAATGTGACAAAGCGGTGCGGTGTGTCACATTCGTTTGACTGTAAATTTTCACTGTTGGTCAAGTTCAAACTAACATCGCTGTTTTTACGTTTAAACGAATGTGATGTCACATTCGTTGGCTACCAGTGTGGTCGTGAGAACTGTGCATGCTGAAGTATGTACATAGTACACTCTAAAAAGAGCATTTGTCAAATGACGCATACCTACAAGTACACTGTTGCTTAAGTCCCCTACCATGTTTATCACAGCAACCAGTGTACTTGCAGGTACACGCCACGTAGCGTGTACTTGGCAAGCATGCTCCAACGTGGCGTGTACTTGGCAAGCATGCTCCAACGTGGCGTGTACTTGACAAGCATGCTCCAACATGGCGTGTACTTGACAAGCATGCTCCAGCGTGTACATGCCAGGGTGGCTACAGGTGGAGTGTACTTGCAGGCATGCTTCAACCTGAAGCTATGTACACACTTTAGTTTGTAGCGCGGTGAACAAAAGTAAGCACACTAAAACCGCTTGCGGTTTTGGTTCTTACTTTCGTACTTTGACCTCCGGCCCAGAGAATCGTTCCACCATATTAAGCGACACTCTATTGATAACGTTACGCACAAACGAGGAGGAGAGTGTGGACTGCGTAACAGCGGTCATAAGGGGGCAAGAGTGTCAAAGCCATCGTTACGTTACGCGAAACACGTTCATATCAGAGCACATTTTAAACAATTCACTCTCAGATTCATACGATGGAACGATCAGCGTCACATGCACTCTCAACAATTTACGAACCGATGTGTCTGTGAGCCTGAGAAGAATCTTAATTGTTCGTAATGCAAAGAACGCGTCCGTATTGCAAATCACTGGTTCGCAACTTAGCAAAGAAATGATTTGCAATTCGCGTACAAAGTAATAGACTATTCTAGTCCTGGCTGAGTGAAGAACAAGAAGAATCACAAAACGCCGGAATAAGGGCCCATAAACCGATTTTAAATGCTTTAAATATTATCGTTCCCTTCAGAATTATTTTATTTTGCCATTGCGTGCCAAAAGAACATTAATTTTTAATGAATACGCCAAGATTAGAGTATTTTGAGATTCTTCTTGTTCTTCACTCCACCACGACTAGAATGGTCTATTAGGAACACTTACAAGCAAACTCATTGTTTTCAACATTACAAACTACAAGTTCGTAATAGAAGTGCGTAACTTAATGCACGGCCCCTTTTCTCTAAATGGCCCATCAGACGAACACAGAATGCACTCACGTGGGTCATGATGGCAGCGACGAAGCACGCGGGGACGAGGGTCCAGACGGTAGAAGCAAGCAGCCAGCGAACGGACGACGTTGATGTGCAGGATACCCACTCGTGATCTAGGGCGCCGAGCCGACAGTGTCCACCGATCGGGAAGTGATGGCCAGCTTCCGCAGACGGCACAGAATGCTGAATGCTGGGAAGAAGCAGAGTCACGTGAATGTCGAAGCAGGAGAAGCTTAGAGGACGGCATAGGCGGTCAAAAGTCAGATTCGATAAATAGGACTCGAACCGACCACCGACCGCACCAATGGATTTGCTCTCCGAACGAGGAATCTATTCGAATCTATTGGTGTGGTCAAACGGTCGGTTCGAGACCTGAGTCCTGTCTGGCAACTCAGGAGCTCTAAACGCGTCTATAATTTTGGCCACCGATGCGCTGTCTCCTGGCCCCTCTGTGAGGTGCTCGGACGGCGCAGCCGCAGAGGACATACGGCATCAGCAGTTCAAGGGATTCCTACACTGTTAAAAATTTGTTGTAAATTTACGAGGACTTCACTGGAAATTTTTATAAACGAGAGCTTTGTAAAATGCTGTCTATGAAATATGTCGTGAAGTCTAAAAATGTATCGTTAACATCAATTTACAAGATACTTCGTACATCTACAAAATATTCCGTTATCATTGGAGTAACATGCAGCCTCGCATGCACCAAATAGTGGCGCAACAAACTGTTCGTCGGAGAATCTAAACCAGGACCTCCTGGCCTGATGGTAGCCTAGCTACCACGGATCTACTGGGGTGTTCGTAATAGAACTTGACCAGCAAGGGCCTTCAAAGCTCGATACCCGGTCGGATTTGGCAATCTCTACGACGTATTTGGTAAATTTAAAAACTGTTTCATTTCTTAACTAAATGTTCGCCATCAAAGATATCTTAAAGCTGCTAATACAAGATATATTATGTCGATGTGCGAAATAATCTCCCAGTTGCAATACATATTTTTTAAAGAATGTTTTACAAAATGTATCTTGTTACAATATTCCGTAAATTAACAATAATTTCGAACAGTGTACGCGGCTCCTGGAGCTTAGATCCCTTTTTCTAGGGTGTGCTAATAGGGACTGCTGAAAGCAAGATTAATTGGCTGAGCGATAGCGAAGCCAGTTACTCGAGTGGTGTTGAAAGATTTTGTCTGTCTGTCTGTCTGTCTGCGTGTCTGTCTGTCTGTCCGGACTACTCCTCCTGAACGGCACGGCCGATCTGGCTGAGATTTTGCAGGGGTATCGGGTATGTTCTTGGGTCGCCACACGCCAAAATGCAGCTTTCTATCGCAATCCATTCAGTCGTACCAACGAAAAAACACTTAAAAAAACGGCAGAAAAAGTGCAACTTCTCTGTGACTTTTCATTTTAGAGACATTTTTACATGGTTTCGCATGGTTTGGAAGGTGCTGATGACGAAAATGAAATCCATTATGACCCCTGACCTAAGTGTCAACCACGTAGGGGCTACCTCGACTAGAATATTCTAATATAATATACTTCGATCATTCATCACGTAGTGCACTACTCAACGCCTCAATGAACCTTGAAACAGCTTGCCAAAGGCAAGCAGGAAGCGCCGCAGGCCAAGGTAGGTGTTACGCCAGGCGTGGATTGTCGAAACTGGCGAACTGGCGCAGCATCGCGAAGTCTGTTACCAACCACAAGACACGGTCTGGCGTTAACCTACCTTGTTGAGAGAAAAGTGTCAGAAATGACTCCGTAACGTTGTTTCGGAAGAAGTGCAACTACTGTTACGCTAAAAGTTGAGCGCAGAACAGAGTATTTCCGCGAATCTTGAAACGGAAGTAAGAAGAACTCAAGTACGTTCACAACTTCCTTCCCCTCGTCTGAGTTGGGGGTTGAAGTGGCAGCCATCATTATCCCCTCCACGGGCGAGGGGACGGAAGTTGTGCACTTACTTGTGTTCTTCTTACTTCCGTTTCAAGATTCGCGGAAATACCCTATATTATACCTGAGTCCGACAGATGAAGTTCGCTCTAACGGTTGGATCACGACTAACAACAGGTACCAGAGGCAAAAACGCGCCGCGAAGGCCAGGTGGGCGGCCCGCTGGGCCACCGCTACCACCGGCCGATACGCTGTCCGAAACGATTGTTCGAAAAGAACAAAACTGTCAACAACATAGTCGTTTTCCTACAACATCTTTGTTTATAACTGAAACGACGGAAAAGTTGTCTTCCAACAAGTAAGTTGTTTTAGAATGACCCAACTGTCATTTATCAACAACATACTCTGTTCGTAAACGACTGTTGACGTTTAAAAACAACTGATGTCAGAAAAAAAATTAGCAATAGATTTGTTGTTAATTAAAAACTAAATTTCTGACAGTGTACCTTTACTCCATCACGCCCACCCCTCCATCGCGGCCGTGGTTTCAGAAAGCTCAAGGCCCCAGGAAGACCATCACAACCATCATCCGCCTCCGCACCGGACACGCCGCCACCCCAGCCCACCTGCACCGTGTCGCTGGCACAGAAGCCAGCAAGTGCCCCCGCTGCGGAGAGCACGGCGCGGACGCAGTTCACCTCTTCGAAGCCTGTAAGTGGACGGGGCGACTCGCCATGCACACCTAATGTGAAGAAGCGGACTTAGACCCAACCATTGCCACAATGCTGCGGTCCCTAATCGAAGCCTTCGCGGCGTTTGAGGGTTTCCTGCGGGAAAACCACCACCTCCGTTTTTGACCCCCCCCCCCTTTCCCAGCACAGCTCAGCCAGCTAGTTAATCGCCCGGGCTACATGCACGATGCGCGAGGCTGTGAATCAAGAGTTTCTCTCTCTCACACAAACAACGTGGTAATTTTGGTCATCCCTCAACGATAACTTCGAATTGCTTATGCATAGCGGAAACTTTGGTTCAAAGAACGTGCTGGCTTTCTTTTGGTTATAAAACCGGGTGCGCGACCTTCTGCTCTTCGCTCTGGTCAGGACGCAACCTATGGTATGGATTGCCGGAGCCTTAGGGTCAGTGCGGGGAAGAATCGGACAACCCAGTTACATTTTGGTACTCGAAAATACTCCCTACTGGTGATTGGTAACCGACACTATCGCGTGACAGTATTAGTTAATCTCAAACTAGGTAAATCTGGTCTACAGATGGGGTCTTAAGGCGAACAAGCATAAAAGTTCGAATTTGGTCCAGCTCAACTTTTGTAATTCTTACACTGTCTAACTTACACAGTATCGCAACTTCTGCATGAGACAGAGTGCTCATGTTGGCTCTTGAAATCAATCTGCGGCTTGAGGATACCAGTTCGAAGCTTCATTCATACATTCCGTTTTAATCCGTTATCACTCCAGATTTTTATCGAAGCGGAGCTGAAGCGTACGGCGATCGTTTTATCGCCTTGGCATGCAGCAACAGAGTGCTCACGATACGACTCTTGATGCCTCTTAATCTGAATAATCTGAAGCAGTACCAAGTTGTGCGATATCTGCGTCAGTTCGTGTAAGACACTTGCCCCAGACATCGGTCTGCGTTGAGACAGTGAATGGCTGCGGTTGTCTGCAATCCGTCACTACTTGTTTCGTGGTTAGCTCATCGGATTGCAAATAATAGTTTTAGCGAGGTTTATAGCTACTCTCATCATTTAAGTCCTCCAATTTAATGACACTCTGCTTCCTAGATGATTGTCGGACTTTCATAAGGCCCTCTTTTCAAGTATTCAGTGCGAACGGTTATCAATTCTTATAATGTTTGTATGTTGAAGAACTATCCGAAATGAATCAATCTTCCTCCATCTGCGTGGTAACCCTTGCGGCTGTTTGATTGGACACGCAGATTATTCAACCGAGTGACGCCAGGAGCAGGGCCCAGCGATCAGAATGAAGAGACGCACTTAGACCACGTGCAGCAACCATCTAGGTGAAAAGTTCTGCCACTCACCTCCCCGTACCTGACGGCGTGCAAATATGGCAGAGAAAAGTGCGGAAGAGTTGGTGCAGGACGTGAGTAAACTTTTCAATTTGGGCACTTGTTCATCCGTCTGCGGGATGAGTTAATACCTGTAAAGTATTTTGAAACCATTGCTTTCGTAAACACGATGTATCAAAATGTTAAATTAGGATTCTGACAGCTCCTCTTAGGAGGAAGTGCCAAGATTTTTGATCAATCGGTTCACACTAAATATGCTCATTGCAGAAAAAGAAGAATGTTGTCTTGACTGTTTTGGATAATACTTCCAAACCACTTACAGACGCACTCTAAAAAAAGTTACAGAATTTTGTAACATTTATGATGCAGGATTTTGTGTCACCTGCATTGGATACAAACATTTGTATTAGTGGTACAGAGTTTTGAAACATATGTGCTGGTTTTCAGAAAAATGTATCATTTGGGGCTCGTTACAGAAATTTGTAACCCGAAGGATACAAAATTGTGTTTGTGCCATAACTGATACAGAAAATCGTAACTAGTTACTAAATTTTGTATCAGAGATCAAAAAAGAATGTTTTAACGGCAAAAATTGAACAGCAGTGCCGATAGAAAAGTTTCTCTGTGAGTCCTGTTTTCATCTGCTTAGACTTTCCCCGACTCTTAATCAAAGTTTCAGTCTCGAGTATGCTCCGCAGGCACGGCCTCCGTCCCTTACCGCGCGCGCCTCAGGTCACCGGCTACCTACGCCGCCGCTCCCTCCACATCGTCCATATAGAGCAGTTGGTAGCGTGGCGGGTCGATGAGTCAGAATCTGAGGTCCGATTATTAACATAGAGATTCTGGGAGAGTAGCGTCTCTAAGGATGTCCAAAGGACTTAGCATCAGACCTTAGGAGACTAGGTTCGACCGAAAATCAATTTTTGAAGCTTGGTTTTGCAAGAATATCAACTGCTTAGAAATTTTGCAACCGTTACGAAATTATGTAACCAAGTTACAAAGAAAAAAATTGTATCCATCATGTAACAAATTTCTGTAACATATGTTACTGACAATGCTGCGTAACCATGTTACAAAAGTTTGTACTGATTATTTTTAGAGGGCGTACAAGTGAATGAAGACTTTGTTCTTATGTAAACAACTCATTAGTCTGTGCAACTTTCTCCACAGGACCAAGACTCCGCGCAGGAAAAGGTCAGATACCCACGAGCCGTCTTTTTAATAATCGTCAACGAGTTTAGTGAACGGTTTTCATTCTACGCGTTGCGGAGTAAGTGGCGTCATGGAACTAATGTGCATCAAGTGCACAGTGGGACAGAAGACCGGCGGAGGCGGCAAAATTCCCGGACGGGTTTAGCGCCTGATGGGACTCGCACCGAACGCCGAACGTGTGACCCCACCAATGGATTGCTCTCCGAACAAGGAATCAATTGGTGGGGGTCACACGTTTGATTCGAGTCCCAGCAGAGTCTTGTTCAAAACATCGTATCTAGTCGTTTCCGTATGAAGAATCTTATCTGATACGCAAGCGAGTTTCGCTAAGTTTGACCATTTGAGACAGCTACAAATAAAAATAATTCACTGAAAATCTATCGGCGTGACTTCGTGCCTTATTATGGGCGTGAATAAAGTGTCACGCCAAAAAACGGCATGACTAAAAAGTCATGCCAAAAACCGGCGTGACTCAGAAATTCACGCCAATTTTTGGCGTGAATTTCCTGTCATACCGGTTTTTGGCATGACTTTTCTCGTCAAACGCATTGCCATTCACGGCACATGTCATGCCGTTTTTCGGCGTGAATTTCCTGTCACGCCAATTTTTGGCGTGACGTTTTGTCACGCCATAATTTGGCCATGTGTCCGACCGTAACATTTTCAGTGTTCGTGATCTATTTTACGCAAACTTGAAGATGAAAGATCAAAGAAACCAGAAGTGCTTGTAGAATTGTGTTCCGCCGACTCTCTCATCTGTCCCAAGTGACCGAACTTGGTGAAATTATCTTGCGTTTAAGATGAGATTCTTTATACGGATACGATACTAGATAAGACCTTTTGAATGGGACAACCCTCGCAATGTGCATACTTGTGTTAAATTACGCTTTTTTTCCAGCGGTGCTTGTACTCTTCCTCAAAGACAAGCTTTTGCTCTCCGAGGACGATGCAACCATCGTGTTCCACGCATTCAACATGACGTGCTACCTTTTCCCCATCGTCGGCGGCATCATTTCGGACTCTTGGCTCGGAAAATTTAGGCGCGTGTGCTCTCACTTCTCCCCAATGCAGACATATGTGCACTTTAAGAAAAATCAGTGCAGAATTTTGTAACATGGTTACGCAGCATTTTCAGCATCATATCACTGTTCAACGAATGTGACGTCATATTCGTTCACATGTGAATTTTGTCACGTTCGTTTGAATATGACGTCACATTCGTTTGAATGGTGACGCACGTTCAAACAAATGTGACACCCTCTTTTAACGGCCGTGTCACGTGCAAACGAATATGACTTCGTATTCAAACGAAAGTGACACAATTCACATTCTAACGAATATGACGTCACATGCGTTGAATAATAGTGATGTTACAGAAATTTGTAACATGGTGGATACAACTTTCTTCTTTGTAACTAGGTTATAGAATCTCGTAACAGTTACAAAATTTGTAAACAGTTAATATTCTTGCCTTAATTACATTTTCGGTCAAACCTGGTCTCTTAAGTTCTAATGCAAGGTCCTTTAGACATCATTTGAGACAAAACTCTCCCTGAATGTATGAGATGTCGCTATTCGAACCTCAGATTCTGGCTCGTCGACCCGCCACGCTACCATCTGTGCTATGCGGACGATGAAGTGGGTGTGGCGCAGTTAGCCGGTGACTTGAAGCGCGCGTGGTAAGCGACGGAGGCCGTGCCTGACGAGCATACAAGGGACTAAATTTTTGATTTAGAGTCTAAGCAGTAACAGTCTAAGCAGATGAAAACTCACAGATAAACTTGTCTATGGGCACTGCTGTTCTTCTATTGCCGTTAAAACATTCTTGTTTGATCTCTGATACAAAATTTAGTAACTAGTTACAATTTTCTGTATCAGTTAAGGTACAAACATAATTTTGTAACCTTCGTGTTACAAATTTCTTTAACGAGCCCCAAAGGATACATTTTTCTGTAACCAGCACATCAGTTACAAAATTCTGTACCACTAGTACAAATGTTCGTATCCAATGCAGGAGATACAAAATCCTGCATCATTAATGATACAAAATTCTATAACTTTTTTAGAGTGAGTGTAAAAGGACGACAACAATTAAAAGTCCGTTGGCGTGTCGCGACTGTTGCAACTAGGCCTGGGCGATTATTGCTTCTAATCGTAATCGGTCGATGAATAAAATAATCGCGATTGGTGTCGATTAGCAGTTTGGTAATTGGTAATCGAAAACGCACACGATTAATCGAAAGACATAGATTAATCGGAAGAAACCGATTATTTGGAAATTGCCAAAAGAAGGTTTATACTTGTGACATGCTTAATATAGCATGCCGTAAGAAGGTAGGAAAATCATTTAAGCAACCTTGAGTGTCTAAGACGACTTTTCTGCCTTAACTGGAAACATTTTCACCCGTTCCACTCAGAATTTGAACAGATGCCGGATACGATAACCGATAAGGCGATGATTAATAGATAATCGATCATCGATAAATAATCGTTCAATACTTCGATTACCGAACCACTAATCGAGGGTTTGAAATAATCGGACGATTAACAAAATAATCGCGATTATTTTCGATCAGTCGATTAATCGCCCAGGCCTAGTTGCAACTGCCCTGAGTATCATGGACATGGGAGTCCAAATGATACTGTCTAATATGACAGTGCATTCTTCAGGGTTACTTTTTTTTGGTTGTTTCAAGAAAAGATTTAAGGAAAGTACTAGTGTAATAGCAATTCCCAATTTTACAAACCCCCTTTTCCAAGTTTAACTTTTAATGACATCGGGTCGCTCAGTCTACAAACTGAAGTGTGTACTCAGTATGCATCTACAGATGCATACCCACAATAAGTGCACATCTACAGATGCATACTTAGCTGAGTACACTACAACATCGTATGCATCTGTAGGTGTTTACTCAACTAAGTATGCATCTGTAGATGTGTACTCAACTAGGTATGCATCTGTAGATGTGAACTCGTAGGTATGCATCTGTAGATGCATACTGAGTGCACACTTCAGTTTGTAGAGCAGATGTTGACTGTTGATTTTTTTTCTTATTGTAGAACGATCCTGTACCTCTCACTCCTGTACGCCGTCGGGAATATAGTGCTGGCACTGGCCTCGTGGAGGGCTCTCGGACTGCCTGGACTGTAAGTCAGCGCATGCTCAATTTCGAGCAAATAAGTTATGCAATAAAATACTACATACCAATTTAGCGTTCACTGCAATATGAAAGTCCCAGTGTGGCAAGTCTCACACTATTTGGTGTAGCCAACATGTCTCACGCATACAACATGTCTCACGCTTACAAGTGTGGCCACGTTTGTCGGCGCGGTGTCTCACACTTGCAAGCCTGAGACCACCGTGCCTGAGACGTACGCGGCAACGTGAGACATGTTGGCTCACATCAAACGGTGCACTCTAAAAAGTCTACAAAGCAACTGCTTCGTAACTGCGAAGAAAATAAAGGCAATGGAGAATTGCTTCGTATTATGAAGAAATGCTTCAAATTGCAAAGGATTTTGCTTTTATAATAAGAAGCATTGCTTCGTAGAATTTACAATGCCTTCGTTTTCTTCGTACTTAACACAAAGCTATGCTTGTTAGACTGTTTACTGTGCGTGAGACTGTCTTTGCGTTGGATTTGCAGAGTTATCTTCACTCTCAGACTCGCACTGAGTTTTTCTTTAATGACGTATTGACGTTTGTGCACCTAAATGAGCACATGAACATTTTCATTTTTCTTAAAAACTATGCAAGGTAGGTGTACGCTAGACCGTGTCTTTTCGTAACAGGCTTCGCGATGCTGCGCCAGTTAACGACAATCCACGCCTGGCGTTTTCACTTACCTTGGCCTGCGACGCCCCCTACTTGCCTTCGGCAAGGGTTTTAGGCAATGAGTAGTGAACCACGCGATGAAGAGTCAAAGTAGATTATGTTAGAAACTTCTGGTCGAGGTAGCCACCACGCGGTTAAATTTTTGGTCGGGGGTCAAAATTGATTTCATTTTCGTCATCAGCTTCTTTCAAAACATGCGAAACTATTTAAAAATGTCTTCTAAATGTGAAGTCACTATAAAGTTGCACTTTTTCTGCCGTTTCTAGTGTATTTTCGTTGGTACGACTGACTGGATTTAGGGGGACAGCTGAATTTTTGCGTGTGGCGAGCCAAGGACAAGCCTAACAACCCTGCAAAATCTCGCCGCGATCGGCCGAGCCGTTCGGGAGGAGTAGTGCGGACACAGACAAACTAAACTTTCCTACCCCAGTGGAGTAACTGGCTTCGCTAATCGCTCACCCAATTACCAATTTTGTCTTGACAAATGTGTTCTACACGGAGAAAACCTTACGAACTATTTAGGCCTTTCAAAGAATAGCAGCTTGTCTAAGAAAGTATTTTGACCATACAAAGAAAATACTTCGTAATTTACGAACTGTTTCTTTTGTATAACAAAGTAAAATTAGTATGTACTACGTATGCTCAAAATTCTTCGTAAGGTTTTAAGCGTGTATTAATATGCACAATTGAGGATGAGAGTATTAAGAAGTCGGGGGTGAATCTCCCCTGGCAGGCCCGTGACGAGTGTCGGCCTGCTGCTCATCGCCGTAGGCACGGGGGGGATAAAGCCGTGCGTGTCCGCGTTCGGCGGCGACCAGTTCACGCTGCCCCAGCAGCGCCGCCAGCTGGAGCAGTTCTTCAGCGTCTTCTACTTCCTCATCAACGCGGGCGCCACGCTGGCCATCTTGGCCGCGCCTGAGATGCGCACGCTGCCCTGCCTCGGCGAAGACACGTGCTACCCGCTCGCCTTCGGCACGCCCGCCGTGCTCATGGTCTTCTTTTGCGGTTAGTAGGGTTGAGCCGTTCACACTAAATCGCGTAATAGAACAATCCTAACTTCTGTCAGTGCAGATCCAAAACAATCCTTAATGCCAGTGTGGATTGAGAACTATCTTAGCTGTGCAGAGGTGGCTAAAACTGGTTAAGAACTCTCGTCACTGCAAACCAGTGAACCACGATATCCCTGAAATAAAATTTGTACTTTTTAGGCACAAAGTAGCCTTATAGTTTTGTCTCAGGATCGGGGTTTTGAGCTTGCTTTTCATTTCTTTTATTGGTCCTGCCCTTTATGGCATTTTTGAAATTTTCTATACAATTTTGATAAGACTTGGCAAAGTGGCAGAATGAAGTACCTTGATTTCACTGGTGAACTATGGTAGAGAATTTAACGCCTAATTTTGAGTAATTTTGAATTGAAATCGGCGTTTCCATGGCAAAGCTCGACTCGTCAGCGAAAAACAGACGGAGAGGGGGGAGCGGAGCCACCAAAATTTTAATTGGACCAATAGCAGCGCTCCTTTTCGCCTCTGTACAGCCAGGGGGCGGAAATGACCAAGAGAGCGAGTGAAGCTATGCGCCCCGCTTCTGCACAGGTTACAAACTCTTTCGAGAATACGAAAACCAGGCTGTTGATTGGAAAACGCTTTGCACATATCGAAAGAGCATGCATTTTAAAGTGCGTTAGACTTATTCGCCTTCTATAAACTTCCAAATTTAACTCTTATTACAGAGGAAGTGCGTACACATAGATGGCGTCACCGAGGTTTCTTGGTTTTTTGGCTATTTTCCATATATCCATATATTTCATATTCCATATATTTCCATATATTTCCATATTTTCCATATATCCGTATTTTTACGTCATGTGCAGTTTGGATAGTTCTGAATCGACTCTGACCGTTAGGATTGTCTTCGATCCGCACTGACAGGACGTGTCGAAATGTGTAAGTAAATTTTGCACGTATCACTTGCACGATTTTTTGCATGCAGGAAATCAGCAAGCATGATAATATGCCTAAAAATGCTGAAATTTATGCAAATTTGCGCAGAATTTTCATGTATTGCCCTGTACTCAAAAGCCCTGGAGTACGCGTAATACTCATGTACGCAATATCATTTTGGGGTCAAATGTGATTTTTAAAAAAATAATTTTTTTAGCAATGCCGTAGTACATTATACCACCGTGATACATGCATGCAGCGTAATACCGAGCAGTCTGTGCACGATTTCTTGACTTGTTTGCATTCGTTGAATGTTGATCCACGTTCAAACGAATCTGACATATCCTAATTAAACGGCCGTGCCACGTTCCAAAGAATGTGAAATCTTAACGAACGGGACAAAATTCACGTTATAACGAATATGACGTCACATTTGTTTAATAACTGTGATCTCACCGTATTTTGTGCTGTGGGCATCATGACCTTTTTGTAGTACGCATTTCGACACCCCCCGGGAAGACTCGACTATCTCCGCGAGCCCGATACAAAGGCCGGATTGGCCTTTTAAAATGCCAAAATATGGCGTCCAAGTTCACCGGAATGCCAAATTTTGGCATGCAAAGAGGCCAATCCGGGCCCAGAAGGCCAAATTTTGGCATTCAAAACGGAGCGCCACTGGAGTGGCAAGCAAACTTACCAATCGAATTGCAGTGTAGATACTCGACTATCTCAAAAAAGGTTGCCTGAAAAAACTAGCAAGGGAAACTTTGGATTTTTCGCAAAAATTGGATTATCAAGTGTGGTCATGTCTGAGGCATTCATCTTAAAGTTCCGTCTTTTCCGAAGACGAAGTTTATGTTTTGTACACGTAAGTACACAACAACAAGCAACATTATTGATCTAAAAGTTAGAGTACGCAGAATGCGCTATTTTGCGATATTGAAGAAGAGAAGGAAGAAGATGCGGCGGCGGGGGTAGAACATAACACACCCTCATCTGTTTGGCATCCATGATACCCCCCCCCCCCCCGCCCTGCCCCGCAAGCAGACGAACTTCCTATCATGACTCTTTCATTCTCAGTGAGTAGTTGCGGTATTGTCTCAAATGTTTTCAAGTAGATGAGAGATGAAATTCCTTTAGTTTTTGGTTCACAATAAACCATAGTTTGGTTGTAATTGCCGTATGAACAAACAACCATAACCTCAATTTAATTTTTAGATTGCGTATTTCGAGATTATTCTTACTCTTTACATTAATTTGAGCGCAGAACAATTATCCCTCAGTATGTATCTGATAAGTGCCATCAAAACGAAAACTATTTGTAGAATTCGTATTGAGTTATGAGACAATCTTTGTAAAAACTGAGATAGTCGAGTCTCCACACTGAAAATCTATCGGCGTGACTTCGTGCCGTCTTAGGGGCGTGAATAAAGTGTCACGCCAAATACCGGCATGACACGAAAGTCATGCCAAAATCCGACGTGACTCAGAAATTCACGCCAAATTTTGGCGTGAATTTCCTGTCATGCCGTTTTTTGGCATGACTTTTCTCATAAAACGCACCGTCATTCACGCTACATGATGGCGTGACTCACATGTCACGCCGCTTTTCGGCGTGATTTTCCTGTCACCCCAATTTTAGGCATGACTTTTTGTCACGCCATAAGTTGGCCATGTGTCCGACCATTACATTTTCAGTGCATCGGGCGCGCGAAGATAGTCGGGTCTTCCAGGGAGGTGTCGATTTTGTCGTCACTATCCAATTGTTCAACAGGTGTGTTTGTCGCTGGGAAGCGATTTTACGTCAGCAAGGATCTCGAAGGAAATATCCTCGTCCAAGTCAGCAAATGCATTGCGGTAAGTGTGAGGTTCTCCTGTGCCTGCTTCCTCGCGGACGCGCAGGCCCGGGTCAGTGGGGGTGGAATGGACCGAGGGGGAAACAACATAAACTTAAGTGTACGTTTTTCCTTTAAAATAACGTGGAAGCAACGTCGGAATGCCGTTGAAACAATGTTGAATAACTTTGAAATGACATTAAAATTACCGAAGAGGCCACCGGTAATCCTGTGGAGCAATCAACTGGTAATCTCCGCTCATCCATTGCGTAATCACGTAATCCTCGATGAAATTTCGTCCCCTTTTCACGTTTTTAACGTTTATGAAAGACTTTCTTTCCTTTCCTTTTTCAAAATTTCATGCGGAGTCCCTAGTAAAATTCCTGTCATCTCGTAATCTTGTGTACGCCTGAAGTACGAGTGTACGGAAATAACGTGGTAATAACGTGAAATAAGTGGTGTGCGAATGCTTCGAAACCGAATCGAATCAGGTCCCGTTCGGTTCAATTTGAAAACGAAACAAAAATGAAAAACCTAGAACTCTAATTCTTTATGACCATCACAGCAAGAGGTAGTGCTCATTTTAGCCCATATTAGACCAAATTTGATTCCTGTTCGAATCGAATGTATCCGGATTTGATTCAATTGGATACTTCGGTTCGGGATTGGAAAAGGCCGCCTCGCACATTACGCACTAAATGTTATGTACAATTTTGTGCGAGACATCAGAGTTATTTGTGCTGAATGAACTTTTCGTACAATTTTCGTACGAAAATCTGCACAAATTTCACCATTTTAGTACAAATTCTCGTACAAAATTGTACGAAAAGTTAATCTGCTCGAAAAACTGTGATATCTCGTACAACAATTGTACTAAAACAGTTACTGTGTACGTAAAATAATTTGAATTTAAAAAGACGGTCTACAAAATTTTTCGTAGTTGTTTCCCCTCGGAAGAAACTGACTGCACGATTTCGTCTCCGCAGAGTGGGCTGTGGCAACGCATCCGCCGCGGTGCCAGGGACGGTGACAAGGACGCGCACTGGCTGGACGCGGTGGCGCCCCGCTACGGCGAGGCCCTGGTGACGGACGTCAAGGTGCTGCTGCGGCTGCTGCTGCTCGCTGTGCCGCTGCCCGTCTTCTGGGCACTCTTCGACATGCAGGGGTCGCGGTGGACGTTCCAGGTACGGGCGGCTTACCTTGGCGTCACACTAAATTGCTATGTACTCTTTTCGTGCGTAGCGTTTGCACGAAATTAAATATGCGGGGGAAATGCACGAATTCGTGCGCAACAACGCACACTTTTGTGCTTAGTTACGCACAAAGTCGTGCGTTTTAAAACGCATGCTCAATTTTGTACAAAGCTTATGCATAAACAACGTAGTAAATAAGTGTGGTCGCGCCGAGGCATGCGTTCTCATAACCTGTGACCTCAAAGCAATCCTAAAGTAGGTAAAATACTAAGTTATGTCTACTCACTCAATTACTATGTTCACACTTAATGTTTATGTAGAATTTTGTACGTGGTGATGCATTATTTTCAACGTGCGTAACGTTTTGCATAAAACTGCACAAATTTGCGTAAATTAATGCATTTTTACGCATTACATTATGCAAATTTCCCGCATACTCAAAATTGTGCAAGTGACACGTACAAATTTCCACACAAAATGAAGTTTGTAGCTTTTTCGTGCATAGCTTTGCACAGAATTGAGCATCGCGTGAAATGCGCGAATTCGTGCGCAACAACACTCATGGTGCCGCATAATAATGCACATATGCTTCGCTTACCTACATTCTAAATTGGACATACCCTGAAACTGGGCGCCTTTTGTCGCCTGCCCCACCTTTTAGGTTGTCTATGACGCCCAGTTTCTGGGCACCTTTGTCGCACAATCTCAGTGTCCACAAATAATCAAGCAACTTGCCTTTACCCATGGCTTGGAAGCGCCAAAGGTGCCCCAAATCTGGACACCTTGGTTGCCCAGAAAGTAGGCACTTAGGGTGCATGCTCCATCCAAAGGAGAGGGCTAGTTGTGGGACGTTTTGAGGACCCTGAGACTAGGCGACAAAGGTGCCTAGAAACTGGGCGCGGGCGCCATAGACACCCTAAAAAGTGGGGCAGGCGACAAAGACGCCCAGTTTCAGGGCATGCCGAAATTAGAGTGTACGTACGAATTCATGCATTTCATAACGCATGATCAATTCCGTGCAAAGATATGCACCATAAAACTACGTAGTAATTTAGTTTTTACGTTGGCGCCACGCCGGGGCGGGCATGTATTCTCAAAACTCACACTAAATTGCTATGTAGTTTTTTGTGCATAGCTTTGAACGAAATTGAGCATACGTTTGGAAATGCACGAATTCGTGCGTAGCTAAGCATGAAAATGTGCATTGTTATGCAGCACCACGTGCTTTGTTGCGCACAAATCTGTGCATTCCACGCGTATGCTCAATATCGTGCAAAGCTATGCACGAAAAAACTACACAGTAATTTAGTGTGCTCTGCGGGTGACTTATTCATTCGCCATACTGGCACAACTATACCTCTTCGATTAGCAATGACTACGGACCGAGGGGTCGTCAACTCACATCCCGCATGTACGGAGTAATACAGTAATATATGGTAATATACGTCCTATATTACCGATTTTTGGCTGCTTTTTCGTTCTAACTTTGCTTAAAGCAGTTTAATTGGTAATATTTATGGATTTTTAACGGTAATATATGAGTGATATACAAGTAATACGCAGCCTGTGTACGAAGTAATATGCGAGTTGACGACCCCTCGCTACGGACTGCACTCTAAACTGGGCACGCCCTGAAACTGGACGCCTTTGTCGCCTGCCCCACTTTGTAGGGTGTCCATGGCGCCCAGTTTCTTGGCACCTTTGTCGCAGTCTCAGGGTCCTCAAATCGTCCCACAAATAGCCCTCTCCCATGATGGAGCATGCACAGAGGCATCCAACGTGCCTACTTTCTGGGCAACCAAGGTCCCCTGATTTGGGGCACCTTTGGCGCTTCCAAGCCACAGGTGAAGGCAAGTTGCTTGATTGATGAAAGTGGTGCTAGCCATAATACAGATGAGCAAGCACACACTGAAAATTACATGGAAAAGCGCCAAAATATGTACACCCTGAAAACCTTACAAACAATTTTCAAACAAAAGAAGCTTGTTGTAACAAAGTACTTTGAGCATGCATAAGGTTAGTAAGAAAATACTTCGTTCTCTGTCAGCTAAACAGTATGTACATTGTATTCAGTAAATACTGCATACATGCTATGTATACGGCAAATATTCTAGAAACTCAAGGGTGTCCATGGCATGCTCCACCTGGGAGTAAACCTCAAAGCACTCTCTAGGAAGAGGCATGTTTTTTCGTTAATGTGAAGCCTTTTTAAAGCACACCTCATTCAAGAGAGTGCTTGCCAGCATGCTCCACCGTGGAGCATGCTTGTCATGCATGCTCCAGGTCATGCATGGTCCAGGTCATGCATGCTCCAGGGTAGAGCATGCTTGCAAGCACTCTCCACGCTAGAGCGTGCTTTGAGTCTTACTCCCAGGTGGAGCATGCCATGCACTCTCTTGAGTTACTAGAGTACTGTATACATGCTATCTATACAGCTGCGGCTGCGTACATGCCTATGTATACAGTAAATGCTGCGTACATGCACGTGTATACAGCTGGATCTGCCTATAAATCCTTTGTATTTTATTAGATGTGTACATCCCATGTACGCAGCATTTACTGCATACATGGGTATGTACGCATCATCAGCTGTATACATGGCATGTATACAGTATTTTGCTATACGTAGCATGTATGCAGTATTTACTGCATACAATGTATACAGTTGAGCTGACAAAGTAACTTACGAACTATTTCTTCGTTTAACAAACTAAAAAATTTGTACCTTACATATGCTCAAAATACTTCGTAAGGTTCCAAGCTTCTGACAAATTGAACTTATTAACAACGGTGGTGTGCGTGGCTCTCCAGGCGCGCCAACTCGACGGCGCTATCGGAGGGTGGCGGCTGCAGCCGGACCAGATGCAGCTGGCGGGCACCGTGCTGGTGCTGGTGCTGCTGCCCTGCTTCGAGGCGTGGCTGCACCCCTTCCTGGCGCGCTGGCGCGTCCTGGCCACACCACTGCAGCGCATGAGCGTGGGCGGACTCATGGCGGCGGCGGCCTTCCTGTGCGCCGCCGTCCTGCAGCTCAACGTGGATCGCCAGGCGGACGCGGCGGGGCACTTCGGGCAGGTGGGGAAGGAACGAACGAACTCACACAACGTAAGGATGGGTGTCACAGTGGGACATAAGACCGGTTCAGGCAGCCAGAACTCCAGACGTGTTTTGAGCCCCAAAGTCGCTGAACAGGACTCGAACGGAACGTGTGTCCCCACGTATGATTGCTCTCCGACGAGGAATCCATTGGTGGGGTCACACGCTCGGTTCGAGCCCCGTTGTGTAGCGACTTCGGAGCTCAAAACGCGTCTGGAGTCCAAGCCTGCGCCGTACTTCTGGCCCACTGTGGGCGGGGCAGTTCGTAACACGGGGCAGTGCGTTACAAACACTCATATTTACGCAATGGGAGCTCCTGAAGGAAATGTAAGTGTGACCCGCCTTCAATTTGAAGCATCTCATTGATTTGCAATCGATACGTTCGTGACCGGTGCATTTTAATGGCCTTGAGAAGAGGGCGAAAATACCAGTTTTGTTACGAATTGTTCCTCCCTCCCGTTTGTGCGTTGCGGATACACTGCAACTGCACCGGTAGCCAACGAATGTGACATCACATTCCTTTGAACGTGAAAACTGCGATGTCAGTTTAAAAGTGACAAACAGTGAAAATTTACAGTCAAACGAATGTGACATATTGGACCACTTTGTCACATTTAATCGGGTGTGACACAAACTCAGCAAGTGAACTGTCACATTAAAACGAATGTGACACATGGTACCCAGTGACATATGTCGTGTCACATTCAAACGAATGTGACACCCATACACTGTCACGTTCGTTAGAATGTGACATGCCCCAATTGTCACATTCAAATAAACGTGACACCCCACAACCTGTCACTTATGGCATGTCAGAGGGCGTGTCACTTTCAAACGAACGTGACAGGACGTGGGTGTCATATTCAAACGAATGTGACAACATATGGGTGTCACATTCGTTTGGATGTGACACGACATATGTCAATGAGAACCATGCGTCACATTCGTTTCAATGTGACAGTTCACCTTCTGATTTCGCGTCACACCCGAAGTAATGTGACAAAGCGGTGCGGTGTCTCACATTCGTTTGACTGTAAATTTTCAGTGTTTGTCACGTTTAAATTGACATCGCAGTTTTCACGTGCAAACGAATGTGATGTCACATTTGTTGACAACCAGTGCGGGAGGAAGAAAAGCACGAAACAAGTGGTCTGGTGAACAATGCGGATCGTCCGTTCATGCTAAGTACAGAAATGCCGTGGTACTTTTTTTCCGTACCCGCTGACGTAAGTAAGTGCGGACGTTCCGTACTTCACTCAGTGTTTTCGTTCTCTCTCCTTCTGTGCATTTCCGTATCAAGTACGGAAATTTTCACAGCCTCTGTAGTTTCTTGTTGCCACAATGGATTAAATTTAGTTTGTAATGCAGATGTTTTAGTCCGCACTACAAAGGTTATGGTGTCCGTCTCTTGGATGATTTCTTTGTAGTTTACAGATGCCAAAGTCATGGTCTCTCAGACAAAATCAATTGTATTATATTCGATCAGTATCATGGCTTCTCAAAACTATCCGTAACGTTCAAACCCCATTACCCTTAAGGACCTACCGATAATTATCTAACAATTTCGAAGAATTGGAGCAATGCAGGTGGTTGCTGATGTACTTGATCGCAGGTTCACATCTTGTGGCAGCTGCCTCAGTACCTCTTCATTGCACTCGCTGACATTTGGTTCGCCATCGCAGTGCTGGAGTTCGGATACAAAGAGGTACTGTATGAATATGAAAACAGCAGCCTTTCGGCACTCTACTTTTCGATGAAGCGTTTGAACGGAAGTCATATACGTAAACAATATAAAGTTCATGGGAATTGGGAAATTCCTGAAGCTGATAATCAAGCGTTGCAGGCTGAGGGATTTCTTTCCTGGGCGTGCTAAAACAAAAATTTGTAATGAAAATCTCGTTTCAGAAAACTTTATTTTCACGGAACTCGCAAGTCGCCTTTAATGGTCCACACTAACGTTATGCAAAGTTTCGACGAAATCTGTGACGGTGATGTTTTTCGATTGACTTACTTGACGTAGAACGACCAGCGGCGACTGCCCCACATTGGGCCGCGGCGGTCAAAATTCCGGACCGGTTTTGAGCTGCACGGTTGCTAAATGAGTGTCTAACCAAACGTGTGATCCCACCAGTGGATTCCTCGTTCGGAGAGCAATCCATTGGTGGGGTCACTGGTTCGGTTCGAGTCCTATTCAACGACCCTGGAGCTGAAAACGCGTCTGGAGTTTTGACCGCCTGCGCCACTGTCTGCCCGGTCGACAGCAGCTAGCTCCCGGAGGGCGCCCAGCGGGGTAGGCAGCCAATCGTGCACAAGAGTACGTTGTGTTGCCTGCTAGCAGGGCGCTCAGGCCGATGTACAGAGGGCCAGGACACCGGCGCAGGTGGCCAGAACTCCAGACGCGTTTTGAACCTCTGAGTCGGTAGCTCAAACCTAACGTGTGACCCCATCAATGGATTGCTAACCGAGCGAGGCATCCGCTGGTGGGATCACACGTTCGGTTCGAGTCCCATTCAATGACCCTGGAGCTCAAAACGCGTCTGGAGTTTTGACCGCCTGCGCCACTGTATGCCCGGTCGATAGCAGCTAGCTCCCGGAGGGCGCCCAGCGGGGTAGGCAGCCAATCGTGCACAAGAGTACGTTGTGTTGCCTGCTAGCAGGGCGCTCAGGCCGATGTACAGAGGGCCAGGACACCGGCGCAGGTGGTCAAAACTCCAGACGCGTTTTGAACTTCGCACTAAATTACTATGTACTTTTTTGTGCATAACCTTTGCACAAAGTTGTGCATGCGTTTCAATATGCAAGAATTTTATGCGCTGCAACGCACTCTTTCGTACTTAGTTACGCACAAATTCGTGCATTTCAAAACGCATGCACAATTTCGTGCGAATCTTGCGCACATAAAAGTACATAGAAATTTAGTGTGTTCTCAGTCGGTAAATGCGACTCAAACCGAACGTGTGACCCCATCAATGGATTGCTATCCGAGCGAGGCATCCACTGGTGGGATCACACGTTCGGTTCGAGTCCCATGGAGTGACTCTGGAGTTCAAAACGTGTTTAGAGTTTCGGCCGCATACGACCACTGTGTTATGCTTGTCTTGTCCATGTTGCAGGACAAGACACGCATTGGTGGGAGGGCCCCGCGAGCAGGCTGCGGTTGAAGCCTGTGTTTTCACAGAGGCTCAAGAGCACTCTGAGAGTACAGAGCATAGCAAGGGTGACTCATTCAGAGCCATTTTACAACATACTTCGCGGGAATTCCTAAATTTATCTTTCTTATCTATTTTCGTTATTGGTTTCAATATAGGCCCCGATCAGCATGAAGTCCTCCATAACTGCCATCTTCCAGCTGACCACTGCGATTGGTGACACCATTGTCATTATTATCACAGGCTCTGAATTGTTTTCTAACCGGGTAAGCTATGACAATGTGGACAATGTAGATGCACACTAAATCCTTTTCCCTAGTATTTCGACACGTACAAGGGAAAGGCTCGCAGCAGCGGCCGCGCCATCCATCATGCGCTCAGTTGCGGCCGTGCCATCTGAAAGCCATGCTGTTTGCCCCGCGCGATCCAAGAGGCGCTCAGTTTGCCCACGGTAAAATCGGTTCCCGGTTTTCCCAGGAAGCCTGTACAAAAGACACAGGTATTTCCAGGTAGTTCCTGGGAAAACCAGGAACCGTTTTTACCGTGCCCCGTGCGATCTGAAAGTTCAGACTGAAACTCACGCAATTTGCCGGCTTTTGGATCGCACGGGGTAAACTTGGTGTCTTTCAGATCGCACGGCCGCAACTGAGCGCCTTTCGGACTCCGCGGCCACTACACCGTGCCCTCTCCGTACGGATGTCGATTTTAGAACTGCGTGTTTCCACACTCAAAAAAACCTTACAAATTATTTTAGGCCTAAGAAAGAAATGTAGCTAGTTATAATAACAAAGTATTTTGAGAATACATTAGTTTACAAAGAGTATACGAGTATACTTCGTAAGTTATACTACGAAATATTTCTGCGTATAACTAAGTAGTTTGTACTTTACGTGCTCAAAATACTTCGTAAGGTTTTTAGCGTGCAACACTCCACTACAACATTAACTTTTGTTCCAGACCACAGAATTCTTCGTTTACTCCGGCCTTATGACTGCAGTCATGTGCATCTTTATGTACCTCGCTTCCCAGTACAAATACGTTGGAACCGATAAAGCCTCGACCGAAGTCACGCGTTAAAAGCGTATCGTCTTGCTCACATGCACGGTACACTGAAAATGTAATGGGCAGACACATGGCCAAATTATGGCGTGACAAACAGTCACGCCAAAAATTGGTGTCACAGAAAACTCACGCCGGCCGAAAAACGGCATGACATGAGAGTCACGCCGTCATTTGGCGTTCATGACAATGCGTTTTATGAGAAGTCACGCCAAAAAACCGGCATAACAGGAAATCCACGCCAAAAATTGGCGTGAATTTTTGAGTCGCGCCTTTATTTGGCATGACTTTCCTGTCATGCCGTTTTTTAGCAGATGATACATTTATGTACACAGCTATTCGCAAAAACAGAAACAGAAATTAAAATTATAAATGAATCGTAATTCGTAATGCTTGTACTGTCGGACGGGGAGAGCGAGCGGCTGGATGGTCGGACTAGAATATTCGGCCGGAGGGCGCTCCGCGTGCCCTGCGCGTGTTCGCCTCCCTCCAGCTGGCAGACAGCCGCTCCTGCCTTCCGCCCCACTCCCCCTTGAGACGCTGCGCGCTGGCTGCGCTGGCTGCCGCCCTGCTCTTGCGTCGTGTGGCGGCGCGGCGCTGCTCCGCTTATCGTGACCGGACGCTGCGTTGAGGCGTCCTGTTCTAGTATCAACAACAACTGTTCCGGCTTTAGATTTTATATTGTGCATGTTCGCGTGGCAGCGAGGGTTCTCGATATACGTCCGCGCCCGCGCGCCACGCACCATGAAACTTCGCGTAAACACATGTCGCCACCGCTGGCGTACCGCGTTGACGCTCACGTCACCGCATGCGAGACGCGTGACGCGATATTTCCTGAGCAGCACCTAATGATGCGACGAGAAAAAGAAACCCCTTGTGCCCGAGGCCCAACCTTCCTCTTTACGGCAAATTTTCCCCCATTACTCTAGGAGTGGTGGTTTTCGCGATACGTGCGTCAGAAAATCACCTTGATTTGCAGGTCCTGCACCAGTAGAGAGAGACAGGCTGCATCGGCCGATCTGTTGTTTCCGTCGCACAGTGGAGCCTGCAGCTGGTTGCCGGGGTGGTCGGAGGAGACGCGTCGGGCGGACAATAGGAGCGTGCGGGCCACTCCGTCGCTGCCGGTCAGGAACCGTCTGCAATGCAGGCGGCCCACAGCTCAGACCACTAGGTCACCATTTCGGTAAAAATTATCGTGGAACAAAAATTCAAATACCGCTGGACTCGTCACGCTGTGAATATACCATTGCCGAGTATTTCAAAATAGAATAAGGCTCTCTTGAAAATTTACATTTTGGGTCCGGGGATAATAAATTAGCCCAGAGGCACGAAACGGGCGGGCCTCCCCGTCCGTTTGGGTGACCAAAAATTCTCTTCAATACCGGGTCCGGTCAGAACCCACCCGCTGAGGTCCGTTCCCGAAGGTAAACGGACGCTGAACGGACCCTCCGAAGGTAGCCGAAGCTGCTTCGGCTCGTCAACGCTGTCTGCCAGCGGGTGCTCCGAACGCCCCTCTCTTCTCCCCTCGCCTGCAGCGGCCGCCGCTGGCAGGCCGGCCGCTGGCTGTGGCTGTGCCTCAACCGTCGAACGCGTCTGTCCGTCGTTTGACGCATCGGATCGCCGGCCCCTACCCCACCTCACCCCACTTTTCTAAACGGACGCGCAGGTCCGCCCGGTTCGTGCCTCTGAATTAGCCTGTCATCACCGTCGCCTCGGCGCAGCCCATGGTGAACGAGACCTTTTCACACAACAGGGAGGCGATCTCATCACTTCTTGAAATAAAAAATTTCTAGTGCGTCGACTGACACTTAAAGGATGTTCACCGTTGTTCTCCTGACGTCATTTCAAATCGTTCCATCTAAAAATTAAATTTCTGCGGCCACTTTGACGACGCAAGGACGGAAACTTTCTTGACCGACGCGACGTGGATAACTTCGTAAAAATTGTTCTATGAAATTTTGTCTAAAGTAAAGATTTTTACCAGAAACTAAGGCCAGGAGCAGAAAACCGACCCCCCGCTCACGAAAAGCGATATGTCGGTGCGGCCCAGGCTGAGCTCCGGGCCGGGGTGTCATTCACCCGCATTCCGGCAGGCCGGCCATAAACAGCCGGCCGAGGGTGCATTGTCTGCAACTATATAGGTCTGCGGGGCATCGGGGCCCCGGCCTCAGACGACTGCGGAAACACCCCAAAACCGCTCTCGGACGCCACCGATCTCCAGAAAAGTCACCCGCTCCTACGTCCCTAACCCACCTACACGGCCGAGCAAAAAAAAAGCCACTATTGGATTGCCTACAACGCCCAATGCTGTTGGAAGTGGCACTGTCGCACAGTGGGCCAGAAGACCGGCGCAGGTGGTATGGACAGGACAAAACTCGAGACGCATTTTGAGCTCCAGAGTCACTCATTGCGTCTCGAACCGAACGCGATCGGATATCGGTTCGAGTCCCATTAGCGGCACTTACGCTCAAAACGCGTTCTAGAATTACGGCCACCTGCGGCGGAATCCAAAAGAGTGCATTCTTTTGCATGTTTGAAGACGTCCCGTGCGGGGAAGTGGGGGTGGCGGGAGGCTATCTGCGAAAGCACTCGCTCGGGTGTTCGGGAGCACCGGCTCGGCTTCGGCGATCCCTCCCCTCGGCTCCTGCTGGCTCGACTAGGCTCGGCTGCTCGGCTCTAACTGCGCTCCTTGCTGCAGCTCTCTGCAGCAGCCGCGCCGAACGAGTGCTCCCGAAGCGTTCCCCCCCCCCCCCCCCCCGACACCCCCGCACGGGCTGTCCACCTCTGTGAGGCTGTCTCTAAACAGGCTCGAAAATGTTCTGTTTCGGATGCCGAATCGAGGGTTGTAAAGGTTCTCGTTTTTATAATCTCTTCAGGTCTGTAGGAATTCATTGTCTATGGCCACCTGCGCCACTGTGGTGACGTGACGTCGTACCCGTCGCACACTGCAAATCCAAATGTAGGAGAGGTCGGCACTTGAAGGCGTCGACCAGTTTGTCCTACGCTTGCAAGTGTCGACCAGTTTTGTCCGACGCTTTGAAGTGTCGACCACAGCATGTCCTAGGCAAACTACGCGTAGGACATGCTGTGGTCGACACTTGCAGGTGTCGGACACTGTGTGGTCGACACTTCAAAGCGTCGGACAAAGCTGGTCGACGCCTTCAAGTGTCGACGTGTCCTACTCTTGGATTTGCAGTGTAGGTGGCAAGGAAAGTTTTCCAGACAACTCGGAGTAACGCTGTATTCCGATGGCACGATACGTTCTACTACGACATGCCAATGCTTCGATTTCTTCACATTTTTCTAGCTGTGCATTATCTTGTAAAAATTTTGCAGTGTGCTTCCCTTGTGTCGCTCGCCCTCTCGCACCACGCGCCTCTCCCCCGACCCAGGTTGGACAGTTCGCGGTTCCTGCGCACTGCAAGAGAGCCGGACTGGCTCTGCCATTGTCCTCTTCCACCGTGTCCTTGCCCCGGCTCGGCTCACAAAGCCGCCTGGCTCGGCTGCTCCGCTCGGCTCTGAGCTCCATCCGTGCTTGTGCGTGGTGGTCCCGCGCATTCTCACCTCTCAGCTGACGTGCGAGTGCGAGAGAGACAGAGCGTCGAAAGCGGTGCTCGAGCAGAGCTGCGCGCTGCTGCGGTAGTAGCAGTGCAGCAGTGTTCCGGTACAGCAGCAGCAGCAAAGTAGCGGTACACTGCACAGTGGCAGTGTGCGGTCAAAACTCCAGACGCGCTTTGAGCCAGTGTCGCTAAATGTGCCTAGAATCGAAACGTGTTATCCCACCAATGGATTGCTCCCTGAAAGAGGAATCCATTGGTGGGGTCACACGTTCGGATCGGGTCCTGTTTTGCGACTCTGGAGCTCAAAACGCGTCTAGAGTTTTCGTCGCTTGCGCCGGTCTTTGGCCCACGGTGCCCAAGTGCGTTTTGGCAAGAGTGCATTTATAAGTTCATGCTTAGTAGACATTAGGGTTTGTACAAAGTGTAAAGGCGTCCCGAAATTAGGTGCCTCCTGGCGAGGAGCAAAAAGGCGCTACACAATCTAAGGCAAACGCCTTCAGGTGCTAACTTTCAGGGCACACAGTGCACCGAGCCTGATTTCTCTACGTAGCGGCTTGGGGCGCCCGATTGGGCATCAAACCGGGGTGCATTCGGTTGCCCGCGGTAAAAATTTACTTCCTGGGAAAGGATTTCCCGGAAAAGGGGTGCATCGTCCGTCGGCTTGCAAATGCGCTCCCCTGCGGGAATTTCCCCCCGGCGAGTTCGGGCGCGTTCGGTTGGCCCGGACGCCACTGGCAAGCAAGCGTGGGGTGAGGGGGGAGGAAGGGAGGGGGAGCGCGCGCCAGAGCAACAAGGATAGCGATAAAAGGCGATCTGGGGGAGGAGCGAGAAAGGCGACGTCTCCTCGAGGGTCCACCACCCCGGTACGTAATCCTGTGTACAAATTCACTGGTAATCTCCGGTAGTCCACGCCGGAATCACGTAATCCCTGACAAAATTTATTCATTTTTTGGCGTTTTTGAACTAATTTCACAAAATTTAGCGCGGAATCCCTAGTTAAATTTCTGTAATCCCGTAGTCTTGTGTACGCCTGGAACAAGAGTGGCGGCCCCCTCGCGTCTCCTGCGCGCGCTGGTGGTGTACTCGGCATCTGGCAACCCTGCGTACTTGCAGCTGTCGCAGGCAGGGGCAGGGGAGGGGGCAGGTCAGGCCAGGCAGTCGGATCGGAGTCGGTCGGTCGGTAGTCACGTCAGTCGAGTCCCAGCCTCCGTGCCGTTGTCGTCGCCGTCCCAGCCCAGCAGATCGGCGCAGGCGGTCAAAAATCTAGACGCGTTTTGAGCTCCAGAGTCGCTAAACAGGCCTCGAACTAAAAGTGTGACCTCACCAATTGTTTCCTCTTTCGGGGAGCGATTCAAAGGTGGGGTCACACGTCCGGTTCGAGTCCCTTTCAGCTACTCCAGAGCTCAACCCGGGTCCAGAGTTTCGGCCGCCTGCGCCGGTCTTCTGGCCCAGTGTGTAGTGCTGCGTGCGCAGCCTGCGTCCTGCGTTGCGTCCGGCGGCGGTCCCCACGCTTGTTCCAAGAGCCGTTTTCTTCGCTTTGTCTCTCGTGCACTCAAACAGGACGCCCCTGTGGGGTGCGAGAGATAGGAAGCGACGAAGACGACTCTCGAAATATGTCTGCCGCGGGGCGGGTAGCTAAGCTTCAGCACAACCACCAATCCATGGGTAAGTTTCTTTGCCACTTCAGTGGCGATCCGTTTTTAATGCTAAAATTTGGCCTGCTGGCCCCGGGTTGCCCTCTGACAATGCCAATATTCGGCGTCTCTGGCCGCCGGAGTACCAAACGTTGGCATTCTCAGAGGGCGATGCCGGCCCCATTTCGGCATTCAGGACGCAGCGCTACTGCAGTGGCACGGAAACTTACAAATGGATTTGCTGTGATAGCTCTCGGGTAGGCAGGAGTAGAGCACACGGCAAAAGTAACGCCTGGGATTCCCAGGCCGCGCCTGGAAATTAGGCCCTTTTTCCATAATGCGCCTAAGAATCCCAGGCGTTACTTTTGCCGTGCAGGAGTCAGGTCACAGCGGAACCGACTCGAGAACTTCAGCCCTTGAGTCCAACACGTGTTGGCGTCCCCAGTGCTGTGCAGTGCTGACGCAGAGTGTACTGTACGTACTGCACTCTCAGAACATTGGGACGAAGGTGTTCGCATGACGGACTATTTGCTTTGTAGCTTGCGGAGAATTTGGCTTGATAGTAACACGAACTGATATATCATAATTTTGTGAACAACGTGTTTGTTGGGGTCCAAAATTCAAACACGGTGTTCACAAGTTGCGAACAAGTGATTTGCAATACGAACGCGTTCTTTGCATTACGAATAAGCCAAATTCCTCGCGAGCTACGAACTTAATAGTTCGTGAAACGAACACTTTTTTTCGCAACGCTTCAAGAGTGTGTCCCGTGTAACCTTTGACGGGGGTTTACTTTACAGAGACAACTCACAAAACCTTGCGAACCGATGCGTTTGTAAGCTTGTCTCCGTGATACGAACACCTGGTACGCCAGTTGCGGAGCAGTGGTTTCTAATACGTAAAAACAAGTGTTTCGCAACTTGCGAATAGACCCTTTCGCACGTCACCGAGTAAAGAATAAAAGTAATCAAAAAGCCAGATACCAGTAGCGCGCCACCTAGCGGCCAGTACTGGGAACTGCCAAAAGCTGCACTCTGATTGGTCACAAGTGTAGGTCCCAACGAAGTTCAAAGCAGCGGCCGCTAGGTGGCGCGCTGCTGGTTCCTGATTTTTGATTACTTTTGTTCTTCACTCGGCGACGCCCATCAAAGAAGAACATCTCTCTCTCTCACTCGGCGACGAGCGGAAGGGTCTATAGTTGGCGGAGCGATTAGGGAAGCCAGTTAATTCTGTGGGGTTGAAAAACTTTTCCTGTCTGTCCGTGTGTCCGCACTTGTTCCTAACGGCGCGGCCGATCGGGGCAAGATTTTGCAGGGTTGTTAGGTATGTCCTAGGCTCGCCACACGCCAAAATTCAGCTTTCTATCTCAAATCATTCAGTTGTAACAACGAAAAAAAAAACAACAAACTATAAATACGGCAAAAAAGGGCAACTCTTTCGTGACTTTTCATTTTAGTGACATGTTTACATGGTTTCGCATGGTTTGGAAGGTGCTGATGAAGAAAATGAAATCAATTTCGACATACGAAACTCAAAATGTCTTTAAAATGTTGAGTCACAAAAAAATTGCACTTTTTCTGCCGTTTCTTTAGTGTTTTTTCGTTAATGCGACTGAATGATTTGAGACAGAAAGCTGATTTTTGGCGTGTGGTGAGCCAAGGACATACCTAACAACCCTGCAAATTGTCGTCCCGATCTCCCGAGCCGTTTGGAAGGAGTAGTCTGGACACACGCACGCACACAGACAGACAAAACTTTCCAACTTCGCTAATCGCTCAGCCAACAATACAAATGCGTTCCTCGCAATGTGGACAAGCCAAATTCTATGAAAGCTTACTAACAATTGTGTTCGCAAGGTTTTATGAGTACACGGAACGGACCGCGCCGCGACCTCCGGCCCGATCGACTGGTGTCATCCACACTGGATCACTCTGTAGTTTTTTCTTGAAGAACTTTGCTCGAAATTGAGCCTATGTGTAAAATGCACGAATTTGAGTGCTTCAGCGCACTTGGTCCTGCGTAACCAATGTAACGCACGATATCGTGCATTTCGAAACGCATGGTCAATTCCGTGCTAAGTGATGCACGAAAAAACTGCATTGTGAAGAAAATTGTCTGCCCTGGAAGTCAGAGCTCGAGCCTGCATGTTGATTTTGTGCATAGCTCTGACATCAATCATACGCGTAAAATGCACGAATTCGTGCGCAACGAAGCCCATTTTGTTGCTCGCTAACGCACGAATTCGTGCATTTTAAAACGTGTCCTCGATTTAGTGCGAAGCTATGTACAGGAAACTAACGTAATTTAATGTGTGACTTGGAGCTGGAGGTCATTATCAGCGTCTCATTTCTTGCGAAGTTTCGTTTCGGCTCTTCGCTCTCTGTTCCTTCATTCGGTCGATGCGCCTTGGTCGTAAAGGCGTAGCGGCATTAGCAGCAGGTTTTCAGGATTGTATACACTCCAGTAAATTTTGTCAGAATGTCAGGAACCTGTCTGAAATCCTCACAACTCGCGCTCTTCTGAAAGCCGAAAACTTATTCTGACATTCTGCAGATCTCAAGAGATCAATACCGGAGTAAGTTTTCAGAAGCTAAGCTTTCAGAAATGCGCGAATTTCTATCAGGATTTCAGACATTTTTCTGACAGTTTGACAAAATTCACATGAATGAAGGATTTGCAGTGCCAAGTTTGATTGCGTGCTTGTCTGTGCACTAAATCAAACATAGCGTTTTAAATGCCGTTGTTCGTTCGCAAGAAGACACATGGTGCGCTCTAAATGTAATGTACAATTTTGCACGAGACTAACAGTTTTTTGTGTACACGAAATTTTTGGTACAATGTTAGTACTGTAAACTGCACAAATTTCCTCATTTTAGTGCGAAATTGCGTACAAATTCGTACGAAAAGTTCGTGTGCACTTAAAACTGCGATGTCTCGTACAAATTTTAAACTAAAACATTTAGTGAGTGCTCACGGCAAAATCCCCTTACACTTTCTTACTTTTCCGTCTCTCCTCTCATAAAAGTCTACTAAGCATCTGCCTCATAGCTACTAAGAAATTAAGTCTACTAAGCAGCTGCCTCATAGCTACTAAGAAATTGTAAAATTGCTTCGTCTTCGTGTTGTCAAGAAATGCTTCGTGCTAGGAAGGTTTTTGCTTCATATTTTGAAGCATTTTTCCGGAGATTTTACAATGCGTTCGTTTTCTTCCTTTTACGAGACGATGGCTTTTGGACTTGTAACTATGTTGATCTTCGCTTCTCGAGCACCTGGCCATTTCTACAAGAGTTAACTAGGCCCTCTCTGCCACACCGTTCTGTTCTGGATTCCTTGGAACAGTTTTCCGGTGGAGAACCCCCTCACACTTCAAGTAATTTTCAAATTCATGACCAATATACTCCTTACCATTGCTTGATAGTAGGGCACTTATTTTCAAGTGGTGGAAAGCTTCAAAATATGACCGAACAATGCCTTTCAGGGGGGAAAAACATTTTTGCCACTATTTGAAGTTCAATTTTTTTTCTATCCAACAAAAGCTGTGTTGTCGGTGGTGCGCCGCTGTGTAGGGCTAGGCGTCGTGCAGGTTGTACACGTAGTTTGGTGTTTTGTGCTTAAGTCATTATGCAGCTGTTTCTGGGTTGATCGCGCCCAACGCAAGTATGTGCGGGTTTGTGTGTGATAAGCATTTTTCGCAAACTACGCCATCACACGTGCAACCTTGTGGATCTAAGCGTTGTCCTGTGTGAACCGGAACCTTTCGCCGGGCCCCTGCAACGCTTCCATGTTGGGCACCGTGGCGGTATTGTTCAGGAGCCTCAAATACTCGTTGGTGTCCTGGCTAGGGCAGACTCTGCCATTATTCTACTGTTCAGGTCTCTAGCGTTATAACTTTTAACGTAACGCCAGTCTAGTACGTTGTGGTCAGTTTCGCGACCTCCGCGAGCTGACAGTCTGTTACACGGTAAAAACGGTTCCTGGTGTCCCTAGGAACTCGCTGCACTGCAAATCCAAGTGTGAGACAGTCTCACACTTACAAGTGCATTCCAACATGTCTCACACTTGCAAGTGTGAGCCACGTTTGTCTCACGCTTGCAAGTGTAAGACACGGTTTGCCTCACGCTTGCAAGTGTGAGACACGGTTTGCCTCACGCTTGCAAGTGTCAGACACAGATTGTCTCACACATGGAAGCGTCGGTTACGTGGCATTAAAGTGGCATTAAAGTACACGGAACCATATGCAGCCAGTGAGAGACAAACCGTGTCTTACACTTGCAAGCGTGAGACAAACCGTGTCTCACACTTGCAAGCGTGAGACAAACAGAGTGCCGTAACTTATTTGAAATAGAAGGTTTCAGGGTTTGTATCTCCTAAACGGGCTGCGTTATAAAAGTTATAAGAAAAATAACTTATTTTTAGAATTCAATTTTAAAAATAAGTTTTTCTCTTCATAACTTTTATAACGCAGCCCGTTTAGGAGATACAAACCCTGAAACCTTCTAATTCAAATAAGTTACGGCACCCTAGAGACAAACCGTGTCTCACACTTGCACGCGTGAGACAAACCGTGTCTCACACGTGCAAGCGTGAGACAAATGTGGCTCACACTTGTAAGCGTGAGACATGTTAGGTTAGCGTTAGTATGCACTTGTAAGTGTGAGACTGTCCCACACTTGGATTTGCAGTGTGGAAATTGCCTTTGTCTTTTCTACAGGGTTTCTGGGAATACCGGGAACCGTTTTTACCGTGCAGTTTGGAGAGAAGCTTTCCGACGATAGTCACAGCCCTACATGATGACTCGACAGGAAGCGAGCCTGGGCCACGGTCAGATTCCCCATGATGCAGCCCCAAATGCCGGCAGTCACGTGACTACTCTGTGTCACTGGTACCACATTCCCTGCTATCTCACGGCTCGTGAAATAGCTCCAGACGAAGAAGCTGTGTATACGTCTAGTATGACCTGTGCGTGTGTGTTGAACCCCAGAACGTCCAGAATCCACCGCAAGTACGAGTTGGTCCATCTGTCCTGCACCGTCCGCCTGGAGATGATCTTGTAATGCTGCTTCTGGTTCGTCCGGATAGCGAGATTGTAAGTGCGGTCGTCAAGGCAGCCCGCCTCGCGCCACACGCCCTCCAGGGTGTCCGGGTAGCCAAAATCACCTCCGGCACATATCTTCACCGGTGATCTTCTTTCTTCTGAATTAGAACTCCAAACGCTCGGGAAAACGTTTTTCTGGGGGATTGGTTGTCGGGTATTCGCGCCAGGACGGTTGATGAATTGAAGGGCTGTGTGGAAGGACGGCACTGAACTACAATATGCGCAGTCGGTTACATTCGTAGGGGTTGTGATTCCACCAAGGTGATGTTCATGTAGAGCACGTATTTCATTCTACATTCATTCTACATTGGCTGTATATGTTGACTTGAGACCCCTGATATAATGCTTTGACACCCAAAAAACCTCCTTCCACTCTGCTTCATTGGCTAAGGACATGGGAGCTCTCAACCCTTTGCCGAACCTGCTTTTCGAATTCAGGACATCGAATAGATTTTTAAATACTCTGATAAAGTGGGCAGTTGCACTTGCTCTCTTAAACTTGGGATGCTTTAACACAAATTCAAGATACTCAAGTGCATCTGCATCTGGTACACTGATACTCAAAGTCTGCGCAGCATACCTGGTCTTCATTTTTTGTCGGCACCATTCAACATGGACACGACCAAGTCGGTTGCCAAAGTTCAGGTTCAGGTTCAGGTCAATTTCACTCGGAAGCTTGACCAACTCCTCGATGTAGTGCCAACTGATCGTGTGCCCATCAACATCTAGCATGGAGCCCCAGATAGCTAACTGCGCTGGTATTGCGATTTTGCCCGGTGACCGTGTGCGTGCAACGGGCCGGCGCGCGGTCACAATTCCCAGTGGGTTCGTGGATCTCGAAGTGTTGACTAGCGGGTATTGAAAGTTGCTGCCACTTTCATTAAAACACTGCACTTTGAGACTGTCATCTTAGAGGATGTTGACTAGCGGGTATTGAAAGTTGCTGCCACTTTCATTAAAACACTGCACTTTGAGACTGTCATCTTAGAGGATGTTGACTAGCGGGTATTGAAAGTTGCTGCCGCTTACATTAAAACACTGCACTTTGAGACTTTCACTTGAAAGAATGTTGATAAGCGGGTCTCCGCCAGGACGTAACACAGTGAGGCGCCGTGAGATGACTTAATTTTGCTACAGGTGGTGTGCCAGGAATGACAGGGACCAGTAGACCCTCCCGTCAAAGTACACGTCGTATATATAGTGGCTACCAAAGCAGTGCACACGCTGCAGCTATATAAAAATTTGAACGAGGTTGCGGCAAAGTCGTCTGAAGGACACTATTTGATTATTTGGATAAAGGTGACACTACTGCTAAAAATATGTTTAAAGCAATAGTAGAAATTGTTTAGACTAACAGGTGGGCACTGAAAGCTTTGGGCAGTGGTAATTACTGTGAGACCTAATACCATTAAAATACTCCGCATTGTCCAATTCTGTGTCAATACCTGCGGCAGCCAGAGACTGTGGGTCAGTGGAGTCACAAACATCCCCCCTCTGCCGCATCACCTGGCTGATGCTCAAGGCGGCAGCGAGGATGAGAGTGACTCCAGCCTCCTGTTAACTGCTCACTTACTGCAGTGCTGCAGCAGCAATCCCTATAAAAAGCTTATCTCCTGAGTAGCTGTGGCTACTCTCCATTCTTAGACTTTCCAGGACATGGGGAGCGATGTCCATACCCTGCTCTATGATATCTTCATCCGAGGGCAAGCAAGTGGATGCTTTTAAAAATTGAAAGAAACACATGGAACATACTAAAACCAAACCCACAGGCCATAAAAAAAATACATGAAGAAACCCAAGACAATGCTAAATGGAACATACCTTTCAACACATGGGTTCTGAGGTGCTTCCTTAAGGTGCCTGTCCTGACATAATCCTTGGGGCAGTGTGGGTACTTGAGCCTTCCCTTCACTGGTTTGCCCTTAGGAGGGCAAGTTTGGCTGGTCTTTTGCTTCTTAAGATAAACCGGCCTCTGAGGTGTCTACATTACTACCACTGATGTGACGCTGCACACCGATGTATCCATGTTTTCGAACTTTTCTGAAACTTCTGCTTTGCTGCTCTTTGCTCTGCTCTGCTCGGCGGCACGGTGGAGGACTTGTGATCTGCGAGTCACAATATGTGTATCCTCCCCTCTTCCTCCCCAGGGACCCTCGGTGCACCCGTACTCCACATCTGGTAAGGATTTGGCCACCCGGCCGCTAGGTTTCTCGGCTGGCCCGGGTACGGGTAGGGACCCTCTGTGTCAGAGATGCGCACGCTGGCCGCGAATCCGGCCTTCTGATTGGTCGAGAGTAAACTGGGCGAAAAACCACCCGGTGCGAGGCCAGAGTGGAGGTGGAGGGGGGACGCCGCCGCCCGGGAGCCTTGCAGTGCTAGTCTCGCAAGGGGGGCGAAAATCGCCCGGTTTACTCCAGCAGTCGAGCGTGCGCATCTCTGACACACAGGGTCCTTAGGCCCGGGCATTCCATGAATTGTACTAGAGTACGCGACTAGCTAAGTTGAACCAACGCAAGGGATCTATCAGGCAGCCAGCAGGTTGTCCGGGTCGTTTGACATCTGGGACTCCACACAATGGGGCCCGGCCGCTCAGGATGGTCAGATACGTAGCATTTTGGTTTTGACTGTCTCCCATAAGACGCGTTGGTTTAACTTAGCTTGTCGCGCACTCCAGCCGCCCCATTCCCGCCCCCACCTCCGTGGACCTGGTCCACACTTGGATTGGCAGTTGCACCACATACTCTGCAAACTCGAGTGTGTGCCAAGCACGCGCTTCTTGGTGCATGCCTGCAGGCACACACTTCTTTGCTGCATGCCTCAGGAATACACTTGCTTTTTCCATGCATGCTTTAGCTACGGGCATGCAGCAAGTGTGCCTGCAGGCATGCACCAAGAAGTGCGTGCCTGCCAGGACCAAGGGAGCGTGTACCACGACGGTGTGGACAACGAATGGTCTACGCTAGGAAACTTGGACCAAGTGTGATCCACGCTTTACAGCGTTGAACTCCTCATAGGCAAGCCATACTTCCAAGTGTGGACCACAGCTTGGTCCAAGTTTCCTGCACACTAAATGTAATGTACAATTTTGTACGAGACATCACAGTTTTTTGTGCAGATAAACTTTTCGTACAGTTCATCTGCACAAAAAATTTGTGATGTCTCGTACAAAATTTGTACAAAAACATTTAGTGTGTATCGTGGACCGGAGCTGCGACGTACCCGGACGTACCTGTCAATAATCCGATGGGAGCCTACCCCTATCTGTATAACTTTCTTTGTTACCTTTCACTCTTTACCACTCATTTGGATTGAAATCCGTGAGAGATTTTGGGTGAAACTTTTTTTCTTTGATACCTGCTTAGCCTCAACTTTGTGGTCCCTGTTGTGAGGGCTAGCCTCGTATACCACGGGTTCTTCGATGCGTTAATGGTGTAGTGGTTATGTCAGAATTCAGGGCCAGAGGATTGATTCAAGTAAAGCACAACACGAAGAGTCACAGTAGCTCGTCCTTGGAGACAACGGCGCCTTGGAAGCTGAAAGTTCCTTCAATCTCTCGCGTCGCTGTTTCTCCTGCTCTCTCAACCTTTCCGCATTGGTCTTCTTTATTCGGTTCCATTTTGATTGGGCGTCTGCCCGCACCTTAGCCTCCCTCTGCTCCGTCTCTCTCATCAGCCTTTCTCTGATCTGCCTGCAGACCCATTTATCTCGCCGCAGGTCCTCTAGTGTGCGTTCAGCCTCTGGTTGTGGCTCGTCGTTGATGACCCTCTAAAAATCTTTACGTACACACAGGGTTCTCTTCGTAGAAATTCTCAGAGCCCTGGTCTCGTAACACATAATCTGCCTTGAGGTTCCAGCATCTTGCTGCCTGCTTTAAACCATACACAGCTTTATTTAGTCTGCATATCATGCCTTGTCCGCAGGCATGAGTTTTGTTGACATATGCTCCAACCAGACCTGACTGGACTGTATACACTCTCTCACTAGCTGAATCCTCACTCCGAAATGATTTGTTCTGGCACTGAACCCACTGGGAAAGGCAATTGTGATAGCACTGGTATTGTCATTGAAAATTGTAATTCTCTGACTGTCACAATTGAACAGGTTCCGGCCGGGCCCGAGCCAGTCTATAAATAACCTACTTCTGAATAAGGGCGCTCCTTTTATGAGGAGGAGCGGAACTAGGTTACAGAACTGTAAGAATAGTTTTCGTAGCGCGCAGCGCGCGGGCTAGAGATATAATGAGCGTTTGAGGGATTCCGTGCCGCTGTGACTGTGATTGGATTAGTTAGATAAGAGTACAAGTTTGGTGCTTTGCGCTCCTCAAATTGCCAAGGGCGGACTGTAGAAGTCTCTCGGGCAGCGCCATCAACTGTATTTACACTGTACTCATGAGGAAAAGTAAAACTTGAGATAAATCTAAACAATTCAACATGAGGAAATCGTTTGTAATAAGAAACTTATGTCATTTGACTAGAAAAATGACAGCAGGTGTCACCTTATCTAAATTTTCATTCACTGAATAAACTTATTTTCTATAAAAATTCATCGGCTGGAACAGCTTATTTTGTATGAAACTTATCAACTGAATTAACTTATTTTCTACGTAAATTGAACAAGAAAATAAACTTATTTTCTATTGACTTTTATATTTGTTTTCTTATAATTTCGTAATATCTGAAATAATGGTCATAACTACCACTCCCACCACACCCACCCCTCCAGGAAAAGGCCCAGATTTGTACGTATCACAGAAATAGAAAAGGAGGACTTGGCGATTTATGATGGTAAACCAGAGGCAAGCTTTGTCCGGAGAGCACAACTTATGGTACCCCTGGGGTTAATTCTATTATTTATTTTGTTGATCACACCACGCATGAATTAATTAATTACTCTGCGGGTGTGATATTCAAAACTATAGCAGGACTTATCAGCATTGTCTTCAGCACATTTAACGAGAATGTTATTCCAGAGACCCTTGATCTCTGGCTTACTTAACAGGTGGCAGAAAACATCATCATGAGACATGCCAATGAGATCCTGCCAGACATGTATTTTTAAAAATTTGATTACGGAGTGGGCGTATTTATAATATTAAGAATTTGGAAGCTTAAGCCCACCCCTGTTCTGAGCCAAAGTGATGTCGCTGATGTCTTTGGATACAGAATCTGCACCATTGGTGTATGATGCTGTATCCAGATGCGACTTCTGAGAGTGCCGCCTCTCATCTCCCTTCACTATGCTGCCTATGGCATTGTGAAGGGTCTTTGACTCAGAACTTTTAAGTGAACTAAGGTCTGGAGATGAAACTGAAGGTTGAACTAATAATGATGCTACTCCTCCAGATAATTTGGCAATAATGTTAGATGCTATACTATTGGTAAACTTACGCAAAAAAAAAAATAGATAAAATTATCCAGCCAATCTGACTTGGCTTGAATATTTTTACTGGAAGCTATTGACTGTACATAGACTCGAAGGTTGTTATAATAGTCCTCTTTTCCTACTTCTCTGATAGTACCTGACTCCGCAGTAGACATAGCGGTAGGACGGGGCCGGTGCGGCCGCCGCGGGGTCGGTGCTGGCCGCCGTAGGCGGGCACGGCCGAGTGGCAAAGGGCGGACTGTAGAAGTCCGTGCCCGACGACCCTGTGGGCGCGCAGAACACGCAGCTGGTGCTCATCGGGTGCTCGAACACCAGCGGCCGGTGGCAGATATAGCACCCCGCGTAAAGCATGCGGGACGCCATACCTGGCGGCCGACGATGTCCGCTGTCACCCGGTGGCTGCGGCGGCGGCTGTCCATCAGGATGGGGCACTCGAACTCGCAGGGCAGACACACTGCTCGCGGCGCTGCCCCGACGGCGTACCGCACCGTGCACGTGAGGTGCTGGCACACGTTGACGGGCACCGACGTGAAGGGGGCTGGCAGCATGGCGGCGGGGGTGAGCGAGGGCGAGGTGCGAGTGCGCGCGGGTCCGGGTGACTGACTGTCCGTTCTTGCACCCGGACAGTGACACCTTGGGGGCCCGGCGATCCTTTGGCGCAGCGAAGAGTGGGGGTGGGGGTGGGGGCTGCAGCAGTCCAACCCACCGGGGGAGGGGAAAATGCAACGCAGGGCGCACAGCGTCGTCTGAGTTGCACTTTTAGTTCCTTACGTACTAAGCACTGCATGCGCATTTAACTCTAATTGACTTATCCTACCCAACACCACTTTAAATTGAGATAAAAAATTATAATAGGGTACTTCGGAGAAGATTCAAACCGGAAACCGGCTCCACAACAAGAGAAACAAACGAGCGTCGCGCGGCCGTGCTGGGCGGTGGTGGGTGCTATATTCGGCAGAGTGGGGGCATCGTGCGCGCGCCCCCTCTACCCCTACTCCGCCCATTTTGGCCCCCACCACTCCCCAGCACGGCAGCGCGACGCTCATTTGTTTCTCCCGTTGGCGTGCTGGCTTCCGGTTTGAGTCTTCTCCGAAGTACCCTACTTAGTTTTTTTTTTTTTTTTGTACACAAGGAAAAAAAAAATGTATATAAATACCCTACACCACTTAGAACTAACTTACTAATGCTAACACCGACCTCACCAATGTCAGACACTTTGTCACTAGTCTTAGGGGCCAGGCCGGCTTGTCCTCCCGGTGGAACGTCAGGTCACTTGGGCCTACCGGGTACTCGGACCACTCGTCTTGGGGGGTTGGCGGGGCGCCGTCCACGGCTACCAGCCGGTAGCCCGGGAAGGAGCACGGACCGTAGTCCCATGCCTCCAATCCCAACACTCCTCCACGATAAGCTGGGTGGGGCGCCAGTTCCACCGGGCAAGTGGTGCGGCCAGGCGCGAAGGGTGGCCGTTCGCACGTCGATGTCCCATCGCCGCGGGCTGTTCCGCAGCAACGGTTGGAGCTGTTGCTGCTCCAGCCACAAGTACGCCGTTTGTATCCGCTCGCCGCGAAATACAAACTCCCCGCGAAGCACCTGTCCGTAGGTGCTCTCGGGCAGCGCCGCGGCTGCCGTTGCTAATGAAGGAGTCCTCGAAAATTATTTTGCATTTTTGTTGATAACAAATGAGACACAACCTTTCGACCACACGATCGTCGTCTGAACTTGCCGTGAAGTCAGCGACAAAAAATGCCACAATAGCATTTTTAATTGGTCCGGGAAATGGCTCCAATCCGATGACGTTATATCCAGGAACGTTCTCTCGTGGTCTCGTGGTCCCCGTTGCAGAGCTAGTTTCTCCACTGCTTGATTGGCGTCCATGGCGAACTGCGAAAAAAAGAAATAAAAATGAATTTTTGTAGAAGTCACCCCATTTATCGCCTGCTCAGGAATATGGAAATCAGCAACATGTGTTTAAAAATGACGAGTGAGATTAAAACTTTTTCTATTTATTCTCTCTCGTAAAGAAACCAAATAGAAATTAATATCACATAATGGGTGTGTGAATTCTGTATTTCAACTATTTACTTATTCATTTTCTTCCGCCTTGTTCAGCTCGTCCAAAACTTCCCGGTCGATAATGTTTCGTGTCTTAACATTTCCTATCGGACCACATCTGTTAAGTCTTCCTAGACTAGGGCCATCTGTGATGCACAAGTGTAGATCGCTGAGTCGCTGTGCTCTGCTAATAGCTACGTACAACATTCCATGATCCCACACCGGATACGGCAAGTAGACACCGACTTTTTCCATGGTCATGCTTTGGCCTTTATGGAATGTCAATCCATAAGCCAATCTTAATGGAATTTGGTACCGAACGGCTACTCTTGGCTCTTCGACTTCTTCGTCAGATAGCTTTATTCGGGGAAACAAAATCTGTTTATCTTTCATTCCCTCAAAGTGAGTTCCCAATTGTAGAACCGACACGCGAGTGCCGTTTACGATACCACGTAGAAGACTCAAGTTACATGGGACAAGGCACACTGCACCGACTTTTAATTCAAGTTCGTGCGGAGGCAAGGTACTGCCCACCACTTCTTCAGCTATGAGGTCAGGAATCCCCAGGTCTAATACCTCGTCTTCATCATTTTGCCGCTGGACCCAATGCTGTTGCCCTTCGAACGTCGAATAAGAGTAGTTGGTCCGACCGACAACATCTTTTGCAGCCCCGTTATTCATGACGTATTGATTGATTCGGTTACACTCTTTGAGGGAGCCAGGATGCAAACGTTAGGATCCAGGTAACCTGACTTGAATACCTCTGCTGCCATTGTCTTCAAATCAATCTACTTCTTTATTCGTTCTGTTTTCAATTAAGTGGGAATTATAATATCGTTGGGAGAATCTGGTTTGTTTCCTCTGCCGTCTGCCACACCTAGAAGAAATTTGGCAAATTCTGGGTCACTTATAGCTCTTTGGTTCTCAGTCAGTTCTAATCGGATAAACTTCTTCCAATGCCTGTTCCACGAGACACAATTCTCTCGAACACTAGCTTCT
Organism: Stenchaetothrips biformis; assembly: GCA_030522485.1. Classification (NCBI taxonomy): domain Eukaryota; kingdom Metazoa; phylum Arthropoda; class Insecta; order Thysanoptera; family Thripidae; genus Stenchaetothrips; species Stenchaetothrips biformis. Next base: position 15,803,095 of record CM060088.1, read on the forward strand.
TTCTTTTTGTCCACTGGTAATATTTGTAGAAAGTCTCCACTGACGTCAAAAACCTTTCCACCAAATGGAGCCCTCATGTCGTCCGATCGGAGCGTGGCGGTAGCAGGCCCGCTTCGACTGACTCGGGACCGTCTGGTAGGCCCCTAGACTTCACAAACTGTTCATGCTGGTACAGCATGGCTTGTGCTAGGGAAGTCCACATAGCGCCTGAACCAACGCGACCACAGCCAAAGAAAGCGGATAGCAGCCGGCCATAGATTATGGCTTCCGTAATGCTGCGAAGGGCATAAAACATAATACTTATGCCCACGAAAATGGACGCCCATGAACCAAAGGTTTGCGCCAAGCGGAAAAATCCTGAAAATAGACCGTCCGTGAGGGACGCCATGTCTTGCACCGTAAATAGGGAAGACGCCTGGAAATTAGTTTTATAGGCATGGCGGCATGCACAGCATCGGCAGCTGCCTCCCTTTGGTTGGGGTGCAGTGCCAATACTATTGACGACACGAAGTAGAATAACTCCTGTCTCGTAACCATTTCTGGCTCGATACTGGCAGTGAAGTTGGCCTGGACCTCGTGGACCTTAACCTTGAGCGGGGCAGGGTTAGCCTGGGCGCTGGACTGCCTTTCTCTGCACTGCTTCGAGAAGAAGCCGTGTTTGGGAGAGTGGCAGGCCGGACACCTAGGGGGGTTGGGACAGGGCGTGACCATGGTGTGGCCCTCCTGTCCGCAGTTGGAGCAGAATTGGGAGGCCTTGCTAGGACATTGGGAGAGATAGTGCCCGTACTGGAAACAGTGGGTACAGGCACGGGGGGTAGGAGAGGGAGGGTGGGATGGCTCAGCCCGATACTTGTGACCAGGCCGGGCCGAAGAAGGGAGACCTTGTTGGAGCAAAGAGCTGACCTCTTCACCAGTAGCAAGCAAGACTCTAACTAACCCTGTTGGGTTGTTAGTTTTTGCCGAGATGATACGCCGTACCATGCTTGGGTGATAATTAGCGGTGGTTAAGTCAGCCTCGAGCTCCTCCATGGTGACCTCCATTGGGACTTTTGGTTAGAACCAGGCTCCAGCTGCCCTTGGGGGGTTTAGCCGGTTCCTGGAGTCTTTCCTGGGTGCCCTTGGAGGCCTGGTGGGACACGGCCGGAGCTGTGCTAGGTTTAGGCCTCTTGGGGTTAGAGGCGGTAGGTTTTTGCCCAGGCTCACACTCGGGGGGACCCGAATCCAAGTGGATTCTGCCGGGGTGGGGATTGCAAGAGCAATCATTTTGACAACGACACCCGCGGATCACAAGCGAACGCAAGTGAGCCACGTCCAATGGTATCGGGACTAGTGCGAGCCAAAAAGCACTTCGCAAACGCAATGTGATTAAGCAAACGCGACCTCGCCTGTTAGGACCGGGTGAGGAGTGCCACTTCAGGCGGGGAGACAATAGGTACCAGTGCCTGTAGGGCACTGGCGAGACGAGAAAGAGAAGACAGTTAGTTGTTAGTACACTCTCAGTCTCATATGGACTTTTATGTCTCTGGCTTATGGAGCTTTTGGAGCAAACGTAAATTGTACTATATTTTATCTTTAGCTATGCACAATTTTGATCGTTTTTAAGATGAAATTTTCAATAGATTCTGTAGAAATCAAAAAGTTCGGCGCTATGAAAGTCGCCGAAAGACATTCCCTTCAAACACTCTACCGTGAGTTCCTTCTCCTCAAGGACGCCTGCAGCTGTCCTGACCAGCTGCCTGTAAAATTCTGACACAAGATCGGCGCTCTCCAACACTAATCTGCAGCAGAGCTCCAAATTGACTGTTTGCTGCTTTAAAAAGTCAAAGTGGAATTGACTAAGGGTTATTTTTTGCGAGGGTGCCGTCGTCCTCATAAGGCGCACGGAGGGTACGCGCCGCGGGAGCGCGGCATACTCACGCTCATCGCACCACACTTCGCCGATGTGGAGCCTCGCCACTGCAAAGCCCCACTCGAGCCACTCGCCGATGCCTGTGCCCGGGATGTGGGCCTCTCTAAAATCTGGTGAGAGCTTCCAATACACCCGCGCGTGGAGGTTGCGGAGGCGGGAACAGAGGGCGGCGCGCGCCCAGGCGCCGTACTCTCCGTCCAGAATGGCGCGGTACGCGGGCAGGCTCGCGCGGAGGGCGCGTTCTTGCAGTGATCCACTCATCGTGGGGTGCAGTCACAGAATGTCCGAGGGAGCGTCCGCGAGGCTGCCCGTCGGCGCCTGGGGTGTCTCCAGGGGGGTTGAAGATCCCAAAAATCGCTGCTTGCTGTGAGGCATGGGGTCAAATCGAATGCCAGCAGAGTGAAACCTTTCCCGTAGGCTTTGTAGTCGATCATGTTCCCCTGGTTCCCGAAGTGTATTGTCGGGACGCTACTCCCTTCAGAACATAGCGTTCGTTCCACGGGTTACCGCTGGCCGATTCTCACCGACACGAAGATAGCCCCGCGGAATGATCACTACGCCTACCGACACCGTGAGCCACGGCGGGCCAGTACCGCTGGCCGGGCCTAGGGCCCGACACGAAGATAGCAAGCCGTATGCTCTCACATGTGACGCAGCGTGTGAAGCCCTGGTACCACTGGCCGGGTCAAACCCGACTCGAAGATAACCGCGGGCGTGTAGCGTAGGTGGCTTATGCCACTACCATTGGCCCGTGGGCGCGGAGATAGTGGCGTGTAGGTCACTTGTGGCAGGTCACTTCGGAGGAATTACTCACTTGATTTTTGATGGTATTATATTCACACAGACAGTGGTTCCCCACGCACAGTTACAAGTTTTAGCTTACTTGCTTCACGAGGTTGCTGCGCCGTCGGGCAGAGCTTCGCCCTGCTGGTTCGGACACGGAGTGTGTCTGGCTGGACCGTGCACCCTCAATTTATCCTACGCGGCAGAACGTCGGCTGCGACAGGGTGCGCGTCCGCCGGGCGCTGCCGAGCCGAAGGCTCCAGATTCTAGGAATCCTAGACCTTCAGACCTTCGGCTGGACTTCGGCAGGCCGCTGCGCGCGCCAGCTCCGGGGGTGCCGGAGCGGGGGCGCGCAATTCAAAACACAATGTAGAGCGGCAGAGCCTCTCTACATGTATCCCCGAGCCGGTGAAGAGGGAGTAATATGCCTCGGCGTAGTTTTTCCCCTTGAAGTTCGGTGTCAACGCGCGACTTGGCACTTGCTGCGCATCTACGTGCAGGGTCAAGTAATCCAGGTCAAAGTGTTCAAAATTGAACCCGTTCAAAGAGTAATCGCCGTTGTACGCCTTGTTTGTGACAAAACCGACAATCACGCGGCGCGGCGTAGCGCCCGAGTGCAGGTAGTCAATTGTTTTTGACTGCACTCCTGTGGCGATCGAAAAGGTCTTCAGCTCGGTTCGAACAATGGGGTAACGCTCCTTGTGAGTGACGCAGAGCAGGATGAAACAAAAAACAAAACCAATTGACAGAGCACTTAGTTTTATTAAAAAGCCAACTTATCGGTACATGCGCTGCCTTGCGTGGTAAAATTGGGTCGCTCTGTTCATCAGCCGTGGTGTCCCTCGTCCTCTTCCCCGGCGTCTCCCCATCCGGGTGGGGGGTGGTCTCCCCTCGCGGGGTGTCACTGCACGCCGCGCCGCGTTCCGTCCCTCCCAAGGTCGCCACAGCGACAGACGGACAGGCGGGCCTGGGGGGCAGGCCGGGCGGGCGGGCAGGCGGGCCGGGCCGGGCGGGCGGGCCGGGTGGGCGGGCCGGGCGGGCGGGCCGGGCGGGCGGGCCGGGCGGGCGGGCCGGGCGGGCGGGCCGGCCGGGCGGGCGGGCGGGCAGGCAGGCAGGCTGGGCAGGCGGGCGGGCAGGCGGGCCGGGCGGGCGGGGCGGGCGGGCACACCAGCGGGCACACCAGCGGGCACACCAGCGGGCACACCAGCGGGCACACCAGCACGCACACCAGCGGCCACTCCAGCGGGCAGACCAGCGAGCTGGCGTGGCGGAGGGGCGTAAACGCGACCTCGCCGTGATACTCGCGGAATAAAGTCCGCGAGGATTCGCCGCTGCTTTGGCGGCGGTGGTATCAGAGCAGCTCTGCCGGTATCGGCCTCTTCTTCGGCGGCACAGGTCGTGGCGCCGGTGGGGCATGACTAGGCCCCTCGGGTTGGGTCGTCGAACCGACTTGCGGCCGCGCGTGGCGGTCCGCTGGCACGGGTACCTGCGGCTGCAAGTCTATGGCGGCCAAGATAGACCGCCGCTTTTTGGAACCCTACAGAGCGAAAGAAAAGCACCGTTGTCGTCACTGAGCACACGCTCAAAACACACACACATGAAAAAAAAACAGGATGACTTACTTCTTCTCCGTGTCCCTCGCGTGAGGAGGTCGGCTGCACCGCCGCGTCTCCTACCTTGGGCAGGTCCTTTAAAAGAAAAGCGCTTCATGAGACACTGATATACCGCACCCTCTCTCTCACACACACTCACACACACACACGCGCGCGCGCGCGCGCGCGCGCGTGCAGGCGCTCTCGAAGAAAACACTTACTTGGGCAACCTCAGAGCACCCCGCGGACGCGGTCTCCGACACACCCTCGGCGGACGGCGCACTTCACGCCTTCAAACACAAAGCCAAGAACGAGACATGACGCGCACAGACACTAGGGCGGCAGACAAAGACACACACACGCACACTTGCGCAAAATAACACCAATCAAACGTACCTCTTCGTCGCTCCCTGAGAGGCAGAGAACAAAGTCGTCCTCACTGCCGCTCTTGTTCACTTCGTCCATCTTTAATATAAAAAAAAACAAAAAAAATCGGTGTTGACAGAAGCTCCTTTTGAACACACTTGAGCGCGCAAAGAAAAACACTAGGACTTACCTCGACAAACACTTTGTCTTCGATTCTGGTTCGCGCCATAATCCTGCTTTCGTCCACAGTTGGTTTTCATACACGTTGCTGTGCGTGTTTTCGATCGCTGCTCGCTGCACCTGCTTAGGCCACAGGCCGCAACTCCGCTCCATCATAGCGTCCTGGGTCTGGACAAACAAATGCCGGGACAGGTCGTTGACCGCGGCCAGATCTTCGGACTGGAGACTCAGAGTTTTTTCAATGCAGTGTCGGAGATCGCCCCAGGTCTCAACAGTCTGCTTCACAAACTGCATGAATTTGGGCTTCTCTCCACCCAGCCTCGTGAGGCGCAGAAACAGACCGTTCTCCGACTCGATGAACGAAACCATGATACCGCCAATTTGGAATTTGGGACGAACACCCGTTGGCGAAAGGCCGAAGCCGTCCAACAGTCTCGAGAAGACTCTCTCTCTCTGAAGTGTTTTCAGCTCCAGCGGTGTCACTCTCAAGGAAGGGCGGTTTGCATCGGCTACCAGCATGACACAGGGCTCGAGCTTCTCCAGACATATTCCGATCTGAATGCTCTTGGAGCCAGAGCGGTTCAGAGGGAATTCATGTTTAGTGATGAACACGGGCTTGCTCTTGATCATCTCTTCAGACGGCGGTTCAATGAAGTCGTCTTCATGAATGCCGAGGCTCGTGACCAGCCGGTCGAGATTGTCCTGCGAGTCTTCACCCCACGGCAGCAAGTAACTGCGGGGGTCGTCGAAATCGTCTGAGGACGCCTCAGGTGCAACGCTTGTCGACGGCTGCACGGTCGGAACGAACCCTCCGACCTCTCCGCTAGGGGTGGGGTCGGGAAGAGGAGCCGCCTGATCAGCCGCAGGTAGGGTGCGGTACAGCGCCAACAAGTCCTTCCCGGCAGGAGGAGGAGGGGTGCTTGCAGGCAGGGGTGAGCTTCCCCAGAGCGAGAGAGGGAGAGTTTGCCTCCGCCCTGTTTCTGAGGGCTAGCCTCGTATCGCCACGGGTTTTTTGATGTGTCTTTGCGGTGCGGCGGTGATGTCGGGATTCAGGGCCAGAGGATCGATTTAAGTAAAGTACAACACGAGAAGTCGCAGCAACTCGTTGTTATAATTCACAAGTGCAGTCGGTGTCAGTACAAGAGTCGCTGGTGAGTCGAGTCCTAGGCTGCCTAACTCTAACTCTAAACCTAATCTATCCTGACACGAGATGTCGGCGTGGCACTCCTACCGGGCAGTTACTTACTCTGGCAGGGAGATCTCGCAGAGAGGTGCTGCCCGCTGTTCTACTCGGGACACACTGATGTGAGAGCCCGGCCGCTAGATCCTAGAGGGTCCCTTCGGGGGGAAGGCACCCCTCCTCTGGATTCCCGACCGGGGTTCGGACACAATGCCGACAGAATTCGGGGAATCACGTATATGCCGAAGGTGTGATGTCGCTCTCCGCTCGGCGGCGGGTACAGTCCGCGCCAAGGCAGAGCGACTCGGCACCCCGTACAGACTATCCAGCAAGTTAGTTAGAAACGTAAATATTTTTGAATATTGAAGTTTACAACATCCCACACGACACGATTTGAAACGTCCCCGTTTCAAGTAGTATCCGGGATATGCAAACTAGTCGAAATAAATTTAGTTTAAACCGAAATTCGTGACCGAGAGTATCAAGCAAGGCAGCGCCACTGAGCGGCCGGGAAAAATTAATTAAATCTATCTCGACTCTAAGAACCCGTATTTTCCTCGTTACATCTTACTACGTCTATAATTAAACTAAATAGGACTCGGGCTCATTATTTTATAAATATACAAACTTAAAATTACATTTGTTTTGTGTTTCTTATAAACTAGCGACAATTCTTAATATATAACAGACAACAACAACAAAATCAACAACAAAAATGTGGGCCTCTCTAAAATCTGGTGAGAGCTTCCAATACACCCGCGCGTGGAGGTTGCGGAGGCGGGAACAGAGGGCGGCGCGCGCCCAGGCGCCGTACTCTCCGTCCAGAATGGCGCGGTACGCGGGCAGGCTCGCGCGGAGGGCGCGTTCTTGCAGTGATCCACTCATCGTGGGGTGCAGTCACAGAATGTCCGAGGGAGCGTCCGCGAGGCTGCCCGTCGGCGCCTGGGGTGTCTCCAGGGGGGTTTAAGATCCCAAAAATCGCTGCTTACTGTGAGGCATGGGGTCACATCGAATGCCAGCAGAGTGAAACCTTTCCCGTACGCTTCGTAGTCGATCATGTTCCCCTGGTTCCCGAAGTGCATCCCCGAGCCGGTGAAGAGGGAGTAATATGCCTCGGCGTAGTTTTTCCCCTTGAAGTTCGGTGTCAACGCGCGACTTGGCACTTGCTGCGCATGTACGTGTAGGGTCAAGTAATCCAGGTCAAAGTGTTCAAAATTGAACCCGTTCCAAGAGTAATCGCCGTTGTACGCCTTGTTTGTGACAAAACCGACAATAACGCGGCGCGGCGTAGCGCCCGAGTGCAGGTAGTCAATTGTTTTTGACTGCACTCCTGCGGCGATCGAAAAGGTCTTCAGCTCGGTTCGAACAATGGGGTAACGCTCCTTGTGAGTGACGCAGAGCAGGATGAAACAAAAAACAAAACCAATTGACAGAGCACTTAGTTTTATTAAAAAGCCAACTTATCGGTACATGCGCTGCCTTGCGTGGTAAAATTGGGTCGCTCTGTTCATCAGCCGTGGTGTCCCTCGTCCTCTTCCCGGGCTTTGTAGGAACTGAGGACTTGTGTGGAAGGATGACACCAGACTACACTTTGTACAGACTATATTCTAGGTGATATATACAGATATGTGCAAGGTACGAATCGCGTCGCGGGGGCGAGATGACGGAGCACGCGCGATGTGCTCGAGTCACGAGTCGGCGACGAAGTGACGCCGGGGCCCTGGCGGCCGGCCGGTCTGTCCTGCAGGGCGGCACGCCCTAGCTGGCAGCCGGCGGTGCGGCCAGGGCCTGGAGGCTCCCGCGGCCGTCTGGCGCGGGAGGAGCGGCGGTGAGCGCCTGGCCGGGTAGGCAACCCCTTTCGTACGGAAGTCCATGTGGTTGCCTACCGGGCAGGCGGCTGTGGCGAGGTCGCCACAGGGGCCCCCCACGGAGAAGCGGAGCCCGTCCTCTGCTTAGAGGCGCACAGGAGGGCGCGAGATGCGCCCGGAGCGGGTGCGCTGCGGGGGCATCGTCTGGGCCGCGGGGTCGGTCGTCGTGGCCGGCACTCCAGTGCCGGCGGGGTCGGTCGTCGTGGCCGGCGTTCCGGCGCCGACGGGGTCGCCGGCGAGGCGGAAGGCGGGCTTTACCCGGTCGACGGTCACCGTGGTAACCCTGCGGGGCAGTTGCAGGGTGACCGTCTTGGCGTCCCGGGCGATGATGGCGTGGGGTCCGGAGTATGGCGGCACCAGGGCACCACGCACTGTGTCGTCCCGGAGGTAGGCGTGCGTGGCGGTGGCCATGTCCGGGAACGTGAAGACGGCCCTCTGCCCGTGCCGGGAGGCCGGCTGCGGGCGGAGTGCCTCCACCTGCCGGCGGATGCGGGCGAGCAGGCCGGGCAGTTCGGCGGCCGCGGGCGGGGCGTTGGTGGTCGTGACGAGGCCCCCGGGCAGCCGCAGCGGCTCGCCGTAGACCAGGTCGGCCGTGGACGCACCGAGGTCGTCCTTGCAGGCGGACCGCAGGCCGAGGAGGGCCCACGGCAGGGAGGTCGTCCAGGACGCGTCGGCGTGGCACATCAGGGCTGCTTTGAGCGGGCGGTGCCAGCGCTCTAGCATGCCGGATGCCTGCGGGTGGTACGCCGTGGTGCTGTGCTGCTGCGTCCCCAGGAGTCGGAGTGTGGCCCTGAAGAGATGACTCTGAAACTGGGAGCCACGGTCACAGGTTAAATGCTGGGGCGCGCCGGGTAACCCTGCGGGGCTGAGCGCCTGGCCGGGTAGGCAACCCCTTTCGTACGGAAGTCCATGTGGTTGCCTACCGGGCAGGCGGCTGTGGCGAGGTCGCCACATATATACCCTACACCACTTAAAACTAACTTAATAAATCTAATACCGACCTAACCAATGTGAGACACTTGGTCACAAGTCTTTGTGGCCAGGCCGGTATGTCCTCCCGGTGGAACGTTAAATCACTTGGGCCCACCGGTTCGTCGGACCACTCGTCGTCGGAGGGAGGCGGGTCGCCGTCCACGGCCACCAGCCGGTACCCCGGAAAGGAGCATGGACCGTAGTCCCACGCTTCTAACACCAGGATGTCCGGCCGGACGGCCGGGTCCGCGACGAAGGTGCGGACCGGTGCGTCGACCGTTTCCGGCTCGTCCCAACACTCCTCCACGATGAGCTGGGTTGGACGCCAGTTCCACCGGCGCACCTGGGGCAGGTGGTGCGGCCAGGCGCGGAGCGCAGCTGTGGTGGCGTCTATGTCTCATCGTTGCTGGCTACTCCGCAGCAAAGATTGGAGCTGTTGTTGCTCCAGCCACGGGAACGCTGTTTTCACCCGCTCGCCGTGGAGCACCAACTCCCCGCGAAGCACCTGTCCGTAGGCACTTTCGGGTAGCGCCGCGGCTGCCGCGGCCCACAGTGGCGGCACGGCGCAGCTCGGAGACAACAAGGGACGCGACATGCCGGCACGAACCGCGAAGACTGAATGAGGAATTGACAGCCAACGCAGGGGATGCGGACCTCCGAACTCTGGAGCAAGTGCATCCAAGCGGGGGCGACAAAGGGTTACTGTTGTCTCCGTAGCTTTGCGGCGGCGGCATGTTGGAGGTGTAGTTCATCTGCGGGCCGCGCTGGCCTGTATTCACATACACTCCATTTTGTACATAACCTCGCTGCTGTTGGTTTGGGTGCGCGAAACCTTGCTGCTGATTATTAAAATGCTGAAATTGCTGATTGAAGGGTTGATTTTGGTTATTGTAATTTGGGTTTGGAGCAGCGAAATTTTGGTGGGGGTTACCAAAATTTTGATTTTGAGCTTGGAAGGGTGTTGCACCGCTATTATTCGCCTTATTACGGCGCCTACCCTGGTTGTTGGGATTGCCTTGCTGCTGCTGCTGCTGTGGTACGGCGGTTACCGCATTCACGGCAGCCACAGTCAGTTTCTCCAGCCTTTCAATAATTTGTTTCAGCGCATCGTCCATCGGCGCGGCCTTTGGAGGCTCTGCGCTGACCGCAACTGGTTGAACAATTTGGGGTTGAGGGGCCGGGGGCGCGGGTGCGGAGAGCACGGGCGGTGGCAAGGCCGGTAGGGCCGGAAGAGCGGCCTGTGTGGCTTGCAGCACAGGGGCTTGGAGGGCCAGGACAGGGGGCGGCAGGCGGTTCTGCAGGCTGTACTGCGTGTGGGCTCGGATGGCGGCGCGATGCGTCGCCTCCAGAGTGTGGACTGCCCGCAAGAACGCGTCCACCGTTTGGTAGTCCGCAGGCCGAAGGGCCGCGGCCACTGCCAAATCTACCCCTTTATGGACCTCCTACAGTTGCTCCGCGACATCAACTATGCCAATTTTCTGGCATAACTTCAGGACGTCCTGAGCGTACTGTGAGTAGCTCTCGGACTCCTTTTTAATCCTTGTTTGTAGTTGGTCGCGAAGCTGCTGCTTATCAACTATTGTGGGGAACGCGCCCTCCAGAGCGGTCCGCACGGCGGCGTACTTGGCCTGCGCGTTCGGCACAGGCTGCTGTGCGTCCAACTCGCGGAGGGTGTGCGCCACGACGGAGTGGGCAGACCCTCGACAGCAATTTTCTAAGTAAAACAGCCTTTGGTCTGCCGTCATATCTCTATACAGGGCGAACAGGCGGCCGAGGCGCGCCAAAAACTGGCCACATTCCTCGTCCGGCGCGCCGCCAAATTTAGGCAGCGATGGGGCGAATGACAACTGCGGGGCGGCCATAACTGATTGAGGGGAGGGGGAGCGAGAGCTGGAAAAATCCTCCCACTCAGGTTCGGAATGTTCGAACTCTGGGTCCGAGATGTTAGGCGTCCGAAAGTTGTCAAACTCCCTTGACCCCACGAACGATATGTGCGCGAAGGACTGCCAAGATGAGCCTAACCTCGCGAGCGCCGGTGAAAGGGCGCCGCTGATGAAAGGCCTAATGAAAGGCCAGAAGACCGTGAGGGCTGCAGCCGCACGTGAAATATCAGTAAGGACTGACGCATTCGCACGGGCTGCTGGACGGAAGCAGCTCGGTGCAGCGCCAGCCCGCCCCGAGAACGCGGCAAGGGCAGACCGGTGCGCGGACCGCACGCGCTGGGAGAAGTCTTCCTCGGAGCCGATTCGGGGGTGGCGTCTCAGGTACTGGTCAGTCTTAGGCCGATGTATTACCTGAAATAGGACACGAGGAATACAGTTTTTGACGCAATTTCTCATTTCATTTCAAGTCACTGAATGTGGCAGCACGTACCGTGTCCAGACGCGGTGCGATGGTGAGAAAGGCGCTGACAAGGTCCCGCAAGCGCGCTGTGATGCGCTCATAAACCACACTATTGGAGCGAGCCTGCGGTGCAGACACGTGTGCGCCATGATGTCACTATCGAACGATCCGTAGAGGGGCCGTGAGAATAGAGAATCTCCCATGTAATCAGGAGAGGGTTCCGAAATCTCCAAGATCCTGAGTGCAGGGAGTCGCATGGGGCTGCGGAACACACTTGGCATCCACGCGGCGAGCATGCCGAGGTCAAGCGCTTCCAGAACCTCAGAATTCTTGGTGATGTAGGGGACGATGTACTGTGGCATGGCCCTCTCACACAGGCTGGCAAACACAGCCGAACAGTCGGAAACGTACACCATATCTGGATACAGGTGGCTACGGAGCGCCATGTCGCCCCACTGGCAGCAGTGCACTATTTCGGACAAACTGAAGCGCCGAACCTGACATCAACACAAACACGACAAGGCGTCACGACACTAGGGATGGAAAGGTTGAAACCAACTTTCGACTGAAGGCGACTAATTGCTTTCGATTAGTCGAAAAGTTGAAGTCGAAACGGGGTTGACGACTTTCAACCGAAGTCGACTTAAGTTCGTCGACTTTCGACTAAACCTCGAATGTTTTCAAATTAGCGTAAAATTGCAAAACCAGCGCAACTGAGACTAAAAGACAGACCTTTCCCGACGATTCCGCCGCAGTTAAAATCTCACAAGAAATAGATAGATACCACTGTGATTGTCATGTTATTGTTAGCAATTATATTTTTCTTTAATTTGTCCACATGACGCTGTTATTTTGTTCCTAAAACATATCAAAGTAGTTTAAAACCGGGTCAACAGTTTTTTTTCTCTCCGAAAACACCAAAAACAAGCTTATTTCACAGTTTTTCAAAAAAATGGAAAAATTGTCGACTAAGTCGACTATTAGTCGAAATTCTAGTCGACTTTCGATCGCAAGTCGAAACAACCTCAAGTCGAAAGTCGATTCTCGATTAGTCGACTAAACGTTTCAATCTTTCCATCCCTACACGACACACACACATACACGCACACACCAACCAGCGGCCGGCGAAACACGGAGGCGCACTCACCCGAACTGGGTACCGGAGCAGCAGCAGCAGCTTCTCCTGCGCCGACACTCGCGTGGGGTGGAGAGCAATCGCTCAATAACGCGCAAAAACCCCACCACAGAGGCGTACGGAAATGGCATATGAACGTCGGCGTCGGTGAGGTGCAGGGTGTAATGGCGCCACCTTCGCAAAGCTCGCACACGAGAATCCAGAACAGGGAAGGCCAGTGCAAGATTGATTACGTCACAATCGTTGAGGTGCTCCAAGAAAGGAGCTAGCGCGCACCACACGATCATCAACACGTCGACCGGGTCTCGCGGGGACATGGGGGCGCGCGGGGGGACCATGATAACGATTGCGAGTCGGGGCGCAAACTGACCATTCCTTGCGGACACCGATACGAACACCTTCGCCACTGCCAAACCGGAGGGGAAAAATAGGGGAGGGGGATGAATGTCCCCGCTGTATTGCGAATATTTAATTCTGGGGAAGAGGGGGAGGGGAACATGATAGACCCGCCCCCCTCCCACCCGAGGGAGACAGCCACCGACGATACCCCGGGAGGGGGCTAGGGGTGGCTAGCGGGCTGGCTTACCTGGCGAGACCCCGCGCTGTGGAGCGAGGGGTAGAGGCCGAGCATGTTGACGAATGGTTGGATGTCAAGAAACCCGCCTCCCCGTTCGGTGAGATTCTGAAGGAACTGTTTGGCAAGCATCCCGAAGCATGTTCGCGCGCACTTTATGACGCCATGTCTGACGATATACTAATTGGAGTCGAATGACTGTTTGATCAGAGAATCATACCAATGCATCTTAATTTGTCTTCCTTAATATTCATATTCTGTAACTCACAGTTAATTTATAATTAATTATTCATCATGTTTGTGTGTGTGTGTGTTCTTTTTTTTTTTTTTTTTTTTAATTTCATTTCTTTCCATGTGTGCAATTGCGTTTGACTTGTCATAATTTCATAATTAATGAATAAATAAATACAACTATATAATCACCAAAATGGTATCAAAATTATTATTATTATTCATTTAAAAAAAAAATCAGACGTAGATGAGCAAACATTGACACAATCTGTACCCTCAGAAAGATAGACAACAATATATCACTGCAGGAATATCAATCGCACCCATACTCATCAGACATACACAAAAGAATAAAACTAAAAGTAAAAAAAAAATTTAAAAAAATGAGAGAATTATTACGTAATTTGCATTCTATGACAAGTAGATATTAATCCAAAATAGTATCAAAATTATTATTCACTTTTATTTATCATCAGACGTAGATGAGCGAACAATGACTCAATCTGTACTCTCAGAAAGATAGACAACAATACATCATTGCGGCAATATTAATCACTTTCCACAACGCTTTAAGCGGCTTTCACTGTACACAAACGAATCAAACTAAAAAATTAAGTACTTATTAAGAAAATAAAACTAAAAAAAAAATAAAAAAAATAAATGAGAGAACAATTACTTAATATGTATTCCTAGACAGTTAAATAGTTGTACATCACTACGAGAATAGTTATCACTATCACTATGGGACTCGCACCCATGACCATCCGCTGTCCCGTCGCTCGCCAAGCGGTCGGCTGCTGGCGCGCCAAACTCGGTAGTGAGAGTATCGTGCGCTCACCTCCGCGCGGGGCTGCTACCGCGCCCCGGGTCAGCAACACGCAGGCGAACGGCACCGTCACTACCGAGTTTGGCGGGACGAGGCTTCTCTCCGTGCGATTGGTCCTACACAGCACCACCACGTGCACCGGTTTTGGGCTGGCAAAAACCCACGTCAAATTGTGCGCTAATATCAACGTCGCATTGGCCGCCTTGCTGATCCCGCACACCCGCGCGACAAAAAGGGGATTGGGGGGCGGGGGAGGGAGCAAAAGCGAGCCTCAAAAACATGGCGAAATTTATGAACGGTCCCCAGGCATCAGTGGGCCGGCTGTGTGGGCCGTGTGGGCGGACAGGTGGCTTCTCTCAGAAGGGGGAGCAGAGCGTTGAATATCTTACTTGTATGTAGTGGAACCAGCATGCTTGATGTCCTGTAGTTGGCAGAATAGTCCTTATAGGATCAGCTAAAGCCGCTTCAAAGTCTGTAACTATACGAAGCGGCGCGAATCCCGGAGCCAGCTCCTTGAGCCTTCGGAAGACTGCCTCGTACGCCTGTTTGCTCTTTGACTGCATAAGAGCAAACGCAACGGGAAATAGCTGTAACGTAATGAGAAATTTGTCAGGAAAAAACTGCAGTATCACATTTTTATTAAGTGTTTCAGAAATGGATAAACCGCTGTTTACTTAACCGCACGGAAAAGGCACGGAAAAAGCGGTTAAGTACTCTAGTGCAGGGGTCTCAGACTGGGAGCAAACGCGGGCCGCACTAGGAATGAGAGAGAGATAGAAGCGCCCAGCAGCAGCCGGCAGAGCCGCAGAGCTTCGCTCGGCGGGCTCGCCGACACAGCACTGTCTTTCCTTGTCCCTCGCCCATATGACTGTGTCAGTGCGAGAGAGATGGACATACTGCCAGTCGGTTGACACGCTTGACAGCATCGTGACGAGCCGGACGAGCCAGCCACCGACGGCTTCCCTCGCCGAACTCCCTTCGGCTTCGGCCCGCGCCGGGCCGGACACCGAGCGGCTTGGCCGGATCAGGTCAGCGCGCCGCCACTCTGAGACCCCTGATCTAGTGTGCGGCCTCAGGAAACGCGTCTGCTGTTAGGTGGGTCCGCAATACTATTTATTCTTAAAGGTCAAATGTAAAATTTCAATGTACTTACACAGCCAAGGTGCAAAACTGTGAAGACTAGGAGCTGGCGAGATTCCGGTTGGCCAGGCCGGGCAGAGAAGGTGCCGTCAAGAAAGCACCAGGCAGTGGCAGCCATAAGGTTCAGCATTATGGCACTACTCATAACAAGTGAACGGTGACCCTCGGCGCCGACTACCCCTCGGCAGAGAGGGGATCCGTCATGGCAGGTGCCAAACCTTTCAACATACTGCTCATCGGCCATAAAGCCCGCCATCGCATCAAGCGATCCAGGCACGGGAGGCACGCCCTTCTGCCTGGCACGGTACATGGCCGAACGCACGTTCTCAAACGACAGTTCACTCCGAACAGCTTCGTCGTACCTGAAATTATATACACAATGCTATTAATTTTGGAGATAGGCGCAAGTCAACGTAAAGGTCCGCGGGTTACTACGTTATACGAGACTACCGCCACAGTGTGTAGTGTGTCAACAAAACGACCCCACGCCGCCGAAACGCTGCTTCGCGGCTCACCTCGCCAGCAGTCTGCGTGTGGCCGTGACTGTACTGCCCCCCTGCGTGGCCGCTCCCCGCGCACTGCGGCCCGTGCATGGCCGTGACTGTACTGCCCCCCTGCGTGGCCGCTCCCCGCGCACTGCGGCCCGTGCATGGCCGTGACTGTACTGCCCCCCTGCGTGGCCGCTCCCCGCGCACTGCGGCCCGTGCATGGCCGTGACTGTACTGCCCCCCTGCGTGGCCGCTCCCCGCGCACTGCGGCCCGTGCATGGCCGTGACTGTACTGCCCCCCTGCGTGGCCGCTCCCCGCGCACTGCGGCCCGTGCATGGCCGTGACTGTACTGCCCCCCTGCGTGGCCGCTCCCCGCGCACTGCGGCCCGTGCATGGCCGTGACTGTACTGCCCCCCTGCGTGGCCGCTCCCCGCGCACTGCGGCCCGTGCATGGCCGTGACTGTACTGCCCCCTGCGTGGCCGCTCCCCGCGCACTGCGGCCCGTGCATGGCCGTGACTGTACTGCCCCCCTGCGTGGCCGCTCCCCGCGCACTGCGGCCCGTGCATGGCCGTGACTGAACTGGCCCTCCGCGCGGCCGCAAGTGTCCGCACTTTTGAACATCTTGGCGGGCTGGCCCGGCTGGTGGACCTGCCGGCCGCCGGCTGAACCCAGCTCTGTCCCGCTCGCACCGGCACGAGACCATGCATCTGTCTCTTTCACCCGCCATTTAGCCGGTGGCGGCTGGTCAACAGCCGGGTCAGCTATCTGAACACTATGGCTGCCGCCGCCTGCGCGCTGCGGCCTAAGCGTAACTGTGGACTGTACCGTATGGTCTCTACACGCGAGCGGAAGAACCACCTATTTTCAGCGCGACGAAACAAACCGGCGTACCGCGCGGTCGCCGTTTCAAACGGGCCCGGTGACCAGCCAGCCGCTGGCTAAATGGCGGGTGAGAGAGACAGACGCATGGTCCCGTGCCGGTGCGAGCGGGACAGAGCTAGGTTCAGCCGGCGGCCGGCAGGTCCACTAGCCGGGCCAGCCCGCCAAGATGTTCAAAAGTGCGGACACGGGCGGCCGCGCGGAGGCACCGTGCAGTCACAGTCACACTTAGGCCGCAGCGCACAGAGGGCGGCCAAAAAGGGAAGTCACAAACACACAAACATCACAACATAATGTTATATTCTTACCGTGCAGCCACTTCATTGAAGACAGCTTGGGGACTCCTGGTCGAGGTGCGAGCAGCTTGCACGGCCTCTTCTCGCAACCGACAGACGCCCGCAAGCAGATGATTTGGTCCGTGCTGATGGACGCGGTGACGCGGGAGCTGAAGCAGACCACCGATGATTTTCGCCCGAATCCAGCACTTGTCTTGACACGCCACGTAAATGGTGTTTAACTTCCGCTTGTTGACGGTGTAAAAATAGCCGTCTCCCGTAGTGTAATACTGGACTTCCGCTTTCTTCCCAGCTACTAACCACACTTCCATTACGGCAATCAATTGCAGTCCAAGCGGAACACGCACAAGCACAAGTCAGCAGTAATAAGTCAGAGGGCAAGGTGAAGACACAGACTGACGAAGGAACGACGGACACCTCGTCCTTCCAGTGTCGCCAGCCTCCCCAAGGCTCACACCCCCACCACCCAGCCCTAGCTCCCAATGAGAGAGCCCCGCACCAGCCCCCTCCCGCAAGTGCAATCCCTCCTTCGCCTTCGACGGAGAACGACCCCCTACCCTCGCACTGCCCCCGACTGCCCCGCTACCCATTTAACCTGTTTCGTTCAAGGATTTCTATACTGTCACAGGCATGCGCCACCCGCAGCTAGCAGGGGGTGGGTGCGCTCAGGGGCGGAGCAGTCACAGTGACGCGCAGACCGCGGCACGGCCGTGCTGAGCGTCGGTACAGTCACAGGCATGCGCCACCCGCAGCTAGCAGGGGGTGGGTGCGCTCAAGGGCGGAGCAGTCACAGTGACGCGCAGACCGCGGCACGGCCGTGCTGAGCGTCGGTACAGTCACAGGCATGCGCCACCCGCAGCTAGCAGGGGGTGGGTGCGCTCAAGGGCGGAGCAGTCACAGTGACGCGCAGACCGACAATCACGCGGCGCGGCGTAGCGCCCGAGTGCAGGTAGTCAATTGTTTTTGACTGCACTCCTGCGGCGATCGAAAAGGTCTTCAGCTCGGTTCGAACAATGGGGTAACGCTCCTTGTGAGTGACGCAGAGCAGGATGAAACAAAAAACAAAACCAATTGACAGAGCACTTAGTTTTATTAAAAAGCCAACTTATCGGTACATGCGCTGCCTTGCGTGGTAAAATTGGGTCGCTCTGTTCATCAGCCGTGGTGTCCCTCGTCCTCTTCCCGGGCTTTGTAGGAACTGAGGACTTGTGTGGAAGGATGACACCAGACTACACTTTGTACAGACTATATTCTAGGTGATATATACAGATATGTGCAAGGTACGAATCGCGTCGCGGGGGCGAGATGACGGAGCACGCGCGATGTGCTCGAGTCACGAGTCGGCGACGAAGTGACGCCGGGGCCCTGGCGGCCGGCCGGTCTGTCCTGCAGGGCGGCACGCCCTAGCTGGCAGCCGGCGGTGCGGCCAGGGCCTGGAGGCTCCCGCGGCCGTCTGGCGCGGGAGGAGCGGCGGTGAGCGCCTGGCCGGGTAGGCAACCCCTTTCGTACGGAAGTCCATGTGGTTGCCTACCGGGCAGGCGGCTGTGGCGAGGTCGCCACAGGGGCCCCCCACGGAGAAGCGGAGCCCGTCCTCTGCTAAGAGGCGCACAGGAGGGCGCGAGATGCGCCCGGAGCGGGTGCGCTGCGGGGGTATCGTCTGGGCCGCGGGGTCGGTCGTCGCGGCCGGCACGCCAGTGCCGGCGGGGTCGGTCGTCGTGGCCGGCGTTCCGGCGCCGACGGGGTCGCCGGCGAGGCGGAAGGCGGGCTTTACCCGGTCGACGGTCACCGTGGTAACCCTGCGGGGCAGTTGCAGGGTGACCGTCTTGGCGTCCCGGGCGATGATGGCGTGGGGGCCGGAGTATGGCGGCACCAGGGCACCACGCACTGTGTCGTCCCGGAGGTAGGCGTGCGTGGCGGTGGCCATGTCCGGGAACGTGAAGACGGCCCTCTGCCCGTGCCGGGAGGCCGGCTGCGGGCGGAGTGCCTCCACCTGCCGGCGGATGCGGGCGAGCAGGCCGGGCAGTTCGGCGGCCGCGGGCGGGGCGTTGGTGGTCGTGACGAGGCCCCCGGGCAGCCGCAGCGGCTCGCCGTAGACCAGGTCGGCCGTGGACGCACCGAGGTCGTCCTTGCAGGCGGACCGCAGGCCGAGGAGGGCCCACGGCAGGGAGGTCGTCCAGGACGCGTCGTCGTGGCACATCAGGGCTGCTTTGAGCGGGCGGTGCCAGCGCTCTAGCATGCCGGACGCCTGAGGGTGGTACGCCGTGGTGCTGTGTTGCTGCGTCCCCAGGAGTCTCAGCGTGGCTTTGAAGAGGTGACTCTGAAACTGAGAGCCTCGGTCACATGTCAAGTGCTGGGGGGCGCCGAAGCGGGCCACCCAGTGCAGAAGGAAAGCCGCGGTGACGGATTCGGCGTCGGCCTTCTGCAGCGGGATGGAGACCGTGTGAAATAATGATGAGACTCCGAGTACAATATGTACAAGAATATATTCAAGCGGACAAAGATATACAGGTTAGAGGGTCGCGTCGCGGGTCGAACGGGACGGGGCACGCGTGATGTGCTCCGGTCCCGGGTCGGCGTCGAAGTGGTGCCGGGGCCCAGGACGCCGGCCGGTCTGTCCTGCAGGGCGGCAAGCCCTAGCTGGCAGCCGGGCGTGCGGCCGGGCCCGGCGGCTTCCGCAGCCTGCCGGGTGCGGAAGCGGCGGTGCTAGGCGCCTGTCCAGGTAGGCAACTCCTCGTGGACAGCCGTTCGTGGGGTTGCCTACTAGGCAGGCGGCTGTGGCAGAAATCGCCACACCTGTATTCACATACACTCCATTTTGTACATAACCTCGCTGCTGTTGGTTTGGGTGCGCGAAACCTTGCTGCTGATTATTAAAATGCTGAAATTGCTGATTGAAGGGTTGATTTTGGTTATTGTAATTTGGGTTTGGAGCAGCGAAATTTTGGTGGGGGTTACCAAAATTTTGATTTTGAGCTTGGAAGGGTGTTGCACCGCTATTATTCGCCTTATTACGGCGCCTACCCTGGTTGTTGGGATTGCCTTGCTGCTGCTGCTGCTGTGGTACGGCGGTTACCGCATTCACGGCAGCCACAGTCAGTTTCTCCAGCCTTTCAATAATTTGTTTCTGCGCATCGTCCATCGGCGCGGCCTTTGGAGGCTCTGCGCTGACCGCAACTGGTTGAACAATTTGGGGTTGAGGGGCCGGGGGCGCGGGTGCGGAGAGCACGGGCGGTGGCAAGGCCGGTAGGGCCGGAAGAGCGGCCCGTGTGGCTTGCAGCACAGGGGCTTGGAGGGCCAGGACAGGGGGCGGCAGGCGGTTCTGCAGGCTGTACTGCGTGTGGGCTCGGATGGCGGCGCGATGCGTCGCCTCCAGAGTGTGGACTGCCCGCAAGAACGCGTCCACCGTTTGGTAGTCCGCAGGCCGAAGGGCCGCGGCCACTGCCAAATCTACCCCTTTATGGACCTCCTGCAGTTGCTCCGCGACATCAACTATGCCAATTTTCTGGCATAACTTCAGGACGTCCTGAGCGTACTGTGAGTAGCTCTCGGACTCCTTTTTAATACTTGTTTGTAGTTGGTCGCGAAGCTGCTGCTTATCAACTATTGTGGGGAACGCGCCCTCCAGAGCGGTCCGCACGGCGGCGTACTTGGCCTGCGCGTTCGGCACAGGCTGCTGTGCGTCCAACTCGCGGAGGGTGCGCGCCACGACGGAGTGGGCAGACCCTCGACAGCAATTTTCTAAGTAAAACAGCCTTTGGTCTGCCGTCATATCTCTATACGATGCGTCCTAGGAATAAGCGCCGAAGTCCCCAGCCGCCGAAGTCCCCAGCCGCCGAACCAAAAGGTCCGATGTCCCCAGCTGCCGAACTAAAAGGTCCGATGTTTTTAACCCCATATTTTTCGCTACTTTGCAATCGTTTCCCTTGCTTCTCCAGACTTAGAAGCATACTTCTACTTATACCTTCGGATTGTCCACACTTGAAAGATTGTCATTTTCACTGCCGTATCATCCGTTTCATTCAGGAAAAGCAAAGAGAACAATTTCAAAGAGGCGGGAAATATAGGGTTAAAAACATCGGACCTTTTAGTTTGGCAGCTGGGGACATCGGACCTTATGGTTCGGCAGCTGGGGACTTCGGCGCTTATTCCTAGGACGCATCGTATACAGGGCGAACAGGCGGTCGAGGCGCGCCAAAAACTGGCCACATTCCTCGTCCGGCGCGCCGCCAAATTTAGGCAGCGATGGGGCGAATGACAACTGCGGGGCGGCCATAACTGATTGAGGGGAGGGGGAGCGAGAGCTGGAAAAATCCTCCCACTCAGGTTCGGAATGTTCGAACTCTGGGTCCCAGATGTTAGGCGTCCGAAAGTTGTCAAACTCCCTTGACCCTACGAACGATATGTGCGCGAAGGACAGCCAAGATGAGCCTAACCTCGCGAGCGCCGGTGAAAGGGCGCCGCTGTCTAAGGTACGCGAGCGCGGCGAAACTGAACGGGAGCGGGACGGCACAGAACGCGAACGGCACTCGAGACGCGCGCGGCTTGACGCGGGGCGGGAGGACAGCGACGTGGAGCGCGTACGGTGCGGGGTGCGGCGAAGGTACGGCGACGAAGACCGCGAACGCGACCACGGCAGTCGCACACTTAGTGACGCCGAACGAGAGCTGGCCGGCGTAAAGCCCGTATCACACTGGGGGCTGTCGCTGGCGCTGGCGCTCGCGTTGGCGCTGGCGCTCGCTGCTTGTCCAATCACACAGTGGCGCTGTGGCCGCTGCTGGCGTAATGTCGTATCCGGCAGAGATTGGGGCATGGCCCATTATCCTCACGAAGCGCAAGGAGCGCCCGAACGAGCTCGCGGCGGCGGCAGGCCCAGACACATTGCGTTTCGGCGTCGTGCCCGTGCCGAAGTCGACTTGGAAGGGAGGCAAAGGTAGGTTTGGCCTTGCAACACCAAGGCAGCATTTTAGAGTGGCAATTTTTCTGTCCACTTTTTAAAAATGTTTTAGGTGCGGCATTTTCGGGAAGAAATAAGATGATACTCGAGGAGATTTTTATTCTTTTATTCTTGCCTACAATTTTCATGAACAAGCTTACTGAAATTTCAGTCAAACCTATCAACACTTAGATTTTGAAAAATGTTTTCTGCTTCACAACTCATGTACAATATAAATAATACAAGAAATTTATTTTTTTCATTTCTATAGAAAATCATACCCCAAGAGCGAGCCTTGACTCATATGGGATCGATAATTTACACCATGGGGGTGAAACAAAAGTAGTTACAATAAAATCTATGGTACTTATACTAATATTAAATAATAGTAATAAATAATAAAGAAACATAATAAATAACAAGTAGACAACAAACTGCACAGTAATTTATGAACAACAGGACAATGAAATAGTAAAGAAACAAGTACAAAACCAGCATCATGTGTACAGCAAGACCAAACAATTAATTCAAGTTTCAACATGACAAAATTCTCAAGTATGGGAAACAAATCCATAGAATAATTTAGAATCATGGGCAACAGAACTCTTCACCCGCCTCCACATCCAAAGTTTGGTGATTTTTAGTAAGGCATGAAACATGAAGCATTTGATGACAATTCGAACAAGTCATTGCAGTTGAGGCTTTCACAGCAAGTCTGCAATACATACAAATTTTATCAGAATAAGAATGATTTTTTAAACAGTTTCCAGCAATACTTTGGTAAATGGTTTTTCTAAAGTTTGAGGCATCTTTCATGGCTTCTTTTACATCCATCTTTTTAGAAATCCTGTAAGCATAGTAACAAATGAAAACACCACAGTTGATAGTATCACTCTGTGTGGCATGTTGAGGCATCACCAACTTCCAATCACTGTTCGTATTATATACATTATTCATTACTCGGCACAATTTTTCATGAAACAATACATACAAAGAACTACAAGTGGGACCAGCGGGATCATAAAACTCTATCATGTTACATTTTGGCAAACACACAAATAGACACCAATGGAAATTAGTAATATTAACAGGAATAAATATTTTTTCAACTTGTTCCTTGTCAAAACTGAGAGCATTTCTTACAAGAGCGCCACCCCTGTTCAGAGCATGTGAGAAAAGGGTGCTGAAATAATGTAAATTGTTAGATTTTTTGCAAACAGAGTGAAAGTAGGCATTAATCACTTCATCAAATAACCAACCAAGTCTGAATGTAGATGAAAGAGAGCCAGTGATTCCAATTATGTTCAAATTTTTACATTCTTTGCTGGACAGGAAAGGATCCAAAGACTTCAAAGCTCGGAAAGTTACAGATGACAATTGTTCATCTTGACCATCAAAAAATAGTACAGGCTGAGTGATGTTATCAGTAAATCCTATTTTGGGGGTAAATGAACGGCTAACAGAATTTTTCAAGCTCAGAGACTTGGGTTTCACAGTAGTTGAAGAGCAGGAAGGAGCAGAAGCCTCACCAATTTTACTTGAACATTCATCTTCTGCAGGTCCAATATTTCTTGCACGTTTAACAATTTCTGTCTCAGCCACATCCATTAAACTTCGCTTCCTTTCACTACGTTCATCAAAGGTTGGTTTGGTCAATAGATTTTCTTTAGATGACTGATGCTTTTTAGTTGTTCGATAGAACTTGCCTAAATCTTTGTAAGCTACAACTTTCTGGGGTCCAGAAATTGGTAGGGTGGTAACTAAATTTTCAAGTTCTTCTACATGGTTGTTTTGGGCAAATGCATTACTATGACCTAGTAGCAGCCTGGCTTGCTGTTCAAAATATTTTAACATAGCATAATTAGGTGTACATGCCAATTTTTCACCAATTTCCTGCCAATAAGAAAGAACTTTTGTCCTCACAGTTTCAATTTCACTCTTTGCTTCATTACCATTTGTGTCATTTTCATTAACTGCTGTAGTTGTTTCAGGATTGTGCAGTGTTAGAACCTCACTGCCATTGTGATTTTCACTTATGAATTCTTTCGACCTCACCAACAAAGAGTGGACTTTGTGAACATGTTTACAAATACCATTACCATCTGGACAGGTACACGTATACAAATGAACACAAAGCCCAGAACATTGAAGTTCAGGACACCGTTCATAGCAATGATCAAAGTGGCAGGAAGAACTGTGCTGTGTGATGAAGTATTCATCATTTTCTTTGGACTGAGATTTCACAATCCAGAAATTGTCGGTAAAATGACGTGTAACATCATCATCTGGAATAGAGATGCCTCTGGAATGTTTCCGTTTGAAAGATATGGGCACATCATTTTTGGTTCTATTTTCTAATTTCATTTTTAAGTGCTCCAGGTATCGATCTCTTTCAGCTTTAAGTAATAAATTAATGAGATCATCCACCCTTCTGTTTTGTTTACGTTCTAAATAAAATGTTTTGATTTTGTTGTGAAAGGACTCGCAATACATATTGGTATCAGTTTGGCCATGAGGGAAATTCCTTTAACAAAGTGCCCACACTTCCGGTCTGCATGCATACTCAGTTTGGATATAATTTGTAACAGCAAGACATAAAGGCCTATATTTAACAAGGAAAGCCTCCATCATGAGATTAAATGTGGACTCATCACGTTCATGGCACAAAACAGTTAAGGAGTGATACACCTCCCTCCTAAGTTTTACATCTAAAATGCCAAGACCATCAGTTTTGTTTAGTCTACGCTGCCATGTTTTAAATAAATGGAATTTACAAATACCTCTTCTGATACCACTTCCAAAAACCATCTCCATGGCCTGCCACTCACTTTGATCATCATCTGTCATCAAAAAAATTAACAGACAAGTCAGGACACCTAACTTTAATACTGTTAAGCGCTGCTGCTAATGTCTCTCTATCTTGTCTATTAGTTATAAAATGAGCAACAGGATAGCCCTTACCAAATTCATCAGGAACAATAATATTACATAGATAAAAATCATACTGAGTTAACTTGTAAGTGAAATCGATGCATACAACAGTATTGGCACCTTCTTGAAGCATTAGCAGCTGCTCTCGAGTTTGAAATCCTATAAGAAACAGGTCTTTACTGTTCGGAAGATTGTTAATAGACTCATCTCCATAAACTACAGGAGCACCCTGTGGTTTGTAGACGGTAATGGGTGAATACAATTCACCATCTTCTTGAAGTTTAAACGTTCCCTTTTGCATAAGGTACTGAACTAATATATGAGTGGCTGAAGCATCATTCCGATGCAGCTTGGACATGGTTTTCAGTCTGTACTGTAATCTTCTTATATAGGCAGCAGTAATGAAGTGTTCTGGCTTAGGTTTAACATCACCATTTCTTTTATCCAAATCTCCTGCCTCACCTTGCAAAATTTCTTTTATAGCTTCAACTGTCATTTTACCAGCTAGACAGGCAAGAATAAAATCTTGAGTGGGTTTTGGCACGCGCTTAAATTTACAATTTTCATAGTTAATTTCATGACTATGGGTCTCAATAAAATTTACAACCACCTCTCCAGACTTATTATTTTTCCTCACAAGCATTCGGGCTGGGCAACACATGTCTTTTGGAATACGCCCTTTCTCCTTCCACACTCGTGAGGTTTTTCGGGGTGGTAAGCCTATTTTACAATGGGGAGTGTCAGGAAGCTCTAGCTGACAGGAATAGTAGTAATAGGAAAACTCATCACCAACTGTTTTACCACATGGTGCTGTGAAGGAAGTGTATGTATCGGATTCTATTTCATGCTTCCACTTTATGAATTCATCAAAAGACTTCAAAGTATACTTGGATGATTGAATATCTTGCATATGTTCTTTCTCCAAGTGTTCTACCATCCTAGTCCTATGAAAAAAAATTTCAGAGCACCCTTGATACAAACACTGACCTTTCTTAAGCTCTCTTTTAGGTTTCTCTTCATCATTAGTATTACCAGACTGTTTTGGTGCCGAACGTTTGGGCATCAATACACACTTCAAATGATGTTGAGCAAACGATTGAGTGGAATATGAAGCATGATTACATTTGGCACAATGTTGAGAAAATTCAGTCGGATCTTGTAAATTAGTTTCTTGGTGATGGTTGGTGTGGTGAGAGAGAAGAGCAGCTCTGCAGACAAGAACAAGTAAAGTCAAAACCAAGGATTTTTTTAAAAAAATTATGAACATTTTTTAAACACAAACCTACATACCTTTCTACAAATGTTTCATTGCACACATTGCACTTCTCTTGCTCTTGTGACAAGTTCAAATTTTCATCATTAATATGACACTTAAAGTGACGTTGGAGATGTTTCCTGAAATAAAGCCAGATGTTACAGAAAATGTGAAATAAACGTATCAATAGCTTAATTGAAAAACTATAGAACAAAAACCAACCTTTGATTGTATGACTTTGCACAAAGAGGGCACTTGTAATTTTTGTCATTCCTTGCATCAATCTCTTCACCTCCATGTGCTTGAAGCATGTGCCGCTTCAAATTATCTTTCCTGTTGTAGCTCATATCACACAAACAGCACTTAAATTCCCTTGTCTGCTTTTGGTTCCCACAGGTCTTTTGGTGTCGGAGAAGGTTACTGAGGAAGCTAAATTTGGCTTGACATTCGACACACACAAGAGGCCCCGAGTTGTCTCCTCCTTCTCCTCGATCACTATCCTCATGTGCAAGATTCTCCATTTCTCAAACCTAGGAAGCAAAACAATAAAGAGATATTAGCCCAAAGTCACAACTTTGTCAATATATTTAGGTAAAGTCTAAATAAAAGGGGGTTACAGCTACTGCTTTCAGTCATACTTTAAGACAAAGCACGGACCTAATTCTGCATAAAATTTTCAAAATTTAAACCCACATCTTGGCACATGATAAAATGAAATTTGGGTAAGAAAAAACAAAATAGTAGAAATTAATTGCAGTACGCATAACAATTAATGAAACCAGACAGGATGAGGTTAGAGTGAGGCTGACTAAATCAGGGTCAAAAACTAGTTATGTCAACGATAATGTCTTAACAAAATGTCTTTCAGGCAATGCATGCAGACAAATTGTCTGAAAATGACAGAGAACAGTCATTTAGGTTGATAATTTAGGTAAAACTTGCTTCTGAAGGACGGCGTGGGTCTTCCCCCAGTCCCCACCACTGCAGAATTTGAAATCCCTGGAGTGTTTTGACATGTTTAGACTTCATAGGACCAACTCCAATGGATGGCTACAAAATTTACCTACCTAAAATTAGTAATCCGATCCAAAAAGTAGAAATCTTCAAGAGGTGCACACGAACTTGATGCTACTTGCCACTGGCTTGGCTTGGCTGTGCCGGTCCTGGCATGCCTTTGCCAGATGTGTAACTGTACTGCAACATCCTGAAACAAAAGCAAACACCCCCCTCCGCCCCCCACCCCCGCACGCCCACCTCCTCCCCCCGCCCCTCCCCTTCCTTTCGCCCTGGACCTGCCGACCAGCCCTGACTTGTCCAAGAGCCCCCCCCCCTCCCTTTCATCCCCATCCCTACACTGCATCTAATTTAATTTATTCTGAACTCTACCTTCCTAAACAAAAAACAGAAAATAATTTGTTCTGAACTCTACCCTTCTAAATCATAAACAGAAAACGAAAAAATCAGAGGTAAATTCTGCACACATACCCGTTCTGCTCCATTTAAAAACAAAAACTTCAAATTTTAAACTTTAAGAGCTAGGCAGAAAATCCAGATTATTTAAAATAAAAATTTGGTTAAAATACAAATAAGATAAAAACTTTGCCAAACAAACGATAAAATACTAATAAGTGCACAGATCAATATTCAAAATAGTGCCTCGTAAAATTTCCTAGTTGTGGACTGAATCATAGCAAACCAAGGTGAAGAATAATTAAGTATCACACTGAGAATCCAAACGCTATGAATATAGCGTCAATTGGCGCTATGCGTTTGAAGCCGTTTTCATCGCGCCAATTGGCGCTATGCTTTTGCATCGCACGTGTGGTGCAATGCCTTCCTATGCACTAGCATAGGGCATTTTCGGGACGCATCGCACATAAGGTGCAATGTGACTATAGCATTGCACGTGTGGCGCGATGTCTCAATGCATTGCACCACACGCGCTATGTTCATAGCGTTTGGAATCACAGTGCAGAAGAAAATAATTTTGCTCCTCTTTAACTGTCCATTTTCTCAATCTGAATTATTAAGGAATACAGTCAAAAAACCATTTATTGAGGAAGATAAACTTGAGAACATACAAAAGATTAAAAAAAAAAAATGTAGATGACAGTAAGGTGTCAGTAAGGGCAGTCTGCGAAGGGTGTAGGAGAATGGACAGTTAGGTATGTCATAAGTACATCTACTTTTTTAAGACGAAGAAGGGCATGAAGAAGGTGGAATATTAGGGTCCTGAAGATATAGCAAGCCACATCAAAGTGGGCTGAATCCTACATTCTCCGAAGTCCACTCTACGGACAAACCTGAATGCAAGACAACTAATAGAACATACACTACGGCATTTAGTCACACTCATGACAAAGGAACAAAGGAACTTGTCTGCATGCGTTTCTTTGTATGTCATTGCTAAGAGAATAATTTATAAAAAACTGAAGCTATAAGAGTCTAACTTAACCCCACATACTTAACCTGTAAAATAAATTCATTGAGTGCAATTGATGTTTCACGGTAAAAATAGATAAAGCCCCTCCAAAAATATTTGAAACTCTTGTAAATAAATATTACTGATGAAATAAGGAACCATTGCACGGCAACAAGTTACGGAAAGAAATTGTTACCTCACGCACTGAATTGAACTAATATTCCATCCAGTAGAATGGGAGAAGACGAGCAGGGTGAAAAATGCAAACTCTTCATTGAAAATTGTTGAACACTCTCTTCGATAGTGCATCTTGACGGTAAAAGGGCACAATTACTGGACGGTCACACCTTTGAACAATAAACTGTTCCTAATCTTTGACACTGACAACTCAGCAGCAGACGACACAGGCTGATTCGCAATGTGTGTGTAGCCTAGTAGGCCGGGCCGAGCGCCGCCGTCGTTCGGGCGCTCCTTGCGCTTCGTGAGGATAATGGGCCATGCCCCAATCTCTGCCGGATACGACATTACTGCTGGCGTTCGCGCTCACCGCCTTTGGGAGCAGTCTATAAGTGTCCGAAACGTTTTTTTCGTTTGTGGGCAGGCCGTGGCTTTGTTTGTTTATTTACTTTGTCTTCTGCTATCGTGGTCTTGAGCTTGTCAAGTGATCAAAAATTATATCCTACAATGGTTCGCCAAGATCAGATTGCATTGGAACACTATAGGAATCAGTTTCGTCGACGCAGACGGGCTCTGGCCATATTCTGTTTCGTGATTGTTCAAGAGTTGATGCGGCGCTTCCCGGAGAGAAGCGTGTGGATGCATCACTATATTGCAAGAAGAGGTTTATTGGGACCTCATAATAATCTATTCATGGAGCTCAGGACTGAAAATCCGGAAAAATTTAGAAGGTACATAGGTGGCGTAACTCTTGATGTGTGCGTTACGTATTTTATTGCATTAAGAGGTTATGAGAGAGACCTAATGAAATGACTCCTACAGGTGTCTGCGGATGACCCCAGAAATGTTTACGTGGTTAGCAGATAAAATAAGACCCTTGGTGCAACGACCCAAGGGAAAAAATCCCTATGTCTGTAAAGGGACGATCCCTTTCCGAAGGGGCCCAGCCCTATCCGAGAAAGGGCTTCGCCCCTTGGAAGGGGCTTGGCCCTATCTGCCGTAGGCCCAGGCCCTATCCAGTTAGGGACCGGCCCTATGGACTAAGGGACCGGCCCTATGGACTAAGGGACCGACCCTATGGACTCAGAGACGGGCCCTTTAGACTAAGGGACCAGCCCTACGGACTTAGGGATAGACCCTCCAGAGCGTAAGGCCCTACAAATCAGCCTGCTAGTTAGGCAAAATTGTGGGTGAATTAGGTAGGCAAACCCGCTACACACCTATTAAGGGTAACTTTTAAACGGCTTTAGATAGAGTGTCGGCGACACTACCATTGTGATCAGCGTCAAAAGTTTACTCAGAGAGCGTTCTCTTATTGTGCTTTGATGTTCAAGAGGCAGATGTTTTGAACACTTGAACACTTCGCGGCATGTCCCCTCACTCAAAGGGATATTTCGCGGTCCTTTGACAAGGGGACTGTCCCTATCCATAGGGACTGGCCCTTCCATGGGGACCGTCCCTATACCAAGGGGCCGCGAAATATCCCTTTAGTTAGGGACGTTAGGGATTTTTTCCCTTGGGGACAGGACACACATTTGAGAAAGTGCATTGCTGTTGAAGAAAGACTTGAAATAACACTGCGGCATTTAGCAACTGGTAACTCAAAACTTACATTTAGAACCCTAAATAATTGTGATATCGGGTAGCATGTTAGTTTTTCTAATTTAAAACTTTGTTCCAGGTGAAACCCAAGAATCTCTCTCCACTCAATTTCGAGTGGGACAAAGCACCATTTCTGGTATAGTTAAAGAAGTTTGTTGTGCTTTGCACTCTACTTTAAAAGACACTTACTTAAAGTTTCCCTCATCCGAAGATGAGTGGCGTGCCGTTGCCTCTGAATTTGGCAGTAGATGGAACTTTTACAATTGCATTGGAGCAATGGATGGCAAACATATTTTAATAGAGCCCCCAATTAAGTCTGGATCAATGTACTACAACTACAAAAAAACCTTTAGCATAGTGCTGCTTGCAATTGTTGATGCAAGTTTGAGATTTGTTTATGTAGATGTTGGAACTAATGGCCGCGTTGGAGACAAGGGAGTCTGGAACAAGTGCACCATGAAAGCTTGCCTAGATCAAAACACACTGAAACTTCCTCCTCCCTGTTCTCTTCCTGGTACTGACATAGAATTCCCATTTGTCATTGTGGGTGATGAAGGTTTCATGTTGACCAGCAAAGTGTTGATACCGTTCCCCAAAGAACAGACAAGGGGAAGGGACGATAGAGCAATTTTTAATTACAGGTATAGTTGTTATTGAGAGCAGTGAAATTTTGAGCACATACAAATTAACCAGTGCTGTATTAATTAAATATTTAATCTTATTTTGCAGGCTTTCCAGGGCTCGTAGGTGTTCAGAGAATGCTTTTGGCTTGATTGCCAACAGGTTCCAGATTTTGAGAAGTCCAATGCGGTATGATCCAGATGATGCACGCACTATGACACTTGCCATTCTAGCTCTCCACAATCTGCTACGTACAGATTCTGTGGGGCGTATGATGTACTCCCCCCCTGAAATGCTGGACAGAGAAGATGAATTCACTGGGAACATTTATAGAGGTGCTTGGCATGATATCAATGGTAATGGACTTCAAAACTTGGGTCGTCAAGGTGGAAATAGACATGCAGATGATGCTCTGCAACTGAGGGAGGATTGGACTGACTATTTCAATGGTCCTGGAGCTGTCCCTTGGCAAGAGAGAATGATAAGACCAAGAGAGGGGTAATTATATTTTATTAGTACTGTTTAAAATGATTGCTCAAAATATACAATACCCTTCTGTTTCATAAAATTGTAAAAATAAGTACTTTATCATTAAAGAAATAATGAAACTTAAATTTGTACTGAGTAATGTCAGCAGCCTTTCTCATTTCAGTCCAGCTATTTGGCACAGGTGGCACAATAAAAAATAAACCTAGGATGAACCTAAATAAACCTAACATTAAAAGTATACAATACCCATTTTGATAGTATACTAAAAAAATTACCAACTTTGGAAATAGACTATAAATAATACTGCACTGATGAGAATAATGTCACACAGCACAATAAAAAATAAACCTAGGATGAAGCTAAATAATCCTAATATAATTAGTATACAATACCAGTTTTCATAGTACAGTAAAAAAATACCAACTTTGGAAAACAACATTAAAAATAATACTGCACAGACATGTGAAAACTTTCAAGGTGCACAGCACAATCAAACATAAACCTAAGACAACATTTAACATGAAAAGTATATAATGCCCACTTTGCAACCAGAGGAATACAGAACCGTGAAGTAATTAATTTTAACAGGTACACAGGACAGAAAGAAGCATATTAATACTTCAAAACAACCTGAAGTATCTCATTTTCACACTGCTTCCTTGAAGACAAATCCAAGGCAGCTAGGCGGTTTGCTATAAAATTAGCAAAATCATTTTGGGCATTTTGAGCTTGTGGCATGGCAGGGAGTACACAAGTTTCAGAGGCAATCTTCTCCATTGCTTGTACAGCAGACTGTAAAAGGCTGCTGTTACTCTTCTTGGTAGACCCCTTTTTATTAAAAAAATATTCTTCACTTGCTGCTACTTTACTTGGGGCTGCACATGGAGATGAGCTGGAAGCCGGCCTTTTACAGGTTGAAGATGATGGGAAAGAGACGTCACTTGCAGCTTCGCTTTCATCCAAAAGATTTGACTGATCTGGCTGGCTTAGTAGCTTTTGGAGGGCAGCCTCCTCCTCCTCCTGAGGAATCGGGTACCATTGCTGAAAAGAGGCATTACAAATGAAACAGTGAACAACATGTAGTTAGATTCCAGTTACAAATTTACATGTTCAATATAAACTCATACCTGCATTGTCACATCAAAGTAATGAGTTGGAATTGATGTGTGCACGGGTTCATTTGACTTAAAATGGGTGGATTCCTCAGCCGGTGGCGGTAGGTTTGACTGAGACGGTGCCTGGGCACAAGTTTTGACCAAGTACAGCAGGTACTTGTAGAGGAACCACGTTGGGGTGTAGACGTCCTCCGTCGCGCTCCCACTACACTTTTTCTCAGACTCCCTCACTTTCCTATTGTTGGCGGTGAAGGTTTCCTTCATATTTTTGAATCTCTTTGACACATCGTCACCTGCAAAGAAATAAAGAGTTTAAATTACTGGTAAACCTAACCTCAACCTTCGCGTGCCAGGAATGAGAAAAGCCAGAGAAAGCAGACTTTTCAAATAATTTTTGCATGATGCGCAGGCAAATGTAAGAAAATATAAGAAGCTAATATAAGAAAATATAAAATCTTACCCGTAAATCCAGTGCCGACTACCTCGGCCACCTGAGACCACAGGTTCGGTTTTAGGTCTGTTCTCCTATAACACTCCAACGTACAATCCCACAGCGTGGGATGTTTCTCCACCGTTTGAGCCAGCGTCACCTCTTCGCTTTGAGTAAATTTCTTGACGCGAGCTGCCATTGGAATCGAAACTTCAAACCTTGATGTCGAACCTTTGTGACTGCCCGGGTGTTGGTGACGGTACAGAAATGGCATTCCCTATCGCAATCGCAATGTGTACGTGAAGTTTAGTTCGGCATTGAGGAGGGGGGGAGACACGTGACCTCAGCTGCCGCTCCCATTGGTGGCGGTCGGCGCTGCCGCTCGGAAAAATAGAAGCTCGGCTATCCCAGCGGCAGCGGCAGCGAGCGCCCGCTGCTGTGCTCTGATTGGTTGAGCGGCGAGCGCCAACGCCAACGCCAGCGCCAGCGCCAGCGCCAGCCCCCAGTGTGATACGGCCTTAACTGGGAGAGAGGGAAACCCTGAGCTGAAACTAGCTGGCGACGCGGAGCGCGAACCAGCTGGCGACGCGGAACGCGAGCCGGCCTGCGAGGCGGGAGTGCTATCCCGCGTGCGAGGACTACGCTCGGCGCGGCTGGGGCCCGGCGACGAAAACTCCGGAAACGGCGGGGGCGGCGAACAGATTACTCGGCCAGGCGAAGCTTCAGCGTCCGCCGGCTGAGAGTCAACGACAGGCAAGATACTCGGACGCTGGTATTTTTCGCAAATGTATGGTGCACTGCGGAAAGTATAGTCGGGCTGACAGATAGTTATATGAGCGATTGCCTCACGAAGCGCGTCCCGTACCTGCCTGGGAGTGAGGCCTAATGAAGGCAAGAACGCCAGAAACGCACAAAGATCTGGCAAAAATATGCGCGATCTAGTAAAATTAGCTAACGGCTTGTCCGCCGAAACAAATCGCCATTGAGCTGTTGACGAGCGCGGCCTTGTCTCGACGAAAAAACGCAAGGCCTGATGACGCTTGGCGGAGCGTGTAAGCGGCTCAAGAATGCCGATTCAAGAGCCTTGTAACAGCTAAGCAAGTGACAAGCAAGCGCATCCGCTTCCTTGAACGAAATAAACTCGTCTTGCGTCAGGACGAAGTAAGGGTCGTCAGTACTATCGTTATTAACGTTAGCACGAATCAAGTGGCCGATGACGGCGTGCAGCGAAGGGTCACTCATGAAGGCACACCCTCATCAGGCAACCAGCAACAAATTTGTCCGCAAAATAAAATATGACCGGTGGTGTGGTCACAACAACACAGCACACAACAGAGGGACAGTCACAAAAAAGGTTTGTTAACGGTTCACAACACAGGGCACAACGAGGTCACAAAAGTATAAGTGGCGTCCGTCATGCAAAGTATGGCGCTTCGATGCCTATGGCAGAAAACCGAGAAAACAACCAGACCACAAAAAAAAACATCAAGTGGGTCGATGCACCATGTTGTGAGGGCTAGCCTCGTATCGCCACGGGTTTTTTGATGTGTCTTTGCGGTGCGGCGGTGATGTCGGGATTCAGGGCCAGAGGATCGATTTAAGTAAAGTACAACACGAGAAGTCGCAGCAACTCGTTGCTATAATTCACAAGTGCAGTCGGTGTCAGTACACGAGTCGCTGGTGAGTCGAGTCCTCGGCTGCCTGTTTGTCGGTATCCCAAGCTACCTCTTGAATGAATGACATCTGATGTTAACGGCTGCGGCAGTTCTAATTTGGCATATCTATCGATCAGCTCCCTGATGTCCACCGCCTGAAAAGCCAAATGAAAGAGGGACTGCATGACTAATCACAAAAATACCCACATTTTCATTGTGCACCGCAAGTCTCAATACAAAAAAAAAAAAAAAAAAAAAAAAAAAAAAGAGAGAGTCTTCATTGTTCCAATTTACAAATGAACGTATCGTTTTTTGACATACGGACCACCAAGTGTTACTTAGGCTGTCGGCTTTCGCATGACACAACAATTAGTCCTTGCTCTTGTAACGGTTATGAAGCAACTCTACAAACAGAAGTGTGTACTCAGTATGCATCTACAGATGCATACCTACGAGTACACATCAACAGATGCATACCGTGTTGAGTACACACCTACAGATGCATACTTGGCTGAGTAGACACCTACAGATGCATACTTGGCTACGTACACATCTGCAGATGCATACTTAGCAGAGTACACACCTACAGATGCATACGTTGTAGGTGTGTACTCAGCTAAGTATGCATCTGTAGATGTGTACTTGTGGGTATGCGTCTGTAGATGCATACTGAGTACACACTTCAGTTTGTAAAGAGTCCCCGGTTATCGATCAAAATAAAAGTTAGGGGTACTCGTCCTCCTTTTTTTCTGCAACAGTGCTCGCTCGGCATCGGGGGTGCTAAGTATCGGAGCTAATTCGCATCGAGGGTACTCAGCCGTAATGGTAGTCAGTATCACGAGTACTTAACATTTGGGAGGCTCAGCATCAGACGACTAATACGAGGCTAGAGTTCGGTTGTCAATGTTGTCTGAAGGGTAAATGGAGGGCCTTGGAAGATATTTAACAATCATTGCACACTTAGTACTTCTTCAGAAGTGACTCTACGCGTCATTGTCACTACTGGTGACCAGAATTGACTTAAACATGATGGAGACGGGAAAAACTTAGCTTACCAGTGTAGAGACGACAATGAATCAAATTCAAACAATTCAAATTCAACATTTGATTTTTGGTTTATTTTGATTTTTTCTGATTTTAATTTTGATTTTTTTCCTCGTGTACAATGATTTTGTCGAGTGATCCCCCCCTCGTCGTGGGTACTCACTTTCAGTGCGGGCCCACCGTCGGCGAGCAGAACACAGCGAACATCGGCACATTTACCCTGACGCGACGGCCCGGGCATGTCGTACGGCTTCACCATGTGCTTGTTCACCACGGCCGCGAAGCGCGTGTCGAACAAGAGTCGGAGGTCGTCAGCGTCCAGACGGACGCCGCCCTTGGAGCCGGCATTCTCGATGACGGCGGACACGCGGAACCCGCGGGCAATGTCCAAGCCGATGTACAGAGTCTTGCTCCTGGATGGGTTCAGCGGGAAGTACTTGTCGTGGACGAGGAGAGTCCGCACGCTTCGAGGGGCAGGCACGGTCCGGCGGAAGAGCGCCTGCATGATGGAGGCAGGGCCAGCGGCTGGGCGTGCACGGCGTGGAAGACCTCAGCGCGACGCGCGCGGCTTCGGCCGGCGCCTCGTCGGCGTGGTCCAGCCTGGGGGCGGGGGCGACGTCTGCTGCGCTGGCGGCCATGGTGCGGCGAGGGCGGGCTGCGGAAGACAAGTGACGCGGTCAGTCTGTGTGCGCCGGGGGTGTGCGTGTCTCTGACGCGGGGGTGGGGGATGGCGTGGGCGGTTTCGCCGTCCTTTTTCTGCGTGGGAATGGGGGGTGGGCGTCTACATTTCATACTATGAAAGAGTTACGTAACACTTACATACACTGGTGAGGGTTGTGCTGCGCCGTCCTCCACCGGTAGTGCCGAGCCCAGTAGTGCGTCTGTGCGTGGTCGGCAGGGAGCTGTGGGGCCTAATGAAAGGCCAGAAGACCGTGAGGGCTGCAGCCGCACGTAAAATTGCAGTAAGGACTGACGCATTCGCACGGGCTGCTGGACGGGAGCAGCTCGGTGCAGCGCCAGCCCGCCCCGAGCACGGCAGCAAGGGCAGACCGGTGCGCGGACCGCACGCGCTGGGAGAAGTCTTCCTCGGAGCCGATTCGGGGGTGGCGTCTCAGGTACTGGTCAGTCTTAGGCCGATGTATTACCTGAAATAGGACACGAGGAATACAGTTTTTGACGCAATTTCTCATTTCATTTCAAGTCACTGAATGTGGCAGCACGTACCGTGTCCAGACGCGGTGCGATGGTGAGAAAGGCGCTGACAAGGTCCCGCAAGCGCGCTGTGATGCGCTCATAAATGCTCGTGGTGGAGGCGGTGACCATGCATTCGCACCACACTATTGGAGCGAGCCTGCGGTGCAGACACGTGTGCGCCATGATGTCACTATCGAACGATCCGTAGAGGGGCCGTGAGAATAGAGAATCTCCCATGTAATCAGGAGAGGGTTCCGAAATCTCCAAGATCCTGAGTGCAGGGAGTCGCATGGGGCTGCGGAACACACTTGGCATCCACGCGGCGTGCATGCCGAGGTCAAGCGCTTCCAGAACCTCAGAATTCTTGGTGATGTAGGGCACGATGTACTGTGGCATGGCCCTCTCACCAGCCGAACAGTCGGAAACGTACACCATATCTGGATACAGGTGGCTACGGAGCACCATGTCGCCCCACTGGCAGCAGTGCACTATTTCGGACAAACCGAAGCGCCGAACCTGACATCAACACAAACACGACAAGGCGTCACGACACACACACATACACGCACACACCAACCAGCGGCCGGCGAAACACGGAGGCGCACTGTCAAGACGGGTTTCCCCAATCTTTTGGCTAAGCTCATTTAAGTCGGTGTCTTTGGCAACTCCAAAGAGCCATCTGAGTGCTGTCGAGCCTTGGAGTTGGGCTGTCTGCACCGCTCTGGTTCAAGGGACCACCCATCCTGAGAGCGTCAGGCTTTTTCAGATATAAATGCCTGGGAACCGATTCAGCCCAGTTGTGTGAAGTGGGAAGTTTAATTCCCCCAAAATCAATAGAGGATATGATAGCAACAGCCTGCAACAAAATTGGAAATGAGTATACAAAACAGTTTAAAAAATCATCATGAGAGCCTACAGCAGAGCTGATTGTGGTTCTTCCACCTTCACTTCAGGAACAGACTGCAAACAAATTTTAAATTAATGTTTTTCATGCTGCGGCGCAGACTTGGTGTCGGCCAATTGTTCGGTCGGCCCTTTTTGTTGTGGCTTCGCGGGGGAAATGGCGCGTATCACGTTAGACGTGGAACGCGTCGGTTTTAGGGGCATTGAGAATTCTGGGAATTCCAACAAGAGTTTGTCGCAGTTGACGGATGCTCGATAAGCGAGCAAGAAATCAAGTCCAATCAACATGTCTTCCTGTAACGCAATTGCCTTGTTTTCGCAAACCCAAAATTTGTGCTCAAATTCGTAGTCAACATACCGCAATGTAAGTATCACATCACCCAGCAATGTGACTGACTCGCCCCCTATCCCTTCAGCTTTGTACGTGCCTATTCGCCTAGGCGCGCCTGGGGGAACTTGCGGTTGTTTTACTAAGCTAATCGCGGCTCCATTATCGCAAAATGTTTCACGCTGTTTACCGTCTACCATCAAATGGCAGATGAGCCCTTGGACGTGTGCCCTTGGGGCGGGCCCGGAGTCTTATGACGCGGTCGCGCCTTTCCGGTGCCGCGCCACACCTGTACAGTCCGGGTCTGGCGTGGTGCAAGGGGCGATCTAGTGACGGTGCGAGGTCGCCCCTCGGCCGTTTTCCGCCTCTCGCTCCGTGCACTGCCGCACTAGGTGGTCTGTGCTGTTGCAATTGTAGCAGCGGCGAACGTTGTCCCCTTTGTTGTTGTGTGAGCTGCGGTCCCTTAAGTCTCTAGTGTCGCGTTCCCTGGATGTGTTTCTGCTCCTGGAATTGTCGAAACGCCCTCGCGAGTTACTTCTGCCTCTGTTTTTGTAGCTGTCATTCCTGCCCCGGGAGTCACTGCGGCCCCTGTAGGCATCCCTGTCCCTGTTGTGCTCGTACCTGCCTTGGGAGCTGTTTCGGCCCCTGGCACTGTCGTAGCGTCCTCTTGACGCACTGCGGCCCCTGTATGTATCATAGTGATCTCTGTCCCTGTAGTTTTCGTACCTGCTTCTAGAACCGCTTCGGCCCCTGGAGCGGTCGTAGCGACCTCTTGACGCACTGCGGCCCCTGTATGTGTCATAGTGATCTCTATTGTTAGTGTACCCTCTGCGGCCCCTTGAGTCATTTCTCTGCCGGTTATTGGGGGTGTACCTGCCTTTGTTCCCTCGGTGGCTGGTGTCCCTGTCTGGCGAGTCGTCACTGTCTTCGTAAGCGCGGCGCGGCTGCTTTGGTTGTTCAAGTTTTTTAATTGGTGCTGGTGTTTCTGACTGCTGTCCTTCTGGGAAAAAACTTTCCTCTCTCTCTGCAATGAGCACTGCCTCTGCAAGTGGGGTTGTGAGAGTGTACGAACCTCCGTGTTTCTGTTCTGAGCCCAGCAACGAAGACTGCTAGTAATTCATCCTCTAGAATTTCGCGTCGAATTTCCCTCGTCGTCATTGTTTTTCAGCTTAAGGGTCCTAATTCCCAGTAGTTTTATTTTTGTTAGGAATTCATGAACTGTTTCCCCTGCGGCTTGTTTACTCTGCACTAGCCTGACTCTGCACTCGTCCGGAGACAATTCCACACTAAATCTCCCTTCTAGTGCTGTTCTTATCGCGCCCCATCCCTCTCCATCTAGTTGAGGGTTCGCGTTCAAGAACTCTCCGGCTGCCCCACTTATTTTGAGGCGAGCGGCCTCGGCCATCTGCAGGGGTGTAAACCCCGCAAGTTTTCCCGCGGATTCCACGGTTTTAACAAAGTCGCGTACATTTCGGCCCGATTTTTCACCCGTAAATGATGGAATGGCCGCCAGAGCGGCGCCAAAACCTATAGCGTGACGTCCTTCATACTTGTTTTCATCGTCATTGGTTCTATCTCCATTTGTTGTTGGCATTGTGTTTTGGTTTGTTTGTTTAATTTGTCGAAAACAGGGTAGGGAATGGACTATGTGCACTGGTTGCTTTCGCTGCTACGACTTCTCACTCTGTATGTTGTCTCGGAGAGCGGGCTGTTGTTGGTACGGCGGGCTGTCTCACGGAGCACTTACTATACTCGATGGAACACTCTCATTCACGTATGTACATATATACACGAAAACGGAAAGAACCCACGCAGTTACATGCCACGCGTATCTCCTCCTCGGCCTCTATCCCACTTCTGACACCAGTTTGTCAAGACGGGTTTCCCCGCCTATTAGCGCCAGGACCCTATTGCTAGGGCCTAAAGGGCAGAGGCTTGCTCCAGGCCGTGGCCGGGCTTCACCCCCAGGGTGTATGTGTTGGCGCAGCCCTCCGTGAGGAGCCTAAGGCGCAGGGGCTTTGCTCCTGGCGTGAGCCGGGCTTGCTCCCTGTGTAGCGTTTGGGTAGGGTAGAGTCAGGAGAAGGAGACTTCTGCTCAAGCTTTCTTGTATTGGTCAAGTCGCTTGGCCGTGGCCTACCAGGTCGCTGCGTGGACCTCCAGGGCTGCCAGACGGCTCGAAGCTGATTGTCATACCAACCTTTCAAAATTGTCATACGGGGACCAAAATTGTCATACATCCCTTAAAAGTGGCATATTTTCTTAAAAATACAATAAAACCAATTTAAAATGGTGTTTTTTAACTTTTTATGTTGTTTTAAAACCGCCTCGGCCACGATCGCTGTGCAGTGTGCTGCGCTGGCGAGGTTGGCAGCACAAGAACCCTGCTTTTCTCCCTCCACTGTCCGCGCCTCGCGTCTCCCCACCTCTCCTCCCCTTCCCCTTCTCTCCGAACGAGCGCTCCGCCTGCTCCGCTGCACTGCTGCGATCTGGTGACGTTGGTATGCAGTTCAAAGAGACTGGCGGGAATCGCGGAGGATTTAAAAAGAGCGCTTGATAGAAACAAAGATTAAATCGACAACAGCGTGTGTATTTACAATGTATACAAAGCTACAGTACATGCATTTATACTAGATTACATCTTATTTATATTATCACAATTATAAAGCTATTTACAAACTATTTAAAAAAACACTGGCAAAAATAACAGAATTTTAAAAAAACACAGAGTAAATAAATAATATCACGGGTCGTTCTCAGAAGTCGGGGTCATCGGGTACTGCAAATCAATCAAATTTTTAAAAAAAATGTCACGAGAAAGATAAGCGACCAGTCAAAATTAATGGATGGAGGGGGTATTTACCATTATTTTCCTCTTCCTCAGGGCCGTACAGCACTGCGGCTGTCATGCTTCTCAGCATCTGGTCCGTCGGCTCGAAGCCCTCGCAACATTGCGGGCACTCCCTCACCCGCTCGGATGCCAAGCACAGGCCCTCAACATTTTCCGTCACCAAACACGTCCGGAATTTGGTGATGATGTTGGTGACCTTGCTGTAGAGCCTCTCGACGTCCGCATTGGAGTGAGGGAGGCTCAGGATGTGCAGGGCAAAGGTAGCTAAGTCGTTGTACTTACAGATTCCCTCTGAATCCGTAATTTTCTTTACCTGCAAATAAATTGAAGAGTGTGTTAAATTCGTCCCAGAACAGAAAATCGGAAAATCTGATGGAGTGAATATAAAAAGAGAAAGGCCTACCTTTGCCCAAAACACATCCGGCTCCTTCTCCTCCACCACCTCGCGAGGGAGGGTTTCCATGTGGATAAGCCGCCACTGGTCGTCGATGCGCTGCCTGGCCAATCGACAGGAGGGGGCAACGCGTGGCGCCATGTCGCACAGCGGCATGATGCTCTCCTTGTAGGCTGGCATCCGCCCCGTGTACGAAATGGCGCTGTTCGGAGTTAGAGCGGGAAGAGCTCCGAGGAGCTCATCCCCGAAGTCAAACCTTTCCTTAATTTGACTACAAAGCGTCACCAAGAACTGTCGGCACGTGACTTTGAAAAGATGAGTAGGGCTTGGCCTACGCTGCCGCACCTCCTCGGCTTCCAGGTTCTTGATGACGTCCCGCTCTAACTCTTCCTTCACGTCGTTGCCCAGATAGAGTCCCTCAACCCCCTGCAGGGGCTTGAAGTTCCCCTCCCTGCTGGGTTCGATTTGTGACAGACTCGTCCTCACGACGTATTCTCTCCTGAGGTACGTCGTGAGGAGAGTCTTGTAGTCCTCACTCATCTTCTCCAGCAGGGAAGTCACTACAACTTTGGAGGACTGGAAGTAGGTATTCATATCAGTGACTTTCTTAAGGACCCATCTCAGAAAGATATAGTATAATTTGATGAAAGGGTCGTTCAACCATTTCTTCAAATTTTCTGCCCCCAGGGTCCTGTCCTCTACCCAGTGCCTATCCATGTACAGGCGAAGTGCATCCCATTGTTCTAAAATGCGATCAACGTTTGCCTTCATAGATAGCCACCGGGTAAGGGACAAGCGCAGCAACTTGTGGTGGGCCAAGTTCAGAAAATCCTGGAATTCCTGAAATTGGACCGACCGCTTGTTGCTGTGCACAAAGTATGAGTGAATACCTCGCGCCAGGTCCTCACACGTCCGTGGCAGGGATTTGCAGGCCTCCTTTGCACAGAGGTGCAATGAATGGCACAAACAACGCATCATGATTATCCCTGAAAAAGTTACAAATCGTTAGACAGTGTCGCACTGGTACAGGTAAAATAGGGTGGCCCGGCACGGCCACGGGCACCGCGTGATTGGCGCGGCGGGGCGCGGCGGGGCGCGGCGGGGCGCGGCGGGGCGCGGCGGGGCGCGGCGGGGCGCGGCGGGGCGCGGCGGGGCGCGGCGGGGCGCGGCGGGGCGCGGCGGGGCGCGGCGGGGCGCGGCGGGGCGCGGCGGGGCGCGGCGGGGCGCGGCGGGGCGCGGCGGGGCGCGGCGGGGCGCGGCGGGGCGCGGCGGGGCGCGGCGGGGCGCGGCGGGGCGCGGCGGGGCGCGACGCTAGGCCGCGACGGGCGCCGCGCAAAATATGTAACTCGCTTACCTGGACACACCTCCCGCAGCCGCGAGATGATGGAGTTGGCATCCCCCGTGTTGACACTGGCGTTGTCACATCCAAATCCGATTACATTGTCCAGGGGGATGCCTAATGTTTCCAGGGCTTTGATTATCAGCTCAAAGAGCCGGGCCCCCGTTGCCCCCTCGTTGGCGGCTTCGTAATCGCCCTTGGGGAATACATCGGAGAGATCCAAAAGCCTTTGGAATACATAAGATTTTATAATTTCTACCACGTTTAAGGCATATACAGCACTAATGTAAATAAACACTCTCCACTAACTTGCACACAATTCTGCCCATAGCCTCGTGGAAGAATCTGACCACCATGGCAGATGTTTTTCTGGAGAAGTGGGTTGACTCGTCCACCAAAATGGAGAACTTCTCCTTCCTCAATATTGTTGCCAGCTCCTCCTTCTGGCACTTGCCAAGAGCGCCACCCCTATTCAGAGCATGTGAGAAATGTTGTTTGGTAATATGGGAGCTGAAATAATTCGGATGCACGCGGATAAAATTTTGGTCTATAATTCGCTTGGTTAAGTCTCCACCATACAAGCTTCACTCCAGAACTACAGACAGGCCGGCCGGAACCGGAAACACAAAGTAAACAATCGATTCGAGAACGATACATCGATATATCAATACAGAAACGATAGGCAATGTTGCCAACTTATCCTAAACTACTGAGCATAATTAACACACTTCAACACTCCCCTTTGCTCATAGTTTACATCAAACAAGTCCCATGGCTTTGACAAAGTACAGAGTCTTTTCCCTGTTTAAACCCTTTGTCAAAATGTCAGCAACATTTTTAGAACTCTCAACATAAACAAAATCAAGAATATTTTCTGAAACACAATTCTTAACATAGAAATAACGAACTTGAACATGCTTAGAACTCTCAGCTACGGTCTCATCATTTGACCAGGAAATGGCACCCATATTGTCACAAAAAATCTTACAAGGACTAGGACAGAATACTGATTGACCCAACTCCTTCAACAACGAGATCCACACAGCTTCTCTAGCAGCCTCCTGCATTGCAATATATTCTGCCTCACACGTAGACTGAGAAACAATTGGTTGTTTCTTCGACATCCACGATACAGCTGCACCAGCTAGAATAAATACATAGCCACTCCTAGATTTTCTGTCAACTGGGCATCCAGCAAAATCTGAATCACAATACGCTTTAAGGGGTTCACCCGTTTTTTGGTATATTAGTTTCAGATCTTTGGTTTTCACTAAATATCTAAACACACGCTTCACAGCTCTCCAATCAGATACAGTAGGTTTTACACACTTTTGACTTAGCTTCCCTATGGCACAAGCAACATCTGGACGGCTTACAGTAGCAGCATACATTATATGACCAACAGCTTGTTCATACAATTTCTTATCAAAAGGTTTATCATACTCAAAGTCAAAACCAGCTTCACACTCCTTTGCCAAAGGTGTGGACACTCCAGTCTCATTTGCCATCTCAAATAATTCCAGCATTTGACACACTTGTACAGACTGATCAAAAACCACAGTTTTATTATCTGGCTTAGACAAATGAACAGACAAAAATTGAGTATCAATACCTAACATCCTAACTTCAAGCTTCAAATTTATCTGGGATTTAAACACTTCAATCAAACACTTCTTCCCAAATACAAGTATGTCATCTACATACACAGCAACAATGAGGCTCTTTGATTCACTTACATATACACATGGATCACTGAGACATGGCTTCAAATTCATACTCTTTAACAAAGCATTTATGTATTTATACCACATTCTCCCAGATTGTTTCAGCCCATATAAACTTTTATTCAGTTTGCACACATATTGAGCTCTATCTTTACCTTCAACCTCAAAATATTCTGGCTGTTCCATATATATATCCTCATCTAAATTACTGTTTAAGTAG
This sequence comes from Stenchaetothrips biformis, assembly GCA_030522485.1. Taxonomy (NCBI): domain Eukaryota; kingdom Metazoa; phylum Arthropoda; class Insecta; order Thysanoptera; family Thripidae; genus Stenchaetothrips; species Stenchaetothrips biformis. The sequence goes on from CM060088.1 coordinate 15,847,483, forward strand.
GCACAGTCCACATCAATATGTTCATAACTCCATTCATTTTCAGCACACAGAGCCAACAAAATCCTTAATGTTCTACGTTTCACAATTGGGCTGTAAATCTCATTCTCAGAAAAATCTACTCCAGGTTTTTGCCAAAAACCCCTTGCTACAAGTCTAGCTTTGAACCTGTTTGAGTCCTTCTTTACATTCAGAACCCACTTACAATCAATTACATGTGCATCTACAGGTTTCTTCACAATTTCCCAAACTCCCTTCTTGTAAAGGCTGTCTAGTTCGGCTTCCATAGCAAGTCTCCATTTCTTAGATTCATCTCCTTTCAAAGCCTCTTTTACAGGAACTGAAACACAGAGATTTTTAGATTTACAAACAATAGCAACATTACCACAACATTTATGTGTTTTTGGCTTCTGAAGTCTAGCTGATCTCCTAGGGACAGTTACAACATTTTCATGATAGTCTTCTTACTCTGGTGCGCGTCGAAAGCAGACTGATCGAGCGGGACTTTGAACGTCATCGGGTTTTGCATACTCGCAAGCAGCTTTAAATCAATCCGCTCGTTGCCAGTAGCGCCGGCGAACAATGACGTCTTCGTTGTTCCATAGAGGCCGCGCTCAACCTGTGTAGACAGGTAGTCCATCTGCCTGTTGATGTTGTTACCACACTTCACAACCGGCCGCACCTTCCCGCCCTCCGACTTCTCCATCACAATCATGACATCATGGTGTTTTCCCATTAAGTCGACTCCTATCTCCGCGTCACTGTACCGGACTGCCTCAACGGGCTTATAAGCTCTTGTCTTCACTAGCTTCCCCTCTATCTCCACAACTCCCTTGTGGCCTGTGCCTGCCCTGCCCCTCATCCACATCCCGCTTGCACAATACTCCTTGATAGTGAGAACAGGCCCCGGCGATGACCACTCCTCTTCGAAGAACTTAAAAGTCTCCTGGTACATGCGTCGGGCGTACCTGTCCTCGCCCATAGGCATACCTAGGGGCCTTGGCGTAACTAGCCAGTCCACAACCTGCTCTTCCAGCTGCTCCAGCGGCACGTATTCACGGAACCCGTACATAGTTTCCCAGTAACACATCCACCGCCAGTGCTTGTTGCAATGGGCGATTTCTTCCGGACGAGAATCCCCGCCAATAGTGACTTCTGGAAGGTGTGGGACCCTATGTTCTACTCTATCTGCAACCTGGGTGCAACTGTGATACTGGGCCCATAACCTGTTGTTTGGTAATATGGGAGCTGAAATAATTCGGATGCACGCGGATAAAGTTTTGGTCTATAATTCGCTTGGTTAAGTCTCCACCATACAAGCTTCACTCCAGAACTACAGACAGGCCGGCCGGAACCGGAAACACAAAGTAAACAATCGATTCGAGAACGATACATCGATATATCAATACAGAAACGATAGGCAATGTTGCCAACTTATCCTAAACTACTGAGCATAATTAACATACTTCAACAAGAAAAGAGTGCTGAAATAATGTAAATTGTTAGATTTTTTGCAAACAGAGTGAAAGTAGGCATCAACCACTTTATCAAATAACCAACCAAGTCTGAATGTAGATGAAAGAGAGCCAGTGATTCAATTATGTTCGAATGCTTACATTCTTTGCTGGACAGGAAAGGATCCAAAGACTTCAAAGCTCGGAAAGTTACAGACGACAATTGTTCATCTTGACCATCAAAAAATAGTACAGGCTGAGTGGTGATGTTATCAGTAAATCCTATTTAGGGGGCAAATGAACGGCTATCAGAATTTCTCACCAAGCTCAGAGACTTGGGTTTCACAGTCACCAAGCTCAGAGACTTGGGTTTCACAGTAGTTGAAGAGCAGGAAGGAGCAGAAGCCTCACAAATTTTACTTGAACATTCATCTTCTGCAGGTCCAATATTTCTTGCACGTTTAACGAGTTCTGTCTCAGCCACATCCCTGGGGCTGTGGGGGTGTGGGGGTGTGGGAAGGGCGTGGAAGGGAAAGAGGGGAAGAGAAAGAGTATGCCGCGCGTCCTTGGCCCTGCGGAACACCTTTGCCGGGACCCCGGGGGGCAACCTCTCAGCTACCAGGTTGTACCCCGGCAGCCGGAAGTCGTCCGGCGGGCCCTCCAGAAAAAGTAATCGCGGGCCCACCGTGCTTTTAAACCCTTTCTTTCAGTATCAGGACCCATGTAAACACAATTTAGACTTCTGTCTCCCAGCTTTTTGCTGGTGTTTTTAAGTTGGTGAACACTTGCCAGACAGCCAAAAACTCTCAGACTCCCTATGTCTGGTTTTTGTCCTGTCCAGGCATGCATGGGGACCATGCCATTTACTGCCTTTGTGGGTGAAACATTTTTTATGTACACCGCCAGGCTCATGGCTTCACCCCAATACTTGTTTGGAAGGCCTGCCTCTTTTAGAAGTGCCCTCGCATTTTGACAGAGAGTCCTGTTTGCCCTCTCCACTACACCGTCCTGTTCTGGAGTGTGCGCCATAGTCAGTTGTCTGACGATTCCTTCCTGGTTGAAATATTTGCTAAATTCATTACTACAGTACTCTCCTCCATTATCGGATCGTACTGTCTTAATTGATTTGCCAATGTGTTTTTCTACCATTGCTTTATAATTTTTAAACTTTTCAAACACTTGGCCCTTGGAACTCAATAAAGCTATAACAGTGAATCTTGAGAAGTCATCAATAAATGTAACAAAATGATTATATTTGTTCCAGGAAGGCTCGTCAGTAATCTGACACACATCTGAGTGAACCAACTCCAACAAATCGTTTGCTCCCTTTGCTTGGTTTTTAGGAAATGAAGTTCTAGTTTGTCTGGATTTTAAACATACTTCACAATTTTGTTTTAGCAATTCCCGCTTATCTGGGATCACTAATAAAAGCTTACGGTGAATTTCACTGTAAGCTACGGCGAACCCTGCAGCACTGTAGCTTACGGCGAATTTCACTGTAAGCTACGGTGGATATCACTGTAAGGTACGGTAAATGTCACCGTTGGCTACGGTGAATCAGGGTGCATGACCGTGGCTTACAGCGACATTTACCGTACCTTACAGTGATATTCACCGTAGCTTACAGTGAAATTCACCGTAAGCTACAGTGCTGCAGGGTTCGCCGTAGCTTACAGTGAAATTCACCGTAAGCTTTTATGAGTGATGCCATTTACTAAATCATTATTTATGAGGAGATTTAAACTACCCTTGCCTATGTGAGCAAGCCTACGATGTAGAACATCAGTTACTATAGGGTTAACAGTGGTCTTGAGAGCAACGTTAGCAGGAGTGTCATTCAGCTTAATTTTGTAGGTACCGTTTTGCTCTCTGGTTTTCAGAAGAGGGTTACCAGTAATAATTATTTGTTTTGATTCAAAGATCTCACATACATTGTCCCTGAATACCGTGATCAATCCAGCCTTGGATATACTGTTTACAGATAATAAGTTTGAAGTTAACCCTGGAACATAAGTCACATTGTCTATTTCTTGTAAATTAATTTTGTCACTAGTATTTACTTTGATTGTGCCCTTTCCTACGGTGTGTAAAACTTTCCCCGCAGCACATTGAACAGGTTCCTTATTTATTTCAGAAAATTCATGCAGACAGTCAGAATTTCCAGTCATGGTTTTAGAAGCAGCACTATCAATATAAAGTTCCATTTCTTTATTTTGGTCATTGGCAGTTTCACAAACAATATTATTTCCAACTCTCGCCATGTTTACTACCCACTGATTTGGCCCACCACCAGAACTACTTTTCTGATCACGATCACCGATCTTGAACCTCTTGGTTTCACTAGCACTGGTCACTGATTCTTGAACTTCTCGGCACTTATCTTCCGGGTGATTGGTCCGTTTGCAGTGGCGACAGACGGGATACGGTCCCTTCCAGCAGCGGCTCGTAGGATGCGTCCCGGTCTTCTGGCAGATGGTGCAGTGAGTTTTACCAGCAGTCCAAGCACGGCCCGCGCCAGCTGCCCATGGAATCGTCTGCTTCTGCCGCTGTTGTTGTTGTTGTGATGGTGGAGAAGGCTGCGCCCTCTTGAAGCCGCCGCGTCCGCCACGAGGAGCTCCTCCTCCTCGCTGCTGCCCTCTCAAACAACTGCTTCAGTTCTACTTTACGCAAGTGGATGAGATACTTTGTAGCATCGTCATCCAGCCACTTCTTTACCCCAGAAGATGAGGAAGCATCGTTGGTGTCAGTACATCCTTCTGTTTCATGTGGTTCTGCTGTGAAAATAAGGAATATAAATTTGAGGAAATCTATGCGAAATCAATCTGGCTGTCACTCCAAGTGTAAGATGACCTACCTTCTGGTTCCATAGGGAATGGATTCAACATTGGAAAATGCGTCATCATTTCTTCAGTTTCGTTCAGATAAACGATATCCTTTGCTGCAAATCAACAGATAATGTAAATGAAAATAAGATTCATTCATAACCTATCAGGGTCAGAACATGTAACTCAGTTCCTCGCTCCTTACTTGTATTATCGACGAACGCCAACATATTGGGATTTTCTGGGTTCCTGATTGGTTGTTGGTTCTCATCGACCGCCAAACTGTACCGCATATTGTTAAATTCTGCCATGATATAGTATGTGAGCGAAGTGGGCTCCGTGGGCTCCAGCACAAAGAACACAGAAATTCCCGCCAATACTCCAGCGTCCCCCGACGCACCCACCTCGACGAGGTGGGTGAAGATTCACCCGATCGGGTGCACCCGAAGACGTTTCCGAACGGCTCACCCGAGGGCACCCGAGGGCACCCGAAGAGTTTTCGAACGGGCATCGGGGGACGTGGTGGGGACAGAGTGCACCCGGGTGTAGTTCTCGAACGCACCCCTGGGGTGCGTTCGAGAACTCCACCCTGGGGGAAGGTGGTAGTGGGGGTAGAGTGACGCGGAGGAAGGCTGGGTGCACCCGAGTTTCCGAACGGCCTCGAGCAGACCACGTGGGGAGACTTGTGTTTACAAACAGAGCTATGGACGCAAGAAAGAAGGTGATGGTGGCTATTGCCGTTGCTGCCGGAAAAAACTTGATTGACACCGTTATGCGAGTGAGGCAAGAGGAAGAAGATGATGATTTCGACGTTCATGCATTTGTTGTTTACACTCTTATGCAAGCGTTGCGGGGCAATAGGGTATCGCCGACACGCATAAGAGGTTATGTGGACCAAACTATTCCCAACATGCTCCCTAGTCAATTCCGGCAGCATTTTAGGATGCCCCCGCAAGTATTTCATGATGTGGAAAATTTTATGGGTCCAATTTTATCTAAAGAGTCAAATTTGGGGCGTTCAGTTGTTCCCGTGCGGAAGCAACTTCTGTCAACACTGTGGCTTTTGGCGACTCCAGACTCTTTTCGGTAATTATTTTGAGGGTACCTTATCCTGATTATTATTATTATCATTAAAAAAAAAAAAATCCTAAGTTGTTATATTTTGTATGTTTCAGTTCCGTCGGAGACAGATTCAACATGGGCAAAGCCTCTTGTAGCGACTGCTTCATGAGGGTTGTTAGCAGTCTCTGCAGAGTTTCTGGGAGGTTTATTAAGTGGCCCAATGACCAAGAGGTAGCCACAGGAAAGAGGAAATTCTTTTCTATAGCTAAATTGCCAAATGTAGTGGGCGCAATTGATGGATCCGATATTGAAATTAAAGCCCCCAAAGTAAGTAAATGTTGTTAGTGTTGTGTTATATAAATCTGTCTACAAAAACTCACGCTCTTGTTTTGCAGGTTGAGCCTCAAGCTTATATCAATAGAAAAAGAAGGTACACCATGACTCTGCAGGCAGTCTGTAACTCTGAACTGAACTTCATAGACTGCTTTAGTGGTTATCCTGGTAGTGTTGGGGACTTGCGAGTGCTAAGAAATTCACCACTTTGGTATAAAGTTAGGACTCAAGAAGCCACCATGTTTCCGGATAATGGATATATAATCGGAGATAAAATTTACCCAGTCCTACCATGGCTCATTCCAAGTTTTAAAGATCACGGTGCACTAACTGATGTGAGTACAATTACCATTTTGTGTTAAGCGCTCAATTAATGGAAAGTTCATGAAAAGTTTTACAACGTGTTAATGTTGCAGGCACAGAAAAATTTCAACAAGGTTCATGCCTCAACTCGGCAAGTTATAGAGCGGGCATTTGCTTTGTTGAAAGGCAGATTCCGAAGATTAAAATACTTAGACATGAATAGAGTGGACATGATTTCTTATGTCATACTGGCATGCTGTGTTCTGCACAATATTTGCCTGAGTGGGGTACAAGATAACATAGAGGATTTTATAGAGGAGGGCCGAAATTTCATCAATATTAGAGGCAACCAAGAGGACGGTGATGGTGTGATGGCTGGGGGGCAAGAGGAGAATGGTATTGCAAAAAGAAATTATCTTGTTACAATTGTACCCAGAGTACTTAGGGCTTAAGTCTATTCTCAATGTTTGTAAATAAAAATGTGCGCTGTATGATGCTAGAACTAATTTATCAGGAATGTAAAGAGGAATTACCTCATCACAATTGTGCCAAGAGTTTTATAAGCTCATCCTTAGCAATTTTGTAAATAGGTTTTAAAACTAAAACGAGCCACAAGTGTAAGCAACTAGTAAATAGGAAATTATTAAATAGTAACACGTCAATCAAAGTTTTATACATTTTAATTATTAAAAATTTCATTTGGCACTAACATCACAGCATACTTAATAAATGGATATCACAGGTTTCAGTCTTAAAGGAACATGCAGTAACAGATACCCAATGCGCCTAAGTGATTTATGGATAGTCACTGCATGTTCCTTTCAGACCGAACATGACTGACATTCCATCTATCACTTAGGCTGGGTCGTACACACCTTACAACTTATACATCATAGGAAACAATTTCACACAAAATACATAAACAACATCCTTGTACATTAAAGTAACATTGATGAGGAAAATTGAAAAAAATCAGGAACTGCAGACCTACTTTTGTACTATCAAAATAAAAATAAAAATGATACAGTAAAAATGTAATACCTAGTAATCTAATAAAACTGAGAAAGTACTTGAAATGAAAACAGAAAAACAACTGAGGACAAAACACATCACAGCACATTCCCTTTTATCACAAGTGGGGCCCAACTGACTTGCAGTACTGGTAATATGTTTTGTTCTCTGTTATTTTTCTGTTTTCATAACAGAAAAGGAACGGAACAAAGACACGTTACCTTTGTGATGCACATCAGCACCCCTCAACATTATAAAATTAATTCTTATAAAGATAGTTACAAAATAAAAAAGAACAGAAAAACAACTGAGAACAAAACACATCACAGCACATTCCCTTTTATCACAAGTGGGGCCCAACTGACTTGCAGTACTGGTAATATGTTTTGTTCTCTGTTATTTTTCTGTTTTCATAACAGAAAAGGAACGGAACAAAGACACGTTACCTTTGTGATGCACATCAGCACCCCTCAACATTATAAAATTAATTCTTATAAAGATAGTTACAAAATAAAAAAGAACAGAAAAACAACTGAGAACAAAACACATCACAGCACATTCCCTTTTATCACAAGTGGGGCCCAACTGACTTGCAGTACAGTATTCTCCCGCAATAGGTCGACGAGTCGGGACCGGATCTCGGACTACAACGAACACGAAAACCGAACAGCACATGGTGCGAAGGCCGGGCTCCGGCAGTGCTCCGAGCTCGAGGAGGCCATAAAACAATTAGCCAACCCTTGGATGCGACGCTGGACTGGCCCGAAGCCTTGTGCCAACCGGCCCCTTATGGGTCCACGCTACCTGGCCCGTGCCGGCACTACGCTTCGGGCCGATCCAGCGTCGCATCCAAGCGCAGGCAGGCTGGCCGCACGGAGATCCCCTGTCAATCATCCTCGACGGTCGAGCTCGTCGGGCCATAAAACCCCCTGCGTAAGCGGGGACCGTCACATGAATTCGACTTATTGCGAGTCGACCTATTGCGGGAGAATACTGTACTGGTAATATGTTTTGTTCTCTGTTATTTTTCTGTTTTCATAACAGAAAAGGAACGGAACAAAGACACGTTACCTTTGTGATGCACATCAGCACCCCTCAACATTATAAAATTAATTCTTATAAAGATAGCTAAAAAATAAAAAAGAACGCAAAAAATAAAACAGGACAAAACACATCACATTCCCTCAAAATTTAGACAGTACATTCCTGGCATCTATTTATCAGCTTAGAATTTAGCAATAAGTTGCGCCATCATGTCTTTGAATGCATCAACAGCCTCCTTCTGCATTTTAAGGTTTTCCTTGTGGCGTCTCTCAGCAGCCTCCATTTTTTCATCTTGTTTAGAGTTGATGCTGTCCATCAACGTGTCCAGCTTCTTCTCCAGTTTACTTTTCTTTGGCTTCGGTTCACTGCCTGATGAGTCTCCATCACTGTTGCTTGATGAACCAGATGCCTCAAGATTGCTCACTACTGATACAGGTTTGACTGTTGGACTGTTTTTAGATACATCATCCATATCTTCAAAAAAACGGAAGGCATCTGCTGGGGAACCACTGCACTTATCGGACATATTGTCCTTCTTTTTATTATATTTTTTGACCAAATCCTTCCACTTACTCTCGCACTGTACTGAGGAGAAATTCCACTTAATACTGGTGGGATTCTCCGCTCTCAGCCTCTCAGAAAGCTTAGTCCACTTCTTCGAGTTTGAGAGCGCAGTGCTCCCAAACAAATCCTTTAGCTCCACTTTCCGCAGGTGAATTAGAAATTTCACTGCTTCGTCATCATGCCACTTCTTGGCCGCTTTAGAAGGGGTCTCACTGACGAGCGGTTCTGTTGGAAAATAAGTAATATTGATTCAGTGGACAAATCAAAATCTGTAGTCAAAACAGACAAGTTCCTCAAAGAAGATAACCTACCTCCCAAATCCATATTATCTCCGCTCGTTAGCATCGGATAGATGCGGCGAATATCGTCGCTCTCCGGCAGGTAAACAATGGACGATTCAGTCTCTGAAAATCGCAAAACATCATAGAAATATTGTAATCATAACCTATGAGAACAATGAATGATGATGAAATCACCCACTTACCAGATGTTCGAACGAGAAAACCCAATAAATTTGGGTTATTCTCGTCCCTAAGCGGCTGTTGCCGCTCGTCGGTGCACAGGATGTGAGAAGATGGGTCAAAAACTGACATATTTGGTGAATTCATTTTAACTCTGTAGAACTTTGTTTCTTTAGTTGCTCCTTACAAACTCCCGCCAAATCCACGCGTCCCCCGACTCACCCACCTCATCGAGTCGGGTGTAGTTCTCCCCGATCGGGTGCACCCGAAGGCGTTTTCGAACGGCTCACCCGAGCGTCCCCGGGTGCACCCGAAGAGTTTTCGAACGGCCTGGGGGGAGCCGGGTGCACCCGGGGAGAGTTCTCGAACGCACTCCTGCCGGTGGTAGCTTGAGGTTTGCCGGCGGGAACTGCGGAGAATTTGAATGCTGTAGCCTGCGCCTCCTGCTCCTCAATTCGGGCTTCCTTCAGCAGCTCCTCCATGACAATTTGGAACGACAGAGATGGTTCATCTTCTCCTCTTCTCATTACGGCACAAGTCCTCTCCATCAGCTGCCTCACCTCCGGCTTCAGGTTGCGAAGCAGCAAGATGGCCGCCACTTCGTCCTCGATCGGCTTGCCGGTGGAGTTGATGCTCGAGACTGCGTCCTTTACCGCCATTACGTACTCCCGCAGTCCGTTGAAGTTCTGGTGTTTTATTTCAAATAAAGCATAGATCAACCCTATGCGTCTATGCACGCCCTTGTCTTCAAAGACGGAGATGAGAGCGTCCCAAGCGTCCTTCGCGTACACCGTCTCCAGGACATGTGTCATGATGCTTGACTCCAGGGTCGTGCATATTCTCGCATGTGCCCTGGCATCTTTCTTCATGTCGGGGTGCTGCGGGTCACCCCTAGCCTCAATTGGCGGCAGTGGGGTGGTGCACTCCCACATTCCTTCTTGTTGGAGGCTGAGCTTCATGGAGAACTTCCACGTCTTCCAGTTTTCCCCTCTCAACTTTTCTATGGAGATCTGATTTTGTTGTACCACCGCTGTCGCTGTCCTGGCGAGATGTTCCAGCTCTGCCTCTCCCGGCCATGGCGTCGGTTCACTTTTTCACTTTTCACCTTGTTTCCACAGTTATTTCACTTAGATATTCACACCACGCGCAGTAGGGCGTCGCCTGGGCCCATAACCTGTTGTAATGTTGTGTGGATTGCTCTTGTTGCACCTGATAATGGCGGATATTTCCGGAGGAATAATAACATGACTGTGGGTCTGGAGCACAGATTGATTTTTATTCAGTAGCCGGAAACAGTAGAGGAGTCTGGAGAGTGCACTTGACTAATTATGTACAGGCAGTGGGTATGATAATCTGATATCCTGTTATGAGAAATAGATGAGAGGGAATATACAAACAAAATGGAAGCAGGATTGCACAAACATAAATTATTTACAACAGATTGGCCCCTGGCGAGGGGTTTGTTGGCCCCCAGACGAGGGGGGATATGCGGGGAACAGTGGGGAAATGGTGGGGGAAACCCGCCTTCCGACCCAATGGAGGGAGTTGCAGTTTTTACCCAAGGTGGAGCGTTAACCCGACTTAGACATTTATCACTCCATGCATCTAACAACAATCTAAACAAATGAAGCAAGACAATGGTTATTCTCTCTTGCTTCACTCATGAGCTATTCATAACTTTCTAGGTAAGTTCAAATAGTATTTGACACGTGAAAAGAAGTTAGCTCTTATTTGTTCCACACCTTTTGTCTCTATACCTTTCTTAGCTAAGGAAATCCATCCGATCTTTGAACAATGTACTTAAATTCATTGGACATCAGTTTTGAAGGGTTTGTGAATAGGAAAATAAAAGTATCACATTTAAAACTTTATTTTGATATAATATGTACTGCTGCAAGATCAAGTTATCAATAGTATCACAGACAAAACTGAAATCAACATAAATGTCCTTGGGATTATTATTCTTAATAATACATAAATTACTCTGACATTAAACAAGAGTTTTGAAAAGAAACCTAAGATGCAAATCCAATGTCTTTCATTACTTTTGGTCTGAGATATAAAATATAAGGTAAGCTGAAGGGATTGCTGAAGCACTTTTCTATGTTACTTTTTGAACCTAAGGAATCAGAAATAAATAAATAGAAGAGGTTTAAACTACTGTACTTTTCCTTTCAGAAGCAGTCACAAGTCAAGCAGGAAATGCACTCACATTTTGATCATCAAAACTGAAGAAACAAAGAGTTGAACACTTCACGACTGCTTTGCAGTGGCCAGTGTTAATACTTTCCCCGATGTGGTGGACTATGCCTGATAGCCTGTATGGAAATTTGGAGTGTAATTCTAGCTGTTTAGGTATGGAAACCTCAGTATGAATTTTATTTCCTTCATTATCAAATCTGAAACAAAATAGAGGCAGTAGTTAGCTTGTCATTACATACGTGTACGAGTGAATATTTAAGATGTATGAAAGTAAAACATACCTTTTTAGTAGGATACTGAAAACTATTGGTGCCTTTTCTATTGATAAAGTCTGTTTACACGTTCTTTTGTTTTTGTTATTACAGGAACACGTGTAATCCTCTAAAATTTCAGCTTTAAAGAGGTTGTTCACTGCTCCCTGGAGTGTTTTTAAGTGCACCGGAACTCTCAACTCTTGGAAATGTTGCATAGTTTCCGAATCAGATTTACATTTACTACAAATCACTGTAAAGAAGTAAAAATGAAACTTGTAACAGCGAGAATACCCCTTTACATTAAAACTCTTAAGTTCCCAAATCAACTCTACCAGTATATTTCATATAGCCACCAAATATCTGATGCCATGCGGTGGTTTCAGCTGAGGCCTGATCAAAGCTGTTTATCATAAAAGGGAGGAAGAGAAATTAATTCTGCATGTACAGACATAACTCTTAAGTTCAACTGAAATATGTTTAATTAATTACTCAGAGGATCTGAGGCCACGATGTTGCAGGAAGTCTTTTTCAATTTTCTCGCCCAGCCGTCTGAGGAACTCATGAGGGTCCTCTTGTTTTCCCCTCACTGCACGCCCAAATATATCTAAAGAAAACAAACAGGAACGGTTTCATTTTGATAGTTGGAAGCCAATTATGAATAGTAAAAGAGTGACTGTTTAGCAGTTGTAACAAATTCTTACTGTCGATTTGGTCAATGAGCCCATGTGGATTGACTGGGCTACCACTGTTTTGCAGTTGGCTTCTGATGACACACAACAGACATAATGTGCATAGGCAAGAGGGTTGAGGTTCTTCTTCAAGCATCTGCACTACAGGTGGTATGTGAAATAGAACCTGTAATGTAGAAAGAAATTTTTTTGAAAGATTGACAAACATAAATAACCACCTGACTTTTCATTTAAATCTCTTTGAATACTATACCTGCAGAACTGAATTCATGTAGCATGTGTTGCCACAGTTCTCCAGACCAACACCTGTGCCTCCCGTTCCCCATGTCATTGAAATTTTATCAGGGGGATACAACACTGTCTGGGGATGTGGTAGGTCAGCCCGAATGTTGTTTGGAACTAGTGGTTGCAGGACTGTAGTAAAGATTCAAAACAATTTTACTTTTGGTAAGGGGAATTATTTTTTTTTACCTGACCACATTTGTGATATTCCTTACCTAATCCTGATTTCTCAATCAGCTTTGTGCCATACTTGGCCCCTTGGGCTTTCGAATAGTGCCCCCCTGATGGTCTGGCATTGAGGCTCCTCCTCTGCCATACTTCGAATGGGACGTCGGGGCAGGGGTCCAACCGCCTTGGTGGGGGCGGGCCATTCTCAGCCTCATCATCATCGGGGTGCACCCTCTTCCAAAAGCTTCGTTGAGGCCTGTCCGGGAAGTCCATGTGCATGATGGCCCGCTCAGAGCTCTTAGCAGACCCCTTCAGATACCGTGATGGGCGACTAGCGTTGCCTCGTACCCAGTCCTGACCTTTCATTACGTGGAACCGAAGTTCCACAGCGTAATTGGTAAGGGGATTTTCGATGTTGGGGAGCACCATGCGCTGGGTGAACAATGACCACATAGGGTAAAACGGTAAGTGTTCTTTCCCTATGTAGTCAATAAACCCCCTCACACGCCATGGGTTGTGCGGGTACTTCCCCGCCTTTCGGCTTTCTTCCGCCAAGACAGATCGGACTTCCACGATGATGTCATTGAACAACGCGTGAAAAGGAGAATCCGTGTGTTGCCGCTCCCTTTGAAGTGGTCCGTCCTGTCCTCTTCCGGCATTTCAATGGGTAAGGCCCTCTCAGGTGGTACATCCTCATCCACCACTGCTAAAATATACCGGTCGTCCTCATAGAGGACCCAATCGTCCATCACAGTCACCTCATTGACATCAGCTCCGAGCCTGCGCAAAGGAAAAAGATGCAAGTTGCTTACGAATGTCTTAACACTCTACATTCCTGTGGCCTTTTTTTGCCAACACATCATGGACAAATAGCTTGTCTCTAACCAAAGGTCAAATCTGTCTCAAGTTTTTTTTTTTATATGTATTTTTTTTTCAAAACATTTTGTGTTTGAATTAAGAGACAATTTTTTACATAGGCTTAGGACAAGGCAATAGTCTATTGGATCTGGAGACAAAAATTGTCCTTACACCATGCAAAATTTCAATACTAAAAGCATTGTTGTTCAGCTTTAAGACTGAGTTTGTGATGTGATAGCAATAAACAATAAAGCCTCCAAACTTCAATGGACAACTTTGTTTGTGGCTCGAGTAAACTTCTGTCGTTTCGTAGGCCAGTAACAAATGTCCCAAGCAGTTTAGTGTGAAAATCGACAAAGCATTGTTCCTGTTGGAAAGGGGGAAAAAACTCACGCGAGACCTATTTCTCTGAAAGCGCCATCCACGAGGGGAGTGCGATACTCTGAATCGCACACTACCACCAGATGTGAGAGTAAGACCCGTGCTGCAGTCAGATCATCCGTCCGAGCAAGGAAAGCCATAGCGTGTTCGTACAACTTCTTGATGGGCCTGTACGAATCCGCCTTGGGCAGTAGCTCTCCCAGCTTTCCGTATAATGGCCTGCAGGAAGTGCGCATAACACCAGGCGACTATAGGAAATGTCACCACTCCCATCTCCTTGGCTCGCTTACAGGCTGTCAAGTACCCGATGAAATTTGGCATGTTGCAAGGAGCGGAGAGTATCGCGTTGGAGAAAGCTCTGCTCATATCGCAGACCCACACCTTGAAGGGTAGCTTCCCACCATAGTGAGTACTGAACCGCCTCAACCACAGCTCGATCTCATATTGGTAATGACAGCCTGAGATGAATTCGGAGACGGGGATTGGCGCTACGTCTTTATTCTTCATCACCAGTGCATACACGTAATTCCTGTCTTCTGTCCATTCCACCTGTAAAATTGGCATGAATAGACATCGGTCGCCCTGCCGCGCGCATAAGTCGGGACGGACCTCCTGACGCCTGCGCCTTAGGCAACCTCAGTGACACTGAGTCGGAGGGGCTGTCTAACGGTCAGGCGCTTTTGGGGAGAGATAGTGAACTCACCAGAACAGTCCACGTGACCGATGGGGACTTTCTCCGAGGCCGCCAGAGTTCTCATCGCTCTCCGCATGTTGGGAGTGCTGAAGGCAACCTGCAACGGCTTCTCACACAGAATGATGACTGACGCATTAAGGGGATCGTCGCCGCAGTACGTCTTGTTCAGTTCATCACAAGCCAGTGCCAGGTCTTCGGGTCCTCCGCAAGGTCCCCCTCAGCGAGAACAACGGAGTTGAGCCGCCTGCACATTCTAGCTGAAGGGACTCCGTCGAAGTTCCCGTTGGCCAGGTCCTGGCGGCCTCGCTCCGTGCTCGCCTTCCTCTCTTTCAGGAGGGTGCTCAGATCAGCAGGCCTTATGCCGGCTCTCAGCTTCTCGAAGCACGCCTCCTTCTCTGCCGTGCCCATTGGCTCCCTCGCAACGTGCGCACTGCTATGGGAATGTTTTCCTGTAACTGGAAATGCAGTAGAGGTTTCATTAATTATACGAAGAACAATAGGTTTAAGATCATTGTAAAGTGGAAAAAGTGACTTTATAACTTTTTCTTGATACTTGTTTCAGGAGTCTCACTTTATGGCTCAAAGTTTCTTCCTATTTCATCAACCCATACCCCAAAGGAGGGTAACTTTAACCAGAAAATGAACTCTGTCACACTCGTGCTGTACGCTTTTGACCAGCCCTGAACGCGAGAGTGCGAAATACGATGGCTCTCGACAAATAGCCTCAAATGTGCGAGAATCAGATCTGGGGCGGTCATAAAGCGGGACTGACACGTGGGTCGTGGCTACGGGACTCGCTGCGGGGATGCTGAGGCTGCTGCGCCGCGGCGCTCTTAGCAACAAAATGTAGGTTGAAGGAAACATTCGACAAACTCAAGAGTGTACTTAGCATACGTAAATGCAGCATGCCTAGCACGCACCTTCCTCCACCTGGACCCGGCCCTCCCGGCCACGGTGGTGGGCGAGCGCCTGCAGACCAGGGGGTAGGCAGCCAAACTTACTGCCATGTATCCGGGACACGACAAATTGCATACCCACAAGGCGTTTTGTGTTCTGTCGACAACCGAGGCGAACAGGTACGTGGTAGTCCTATCCGAAGAGCAAGATGTCGAGGCTGAGCTCCGAGCTGCGCTGCCCCACCAACATTCACCCCCCGCCAAGGGTCGTGGCGAGGATGTCCGAGTTCAGCAACTCGGTGACGACGGAGGTGGTATCACCCACCTCCAGTTATGATCTTCTCTTCCCGCGGTGGAACAGACTTCTGTCCGTTGACGAGCAACGGCCGGAGATTGATCGGCAAATCAAAATTTTGCTGCAATTAATCGACCAGAGGCACGGACACCCATCAACCACTCACCGTAAGAATTACAGCTTACATTTTCTCAATTACATGCTGGGACATCATTTCAATGTATATCTTGAAATTTTCAGGTCCAATTCTGCAGGACGAGGACTAGGACGAAGCGGAAAGGTGAAGGTGAGTAATTGAGCCAACAGTCATGTTTTTTTTTGTTTCATTTATTTATTTGTTTTTCGGCTGCCTTAAGAGCTAAGCTCTGATATGGGCTATACACTTGGACGGTATTGGATGACAGGAGCTTTCTTACAGTGCGGAACATCATTTGTATACCGTATTTCATGGTGGTAGGAAATAATCGTTGAATACAATCTTTTTGTCTGGTATTATTATGATGGACATTGGTGCCACAATTTAGCTCAATATTGTTGAGTATCAGGTTATTTTTAATTTTATAAATCAGCACTGAATTTGCAATTGTGATATGATACTCAAGTGGTGGTATACCATTTTTCTCATAAAGTCCAGCTGTTGGGTACCTCATATATAGATCAAATATTGCTTTCAGAGCTCTCTTTCGGAGTACATACATTACATCTTGATTGTTTTTGCATAGTAGAATATGCCAGTATAATCAGCAAAAGGGTACCTATTTTGTACTAAATTTAAATATCGTTAACATAAATTAAATACAATATAGGACCCAACACTGAATCTTGTGGGACACCACACGTAACATCTAGGAGGCAGCTTTCAACCAGGTCTATGACAACATACTGTTTCCTGTCTTTTAGGTGACTTTCCACCCATAGTAATGGTAGACCTCTTACACCTGCTTTCTTTATTTTTTCCAGCAAAAGTTGGTGGTTGACAGCGTACCAAGGGCTTTTTTTAATTAACAGTTCCACAGCAACCTTGCCTTCATCCAAGCTTCCTTTGAATTACTGTTATCATGTCTATACTGTTGCCGATAGGGTGCTAAATTTGCTTCTGAACCCATACTGATTATTCGATAAATATTCCTTTTTTCCAAGAAAGTTGACCAGTTGTATTTTATAACAGACTTCTAAGATCTTTGCAAGCGGTGACTGGGCGCTAATAGGTCTAAAGTTGCCGTTGTGCTGTTTATCTCCCGCTTTCATAGACTGGCATTTGAACAATTTAGTAAGTGAGCTCGCACAATTTTGTGCCAGGCGTTTTCGCAAAATATGCATTCTCACTATATATTCCAACAAGATGCAAATCCTTTCATTCAATTTCAATCCACCTCCAATCTAGTCTTCTTCTCTTTCTTTTCACTGCTCTTTAAAATTGAATTTGATTCTTTGCTATCAGGGGAGGCTGACCGCTCGGAATTAGATCCAGAGCTTGAGCTTGTCGAAGCAGACGGTGAGGATGGGGATCTGAGCGACGACAGTGGTGTCACTGGATTGACTGTTGGAGAGGTGTGACATGCCTCATCCATGTCTTCAAAGAAGCGGAATATTTTGACCGGCTCTCCACTGCACTTGTCACCAAGTTGATCTTTCACCTTGTTATACTGCTTTTTTAAATCTTTGTATTTCGCCTCACATTGTTTCCAAGTAAAATCCCAGAATGGGCTTTTCTTCTTCTCTTTCAGTTCATTAGCAACCCTCTCCCATTTCCTCTGGTTGCTCATAGCTTGGCTAGCAAATACAGTTTTTAGCTTATCGTGGCGAAGGTAAATCAGATGCTTCACCGCATCATCGTCCTTCCATTGAGCAGGAGAATCTGCAATAATTAAGATTACATCAGACCACAGTCACCTTCGCATAGTCAGCAAAGAGAGCTATGCAAAGCAGCATTTACCCTTTGTACTTGGACTGGGACGTGGACTGCTTGGACTGACATGCTCTTCTACTTCCATTTCATGGGATCCCATACGCCCTGAGGACTTCCTCTGTCTCGTCCACGAATAGTAGACTGCCAGCAGCTAAATCCAAAACAAAATGAATGAAATTAAATCACTGCCTGACCTTAGCTTGGTCAGAGATGAAGGCTAATTTCACGGTCATGTAACTTACGATCATCTTTGGCAAGCAATATAAGCTTGTCACCGTTTCGGACAATGTCTCCGTTCTCCGTCACGCACAAGGAGTGCGTGTGACACAAATTTTCCAAATTTTCCATTGTTATTAATTCAACTCGAACCGGCACAAAGAACCATACAACCCCAGTTTCCCGCGAAACCTGCTCGGGTGAGATTGCACCTTGCTCTTCGAGGAGGGTGAGATTCCACTCGATCGGGTGCTCTCCGAACAGTTCTCGGACACCCCACTCCGACCCACCCGAGTGCACCCGAAGTGTTTTCGGACGGCCTTCGGGTGGCGGAGTGCACTCGGAGGACGTTTCCGAACGCACCCCTGGGGTGCGTTCGAGAACTCCACCCTGGGGGAAGGTGGTAGTGGGGGTAGAGTGACGCGGAGGAAGGCTGGGTGCACCCGAGTTTCCGAACGGCCTCGAGCAGACCACGTGGGGAGACTTGTGTTTACAAACGGAGCTATGGACGCAAGAAAGAAGGTGATGGTGGCTATTGCCGTTGCTGCCGGAAAAAACTTGATTGACACCGTTATGCGAGTGAGGCAAGAGGAAGAAGATGATGATTTCGACGTTCATGCATTTGTTGTTCACACTCTTATGCAAGCGTTGCGGGGCAATAGGGTATCGCCGACACGCATAGGAGGTTATGTGGACCAAACTATTCCCAACATGCTCCCTAGTCAATTCCGGCAGCATTTTAGGATGCCCCCGCAAGTATTTCATGATGTGGAAAATTTTATGGGTCCAATTTTATCTAAAGAGTCAAATTTGGGGCGTTCAGTTGTTCCCGTGCGGAAGCAACTTCTGTCAACACTGTGGCTTTTGGCGACTCCAGACTCTTTTCGGTAATTATTTTGAGGGTACCTTATCCTAATTATTATTATTATCATTAAAAAAAAAACAAATCCTAAGTTGTTATATTTTGTATGTTTCAGTTCCGTCGGAGACAGATTCAACATGGGCAAAGCCTCTTGTAGCGACTGCTTCATGAGGGTTGTTAGCAGTCTCTGCAGAGTTTCTGGGAGGTTTATTAAGTGGCCAAATGACCAAGAGGTAGCCACAGGAAAGAGGAAATTCTTTTCTATAGCTCAATTGCCAAATGTAGTGGGCGCAATTGATGGATCCGATATTGAAATTAAAGCCCCCAAAGTAAGTAAATGTTGTTAGTGTTGTGTTATATAAATCTGTCTACAAAAACTCACGCTCTTGTTTTGCAGGTTGAGCCTCAAGCTTATATCAATAGAAAAAGAAGGAACACCATGACTCTGCAGGCAGTCTGTAACTCTGAACTGAACTTCATAGACTGCTTTAGTGGTTATCCTGGTAGTGTTGGGGACTTGCGAGTGCTAAGAAATTCACCACTTTGGTATAAAGTTAGGACTCAAGAAGCCACCATGTTTCCGGATAATGGATATATAATCGGAGATAAAATTTACCCAGTCCTACCATGGCTCATTCCAAGTTTTAAAGATCACGGTGCACTAACTGATGTGAGTACAATTACCATTTTGTGTTAAGCGCTCAATTAATGGAAAGTTCATGAAAAGTTTTACAACGTGTTAATGTTGCAGGCACAGAAAAATTTCAACAAGGTTCATGCCTCAACTCGGCAAGTTATAGAGCGGGCATTTGCTTTGTTGAAAGGCAGATTCCGAAGATTAAAATACTTAGACATGAATAGAGTGGACATGATTTCTTATGTCATACTGGCATGCTATGTTCTGCACAATATTTGCCTGAGTGGGCTACAAGATAACATAGAGGATTTAATAGAGGAGGGCCGAAATTTCATCAATATTAGAGGCAACCAAGAGGACGGTGATGGTGTGATGGCTGGGGGGCAAGAGGAGAATGGTATTGCAAAAAGAAATTATCTTGTTACAATTGTACCCAGAGTACTTAGGGCTTAAGTCTATTCTCAATGTTTGTAAATAAAAATGTGCTGTATGATGCTAGAACTAATTTATCAGGAATGTAAAGAGGAATTACCTCATCACAATTGTGCCAAGAGTTTTATAAGCTCATCCTTAGCAATTTTGTAAATAGGTTTTAAAACTAAAACGAGCCACAAGTGTAAGCAACTAGTAAATAGGAAATTATTAAATAGTAACACGTCAATCAAAGTTTTATACATTTTAATTATTAAAAATTTCATTTGGCACTAACATCACAGCATACACTGTAAAACCAAACGTGGTCTAGACCACACCACTGGTGCGGTCTAATGAGTGCCATTTTGACCGCATCAGTTGGTGTGGTCTAGACCACGTTTGGAGTGCTCTGGTGTGGTCTAGACCACGTTTGGAGTGCTCTTTTAATGCAATGACCACATCAAACGTGGTCTAGACCACACCAACTGATGCGGTCAAAATGGCACTCATTTGTCCGCATCAGTTGGTGTGGCCTAGACAACGTTTGGTTTTTCAGTGTACTTAATAAATGGATATCACAGGTTTCAGTCTTAAAGGAACATGCAGTAACAGATACCCAATGCGCCTAAGTGATTTATGGATAGTCACTGCATGTTCCTTTCAGACCGAACATGACTGACATTCCATCTATCACTTAGGCTGGGTCGTACACACCTTACAACTTATACATCATAGGAAACAATTTCACACAAAATACATAAACAACATCCTTGTACATTAAAGTAACATTGATGAGGAAAATTGAAAAAAATCAGGAACTGCAGACCTACTTTTGTAATATCAAAATAAAAATAAAAATGATACAGTAAAAATGTAATACCTAGTAATCTAATAAAACTGAGAAAGTACTTGAAATGAAAACAGAAAAACAACTGAGGACAAAACACATCACAGCACATTCCCTTTTATCACAAGTGGGGCCCAACTGACTTGCAGTACTGGTAATATGTTTTGTTCTCAGTTATTTTTCTGTTTTCATAACAGAAAAGGAACGGAACAAAGACACGATACCTTTGTAAAGCACATCAGCACCCCTCAACATTATAAAATTAATTCTTATAAAGATAGTTACAAAATAAAAAAAAAACAGAAAAACAACTGAGAACAAAACACATCACAGCACATTCCCTTTTATCACAAGTGGGGCCCAACTGACTTGCAGTACTGGTAATATGTTTTGTTCTCTGTTATTTTTCTGTTTTCATAACAGAAAAGGAACGGAACAAAGACACGTTACCTTTGTGATGCACATCAGCACCCCTCAACATTATAAAATTAATTCTTATAAAGATAGCTAAAAAATAAAAAAGAACGCAAAAAATAAAACAGGACAAAACACATCACATTCCCTCAAAATTTAGACAGTACATTCCTGGCATCTATTTATCAGCTTAGAATTTAGCAATAAGTTGCGCCATCATGTCTTTGAATGCATCAACAGCCTCCTTCTGCATTTTAAGGTTTTCCTTGTGGCGTCTCTCAGCAGCCTCCATTTTTTCATCTTGTTTAGAGTTGATGCTGTCCATCAACGTGTCCAGCTTCTTCTCCAGTTTACTTTTCTTTGGCTTCGGTTCACTGCCTGATGAGTCTCCATCACTGTTGCTTGATGAACCAGATGCCTCAAGATTGCTCACTACTGATACAGGTTTGACTGTTGGACTGTTTTTAGATACATCATCCATATCTTCAAAAAAACGGAAGGCATCTGCTGGGGAACCACTGCACTTATCGGACATATTGTCCTTCTTTTTATTATATTTTTCGACCAAATCCTTCCACTTACTCTCGCACTGTACTGAGGAGAAATTCCAGTTAATACTGGTGGGATTCTCCGCTCTCAGCCTCTCAGAAAGCTTAGTCCACTTCTTCGAGTTTGAGAGCGCAGTGCTCCCAAACAAATCCTTTAGCTCCACTTTCCGCTGGTGAATTAGAAATTTCACTGCTTCGTCATCATGCCACTTCTTGGCCGCTTTAAAAGGGGTCTCACTGACGAGCGGTTCTGTTGGAAAATAAGTAATATTGATTCAGTGGACAAATCAAAATCTGTAGTCAAAACAGACAAGTTCCTCAAAGAAGATAACCTACCTCCCAAATCCATATTATCTCCGCTCGTTAGCATCGGATAGATGCGGCGAATATCGTCGCTCTCCGGCAGGTAAACAATGGACGATTCAGTCTCTGAAAATCGCAAAACATCATAGAAATATTGTAATCATAACCTATGAGAACAATGAATGATGATGAAATCACCCACTTACCAGATGTTCGAACGAGAAAACCCAATAAATTTGGGTTATTCTCGTCCCTAAGCGGCTGTTGCCGCTCGTCGGTGCACAGGATGTGAGAAGATGGGTCAAAAACTGACATATTTGGTGAATTCATTTTAACTCTGTAGAACTTTGTTTCTTTAGTTGCTCCTTACAAACTCCCGCCAAATCCACGCGTCCCCCGACTCACCCACCTCATCGAGTCGGGTGTAGTTCTCCCCGATCGGGTGCACCCGAAGGCGTTTTCGAACGGCACACCCGAGCGTCCCCGGGTGCACCCGAAGAGTTTTCGAACGGCCTGGGGGGAGCCGGGTGCACCCGGGGAGAGTTCTCGAACGCACTCCTGCGTGGGCCTACCCCGGGTGCGGTCCAAAACCTGCTCACAGAGCTCACAGAGCTCACGCTCACGAAGAGCGGTCCGAAATGTTGTCGTGCAGATAGCGCTCGTCATTTCGGACCGCCTGTGAGCGATTTCCTACGATTTCCGGCTGTTGTTGACAACTACATAACCTCTTGCTCACATAGATAATTTAGAAATGAACGAATTTTCAAAATTAGCATTACTTCAAGTCGTTAAAACGGCTTTAGATAGGCTAGATAGTTCATCAGATGAAGAAGATCTGGAAACGCTACAAAAATCAATGTTTAGTTCGTCATCGAGCAGCGAGGATGATTTAGAACAAGTCAGAAAGGCCGCTTTAGCCGCGTTACTCGGCGAATTGAGAGGTCCACAGATAAAGAGGCCCCGTATAGAGGGCTTTGTTGAAAATACTATTCCCAGATACTCTCCTGAGGAGTTTAAGTCCCATTTCAGGTTTGTATCGACAGTCATTATTTGCACGGCTTCTGCCACATGTGAACACTCGCACACTTGCTGATGTTTTTCTTTTCTATTCTTTTATTTGACTAGATTATATCCTGCAACATTTGAGTACGTATTAGAGCTTCTAGAGCCCCGTCTGAGTAGGCAGGGACAAACAGGGCGGCCCCAGACACCAGCTCGGACTCAGCTACTGATGGCCTTGTGGATGATGGCCACTCCGGATTGCTACAGGTACTGACTTTGTTACTTTGTTACTCTTTGTTACTTTGTTACTCTTTGTTACTTTGTTACTCTTTGTTACTTTGTTACTCTTTGTTACTGTTCACTTGTCCCAATCCTTAAGTACTCGGAGTGAAAAATATACTTGCGTTTTACCAGATCTGTTAGCACAAAGTTTAATGTCGGGAAGGCTACCAGCATCCGCATTATGCGCAGAGTGGCAAAGGCCCTTCATGAAATTGCGCCCCGCTTTATCCAGTGGCCACAGGGTGAACGGGCGGCTGAGGTCATGTCAGCTTTCGAGCGGAACAGTGCTTTCCCAGGAGTGATAGGAGCCATTGATGGGACACATGTTGAGATCTTGAATCCACCTGATGATGTTCACCAAGCGTATGTGAACAGGAAGGGTTATCCTTCCATCCAACTGCAGGTGCTAAGAAAAACATTTTTACCTTTTCAAGTTTGAAACCTTCTTGTTGTTTCATGTCGTTATCATTTCTTTTCATTTTGCAGGCTGTTTGTACTCATGATTTAATATTTACGAGTGTTTATGCTGGTCATGCAGGGTCAGTGCATGATGCAAGAGTGTTTAGACTCTCCCCAGTGGCTCAATTTGTGGGGAATCCTAATATTTACTTTCCCAATGACTCACACATTGTTGGAGATGCGGCGTACGGTATTCACCCGCACATTATGGTGCCATTCAAAGATAACCATCATTTGTCAGCCAGACAAAAAAATTTCAACTATTGTTTGTCATCAGCTAGAGTCTCAATTGAAAGGGCGTTTGGTCTTTGGAAGGCAAGGTGGAGGAGTGTCCTAGATTGTTTGCCTATGGTCAAGATTGAAAAAATACCAGAGTATTTAGTGGCAACAATGGTTCTCCACAATATATGTATCATGAGGGATGATATGGTAGAATTTGAGCCTCTACCATTGGAAGGTGATTGTGGCATCTTAGTTGCTGGTCATGCGATTGAAGGTGGATTCAAAAGACAGCGGCTAATGAATAACCTTATCATGAGAGATAACTGAATGCAGGTATCATGATGTGAAATATGGAGTGCTAATAATTGTATTAAGTTTATTAGTAATTCCAAAAAAAATTACTTTACAAAACATGAAATATAAAAAGTATGTCTTGAAATGCTTGAAGTACATTTAGACCTATACCAAACTTAAACATTAACACAAGCACAATGGCAAAATATCACAGCCCAAGTTCAAAGGGTGACTAGACCTAGAGATACATGGCACATAAACGAAACTGTAACAGCACAATCAGACAGCATTGGCACTCCCAGATCATTACAGCTTTGTCTATGTGCCAGTAACTCTTAGGTCTGAGCTACAGCAAACGACTAAGCCAATATGATCATGGACGCCAGATATTTCTGTGATAGTGCTTAATTGAAAAATATGCCCGTCCCTCTGGTATTTTTTTTTCACAAAAAATACAGTGAAAGCCGGCTGAAGCATTGGAAGAAATTGAGATCACATCTTCCTATGATTATTGTACTGAAGATTCTCCTTTGCTAGTATCTTAATGTGATGCCAGTATATGACTGTTTACATCACATTATGAGCTAGACAGATTCTTCAGCGCAATAACAAGGCACATGATCACAATTGCCAACAACGCTTTAAACGACTTTCACTGTATACGGGACGGGCCAACTAGTTTCTTACAACATCTGTCTTATTAAATGCATAAGAGTAAAATGAACACGTAGGTACTTAATAATAGAAGAGAGATCATCTTAGGATGCCTTCAGCAAAAATAAAAGGCTAGTAGCGATGAGCTCCATTCACATTAATACTATAGGTAATAAAGACAAAATATCACAGCCCAAGCTCATTGGGTGACTCAACCTAAAGATACATGGGACATAGGCAAAACTGCAAAAGCACAATCACGCAGCATGGCATTCCAAGTACATTACAGTTTTGTCTATGAGCATGTAACTCTAGGTTTGAGTTACAGCAAACGACAAAGCCAATGAACTTGGATTGCGGACATTGCTGTGATGCTTCATTGCAGACTTATTTCTTTGGACATTCGTCTAAGTAAAGGCAATAGAAAAAAACATTTGCACTTTGAACGCCTTGTACAACAATAAAAGGCTGGGAGCAAAGAGCTCCAAAATTAATAATACTAGAGGTCATAAAGACAAAATATCACGACCCAAGTTCATTGGGTGAAACGAACAAAAGATACATGGCACAAAGACAAAACTGCAACGTCACAATCAGACAGCATTGGCGTTCCAAGGTCATGACAGCTTTAACTAAGTGCAAGTAACTTTTGTAAGTTACAGCAAAAGACAAAGCCAATGAACTTGGACTGCAAGTGTTGTCTCTTTACATCATGGATAAAAAGTAGAATTAGAAAAAAACAACTTAACAAAACTTCATTTTAGCTAGGACTAATTGGCAATTTTTTTGCCAGTAATGGCCTCAGTCATTTTCTTCATCATTTCCATTGTTTCCTTATGCATCTTTTCCTTGAGGCTGTTTCTCTCCATTTGCTGTTTCTGAAAGGCCGCCTCTTTAGCCTCCTTCTCCACCCTCTTTACCTCCTCCCTCTCTTTCCTTTCCCTCCTCAGCTCATCCACAAATCTCTCCAAAAGAACCTCTGCTCGGGCCTTTTTGGCGACTGGTGGTGAGTCCGAAGAGGGAGCAGAAGGGCCAGGGCCAGGGCCAGATTCCGTTGCCAGGGCTTTTGGCTCGGCCCACCCACTCTTGCCAAACATTTCATCCATCCTCTGCAATATAGAATTGTGGATACTATTATAAAGAAATTTCTGGCATTTACATGATGGCTTGTTTCATATGATTACACTACAGTACTGACCTTAAAGTATGGCCACGTTTTTCTATTGTTGCCAGATACACCATTGTGATCAATGATGCCTTTATACGTCTTTTTGAGCGAGGCTAGTTTTGACTGGCACTGCTCGCCTTTTGGTGACTTCCCACTTTTTGGCTTCACCTCCTCAGCGATGCTATGCCATATTTTTTTGTGGGTTTTCTTCCCCGCTGAAAACTGTTCCATATTCTCCTCATACAAAGAGAGGAGAAGATATATTATGTCGGTGGTCCACAAAAAGATGGAATTTTGGGCTCCCTCCTGGACCTCCTGGACCTCCTGGACCTCCTGTGCCTCTCTGG
This sequence comes from Stenchaetothrips biformis, assembly GCA_030522485.1. Lineage (NCBI taxonomy): Eukaryota > Metazoa > Arthropoda > Insecta > Thysanoptera > Thripidae > Stenchaetothrips > Stenchaetothrips biformis. Next base: position 15,873,831 of record CM060088.1, read on the forward strand.
AGGGTGCCTGTGCATCTTCTGTGGCAGCTTCTGCTTCAGCTACAGAGAATCAAACAAAGTCTTTAAGTGCTGATTACCAACACAATCAAGATGAATGAACCATGTAAAAATGCTTACCTGCATCAGCTGCAGCGGCAATTGCTTCCGCCCTTTTTGAGTATTCTTGGTTAACTAATGCCACAAGAAACGTATTGTCTATCAAAGAAGGAAAAAATAAAAGAAGTGTAAATGAAAAGGAAGGCCAAACAAAGCACAGAATTGAAAGTAGCCAAGAGACTAACCTGCCATTGCTCTTTGATAGTCAGCATCGCTGACTGTTAAGCACACATCCATATTCGTTGTGGTGTCAAACACCGTAAAGAACGGCATCTTTACTGCAGAACAGTTACAGAAACATATTAGAAGGTTCCCAGACGCTCTGAAGAGTGTTTCAACAACTAATATTCGTTAACTAGGACATACCTCTTCTCCACTCTCTTAGTCTCCTTGTCTTGCCTTTGTGCTTTTGGCGCGCAAATGCTGTTGTGCTCACGCCGCCCACGGGTTGGAGGTGGGGCGCCGTGAGCAGTCGTGAGAGCGGGCAGTGTGACGTCATATGTCTCGCGAGCGCTCGCTCACGGTCGTTTCGGACCGACCGTGAGGGCGCTGACAGCGCTGTGAGCAAGTTTTGGACCGCACCCCCCCTCTCTTTTGCCGCTCCCTTCCTCACCCTCCTCACCCGCCCTCGGTTACTCCCCGCCCGCCCCAACGGCGCGCTTATTTGAAAAGCTTGATTACTGACACATCGAATTTAAAGAGAAATTTCACTGTTTTTTGAGGGGAAAAACATGGAAAAACATTGTTTAACTTAAGATGTGAGTTTACTTATCATCGTAAAAACATTTACCCTGTTAAAAAAAGTACAACATTTTTAAATTCTAAAAATTACATATCTGAAACACTAGCAAAGTTTGGAAACATAAAATCTATGACAATTTCAAATAAGAAACAAAGAAACACTTCTTACAACAATTACAAAGTTATTAAAAATCTGGAATATGGAATGCAGGCGCATCAGAATCGCCTTCAGCGAAAAAGAATTCCTCTTGCTCTACTTGTCGTTGTTCTCCCTCTTCCATATTGGCTGATTGATAGGCCGCATTAGTGCCTAAACATAGCAAAAATAATGAAAAAAATTCCAATGCTAACGCATTGCATGGTGTTCCGGTGTAGAGCATTGCATCTTATTTTTGTTGAATGTGTTGGAAAAATAAGTTCAGCTATTCGCTACAGTGTTCTACAAAATTTTATTCCTTTTTAAGGTTGTGTTTTATTCCATAAAACTGAAATAAGTACATAGTGATTTGAATAATTGGTTTGGTCTGTATTTTAAGAGTTCTCTGCCTGAAGATTTTTGATTACAATTTTTAGTTTTCTTTTGTGGAAGGCGGTTTAATTGACTAAATGTGTTGTGATTGGTTGTGGTACTCATTTGCTACTGAACTCAGTAACATAGGCGTCTTTTCGTTCCCCTACCACGGTAGCTCCTGGTAGGGCACGTGACGTCACAAACAGACACAAGCAGCAAACACAAACGAAAACAGGTGGTGTAGTGTCGTCTGCTCCCATCCTCTGAAATGGCGCGACCCATACAAAGGAGTTGATTGTATGAATTGCCGAAATGGACTCAAAGAAACTTGCTGTGGTTGCTGCCGTCCTTTTGGAGGAGTTTGACGATGACGATGATACTGTAGCACTCATGGGAATGCAACGATGTGATTCTAACTCTGTGGCATTGACTTTAGTGAAAGAAAGAAATAAACATTTCAGGTTAGGCCAGTTATACAAACATGATTTAAATTGGATTGATCGTTATTTGGACACGGACTTCCACCGACGGTTTAGGTGTGTATCATGCTATTTACCTCAGATACATGATTCCAATCTGTCTCTTGAAATCTTTGTAATTTCATTTCTTTTGCCTGCTTCCACAGGATGAAGAAGGAAACCTACCGAACTCTTGTGGAGGTAATTCGGCCACATTACCCTATAAAAGAGCGTCGGGGTGATGCTTTATTGGTCGACGTGGAACGAGCAGTCCTCATGACTCTTCACTACTTAGGCCAAGAAGTGGCCATGGACTATGTGGGTGACAAGTATGGTTTCTCCGTGTCAACAGTACACAAAGAAGTCCACAGGATAGTTTCAATTTTGTGCAGTTTGAGTAACACTTTCATTGTGTGGCCCTCTGAAAACGAGAGCCATGTAGTGCAACATCAATTCTTTGAAAGGGCTGGTTTCCCAGGTGTCCTAGGTGCCATTGACGGTTGTCATATAGAAGTACTGGCTCCTGCTGCCGATCAGGATTCCTACACTGATCGGAAATGTGATCATTCTATTATTTTGCAAGGGGTGTGCACAGCATCAAAAATATTTACAAATGTGTCAATTGGAACTCCAGGATCCAGGAATGATTGCCGTGCACTGGCCTTTTCCAGTTTGTTTAGAAAGGTAACTGCCGATGGCCATAGAAGCCTTTTCTACATGGATAACTATCATCTTGTCGGAGACAAAGCGTACCCCAATCGCTCCTGGCTTCTAGCCCCCTTCAAGAACTACGGTAATTTGACAAGAATACAAAGGAGGTACAACTATAGACACAGTAGTACTAGAGTGGTCATTGAACATACGTTTGGACTTTTAAAAGGGCGCTGGCGCCGTCTCCTGTTTTTAACACTCAAAGATGTCGCCCAAGATTCAAATTTCGTTTTGGCAGCATGTGTTTTACACAACTTTTGTTATTTGCAAAACGGCAATGTAATTCAGGAAATGGCTGAGAATGTTAGGATGCTTAATGCAAATGCATTAGGTGGAGTAGCTGATGAAGAAAGTAAACGGATTGGAAATGCTAAGAGGGATGTAATATGTAGAGCGTTTTGAGTTTGGTAAACAGCTTCAGTGGCTAAAATTGTTCGTAATGTCATAAGTGAATTGTCTCATTCGCAATAATAAAATACAGTTGTGTTTCAAATTTTGGTTTTATTGCTACAACTGAATTTAACTAACTCAGAAAACAAATTAAACAAAAAATCCGTAAGTGCTACAACATTGAAGAGGAACATAAACTTGATTGGTAAAAATTATAGATATAGCAAAGACATCACAACATTTCACAGCCCACGTTCATTGGAAGACTAGACCCAGAATTACACAACACATGACCTAACTGCAACTACACTACCCCGCATTGGCATTCCAAGTGCTTTGCAGCTCTGTCAATGTGCTTGTAATTCTGGGCACATAACAAAGGCAACGAACTTGGACTGCTGATGCAGTGATATGCATGTGCAGTCTAAAATATAACACAACACAATAAGAAAGTGTGTAAAAGAAATACATATGAGGCAAAATATCACAGCAATTCACAGGCAAAGTTTGTTTGAAGACTAGACACAGTTACATGACACAACACAAAGGTACAATAACACTTTCCTCACAGCATTGGCATTCCAAGTTCATTGTAGCTTTGTCCATGTGCAAGTAACTGTGAGCACATTAACTAAGCAAACAAACTTTGACTGCTGATGCTTTGAGGATTGCAACATAAAATTTAAGAAGTAATAGGATCTAAAACCCTCACTTATACATCTAAACATAACATAAAAATAAAGTAATAATAGCTGTTAAAAACACAGGAATAAATGTTGGCTCCTCGCCATTTTTGATAATGAGATTTATTTGTGTTTCTTCCGCTTTGGCTCCTCGTCAGAAGAGTCACTTTCTGAAGAGGAACTCTCTTCAGAGCATGACTTATTCTTTTCAGCTGCTCCTTTCTTCTTTGTTTTCTTCTTCAAGTTCAAGTTCAAGTTAGCGGATAGCACAGCAATTAGATCTTTCTTACGCTTGTCGTCTTTTTTCGCCTTCTTGCGCAGAAATTCCAGCTGTTCTTCATGCTGGCGGTTCTTTTCCTCCGCCTCTTCTTGCAGAAACTTCAAGATGTCCACATTGCTTACTTTCGTCTTTGGTTTGCTGCTCGTTTGAACTTTGAGGAATGGGGATGAGCTATCATCCTTCTGTTCCTCCTCCTCCTCATCCTTTTCCTCGTCCTCCTCAAGTGCTTTCGCTGACGGACTGGCAGTGGCCATGGAGTCTACTAGATTCTTGGGCACAGCCTTCGCCTTGTCTTTAACAATGTCATGAATACCATCAAAGTAAGATGGTTTCTTGACATGCGCTCCTCCAGAGTTTTTAGGGCCAGCAGCAGCTAAGACAGTCAGCGTTGTCGACTCCATATTCCTCCACTTTTGAGAGCAGACTGTGGCTGCGTTTCTTTCTCCAAAGCTATACTTATTCATCATTATCTGAGCAATCTCCTCCCACACTTTCTTCTTGGTAGTTCTTTTGTCAGAGAACAGCTTTTGGTATTTGTCACTCCCAACCAGCTCGATCAGCTCATCCCTTGCCTGCAGATCGAGGGCTGAGGGTTTGCCACTGTTCTTCAGCCAAATTTCTTCTTTGATTGGTTCTGGTTCATTCGATGAAGCAGCAGAGGCGCTTTCTCCATTCACTGCAGTCCCCACAACCTCTGAATTGATCACTCCTGGTAGGTGCCCCAGGTGTGAAATAACAACTGGAGCCTCTTCCATTGGCAATTCAATGGTACAATTTTCTGCAGAACAAATAAATACAGAAGTTAGGAACTGAAAGTACAACAAAGGATCACTACGAGGTCCTCACCTAACCACAACTACATCACTACACTTACCTAAGATATCATATATGAAGAAGCCACCGTTGCTTCCTGCTATAAGATGCCCCTCCGGACTCGTATATAGCCGATGCTGATCTACAGTAATATTAATAGACATCTTAAATACTCAATCTTTTCTCTCTTCTCTCTTCTCTCTTCGCCTCTTTCGCGCCAATTTCCCTACCACAAACAGTCAAGAAACCTCCGGGAGATAGTAGGGCGTTCGCTCCCACCACGCTATCGCGGTTGAGCTCGTGACGTCACAAACAGAAACGAAAAGACGATCGGTACCCTGTGGTAGGGGAACGAAAACACGCCTCATGTATTGGTGGACGAGGTGTGGGAGCGTAAAATATCGTTCGATGATGTCGTTCAAGCGATTCCCACTGCGCTTGACTGCTTTGATGTTTTATTCTGTGTTGAACAGTTTCAATATTTGAATTTCGCACCGTCTGCTTAGTCTTTGTTGTGCGGTCAGTCGTTCCCATGGGAATAATTTCTTCACTTTTTTCATGTTTTTCGCATTTGAGCGTAACGTACATAAGTTTGTACGTATGTAATGAGTCCAAAGTTTTAATTTTTCTGTGACACACATTTTCTCTGTGCAGCGTTTCTGGAAAATGTGAACGGATGAGGGTGTTTCATTGTTGCCAATTTATGTTTTAGTCGTTTACGTTAAATTCTTACGATAAATTTTTGTAATTTTCAGCAGTTTTTATTTGATTATGATAACGAGTAATTTGGCGGGAACCGTTTTTCGATCAAAGATGTAAGGAATAAAAAAAAGAATCTGAGCCGTCAAAAACAATAAGGGTCCTCCTTCGTCGGAACCCCTAAAAATTAGATTGCTGCAATCTAAATTGTTATGAGAGACTTCGAGCAGCCAAATTGAGCAGGTGACTTACCTATCAGCTCAAGGACGCTCCTGGGGAACTCGTAATCCAAGCAGCACTTTCCCAGCCGACGCAGGCCGGCCCTGATGGTTAGGATCGCGTTGAGGAGCGGGTCCTTCATCCTGTTTCGGTGGCTGTCCTTTACGATCTTCATGATGCTGAAGACCCGCTCCACTTCCGCGTTCGACCAGGGAAGTACCAGGAGGAGGATAGCCAGGCCGGCGAGTTCTTTGAAGACCGGCTCGCCGACCGCGTCCTTGTAGTCGGCTACCTCGGCCCACAGGGCGACGGCGTCGTCCTTGTTGTCCCAGTCGATCAGCGTAAGCTTCCTCCACTGGAACTCAAGGGCCGCGTGGTCGGCCTCGGGGATGGCCATCAGCGTCGCCAAAGGGAGTATTGACGGCTTGACGGCCCTGAGGCAGCACGCCGGGGCCGAGGGGGAATTCACTACCTAAAATGCTCAACCAACCATTACCTTTTTCAAAGTATTACATCTATTACACCTATTACGTCTTCTATTACGGACCTTCAATTTTGACCCACAATGTCGCGTATTTCAAACGTTGTACGGTTTTAAGATTCAATAATGAGTTTCTCTTATTGGGAGCCGTAACAGTCACCGTAATACTGAACGTTAAGACCGAAAAACTAAAGAAAATTTAACTTCATGGCAAGAAAAGTAAAAACATGTCACTAAATTTTCCTGCCAACTGCTCATTTAAACAATTACATTACAGAACTATTACAGATCAATTACACACCGGACAACCAACCATTACCAGAGTGAATTCCCCCTCGGCGGGGGCGAGCAGCCGCACCATCCGCAGGGTCTCGATGTTGGACGGAAGGCGGGCCTGAAGCTGCTCGACAAGTGTGCAAGCAAACTCCACGCAGGTGCGGCGTAGCTCGGCCTCCTTCTCCTTCTCCCTCTGGTCGTGTGCGTCCTTTGGCGGTGGCTTCTGCCGACGGACTGCGGCTTGCACCGCGCCCTTCACCTTCAGCTCGAACGCCTGCTCCAAATTCAGGTTGGGGCGAAGGTAGCGCACTCATAAAAGCTTACGGTGAATTTCACTGTAAGCTACGGCGAACCCTGCAGCACTGTAGCTTACGGTGAATTTCACTGTAAGCTACGGTGAATATCACTGTAAGGTACGGTAAATGTCGCTGTAAGCCACGGTCATGCACCCTGATTCACCGTAGCCAACGGTGACATTTACCGTACATTACAGTGATATTCACCGTAGCTTACAGTTAAATTCACCGTAAGCTACAGTGCTGCAGGGTTCGCCGTAGCTTACAGTGAAATTCACCGTAAGCTTTTATTAGTGCGGCGCACGTTGACGGTGAGCAGATCGTGCCTGCAGTCCGTCACAAGTTTTTGGGCCAGCGTGGTGATGAGGTGGATCAGTTCGTCCAGGAGCAGCGTCGGGTCAGCTGACTGCGCCTGGAAGATTTTGTTCACACGCTGGCACTCGCGCAGGTACGGCTTCGAGTACGCCAGAATGACTCTATTTGTCTCGTCACAGTACAGTTCATAGAGGCACTCCGCCGTGTAACACTTTTCCTTCTGCGCACTCTGCCGGAAGTGCTCACGCAACGCCTCCAATTGGTCCAGAACGCGCGTCGAGAACACCTCCACCGATAGCCAGCGGGTCGGTACGACGCGCGTGATTTTCAGCGGCTCAACCCCATCGTGCATGGCGGCGTATATCTTCTTGTAATTATTTTGCCGCTGGGTTGACCGCGCAAATCACGCGTACGTCTGGCTGATCAAGAACTCAAGGTGTCCCGGCAGGGTCGATGTGGCCTCGGACACGGCCAGCTGCACCGAGTGGCACACGCACCGCACCAGGATGAGGTGCGGCACCTCTCTCTTGAGAAGGGCGTGCACGCCGCCATCGTGCCCGGTGTTGACAGATGCATTGTCACACCCAATGCCCCGCATTTTCTGTAGGTCAAGCCCGAAGTGCGCGACGACGGGATCTTGCTTGGTCGGGCCGTGCGGCGTGGGCTGTAGTGCAGCGGGCTGCGGTTGACGTGGCTCTGTGAGCTGCATAAGGTGGTAGTGATGTAGAGCCACGCTACGCGCTGGCCTTTATGTTGCACAATTAATTTCTTTGTACAATTTTTGTACGTGCTCTCACACTAACGCGATTTTGCGCATACGTGCTTTTTGTTCAAATTTGTACGAAAAAGTTCTCATGTTGCTAATTGCGTAAGACCACGTACAAAATTGTACAAATACATTCAGTGTGTGGGTCCTTTATTGAAACCTTCAGCACGGTTTGAATGTGCCGCGCCGCTCCCAGGGCAGCCAACAAGAGGGCGCGTAGTAGCACGCAGTGCTCACACTAAATGTTTTTGTACAAATTTTGTACGATACATCACAGTTTTTCAGCAGATGAACTTTTCGTAAATTGTACGATATTTTGTATAAAAATGGGGAAATTTGTGCATATTTTCGTACGAAAATTGTACGAAAACACTGTAAAACCAAACGTGGTCTAGACCACACCACTAGTGCGGTCAAAGGAGTGCCCTTTTTGGTGGTGTGGTCTAGACCACGTTTGGAGTGCTCTGGTGTGGTCTAGACCACGTTTGGGGGTGCTCTTTCAATGCAATGACCACACCAACTGATGCGGGCAAAATGGCACTCATTTGACCGCATCAGTTGGTGTGGTCTAGACCACGTTTGGTTATTCAGTGAAGGTTATCTGCCCCAAAAACTGTGATGTCTCGTACAAAATTGTACATAACATTTAGTGTGGCTGCCAGGTGCGGAGTCCGTGTCACCTCGCGGCCTGACTTTACATGACACGTACACACTAATGCGCCTATGTTATTGTATGGGCGGGGTGGCCGCAAATTAGAGTGCACTTGCCACGTGCACACTTATTTAAAGTAGACGATGGGAAGCGTCAATCCTCATGTTGACTCTCTAGAAGAGTCAACTATTTACACTCTCGAGTTTGCAGCAGAGACTCCAATCGGGTAACGAAACGCGGGTATACTGGCCGGGTGTCGGCCGGTGCTGGTGTGGTGGGGGAAGCTGGGCCGTGAGCCGAACTCTGGAGGCAGCGGTCGGCTAGCATACCCGCAATTACCCGCACAGCACGCAAGCGTGCTTTCTTGCCTACTTACAGGGTGGGCGGCGGCGCGCGGGCATCTCCAGACTTGCGGGTAAGCGTCACCCGCAGAGTCTCGTGCGGGCTACGCCGTCCGGCTCGGGTCGGGTCGGGTATACGTGTCGCGGGGCGGGCTGAGTCTGGATCTTGCGCCGCTGCCGTGCGGGTATATTTTTCGGCCACTTCGTTACCCGATTGGAGTCTCTGGTTTGCAGGGTAGACAAGGGAGACACTACGTGTTGATGAACGATGTATTTGAGCAAAAAGAACTAGAGTACAGAATGATACAGTTGGATGGATCATAGCGGACCAACCGGAATAGACTTACAAAACTAAGAACTACATTACGAGGCAGTGAGTGTACCTTTAGGTATCCGAATGGACGGCCTCAGAGTAGGGTTGTTAAAACCTTTGTAAAACCAAACGTGGCCTACTCCGCACCCCTGTTTGCATGGAATTGCATGGAATGACCACACCAAACGTGGTCTACCCACCCATCCCTAACCTAACCACACCATCTGATGGGTCAAAAAGGCACTCATTTGACCGCATCAGTTGGTGCGGAGTGACCACGTTTGGTTTTTCAGTGTTGGGGTAATTTTGGGACAAGAATTGACTTTTGAGAACTCCTGTGGAAACACACTTGGGAATAATCGCTAAGAATCAAACCTTCTGGCGGCCACATGTACATGTCCTCCTTCAGATCTCCATTGAGGAAGGCATTCAGTACATCTAGCTGGTGTATTAACATATTCTCCTGGTTAGCTAAAGAAATAAATATTCTGACAGTGGTTAAGTTGACAACTGGGACATAAATGTCATAAAAATCAAAACCAGGATACCAAATATTATTTTTACAATCAGAACATTACGTGTAGTATATGAGGAGTCCCATCATGTCAAATTCTGTCCATGAAACAGCTGTCCCATTTATACCCCGTGTCTCAAAATGATTTAACAAAGCAGTGTTTGACCATGACTTTACGGAAGAGTTTTTCCTGCACTATGATGACGTCTTTGATTGTGGAGTTGTAAAGGTCCACCTCTTTGGGACAAGAGGCCACTTCCTTTGTGTTCAGGACTGTGACGTCTCCTGACTGGTCAGTGCAGTCATACCCTTGCACCCAAGCTCCCTTTGCCACCCTAACTGACACTAGATTCAATGTCTATTTCCATCTGAGGTGTCACTGTCATTGGAAGACGATGGTTTCAAGACGATCTCGTCAGGTGGCAGCTTTATAGTTTGAATCCACCGGTTGCAGGTGAACTTTGTTGCCGCCGGCCACTTTGGTCACGAAAGTTGCGGCCTCGAAGCGCGCCGGGTAGTCGTTGGCGCCCTCTACCGGCAGCACGCGGAACTTGTGCAGAACACCGGTCAGACCGGCCTTCATCTGCATCATGGCGAAGCGCAGGCCTGCAGGGGCAACAGAAAAACGATGTAAGGCTGAGGGACAAGTTGGTACCGTCCCCACACAAATAAACTCCTACAAAAAACTGCTCTTCGTGATAATAAGAAAACGGCGGCTTCGCCGCCTGCTTAGGATTTTTTTTTTTTTTTTGATATTACAAACCTTAATGTTTGTATTTCAAACTATTTCCTTCGTAGGCTGCGAAGCCGCCGTTTCCGTTGTATAACTAAAAGCAGTTCTTTGTGGGGTTTTAAGTGTCTACACTGTAAATGTCCTTCACAGCAACCTTTTAACAGAAGATTTAGTGCAAACCTAATTACAGATGAAATTAGCTTGCAAAAAGGATGATTTCAGCCGTAATTACCAAGATTTCTTTGTCCGTACCTTGCGAATGATTTTGTTTGGACGTTATGGACACAAAAACGTTTGAATTGCGGATTAAATCATCTACATTACAATCTAAATCCATTCCTAATTGTGTTTGCACAAAATTGTTTGTATTACGGATACTTGCTGCCCGCAAGTTCAAAGCGTAATTTAGTGAGTCACACTGGTAATTCAACAAATGTGGCGTCATATTCGATAGAATGTGAATTTTGTCACGTCCGTGAATACGATGTCATATTCGTTTGAACGTAACACGGCCGTAAAATTAGGGTGTCACATTCGTTTGAAAGTGTGTCAACATTCACACGAATGTGACGTCATATTCAAACGAGCGTAACCTTCGTTGAATAACGGGGTACCTATGCAAATCCGCGGCCCCTCCCCGAACGGCATGTAGCTGTAGTGGGGCCGGCTTTGCTTGGCCTCCTCGGTGAAGCGCTCCGGGTCGAACTTGTCAGGGTCCGGGAAGAACTCCGGGTCGCGGTGGAGGGCGAAGGTCGGAATGATGACCTGCAGGCCCTTCTCGAGCACCGCGGGCTTGCCGCCCTTTCCCGTGAAGGGCAGCGTGTAGTCCTCCGTCACGACGCGGGCCATGTTGGACGCGGCGGGGTACAGCCGCATCGTCTCTGCAATCAATCGGAACATGCTATTTTCAGTCCTGATCTTCATTCACACTGCAGAGTCCACACACTAAATTAATATGTTCACTTTCTTTGAGGGATCGATGTTCTTTGTCGTTTTTAATTTGTTTTATGTTTGTTTTTTTATCAAGTCTGTCTTCAGAATCTGAATCATCATTATTGTTATCAGAAGAAAAAATAGCAGTTTTAGACAATTTTACAGTTTTTAATCACTTGTGTACAGTTTTGTCACTGTTTTTGTGCAGTTGAACTTTTCGTATAATTTTCGTACTAAAAACTGCACATATTTCCCCACTCTACAAACTGAAGTGTGTACATAGTATGCATCTACAGATGCATACCTGCGAGTACACATCTATAGATGCATACTTGGCTGAGCACACATCTATAGATGCATACTTGGTTGAGTACACAGTTGTAGGTTCAAACAAGTGCATAAGGATTTAGTGTGGATGTAGCCGATTCACGTTGATGGAACGAATGAGACAGGATGCAGGTGTAAACATGCGTTAGGTCACATTCCTGGATTCCCGGTGCACTGGAGCCGAGAGATGAGCAATTGGGCATCACTTCGTGCAGCAGACCGGTTACGAGAGCCGCCTTCGTCGCTCTGTCGCCCTCGCACCCGTGGGGAACGCCCTCTGGAGCGAGCGTGACGGAATTGACTCTCGGAATCAGTCTGCAGCTGTCGCCGGCGCACAGTGAGCCAGAAGACCGAAGCAGGTGGGCAAGTTTGGAGCTCCTGAGTCGCTAAACAGCACTCGAACCAAACGTGTGACCCCACCAATGGATTGCTCTACGAACGAGGAGTCCATCGGTAGGTGGTGGTGGTGGTGGAGGGGGGGTCACACGTTCGGTTCTAGTCCTACGTAGCAACTCTGGAGCTTAAAACGCGCCGGTCTTCTGGCCCACTGTGCGCGGCGGCGGCGGGCGGGAGGCGAGGCGGAGCGTGACCGCACGTTTCCACGGCGTGACCTTGGCGGCCCATGGACTGGCGTCGGGCTGGCGCGTTGCTGCTGCCCAAAGCAGCCGCAGCCTTACCAGCGCTCCCGCACAATGGGCGGATATGTCAAATATTTACCTACACACACTGCATTACTATGAACTTCTTTTGTGCATGGCGTTGCACGAAATTAACCTTGCGCGTCAAATGCAGAAATTCGTGCGCAACAACGCACAAGGTGCTGCATAACAATGCACATTTTCGTGCTTAGATACGTTCGAATTCGTGTATTTCAAGACGAATGCTTAATTTCGTGCACAGCTGTGCACAAAACAAAAATGCGTGGTAATGTAAAGTGTCCCCGGCGCATCCTCAAAATGGACCAACGAACGACAGGGAAACAAGTTGACATCGGGTGTCAATTTTTCCGGGCGGGGGGAGTCTTGAAACTGTAACGCTAAAAATGTCCTAAAGATCAGGGGGCCGTAACTAAACAAATATATTGCCCATTTTCGAGCATATCTTGCAAACGGCGAGAGTTAAAATGATGTGTTTCTTCACGAAGTTCTTGACCTAGGTAATTTTTGTTAACGTAAGACTGAAAACGACCAGACGCCTCCTTCTGGACGGAAGTCATGAAAGTTACAAATAATAAAATGTGAAAAGCTATTTTTAACATTAATTATTTTCGTCCAGAACGAGGCGTCTGGTCGTTTCCAGTCAAAGGCTAACAAAAATTACACAGATCAAGACCTTCGTGAAGAACCTAGTCACATCAACTCTCACCATTTTCGAGATACGCTCGAAAATGTGCAAAAGGGTGACAATATTATTTGTTAAGTTACGGACCCCTGCTTAAGATATAGTCTGATTAACGATGTCAAAAATGTTGGCTGGGCTGTACTGGCCGGCCGCAGACGGCGCCGTTTAACCGGGACGGCGTGGCATGCTGGGTGCTGGGGCCGAGTCACCTTGACTCGCTTCCCAAATTGCTGTTTCTGTGCCGGCCAGCGCCAGCGATACGCAGGGAGCCTTGGAATGCGTGCGGCGCTGTGATTGCTTCCTCGGGTAACTTCGCTGTGTCGGGCGGTACACAGTTGGACAGGAGACCGGCGCAGGCGGTTTGAACTCAAGACGCATTTTGAGCTGCATGGTCGCTAAGCTTATATGAAACTCAAACCGAACGCGTGACCCCATCAATCGATTGCTCTCCGAACGAGGAATCCCTTGGTGGTGCCACACGTTCGATTCACGTCCTACATCGCGACTATGCAGCTCAAAACGCGTCTGGGATTTCGGTCGCCTGCGCCGGTCTTCTGGCCCACTGTGCATATCCCGCTTACCGTCGATGATGCGGTCCATGTAGGTGAGGTCGCCGAGCGCCTCGTAGGTGAGGCTGCCGCCGTGCTTGGCCAGGACGCGCTCCACCTCGGCGCGCGCCTTGTCCTGCACGTCCGGGTTGTGCGCCAGCTCCGTCATGAGGTTGCCCAGCGTGCTGGACGACGTCTCGAAGCCCGCCAGGAAGAAGACGAAGGCCTGCGCCGGCAGGAGGTCCTCGTCGATGGCACCTGAACAGCGTCATATTCACTCACTTAATGTTTTCGTACAACTTTCTGCACGAGTTTATAAATGCAGACGAAATGCGACAAAGGAAACACCACTTGCCTGCGGCTTCCGCTCTGACGGTGCCGTCATCCTCCGCCAACTGGCCTTTCGTCTTGATTTGCATCAACAAATCGACGAAGTCGTGCCGCAATACGTTGTTCTTCTGGCGATGCTCGATAGTCTCTTGAAACACACTGCAGGACCCAAATTAAAGAACTATGAGATCATTCGCTCAGGATATGAACATTGAAGAAGCGATAATATCGGCCTTCAATATAGGCAAAGGGGGAATCTCTTGTGGGTGCGCGTGGCCCGTCCGCGCATTGCACCGACAGCAGAGGTGCCAACATCTGACCCAAAACATGGGACCCGACCCTACGTTGTCCGCCAAAATGCTGCACTGCAGAAAAAAAAGGGGACATTTTTACCGTTAATTTATTGCCAGAACTTTCCGTGATTTGAGGCACAGGATTTTCCATGATTTGAGACACAGGATTTTCCGTGATTTCAGAACCAGGCTTTTTCCGTTGTTTGAAACCCAGAAATCTCTGTTCTTTGCACAGGGCGTTGAAAGGCCATAAGCACCGGGAGACTTTGTAAAGTGAATTTCTAAACTTGCAAAAAAAAAAAAAAAAAAAACTTGCAGAAATGGATTTGTCTTGTCAAGGCAAACAAAAAAAAATGTCACCACACATGATAAACTAGGCCAGTCGACACCCTGTGCAAAGTACGGAAAAAGCCTGGTTGAGATCACGGAAAATCCTGTGTCTCAAATCACGGAAAATCCTGGGTCTCAAACCACGGAAAATCCTGGGTCTGAAATCACGGAAAGGTCTGGCAATAAATTAACGGTAAAAATGTCCCTTTTTTCTGCAGTGTGTGCTGAACCGCTCTCCTCTCATGCGATTGATAGCGCTATGGTCAGCGTAACTGTGAGGAGCCCCGGAGATGCGGGTTCGACACCCGATCGGGTGGACCACTTTTACCGCTAATTCGGTTCGCTCAGTTGGCACCACTGACTTAGGGGCGCTGACGTCACGATTTGGAGGCCGTGTTTCATAGCGTGGAGTTATCCACCTTTGCAAATAGGGTACTTCGGAGAAGGGCTAGGGTGGAAGTTGAGGAGGAATCAAGAAGAACAAAAGCCGGACTCGTATGAGAATGTAGCCTTGCGGAAGCGGCAGAACGGCGACGCAGACACTCATTCTCACAAATTTCGCATTCTTTGTTCTTCTTGATTTCTTCTCAACTTCCGATACAGCACTTCTCCGAAGTACCCTATTGCTTGAAAACACTTTTGCCTAGAGAGTGCATGGCATGCTCCACCTGGGAGTAAATCTTAGGCTCCAGGTTAGAGCATCCTTGCAAGCACTCTTCTGTATAAAGCGTGCTTTGAAGTTTCCTCGCAGGTTGAGCATGCCATGCACTCTCTTGAGTTTCTAGAGTATTTGAGGCAGACTCTCTTTAAGAAAAATGTAAGAAAGAACTGACCCGTTAAAGAAGTCAGCCACTGTTTTGTTGATTAGACGGACGGAGAAAACCTTCTTGAAGAATGGAAGCAGCTGGGGCACCACGAGTAGGAACGCCATCGCCATCCTGGGGATCTCGAAGGCTTTCTTGCCCATGAGACGGAACTCGGCTTGAGGGTCCTTCAGCGCGTTGGCCTGAAAAGTTGGGAAGAGTCGTCAACTAAGTTACTTAACATATTACTTTTCTTCGTTACCTCTTCGTCGCGAAAACTGTCTTTTGATCTTTTTCTATTTCTGGATGCTTTGTGGAGAAGGATCGATTTCTTCGAATGATACGCGTCCTTGCTGACATGATGTTCAATTCCAATTAACTTCAGAGACAAGAAATACATGTTACAGCAGAGTCGCCATCTTGGTCGGTCACCGAAAGCGAGTGAGAGAGCGCCTAGGACCATTCTCCTATCTTGGAGAGCAAGTGCCAACCAAGACATTATCACCTCGCGTGAGTCATGTCACATGTCACGAGTGTATAGCTGCTCAAATAAACCTTGGCAAGGACTGGTATCATCACTCTCAAAATATTCCTGCCACTCTGGCCGGTTTTTTGGGTCACATCGATTTGCCCCGTAGAGGCACTGTGACACCAAACGTGGAGAACTCCACACTTGAAATGCGGAGGAGTGGAATTTTCAGTCTCCACAGTTGGAAGTTCAGAGTTTACAATCTCCACTCTTCAAGTGTGGAGTTGTCCACGTTTGTACCATGCAAAGAGATAGGGGCTCTGTGGGCTACTCCACACTTGAAGTGTGGAGACTGGAAACTCTGCACTTCCAAGTGTGGACACTTACTCCACACCAGGAAGTGTGGAGTAGTCCACATTTGGTTTCACAGTGGGGAAACGGTAAACTAGCCGACTGCGTTGCAGCAACCTACTATGAGCTCCCTTGCTATACCCCTCTTAATCGAACGGTTTACACACAAAATACCTATGGACTTTATGTCCACGACTTTTGCCACATTTGTACTTAGGTAAGTTACGTACGAACAAATAAGTTCATAAATTCGGTACAAGTTGATAAGCACTTCAGCACAATATGGAAATATTGTCCCTGATTTATGAATGAAATTGTACATAGCTTGCACATACTTTGCACTAATATGGCAATAGTAATGGATAAAAGCCCACAAACATATAGTGTGGACTCCGTACCCGGAAAACCCAGCGAGGGCGGTCGAATTCTTTGGGCGCTGCACTCTAAATGTCATACGAGGAAATTTACAATACGATTTAATACAATTTAATACGAAGGAAATGGCGCAAGCATAGTACAAAGGCAGTTTTTTTTTTGTATTACGAAGATTTTTCTTTCTACCTTACAATGAAAACCCCCGAAAGATCCGTATTATGAAGAAATTTTCCTCCGTATTGTGCTTGCGCCGACTTCACTGTAACGTAGCTCAAATTTCATTGTAATACATTTAAAGTGTGGTACACAAATGTCCAGAGGACCGGCGGCGCAGGCGGCTGTAACTCGACACGTTCTGAGCTCCACAGACGCTAAATGGGACTCGAACTGAATGTGTGACCCCACCGATGGATTGCCCTCCGAACAAAGAATCCATTGGTGGGGTCACACGTTTCGGCTCAGGTCCTGTTAAGCGACTCCCGGAGCTCAAAACGCGTCTAGAGTTTGTGCAGCCGGCGCCGGGTCTCCGGCCCACTGTGTTGTGGTGGTACCTGAATGCCGAAGGCGCAGGTGCCGATCACGTCCGTGGTGAAGCGCGCCAGCAGCTCGAACATCTCGACGGGCTTGCCTGCGGCGGCCTCGGCGGCCAGGACGTGCTGCAGCTCGTCGGCGCACGCCTTCACCAGGGGGAACATGGCGCGCATGCGGCCCGACGTGAAGGTGGGCGTCAGCTTGTGCCGCAGCGACCGCCACTCGTTGCCCTGGAACATTACGAGAAGTGCACTGTTATTTAACGAATGTGACGTCATACTCGTTGGAATACGAATTTTGTCACATTCGTTTGCATACGATGTCACATTCGTTTGAACGTGACACGGCCTTTAAATTTGGGTGTCTCATTCGTTTGAACGTGCGTCAACATTCAAACGAATGTGACGTCATATTCAAACGAACGTGACAAAATTCACATTCGAACGAATATGGCGTCACATTCGTTGAATAACAGTGCACTCTGAAGTCCTCACGGATGCAGCGTTTGTAGGTTACAAATAGTATTGAGCAGCCATAATAACGGATGCAACTTTGTTTGCAATGCAGATGATTTTGACCGTTATATACGAAGGTTTTGGTGTCCGTAAGTTGCGAAACATTTCATTGTACGTAACTTACGGGCACCAAAACTTGAGTAAAAATAGCCATAATACAGGATGCCATTGTGTCTGTAATACAAACGATTTTGCCCTTATAACAAAAGTTTCAGTGCCCTGAAGTCACAAAGAAATGTTGCTACGGACACCGAAACCTTTACATTACGGACAAAATCATCTGTGTATCAAACAAGATGCCATCCTAATTATGGCTGCACAAAACTATCCACAACCTAGTATTCGTAAGGACTTTACTGTGCGAATTTACTACCTTCGCACCTCAAGATTGAACAGGTTGGCTGTAAGCGGCTCTCCCTGGCGGTCATAGGGCAATCCCCGATTCATGAAGTGTGAGAAGTCCTTCACCATGACCGCGCGGATGAGGTCCATGCTTGTCAGCAGTAGCACAGGTCTCGAGCCAATGAACAGCCCGACGCAAGGTTGATCCTGGGAAACGGGACATTTTGAGAAATCGGGTCAGTTTCACAGAACCAAGGTAGCACTGCACATCCGATGGAAAGCTTGCTTGCCACGAATTCGGCAAGGTGTTTTGCATGCGAAAAATTGTCAAGCTCCGACCTAAAATCGCCGTCAGCTCGCCTGTATTTGACACTTTGGCTGCCATGCCAAATTTAGGCAAGCTGGAGAGTGATTCAGGACCAGGCTTGCCAATTTATGGAATCAAGCAAAGTTGTCAATGGCTTTGCAGTGAGGTCCTGATATCCTGATCATAATTCGCGCACCTCTGAAAGCTGACGACTTCCTCCAATACTCTGCAATGCTGCAATACGCAGGCCATCAATATCAGAATATGTTTTCCGAATCTCAGCTTTTCGAGGTGCGCGAATTTTTATTGGGAATAGGGTTCTTCGGAGAAGGGATGGAACGGAAGTTGAGAAGAAATCAAGAAGAACAAAGTATGCGCAATTTGTGAGAATGAGGGTCTGCGTCGCCGTTCTGCTGCTTCCGCAGAGCTATATTCTCGTACAAGCCCGGCTCTTGTTCTTTATTTCTTTTCAACTTCTGTTTCTGACAAAATTTACACGAATGACAGTAACAGCTTTTACCTTGGCTCGAGCGTCCTGATAGAAGCGCTGCATGCTGTAGCCACGATATTCACTTTGTAGCACGAATGGAATGGAGCTCCCGAAGATTGGAACTCCCGGAGAAGAGGGCACGCCTTTCCGAGACCAGTAGCCCGCAGTCCTAACCAATGACACATTGTAAACGAAGCAGAGGAAAACTCATTTCAGTGCCGTTCACACTTAAAACTCTACAAACAACTGCTCTTCGTATTACAGAGAAAACGGCGGTATCGCAGCCTACGAAGAAATCGTTTGTAATACAAACCATTGTGTTTGTAGTACAAGAAAAAGTTCTTTGCAGCCTGCGAAGAAGTTCTTCGCAGGCTACAACGGATTTTTCCGTTGAGCCACGAACAAAATCGTTTGCATTACAAATGATTTCCTTCGTAGGCTGCGAAGCTACTTCTTTATTTGTATTCCTAAAAGCAGCCCTTTTTGGAACTTATGTGTGTTGTCCAAATGCTTTTTCATCCAAACCAGGCTGGAAACACGCCCTGTCGATAGGTTCTATCACTTCGATGTATCATACCGATAGAAATGTCGCACAGCGAGAAGCACCACGAGGGCGACCAACACCTCCATCACGCCCAGTGCCGGCACTTGGGCTGCCAGCGACGACAACATGGCCGCCTCGAACCGCCGTTTGGCGCGTTCCCTTTCGTATCTTGAACTGACGTGGGTAGAAACCTGTCAAACATAACATGTAGGGTCACTTGAGGGTAATTTTGGGACACGGGGTATAAATGGGGCAGCGGTTTCGGGGACAATATTTTACATTTTAGAACTCCTCTAATATCACATGTCATTTTCACAATTAAAACATCATCTGGTATATCAGGAGTCATTATGTCTTGTCCATTCAACAGCGGTCCCATTTTTAACCCATGTCCCAAAATTACCCCCATTGACGGAGGTCCCTCACAATGCGGTCAAAATTCAGGCAGAAATTCGGAAATTCCTGAGCTAGGCCACTACACCATGGCGTGGGTCAAAATTCAGGCAGAAATTCGGAAATTCCTGAGCTAGGCCACTACACCATGGCGTGGAGGTCCCTCGACAGAGTCATCGTTGTGGCTGTCGGTGTTCACTACGGATACATGCTGTCCGCAAGGAGTTTATAGTGTGAGGCGGGCAGCGCTCTGCGGCACTTCCTTACCTTAACCAACAGAAGTAGCTCCGCGTCGCTTCACGTCAAATTACCCGATTCACTGCTGCCGGCGGAGTGTGTGAGTCGAGTCGCTGGCGGCCCGGCAGACCTCCTTGCGTCGTCCTGCCCGGCGGGACACTGAGGAGAGGAGGAAGGCAGTACGCCGGCCGGCATGCCGGCACGCGATCGCCCGTCGGGTGGGGCGGGCTGTCGCGGTGGCTGTCAGTGGTGGGGACCCGCAGTGGGCCAGAAGACCGGCGGCGCAGGCGGCCATAGCTCTGGCCGCGTTTTCAGTTTCGGGAGTCGGTGAACAGGACTCGAACCAAACGTGTGGCCCCACCAATGGATTCCTCGTGGGACAAACTGTCCCACGTTGGTAAGCGTGGGACACGGGTTTGTCCCTCGCTCACAAGCGTAGGACACGGTTTGTCCCACGCTTACAAACGTGGGATACAGTTTGTCCCACACTTGTAAGCGTGGGACAGTTTTTGCATGCTGTCCCACACTTGGATTTGCAGTGTAAAAATTTTTTTAAAAAATGAAATTGTTTATTGTGGTTAACTTTAAAGGGACTTAGGAGTCCCGCTACAAATGTAGACCTGCTCTCAATTAGACAGGTATATAAAAACATAAGACTCAAAAACTTAAACCTAATAGAAACTTTTAAAAAAAATTACGAAAAACATAAACTAATGGCAAAAAGAATCTACAGCAAAGCACAACACATCTAATAACTCAGTCAACATTACAATAATTTATGGCAGCACACATCACCAGTCTATTTCGAAACATCTTACAAATACTACTCTACGTAGGGACGGAACCGACAAATGCAATAAATCATTACAAATTAAAATCATTCCAAATTTTAGAGGCTTGAACAAGGAAGGATTTATGAAACTTTTCTGTTCGATGGTTTGTTAATTGCAGCATCATTCTACTTGAGCGAGTGGTACGGGTATTAGATGCTGAAAAGAACTGCAGTTGTTGAAAGAGATATAAGGGCATTTTCATTTTGATAGTTTTCCAGACTAGTACAGCTACAGCAAGCAAACGCCTTTCAGTTATTCTCTGTATTCCTAAAGGCCGTATCACACTGGCGAACAAACGCGCGAGTGCGAACTGCGAGCGCGAGCGCGAACGAGCGAGGGCCCAATCACACACGCTGCGAATGCTTTCGCGTGGCACAGCCTTGTAGGAACTAATTTTTACGTTCTGGAACGAAGTGATGCCTCTTCATCAAAGGCTACGCATGAGTTTGTTGTGTCGTCTGCTATTGTGTTTGTTGTGTCGTTCACGCAATCATGAATGAACTTCAACTCATTATAATTGGACGAGCTGCAAGGAGGAGAAGATTGAAGTTAGCTTTAGCATTATATATAATGGCGAAATATGAAGAGACCATCCCAAACCGGACTATGTGGATTAAGCAGTGGGTGGCTCGGAGAAAAGAGCAGGGAGTGCACCACAACCTGTTTCAAGAACTACTATTAGAGGACCCAAACAAATTCCGCAGGCTAGTATTGAAATGTCTAAGAACATTTAACACTCCTTTGAATACTATTTCTAAACATTGTGTTTTTAGGTGCCTCAGAATGGATTCGAAGTTATTTGAAGATCTGCTGGATAAAGTTGCTCCTCTCATTCGCAAGCAAAATACACATTTGCGGGAAAGTATTTCACCTGCTGAGCGTCTTTCAGTCACCCTGCGTCATTTAGCAACAGGTCAGTTCTGATTTGATGGAGTGATATGTACAGCCCGATGTGAAGTGTCTTATAATCTTTGTTTTGTTCAGGTGAATCACAGGAGTCGCTGCATGTGACATTCAGATTAGGTCAGAGCACCATCTCCAACATTATTCGAGAGACGTGTGTTGCCATTTATAGGGTTCTAAAGGACGACTATCTGCGTTTTCCTGAAACTGTGGAAGAGTGGAAAAATGTAGGTAATGAATTCGGGGAGCGTTGGAATTTTAGTAATTGTATAGGTGCTATGGATGGAAAGCACTTTCGTTTAGAAGCTCCCCTGAGTTCAGGCTCCTTGTACTATACATACAAGGAGTTTTACAGTATTGTTCTTGTGGCCGTAGTTGATGCAAACCTGAGGTTCATCTACGTTGATGTGGGAACTAATGGTAGGATTTCTGATAAGGGCATTTGGAACAAATGCTCCCTTAAACCATATCTAGAAAAGCTACAGTTGCCTCCCTCTGCCCTACCTGGATGTGACCATCTATTTCCTTATGTTATTGTTGGAGATGAAGGATTTCCTCTCTCAAATGAGGTGTTGATTCCATTTCCTAAAGAGTTGCTGTATCGCAGACAAGATAGGAGGATCTTCAATTACAGGTACGTTTAGGAATGCAATTTTATGCTCTATAATGTTGCTACAGATGCTGCATTTATGTCTTGTTCATTTCAGACTTTCCAGAGCACGTAGGTGCTCTGAAAATGCATTTGGGTTGTTAGTTGCGAGGTTCCAAATTTTTAGAAGTGCTATGAGGTATGATCCTAATATTGCGGAAAATATTATTCTTACAACATTATGCCTTCACAACTGGCTGCGCACAGACACTCTGGGAAGGGCGATGTACTCTCCTCCTTGCAGTATTGACAATGAAGATATATTAACGGGATCTGTGCAACCAGGGGAGTGGCGGAATGAGGGAATGGGTGAAGGAGTTGTAGATCTAGCCCACCAAGGTGGGAACAGACATGCTCGGAATGCTATGGAGTTACGCGACAGGTGGTGTGAATATTTTAATAATGAGGGTGCTGTTCCGTGGCAAGATCGCATGATTTGAGTTGGTGAGGTGTTATTTTGCAATTTTAAATCTAAAGAAGGTAGGAAATAAACGTTTTTCTTGTGATATTTGGCTTCTTTATTTAATTAAAACTATCACAGTATTTCACAGCCCCAGTTCATTGGCAAATCACAGACCCCAAGTTACACACACACAGACAAGACTACAACAGCACCACTCGTCAGCATTGGCACTCCTCGTGCATTGCAATCTTGTCTAAGTGCATGTAACTCAAGGTCTGAGATTGCACACAAGAAGGCAATGAACTAGGACTGCTCATGCTGAGATGGGCACTTATTTTAAAATAAAAGTATAGGAGCAGCGGAGGTGTTACCAACAGAGTCAAACAACACAATGTGCCCTTAAATTAGGAATCAATATTGAAATTAAAAATAAAATATTTAATATAAAGCAGATAACTTGGACTTAAAAAAATACCACTAATTCAAAAACCTTTTAGTGATGTTTGATAAAAGACCAGAACATGACAAAATATGCAATATTACATTGTAATAATAATAAACAACAATAAAGAGAAACTTAAAAACTATCATCACAGTATTTCACAGCACCAGTTCATTGACAAATCACAGACCCCAAGTTACACACACACAGACAAGACTACAACAGCATCACTTCACAGCATTGGCACTCCTCGTGCATTGCAATCTTGTCTAAGTGCATGTAACTCAAGGTCTGAGATTGCACACAAGAAGGGCAATGAACTAGGACTGCGAATGCTACGTGACGCTTGCAACTAAAACCTAATGTAAATAATCATTTATCAAACCCTCCAGAGAATTAAAAATCTAGCATGACTCTCATAAGGGCCTTCTCACACTGCTTGCCCACTTCTTCATCCATGGCCATCAGCCGTGAAGCGATGTAATTGCCAAAAGTTTCGTAGTGATGAGTGGGTTTCTGCTGCGGTTTCAGAAGTGCCACTTCTGCCTCTGACAGAAGTGGCTGGTTGGTAAGGTCTTTAAATACCTTCACCATCTCCTGGACGTTTTCAGATGCCTTCCTCTTGGCAGATCCCCTGCTTTCAAAAAGCTGGGGACCTGCCTTTGGTGTCTCAGAGGAAGGTTGTGAAGGACCAGGAGAGGGTGAGGTAGGCACAGCTGATGGTCCGGATGAGCTTGACGTTAGAGCGTTTGAGGTTGATGGGTCCGATGTTATACCCATTATCAATTTCTGCAACTCACAAGACGTGCCCTCATCGCATAAAATGGTGGTATCCGGAGGGATGGGTACGGTTTGCTGCAATCAAACGAAATGCAATTGTGATTTAAGAACACACTGAGAAAATGGCAAATCAATACAATTCAAAATAGTTGTACAAAGTCCATGAAAGCTTCTTACCTGAAGCTCTGTGTCATAGTAGAAGAGCATCTGAGATCCCAGCGGGCTGTGAGTCGGTTCATCAACACATTCCTCATCCTCATCAATTGGCACTTGCTGTGGGGCTGGTGCTTCAATGTTAGAAGTCGATGCTCCCTGGGCACACGCTGGCCTCAGGAACTGCATGACATTCCACAAGTACCATTTGGGCACAAACACCTCATCGGTCCCTTTGCCACTACTTGTTGTATCTCTCACCCTCCTCAAGTTGGCCATAAAAGTGTCCTTTAATCCTTTGAAAATTGCAGCTAATTCTGAAACCATGTAGGATAGAACTTTTGTTAGCACAGCTCCATTCATAGATGTACTGCCAAGGTTATGTCACACTCCACTACTTCAGTTCTTTTATTAAGGTCTCATTAATCCGTCATGAAAGCAAAGTTTGTTGTAATTGAATTAAGTGTAGAACTTACCCTGAGACTTATATTTGCGCCCGAAAGCATCGGATATGTCCTCCCAGGCTTTTACCTTCTTGTCCGTTCTTCGATACAGCTTATCACTAACGTCCCACAGTAATGGTCTCACAAAGACCTCATTCACTAGTTGTAGTCCCTCCTCTTTGGTAAGCTTAACCATTTTATAACAAAATAACAATAATAACACAATAACTATAACTAATAACAAAACTAGGTGGGGCCGTGGGGACACTTGTATTTGTGTTGAGCTTCGCTGCCGGTGGTTGCCTTTGTGCTTTTGTGTTTTTTTCCCGCCTCCTGTACCGTCGTCTGCACCAATTCTCGAGCTCTGATTGGCTGCGAGTCCGCGAGCGAACGAGAAATATAGACGACCGTCTATTTTGCTCGCTCGCTCGCGCGAACGCGCGCGCTTTGCTGTGATTGGTCGCGAGTACTCGCGGACTCGCGCTCGCAGTTCGCACTCGCGCGTTTGTTCGCCAGTGTGATACGGCCTTAAAGCTTTAAAAAGTGGACTTACATGTTCAAAAATACTAGCACCCGTAATAAATCTTACACAAAAATTTTGAATTTTCTGCAGTTCTAGATTATTACCAGCTGACATGTCAGTAAAGAGAACAGAAGCATAATCTAGATGGGGAAAAATTAATGTAGACACTAACATGCGCCTTATGTTAGGTGGAATATAAGCAAAGGTATGCCTTAATTGAGCAAGGGTACTAAAGCTTTTTTGAGCAACATAAGCACAGTGTTCATTCCAACTCAGGGCACTATCCATAATGACACCAAGATTTTTTTACCTTATGAGAAAACGGTATGACACAGGTGGCGCTTGTGTACACAACGTGAATGCAGTGCTGTTCTGCACTGCTCCAAAAGAAAGGGACTGGTCAGGCCATCATTCGCACCGTGACCGCTTTTCGCTCCGTCCTTCTGATGAATACGCCAACGTGTGCGTTTGGGCATTTGCGATATAATTGATGCATTCAGTGCGGGCCTTCCCCGTCAGCTGCCGAGGTCACCGCATAGTCACAGCCATGGCCGCGCGGCCGCCGTCCAGGCGCATCGCGTGGATTCTATCAAATAAATGCTGCGCGCTGCTGGGCGCATCCGTCAGTCGACGCGATCTGCCGCCGCACAACATGAGGTTCCTTACTGTTTCGACGGCAATGCTGGTGCTGGTCTACGTAAGTTACCCCGTCCACGATGTTGTGTGTCACGACTTCTAAACATATCGAGCACCTGTCAGAAATTTTGTCGTAAATTAGCGACAAAAAAGTCGCCACTTCTTATAGCGACGGAAGTCGTTCTTTAACTATTTTAACGCAACTGAACGACTAAAAAATCATTTCTCTACAACAATGTCGTAATACTTTTGAATCTGAAATCCCCGAAAAGTTGGTAAAACGTAACCATTTTGCTCGCTTATTTACGATTTGTGCCGTTCATTTACGATTTGTTTCGTAAATTTTCGACAAAAGTCGTACCTGCCCGACCGAAGTCTTAACTGCCCGACATATTCTCATACAAGATTATGATCGTTCGAAAACTTACGATCAAGTCGTACATTTACATCTTGGTTTGTTTTAAAACGACACGTCTCGTTATAAAAAATCTCAATTTGGTTTATGCTCGCTTGTATTTAGTTCCAGGATGCCGCTAGTCGAGGTGCAGACGCGACGGACGCAGGGGCCAGCGCCGCTGCCGCAACCTGCACGGCACAGTTCCCCAATGCTGCCCGTAAGTGCGCAAATGTATAAGAGTGCACTTGCAATTACTTACTAATTGTTTTTGCGCAGTTTTCGACAAATGAAGCGTTCTTTTTGAAATGCACGGATTCATGCGTACCTTAACGTAGAAATGTGCATTGTTATCCAACACCTCTCTGCAAATGCAAGTATGTGTATGGCACACTGTTAAACATGTCTGCCTGCATGCACACATGTTAAACTGTGTGCTTGTCAGGCGTTAGGGACACACTGTAGAACAGCGTGCATGACCAAGACTGCATGAGTCGACACGGCCAAAAACGGTTCCTGGTTTTCCCATGTAGCTCATAGGAAAGACATATGGGCGATTGCGAGGGAGTTCCAAGGAAAACCAGGAACTGTTTTGGCGTGCAGGTGCGTGAAGGATCCTGCAGTCTCGGTCAGGCACGCTGATCTAAAGTGTGTCTCTGACAAACACACTCTTGCGTTTGTAGAACTTGTGCGCTGTTGCGCACGAATTCGTGCCGGTAGCACTGATGCTAAGCACGGCCCCCTTTACCGCCATTACGTGCTCTCTGAGACTGGTGTAATTTTTGTACTTTATTTCGAAGAGCCCGTTGATCAGCCCGATCTCCTTTGACTTCAGAAAACAGGCAATCCGGGAATGTGACGTCACGTTCGTTTAAACGTGAATCGTATTGCGTTCGTTTGAATACTATGTGTCAAATTCGTTGGAAGGCGAATCGGGTGGTCCCGGGCCTGGACAAGGCCGGAATACGTCCAAATGAATGTGGCATACGTGTTCAAACGAATGTGACACGATCCACGTTTAAACGAACGTGACGTATTCCTGGATCCCAGTGAAGCGGACGTCAGGGCGTCGCACGTCGCACGCGTACTTGGGGTCTAGGGTCGTGCAGATTCGCGTGGGCCATGGCGTCCGTTTCATTTCTTGACACTGCCGGTCGACCCTCAGCTCCTCTAGCGGCCTGGTGGTGGTGCAGTGCTGTCCACTAACAAGGGAAGTGTCCCAGGTGTTACATCCAGATGTTGACCAAATTTTGGGAATCTTTTGTACTATAAAAGAGATTAATTTTCCGCATAAAAGTTCCTGCTGAGATATATTACAACACCCTTTAAAATGGATTCGATTTCAAAAAAAATCTAGCAAAAACTAAAAAAAACCAATTTTGACGAAAAAGACTCAAAATTATCTAAAACGTCCAGAAAAGTGAAAATTTTGAACATTGGTGCAAAAAATTTTGGGCCATAAAATTTAATTAACCTCGAGCAAAATTTAAAAACATTATTTTGACCAAAAAGTCATCTGAAACGTCTAGGAATGTCAAAATTTTCGGTTTTGGAGACTGGTTGTGTTTTGGTCCTCAAAACTGTTTACACTCACAAAAAACATTGGAGAACATAATTTTGATGATAAATTCGCAAAGTACTCGTGCAAAACTTTAAAAAAAATCTGTGGTTTTGTATTAAGACTTACAATGATGAAGCAAAGTTTCTGTCCAAATAGTTTTCAAACAGTCTGAAAACGTTACGAAATTTTGTTTTTGGTGAATAAATTGATTTTGACCAGAGTGTCTGTAAAAGTTCTGAAACGTCCAGAAATTATTTTTTTTTTGCAAAAATAGAGGTTTTACGGCAAAACAAAAATTATTATTTAACTCGATGTTGTTAGTGACTAAACGGGAACAGAAGAAAAAATCATACTCTGGAGGCAAAAAGTTGGTCGTTCTTTATTCTCGAATATTCGTTTGTTTATTGTTAAGTATTTGACTCTCTTTAGATTTAAAGTAAAATTTGACTATTCTGTGTGCACTCTAACGTTATTGGCGGAGTCATGATCAATGTGTGCTAACGGTTTTTGAAAGGAATTCTTTGGTTAGGTGGGTTCCGTTCTATGTGAATGCCAAAAATTGTCAAGCCTTGCCCTCAAACACTCCTGCCGAAGACCGAGGCGCCAAACAATATCAAGCCAATGAAGGTTTAAGGTAAAGGCTTGCCAATTATTGGCATTCAAAGAGGGTAAAGAGTCACTGGGAATCCGAGAATGTGACGTCACGGTCGTTTAAACGTGAATCGTGTCACATTCGTTTGATCGTGAATCGGGCGGAATCCGGCCTCATACGGGCCCGGGAGCAGCCGATTCGCCTTCAAACGAACGTGACACGTTTAAAGGGATGTGACGTCACATTCCCGGTTTCCTAGTGATATGTTCATATTACGGAGTGCAGCGCGCGTGAGAAACTGGAGGGAGCGTCTTAAAGTAAATTTTATAGACCAAAAATTCGTCTTCTCTAAAATAAAAAAATTCCACATTTCCAGACGTTTGAGACAATTTTATTATTTTTGGTCGAAATTATGTTTTTGAATTTTTCTCACGGTGAATTAAATTTTAAGGACCAAATTTTTTTTGCTCCAAAATCGAAAATTTTCACTTTTCTGGACGTTTCAGATGATTTTGAAACTTTTTGGTCAAAAATGTTTTTTTTTTTTAGTTTTCGCTAGTTTTTTTTTTTGAAAATCGAATCCATTTTAAAGGGTGTTGTAATATATCTCAGCAGGGACTTTTATGCGGAAAATTAATCTCTTTTATAGAACAAAAGATTCCCAAAATTTGGTCAACATCTGGATGTAACACCTGGGACACTTCCCTTGTAAGTCTTCCTGCTGAAGACTCAGCTTGATTGAGAAGTCTTCTAGTCTTCGGATCCTTTCAATTTCTCGGTACTGATTTGTTGTTGCAGCACCAGCGTCACACCGGTCTCTATGGACGCGCCTCCGGCGCCGGCCCAAACCCTTTTAGACATAGCGGCAGATCACGGGTCACTACACCCTTATTTTCACGCTCTGTTTTTAAATTGTCTCAATTTTCAGGTGACATGGCGTCTTTTGCTACGACGGGGGAAGGAACTGACAGTATGAAGGTGAGACCAAACCTGTGTTAAGTTTCGCAGCTTCAAAAGACTATAATAAGAAAGTCACACCCAATCGGTGTCGGTTAAGAGAGAGAACAAGGAAAGAGATGATTTCATTAAACAATTATATTAAACCATAGACCTACGCTGGTCCCAATGAAAAGACAAAAGAAGACAATTGTTTTTCTTTCATGTCTATCAATCTTATATCTTAAGGTTACTTTTTAACTTCCAAATGAAATAAGTATTGCTCTTTTGTTTCCAATTCCAGTGCTACCTGAGTTGTTTGTACCAGGCGAGAGGTCTGGTAAGTATACTGCAAATCCATGTGTGGGACAAGCATACACTGGATAACGTGAAACAAAGTGTCCTCCGTTTGTAAGCATAGGACAAACCATGCCCCAACACGTTTGCGAACGTGGGACATTTTGTCCCGAAGACCGTCATTTGCTCTACACTGTACAATTTAAGTATAAAAATGAAACACAAATTGCAATGGTTAAGACATCAATTCAAAAGATCTTATCTGAGCGATATTTGCATAAATTTATGCATTCTTAAGCATTTATTTAATGCATTTTTACTCTTAAAATTATTCAGAAAATTGTGCAAGTTACACGTACAACATTCTACTTAAACATTTAGTGTGTATGCCTGGAAGTGTGTACTTGCCCTGCACATGTATTTGCAGTGTGATCGTGTCGTTGTTAACAGATGAGATCGGACGGAACAATGGTGCGGCCAGTGACGAAGGATGTGCCGGCCTCTGTGGTGTCTGCACTAGAGCCTTGTTTCCAACTCAGTAAGTTGTGCCACGATCTTATGTTTTATGAGTCATATCTTGACACTCAAACGCAGGGAGGTGGAAGAAGCAATAAACTTCGAACTTTCAAAATTTAAAGTGTCAACAAACAGATTGGAGTGCAGAACGTTCGTGGATACTCGCGTTAAGTAATTATCCTCAATCGTCGAAAGTATTCCTTGTGACAAGGGCGCGCCAACTCGCCAACATTATACTTCTGCTACTATGTAACGTTATTTTAGAATCTCGCTAACAGCTAGGGATAGAAAACTTATTGATATTGACGACCTCGTCTAAAGTTAAATTTAAGATGAGGCCATCCTTACGCAGACCTTTCTTATCTCTAGCCGTTGAAGAGAGACAGAAATAACACTAATTGCAAAAGTATAACGTTTGCGCTCGCTGATTGTGACTCTTGTCATATTACGCCACAACCCTAGATAAAGGTCCAGTCCCGGCCAGCCGGCCATCACCCGGTCAACACCCGTCCAACTTCGCCAACACCAGGCCTGGACCCGGTTAACTCCGGCCAAGGCCAACACCCCGCCCAGTCCGGCCATACTCAATAACTGGCAGAAACATGGTATTTTCGCTGTCTAAAGCGCTCCCTAGGCTCTCTATAACACTCCCGGCGCCGTTTCCGGTCTCATGGAACATAGGTCGGATCAACCGAGATGCATGCAGGGGAACCGGGCAACGGGCCCGAGCGGGGCCGCGGCCGGCCTTTCGGGTATATTCAGGACTCCCCGATCCGCCGCCCTGCCCGCGCGGCTGCACACTCACAGATTCGTGCAGAGTGTTTCTTTGTGACGTTTTGATGTTTGTGCGCATTAATCAGCGTACGTATTAACATTTTATGTTTGTTCTACAAACAATATTATCAATTTCGTCTTTACAAATTTAAAAAAAAACTCTAATAATGCCCACAAACGTCAATGAATAATGATAAAGTAACTATTGAAGGATGAGAGTGCAGCAGTAGCAAGCAAAAGTCCGCTTACCTGGCCCGGCCGGCGGGCAGGGCGACGGATCGGGGAGTCCCAAATAGTCCCGGCCGGCTCCACGCGGGCCCGTTGCCCGGTTTCCCAGCATGCATCTCGGTTGCTCCGTATCTTCCATATGACCTTAGTCTGGCCGGGGATCGGCAGGCTATTTACTATCGCAATTGAACCCTGGACCTCAAGCTTCAGCAGTTCATACTCTTCGCTTTTTTATAAACTTTTTCTTCCCTTAGTTGTGTGTTTTCAGGAGCGTCCCGCAGCCCATCTGGACCAACCATTTCTGTTGATGAAGCAGCAGTCATCAGCCGAAGGGATGTCCTGTCAAGTCAGATTGAAAAGTACTCGTCTCCCTTCTATCCCTTGAGCATTGTTCTCCTTCCCTGGTTTTGTGTAAAATTTTGTGAAGCTCTCCACAAAAAGATTGCAGCCTTTAGAAACTGACTTTTAGCATTGTGAAAAAAGGTTAGAAGTGATAAAGGGGTGACGATTATTTTCCAATCTGACTTCACAGGACATCCTGCATGGCTGATGACTGCTGCTTCCTCAACAGCGGGGGTTGGTCCAGATGGGCTGCGGTATTCACCTGACAATACAAATTAAGGAATGAAAACGTTATAGAAAAAACGGAGAGACAGAACTGCTGAAGCTTGTGGTCCAGGGTTCAATAGAAATAGTAAACAGACAGCCGATCCCCAGCCAGACCCGGCCAGACCTTTCACAAGGCGCGTCTGATCGCCTTGTCACCCGCGTTGCCACTTGTCAGGGTCGATCGCCTCCCAGGACGATCATTTCTGGTCCAGCCAACAATATTAGCAATAGGGCGCAGCGTAGGCCAGCCGGCCCAACAGGCATAACATCGGGGCTGCCGACCCACAAGACGCTCGCGAGACCGATAAAGGCGCCTAGGAAGCGCTTTAGACAGCTAAAATTCTATTTTTCTGTCGGATAATGAGTATGGACGGACTGGGCGGGTTGTTGGCCATGGAATTGACCCGGCCCAGACCGGGTGTTGGCTGCAGTTGGCTGGGTGTTGACCGAGTGATGGCCGGGACTTCGCATTTTCCTTGGGACGGCTTATTTTTCATGAACAAAAGGGTTGCTTTGTCTTTACGTGTTTACGACTTTTTCCAGTGCCGAGTTCAGACCTCTGCGAGACAGCATTTCAATACGTTAAGTGTGTGCGGGAGAAGGAGAAGATTCTACAGGCCCAAGCTGCTGTAGCCTAGCGGATATTTGAAGAAGTTGATCTTGCAAGCTGCATTTGAAGAGTCACCGATTGTGGCGGTTGATTGCCTCTCTGATCTTTATTTTCGAAATATCGGTGATGTGGTTGTCCAAGCTTCAAATACACATTACGTTCAACGCAATTCATGATATTTATGCTGTTTTCAATAACAGAGTAAAATATTTGAAAATAAAAAGGGAGTTACTGCGCATTATTTGTGTCCTAGAAACATTAATCAGAACGTAAGTTGATGTCGAAATCCAATTGTTTTTTTATGTCTGACACTACTTATGTCTGTACCCGGTTATGTCTGTCAACAATTATGTGGATATACAGTAACGTGGGTTTAAAGTTATGACTGAAGCAGCACTCCCAATATATCAGAATGACTAAATTGTGCACAAAACAGGTAAGTCACTAAGGATTCCTTACAATACTGGGTATCGATGCTAGAATGCCATTCAATAATAAGAGTACCATCATGGACATTCAAAAACAACATTATAGTTGACCAGAAGAAAACCACAAACTTTCGCGTCCAATATAGAAGGTGAATTATCACAACACAGCACGTTTTCTTAGTGTGCTCGGCAAACTCAACAGTGTACTCAGTACACTCTGTTCAGCGTGTACTCACAAGCACACTCTCATCAGAGTGTACTCATCTGAGCACACTCCAATGAGTACACTCTGTTAACTCCGTGATGAGAGTGTGCTCAGATAAGTACACACCTTAGCACGCCTGGCATTATATGCAGCTGGAGGTGTGTATTCATCTGAGTACACTCTCCTGAGAGTGTACTCATGAGTACACGCTCATTGGAGTGTACTCGTGAGTACACGCTAAAGACATTACTACTAAGCCAAGTCCATTGATGTCTGACTCATCTGCCCATCGAACAAAGTCAATCATTTAATCGAAACGTTATAGGTTTAAAGAAACAAAATCCAGAACTTTGTTTTGACCCTGGCTTTCTTTAAGGTTAAGATAGCAGTGGGACAGGCGTACGGTCGGCCTTTGCAATGCTCTAGCAATTAAAAAGCGTTCAGCCCACTTTGAAGGGCAATTTTTTTTTATTTTTTTTAAAAAAGCAGGCGTCTGCAAATTATTTTTTCAAGCTCACCTGTGATGACGCTACATCATTTCCACCGCCAAAGACCCCCAACAGAACGCATTCACGCTCTCTCACTCGCTTCGGCTCGCCCTCTCAAACGCGCGAGCGGACGGTCGGGGGTGGGGGAGGCACATCAAGTGAATTGCTAGCAGCTCCGTCGGCGCGTCCCCCCCACCCCTCTCTGTATTCATCACATTTGTCCCTTCGGCATTTTGGAGGCCTTCGATGTACTTCTTTGAATCCCTAAAAACTTTCTTCCACTCTGATTCGTTTTTTAATGACATGGGTGCCTTCAACCCTTTCCCAAACTTGCTCTTCGAATTGAGAACATCAAAGAGGCCGTTAAAGAGACTGATAAAATGGGCTGTTGCACTTGCTCCCTTGAACCTTTCTAATTTTACCACGAACTCTAAGTACTCAAGTGCGTCAGCCACGCTATTACTGAGCTGCAAACTTTGTCTTCATCTTATGTCGGCACTATTCAACATGTACACGACCAAGTTTGTTGGCAAACTTCAAGCCAATTTCAGACTGAAGATTCACCAACTCCTGAATGAAGTGCCAACTGATTGTTTTTCCATCACCATCTTTCATGGTTCCCCAAATGGCGAGCGTATTCCTGACCAATTTCAGCATGTGACAGACATCAGGAATGAATGCTATCTGCCTGGTTGTATCATCAGGGTCAGGGAAGAAGGAAAAGTATTCTCTCCAATTCACATGACTCCCGGAAGATGGAGGGTGACCCGCTAGACGAGGCAACCGGACACGGCAATCACCCCCAAGTCTGTTCACCATGGAAAAATTGGTTGGATGGCCATCTGCAATAAGTGAGGTCAAAAGAACCCCAGCCTGACGCAGAAACCTAATGCCGTGACGCACGAGGACTGCCAACATCATGCTGGTGAGACCAGCATGCAGGAAGTAGCCTAGTGGAATCTTCAAATGGAGGGTGAGGAAAACCACCATGAAGACACACACGTCTGTGGCATGAGGCACTGCCTTTTCAGCAGTGTTCAAGGTCGTGATACTGGAAAATTCTTCATTTTCCTCACCGTCACCCTCCTTTTCAAGAGCAGCAGGCGACTCCCCATCAAAGACTATTGGCTGCCCATCAAGAGGTCTTGGCTCATCCTCATCCAACAGGTCACCACACTCCTGTCTGGAGTGGACGTCCAGGATGCCCCCATAGTGGATGACACCAATAGGTTGCCCATTCACCATTTGAATGTGCTTCTTAATTTGGATGTCATCCACTATGAGGGCAACAGGTAAATTTGGCTTCTCCTTAGTGAGCTCCCTTATGGTATCCAGGGCTTCCTCAGTGAACCCTGGTTCACCATCCACAGCCGAATACCAAAGTCGAATTGTCCGCTCACAGGGAAGTTTGTTATTGCTAGTGGTGGGGTGCGGGTGGGGGGACGACCGGCTGCTAGCAATTCACTTGGCACATCGGTCTCTGTTCGCGGGAGTTTCCCACACAGACGCGAGAACGGACTCTAATTGAATCACAAAATACGAAGGTTCCCTTCCATAACAAACATAAAGACCCAAGAGAAAAAGAAAGGAAATTTTCAATGTTAGAATCAATGATTAGCTCATTTCGCTCAAAAATGCACTTCGGTCTTTGTTCAGCCGACCTGGAGCACGGCAGTCTTTGTTCAACGGACCTGAAGCACGGCGGTCTTTGTTCAGCCGACCCGATGCATAGCGGTCTTTGTTCATAGGACCCATCGAGCGGTTGGCTTGGTGGTGGTGGGCCTGGAGCTGACAGCGGTGGGTGGCTCGGCTGCGGGCGTTGGTGCTGTGGTGATGGCTCCGGTTGTCCACCTGTCCGCGTTGGCTCCTGGCGCCGCTGCTGCCCTGGTTGATGGTGCTGCAGCGCGTCCCGGGCCGGTGGCGCTGGCTGGGACGCGGTGAAGAGGGCGCGGGGCGGTGGGAGTAGAGGCTCCGCCGCGATGTCTTTGGCCAGCTTCCGCAGCGGTGACCCGAAGATCAGCCTGCACCGGGCGTCGTTGTGCTTGGGCGACTTGGTTGTTGTCTTCGGGTTCCGACTGTAGGGGGCGGGGCGGGCGTTGCGCCTGACACACGGGTCAAGTAACTTCACTTCGTTCCCGTGAATTTCGTACAGTTCCCCGCGGCCTGGCGTTGGCGGTGCACTTGTATTGTCCATCTTGATTCACTGGTAGCCAACGAATGTGACATCACATTCGTTTGAACGTAAAAACTGCGATGTTAGTTTGAACGTGACAAACAGTGAAAATTTACAGTCAAACGAATGTGACACACCGCACCGCTTTGTCACATTAAATTGGGTGTGACACAAACTCAGCAAAAGAACTGTCACATCAAAACGAATGTGACACATGGTACCCAACGATATATGTCGTGTCACATCCAAACGAATGTGGCACCCATATACTGTCACGTTCGTTTGAATGTGACATGCCAAATAGTCACATTCAAATGAACGTGACACCCCACAACCTGACACAAGGCATGTCCGAGGGCGTGTCACATTCAAACGAACGTGACAGGACGTGGGTGTCACATTCGTTTGGATGTGACACGACATGTCAATGAGAACCATGTGTCACGTTCGTTTTTATGTGATAGTTCACCCTCTGATTTCGTGTCACACCTGAAGTAATGTGACAAAGCGGTCCAGTGTGTCACATTCGTTTGACTGTAAATTTTCACTGTTTGTCACGCTTAAATTGACATCGCAGTCTTCACGTGCAAACGAATGTGATGTCACATTCGATGGCAACCAGTGTTCACTGTTGCCCACGTTCACTTTTACTAAGTTCCACAGTCGCGTCGTCCAGCACTCGTCGCGGCACTGTGTCGTCTCGCTGGCGCGGCGCGGGGGAGTTGTTGCACCTGCTGGTGTCGCAACCGGACTGACGTTTTGCTGCCCTGCAGTCTGTCTTTTTAGAATCTCCCAAAATGCAAAGAAAGGGACACTGCTGCCTCGCTCGTCCGTCGCCGGGCGCGATTTTATGATGCCCTTCCGTGGAGGGGGAGGGGCGGGCTGGAGTCCTGTTGCGACGTTGTGTCGATCTTACCCTAGGCTACCAACTACCCGACACCAAATTTTGTTTTATTTTGATTTCAATGTACACTTTTGGAATTTTCTTACAAGTACCCGCCACCATCTTAACCTAAATAGCTTCTGACTAACTTAAGTTTACTGAATTTTATTTTTTTTCATGGATGTATGCAAATTGTATTAAAAGTACCCGCCACCATCTTAACCTAAATATTTACTGACAAAACTTGCGGCGACAAGCCCGCTGTAAGAGGTGCGGTGGCGGTGTCCGCGCTGGCCGCGTAACGGCGCCGTTTGAGCACTTGATATCTATAAATGAAGATGGCGGTCAGTGCCAAACCCATTGTGAGCGCGAAGCTCGAAAGGGTGCCGTTTACTGCGGATGAGTGCAGCAAGCCTTGGTTTGTCGTGTCCGTCAGTCGTCGTAATCGGGTCAGCTCCTCCAGGGTGTAGACTGGCACCCCGACAGGTGATTGGAGCAGCTGTGTCATGCGGTTTGCCACCGCCGTGGCTTCCGTCGTAATGGCAGACGGGCGCCGCACTAAATCCTGGACCGCCGTCACGTTTTCAAGTGCGGCCCAAGCGTGTCTTAAATCAGGTATGAGAATTGCGGCCTGATCATCAGAATTTATTGTAGTTTGGCCCAAAACTCGAGATGTCAAAGTATGACCCGCGACGACGGCCTCGCAGTGAGGGTCGAGCGTGATGACCCCGTTGGCTTGCAGCGGGTGGGTTTCCGTATCCATGCGCCTTGCGTCGGAGGCGCGTGGGCACGACACAACGCCCCGTGTTGGCGCCGGCACGCTGTAAATCCAATGGCTCGTTCCGCGAGCGTTCAAGAAAAACGGCACTAATGTAGTAGTGACATGGAATGTGCACGACTTGTGTGCTATTTCTGTTTTGTTAAGAAAAGCCGCTATAGCGCAAGTCGGATGGTCGGGTCCCTGAATGGCCCAATTGACGGAGCAAATTTTAAAATCCGTCCCGCGGCATTCTTTGAGGTCGGCGTGCTCTAGAGAAATGAAATTTTGAAGGTCGTCCGACACTGCCAATAGTTGTTTTTCTGGCACCGTGAAAGCAAAGACGTTCGTTTCGGCGTGCCGTACCGGCATGCTGACTACTTGGTACACTGTGAAACGTCTAGTTGAATCGGTGAGAGGAATTTCCAAAAACAATTTGATCTTTTTGTCGTTAACTAGAGCTGCTGAAACTTTAATGAACGAATAAAACTGGTGTAAGTGAGCACTAGCCGGTTTAACTGGAAAATGAAATTTATCAGGCAGTTGGTCGGAAATTTTGAGCAAAGCGGCGTTGAGTGAGCACTGCCGGGGGTAAAAAATGCACTGAGAGTCAGCCCGACGCGGTGTCAGACCACGCCCTTTCCAATCTCGCAATTCGCCCACGCACAGTACCAAGGATTTCACTAATTAGGCGAGCTGATGTGGATATAGCCAAAGATGTTGCTAGTCGCCTTGCTACTTCCTCGATGTCTTCCTGGAAAAAGAGTGACAGGTGTTCCAGTCGGTCTGACAGGCTAGCGGTTGCTGCCGCGAGCCGTTCGAATTGGCGGGAATTTTCCCGCGCTGCAAATGCTGTAGAATTTAACACCGACAAGTTTGAGTCTAGAATATGAAAAATTTCTGCCTGGGCTTCTCCCTGGTTATCTATTCGTTGGCTCAGCCCTTCCAAGTCGGTATCTTTGGCAACCCCAAAAAGCCATTTGAGCGCTGTAGAACCCGCGTCAAACAACGCTGCCCGCGTTCGGCGGCGGGGTGAGGCGTCGCCGGTGGCGCCCGCCAGTGGCGTCATCGTTAGCCGAACGTCGTCAAGATGACGGCGTGTTTCGCCTATAGCCGCAAAATCGTACTTTCCACGGAGTTCCTTGAAAACCCAGTTATAAATTTTACCGTGTACGGAGTCCACAGCTAACGAGTCTAGCGCGTGTTCGTAGCGGCACTGGTTGTGTTCCTCTCAGCACACTTAGTCCAGCGGTTCTCAACCTTGGGGTCGCGGCGTCTTCCCGGCTGGCTGCCAGGCCGAGCACTGCCGGGAAACTCGTCGTACTCCAAGTCCACTTCGACCGTGTACATCAGCGCGTCGTCCTCGGACACATTTTCCCAGTCGACGAGGGCCAGAGCTTCGGCACCCACCCACATAAAGTCGCCCACACGCAGCATTTTGCACATCTCATGGCTGTAAAGCGCATTCACGTCCCACAAGTACAGGTACTTGTTGGGGTGGCTGGGGTCGCGTAAGTCGAGGTGCCAGGTACATTAGCCTCAGCGTACCGTTTCATGACGCAGGACATACCGCCCCGCTTTTGCAACAAAAAATTGATACATGTCTGGACCATGAATGAGCTCCACCTCCGTCTTAGTGAATTTAACACGGTAAAAGTGCCTCCTTGAAATCCAAGGGGATGCCTTGTTTTAATTTCCAAGGGGTTTGAGTAAATTTTCAAAATAGTCCAAATTGATATCACGTTGCAGAAATGGATTCGTCTCGACAAGACAAACAAAAAAAGTCAACACATGTCATAAGTTTGGATGGCAAATTAAAAAGTTATTTAACTTCAAAAGTACAAAGTTAGCCTTTTTGGCTATGTTACAAACTTTGAGGTTCAATAACTTTTTTATTTCCCACCCAAGCCTATGACATGTGTTGACATTTTTTGTTTGTCTTGTCGAGACGAATCCATTTCTGTAACGTGATATCAATTTGGACTATTTTGAAAATTCACTCAAACCCCTTGGAAATTAAAACAAGGCATCCCCTTGGATTTCAAGGCGGCACTTTTACCGTGAAGGGCCTGACACCAGGACAGGGAAGACGCCGAAACAAAATGACTCACTTCGAGACCTTATTTCTCATAAGTTATGGCCTTAAATTTGGTAAAAAAGGCGGCTAGCAGCAAAACGTCACTCTTTAGGTAATGGGTCATGTAGACGATCAGTGTCCGACATGCCAACCCTTCCCACACGGTTTGCGCCCTGGCACAGTCCTCCTTAGACGGCAAGGACCTGGTGAGAGACGAGTAAAAGGCGTCTCGCGGCGGCAGGCACGTCTCATCACACAGCTGCTGATACGACCGCATGTGCTCATAACAAAACACGCCCTTCTGTCGGAGCAATGACTGATGTCGGGTTTCGGGATACTCTTTAAACAATATGTTCAAGTCTTCTTCTTGTAAATCCGTTGTTATAGCATCCAATAACGAAGAAAAAAACTGAAAACTGTCCATCAGTTTAATGCTCCGGCCCTCCTCACCAATGAAAATGGTGGCGCTTCGATATAAGTCGTGGGTTTTGGGCAGCACAGCGACTCGTTTCTTCTCTAGGCCAGGGTGCTGAATAAAAGCACGGGAAATGTGGTGCACGTCGTAGCGAAACGCGTTGTGCGCGACCTGGGGTAGGAACGTCGTGCGCTTGATGGCCGAGTTACTCTCGGCATGAGCAGCGCCACGAGAATTTTCTTTTTCTTGAAGGAGTTTGTGCTCCCTGACACGATCCTCAGGGTCCCGAAACCCTTTACCGCACAGATAACACGTTGTTGCTGTTTCAAAGTCGGCCTGCTGCTCGGCCGACATGTGCAGAGAAAAATTTGGACGCTCGTCCCATAACTCTTGCTCCAACCGCAACACGGTGTCCACAGAGTGCTTGCCGACATCCTTTTCACCCGAGTGTCACCATGCGGACCACATTCCCGCGCCAATCAACGACCACAATGGAATAGCCCACTGGGTCATGTCGTTGAGTTCGGCGCGTCGCCGCGTCCCCGTCGGCAGGAAGAGGAATCAAGACCGATTCCCAGTCATAATAAGCCGTAATCGGCACTCTCTGCATTTTTGGAAAGTGCCTGGAGTCAAACTTTTCGCACGAGCCCGGCCTGGCATACTCGGTCCTCTGAGCTCCAAATCGGCGACACACTTGCTCGTGTTCTGCTAGTTTTGCTGCCGTCGCTAACCGGTTCAGGCAGTAGCAGCAGCAATATCTGCGGTGTTGCTTACGAGTCTGTCCAGCCAAAAATGCGTGAATATCACGCACGAGCACATAATGCCAGCGACCCTCATCAGATATCAACAAAATTGTGATGTGCTGTTTTTTCTCCTGAGTGCAGTACAGGGGAATAACTGACCTTTTCTTTCTCTTTTGACCGTCGTCATTGCCATCTCCCTTATCAGCATCCACACACAAAACAGTCAGGCTAACGGTAGGGTTAAGTTGCTCAAATCGGCGCAAGTCACACACTCTCATGGGATCGTATGCCAAGTTTCCCATGTTCAGTTCGTCCACAAAAGGAGTGTAGTGCTCCTGCCTGTGGGGGTTGGCACGAGCCGGGTGCTATGCGGCAGTCACCGAAAGGCGGAAACAGTCATTATTTCCGAAATTGGCCACGTTGACGATAGATTTGCGCGAGTTTCGCAGGCAGTCAGGGGTGGGAATGTAGCTGCTGGCCTTGAGAGGATCGCAGCGCACTATATTTAAGGCCAGGCTCAGGTGAAAAATTGGCCAAAATTGATGAAAATTTCGAAAATGAGTTTTCACCGGAAAAATGTACTTTGGACCTTCCTTTATCACGAGCAACTCAAATTTTGACCCCTAGAGCACTAATTTCCATGTATTCGGCCTCTCGCGCGAAGCTCTAAAACCGTTAAAATTAGCCCTCTTTAAAAGATTTGTTAAAAATTCCGAAATATTGGCTCCGCTTGCCCGGTTTGAATTTCGCGCTTCTTAGCTCTCAGCCAATGGGAGGCGTCCCCCAAGGTGCTCCAGAACTACCACCTGTGTGGCGGCAGCCTGATATCTGTGCCAATTCTATGCAAATTTAGTACATCAACTTTAACGCTTGTTTTCTCGAAACACTCTTTTTATAGTTTCAAAAATTTCCTTGCGCATTGGTTTTTTAGTGAGCTGTGTGAACTTAGGCTCAAATCTTTCAGAATACACTAGGGAACATGGATTACATGCCACTTTTTTAAATATTGCCCTCTCATCCAATTTGAAGGCCTTCAAAGTTACGAAAAAACTAGAAAATTCAAAAGTGCAACTTTACGCCAACTCACAAAATCCTGAATTTTGAAAAAAAAAAATCTGGCATGTAATTTATGTTTATTGAACCAAATAGAACACATCGAGGCCAAGATTCAAAATTTTACTGCAAAACTAATGCGCATGGAGAATTTTGACGACAGACCTGCACTGGAGCTACCGCTCAAAATTCAGTGGACGAATTGATTTGAATATTGGCATGGAACCTTCTTATATTGACCTTAAAACATCACATGAATTTCAAGGGTAGGGAGTGAGAACTCTAGGATTTAGAAATTTCACCTGAGCCTGGCCTTAACTCGAGGGCCAGGACTTGACTAATGACCCACGCGCTCCACTCCAGACTCAGGTGCTCGGACGCAGCCTGCACTTCAAGAATGGCTTGCTCAACATCCTCTTCAACACTCCCACTCACCTTGAGAAGACTGTGCGGTTTGCTGCGAAGAAACACTTCCTTGCGTTCCTCTTCAATTTCCCCCGAGCCGGTAGATCCGGGCTTCTCGCGGGAGGCTGCTGCGGACGCCACAAGCGTCCATTTAATGCCCTGCGGCGTTTTCAACAACTCATGACGAACCTTTTTTTACAATCGCATACCTGAATAAGACTGAGTGACAAGTCCAGCTGATTTTTAAGGGGCATGGAGCGGACGGCCGCATTTTCTGCATGCCGAACATGGAGGACCACAGCGTGTCCGCCGCGGCAGAATCATCGTCAGTATCCTGCAAGTGTCGACCACACCGTGTTCGTCACCTGCAAGTGTCGGACACTGTGTGGTCGACACTTCAAAGCGTCGGACACGGTGTGGTCGACACTTCAAAGCGTCGGACACGGTGTGGTCGACACTTCAAAGCGTCGGACACGGTGTGGTCGACACTTCAAAGCGTCGGACACGGTGTGGTCGACACTTCAAAGCGTCGGACACGGTGTGGTCGACACTTCAAAGCGTCGGACACGGTGTGGTCGACACTTCAAAGCGTCGGACACGGTGTGGTCGACACTTCAAAGCGTCGGACACGGTGTGGTCGACACTTCAAAGCGTCGGGCGAAACTGGTCGTCGCTTGCACAAGCGTAGGACAAACTGGTCGACGCTTACAAGCCTCGACCTGTCCTACACTTGGATTTGCAGTGCGGGCACGCAGAATAAGCCTGCTGGGCCGGACAGTAATGGGTAAAAAGTGGCTA
This sequence comes from Stenchaetothrips biformis, assembly GCA_030522485.1. Taxonomy (NCBI): domain Eukaryota; kingdom Metazoa; phylum Arthropoda; class Insecta; order Thysanoptera; family Thripidae; genus Stenchaetothrips; species Stenchaetothrips biformis. The sequence goes on from CM060088.1 coordinate 15,916,285, forward strand.
CTTTTTTTGGGGGAGTGGAGCTCGGTGTCCCCAGTGATGAACGGTGCAAGTTGCGTTCTCACCCACTTCTCAAAGTTGACACCGTTCATTGAACCGTGGTCGTCACCACCATTCGTCTTGGATCTGAAGACATTTGAAGCTCCGGCCACCCACCTTTATTCCGCCACAATGTTGAATAATAAATCGTTGTCCATTGTTGGTGGCTCTCGCCGAACAACTTCGAACTTCTTCATTCCTCCACTCTTTCCCACAAAAAGACCCATATCGGAGAATCCAGGTTTTATCAAGCCACAGCAACGTGTATTTTCTCACACTCTGCAGCTTCGGGTATTGCTGGATATACTTGATACGTTTCGTAATAACATTTGGTTGCTCCATAAGGTACCATCGGTTGTTTCGCTTTGTATGTGAATCCTATTTCTCTCATAACATGCCGCAGTGACTGAGTGCTACCATGGAACTGTATCTGTCCCTCTCCGAAGAAAAAAAAAACCTCTTTTCTTTGAGGGAGTTGAATGCACAGATACATACTTAATTTCACGCAGCGGACTTTTCAAATTTCTTTCTTAGAAATGTCTAAAGCTATTAGTTACAAAAAACGGATACCGCAGCCAGCATGATTGTGACATTTCACAGATTTTATCTACAGGTCTTCCGGGTATCATCATTAAGATTTGTAATTGCATTCTTAGTGAAGGAATCTCGTTTTGTCACTGGACAGGCCTCAGTCCTTTTCTTGCCAGGAGTTGCAAAGGGCAAACCTTTGGACATAGTGGTCCACAGATTTGGGACTTATGCCCAAGAGCTTTGCTGTGAGCTCACTACATACAGAAACAAAGCCCAAATAAAGAAAATCAAAAATAAAATAAAAAAAAGAGAAAATGTTATTTTTTTCTTGTGATGTAGCCAATGGAATTTACCTTGTGCTGAATAGATCCTAAGAAAGCATGTTCATATCCCTTGGGCAATTTAAATTAACGAAAACAGCACGTATGGCACTCTGCATCTGGCGTGGCCTATTTCAGCATCGCAAGGCAGAATCTCGTCAACTTCGCCCATTTCTTCTGCTTCCTCAGGGTCATCATCCGGCCTCAGCTCTCGGTTAAACCGGTCGTACATGTTGCAGTTGAAAAGAGCATACATTTCCTCTGTAGGCTCGAAACCTTTGGAACATGTACTCCCAATTACCCGGAGCCGAATCCGCACAATGGCCATGACGATATGAAACCCCCTTTTTTTTCCGCGCCTTGGTTTTGATCCCGTTCATGATACTGAACGCTCTCGCCACAGCAGCGTTCGAAAACGTCAGTGACAGGACGCGAAGGGCGAAGTTGGCGATTTCCCGGAAAACGTGGATTCCGTCCTTGCAGTAGGCAGGCGCTCCCATTGAGCCTTCAAAACGTCCAAATCGACCCCCGGATATGTAAAAAGAAGAGAAAAAAAATTGAAAATATTAAAATTAAAATGCTATTACTCCCAAACCGTCTAAACGTAATTCCTTAGGGTTCAAAGATACGTGCCGCCAAGTTCTTGTACCGGCGAGAATGGCGCTGACAATGCCCTGCAGGCGCACTGAGATGCTCTCAAACAAGATCGTGGTGGAGGCGGTCGCAATGCTATCGCACCATACAATAGGGGCGGGCGCGGGCCTACGGTACGGAAGTGTGTGCGCCAAAACACCACTATCGAACCCTCCATATAGGGGGCGTGAAAACAGAGAGTCTCCCATGTACCTAATCGGGGCAGTGCTGCGTCATCTCCAGGATCCTGGGTGCGGGGAGTGAGATGTTCGCAATGGGGCTGCGGAACACGGTCAACATCCACGCGGTGTGCATGCCCAGGTCAAGCGCTTCCAACACCTTAACATTCTTGACAATGTGCGGCACAATATACTGTGCCAAGTGCCACGGCCCTTCACAAGCTGAAATACACTGGTGCCCAGTCCTGAACTCGTGCGCGCTGTGCTGTCCCCGTCAATGGTGAAGAATAAATCGTTGTCCATGGATAATGCTCTCACCGAACAAGTTCGAACATCTTCATTCCTCCTTTCTTTCCCACGAAAAGGCCCACATCGGAAAATCCAGGTTACATCAATCCGCAGGAACGTGCTATTTCTCACGCTCTGCAGCTTCTTGCATTGCTTGATAAACTTTATGCGTTTCCTAATGACATTTGGTTGCTGCATAAGCTAACATCTGTTGTTGAGTTCCGCAACGGGGCAACGCCCGAACCCGCCAAACTCATAACTGTCTCAGTAAGCAAGAGTGCACCGAGCAACCGCGCCGCGAGCCCGCCTCACCTAGAAGGCTAGGTGTAAAATGACTATGATTTTAAAGGGAGTAAAAATTAAAGGGGTGTGTTGTAAGAATAATTTTTACTAGACTGACATTTAAAATCTCCCTCCTTATCCTACTTCCAACTTTCTCATAACATAGTTACAATTTCCTGTCTGAATTTGTCATACGCCTGTGCTTTTCCGTTGCCTAAAAATAAAAGGACGATTTTCACTTCCGCTTTAGATCTTGTCTCGTGAGTACACTTATTTTCCTACCTGACCTGTTATCTAGCTACATCTGCCCTAGATTCAACAGTCTTTAAATGTCGGTCTAGTAAAAATTATTCCTACAACACACCCCCTTAATTTTTACTCCCTTTACAATCATAGTCATTTTACACCTAGCCTTCTAACAAGGTTTACAAACGTTGCTGTCACAAGTGGTTTAGTGAGTATGTCGGCCAATTGGTCCTTTGTACTCACAAATACAGGGTGGATAACTCCCTTTTTTACTAGGTCCCTTAGGTAGTGATATCTGATGTCTATGTGCTTGGAGCGAGGCTGAAATGCTTCACTTTTTGATAAGAATATAGCTCCCTGATTATCACAGTACATGGTTAGTCCTTTCTTTACACATGTCAACTCCCAGAAAAGATTTTTCAAGTATGCTGCTTCATCAGCTGCAAGACCCATAGTGACATATTCACTTTCGGTGCTTGACTTTGCTACACACTCTTGTTTCTTAGAACGCCATGATACTGGCCCTTCTGGACGCTGACGACCTCCGACTCTTGTTCGACACGCGCTTCACGGCCATGGTGAACAAGCACATGGTAAAGCCGTACGACATGCCCGGGCCGTCGCGTCAGGGTAAATGTGCCGATGTTCGTTGTGTTCTGCTCGCCGACGGTGGGCCCGCACTGAAAGTGAGTACCCACGATCAGAATTACAGCCTTCTCGGAGCAATTACGTGGGAGACATTGCAGAATCTATCTGGCTACATCCAGAGCCTGCTTTATGATATGGAGGAGATGGTGACTAGGGACTTGCCGTGTTGGCTTGCCTTGTGCATGTCCAAAATGATTCACGTCGCCAATAAAATGGGGCATTCCAAATTCGATTCTGAAAAGTTGGCGGGGCAATTTCTGAGAGGGCATGTTGACGAATGGTTTGATGTCAAGAAACCCGCCTCCCCGTTCGGTGAAATTCTGAAGGAACTGTTTGCCAAGCATCCCGAAGCATGTTCGCGCGCACTCTATGACGCCATGTCTGACGATATCTTAATTGGAGTCGAATGACTGTTTGATCAGAGAATCATACCAATGCATCTTATTTGTCTTCCTTAATATTCATATTCTGTAACTCACAGTTAATTTATAATTATTTATTCATCATGTGTGTGTGTATTTTTATTATCTTAATTTGATGTTTGTGTGTGTGCGTGTTTTTGTTGTTGTTGTTTTTTAAATTTCATTTCTTTCCATGTGTGCAATCGCGTTTGACTTGTCATAATTTTATAATTAATGAATAAATAAAACCATATAATCACCAAAATGGTATCAAAATTATTATTATTATTATTTTTCTTTTTTTAAATCAGACGTGGATGAGCGAACAATTACACAATTTGTGCTCTCAGAAAGACAGACAATAATACATCATTGCAAGAATATCAATCACCTTGGGGCATGCACCCACATTTATCAGGCATACACAAAAGAATAAAAATAAAAAAATTAATGAGAGAATAATTACATAATTTGTATTCTTAGACAGATAGATAGTGATACATCACTACGAGAATATTTATCACTATGGGACTCGCACCCATCACCATCCTCTGGCCCGTTGCTCGCAAAGCGGTTGCCTGCTGGCGCGCCTCACTGGGTAGTGCGAGTATCGTGCGCCCGCCTCCGCGTGGGGCTGCTACCGCGCCCCGGGTTAGCAACACGCAGGCGAAGGGCACGGTGACAACCGAGTTTGGTGGGACGAGGGCTCTCTCCGTGCGATTGGACCGACACAGGACCATCACGTGAACCGGTTTAGGGCTGGAAAAAACCCACGTGACATTGTGCGCCAGTACTATCAGCGTCGCATTTGCCGCCTTTGTAATCCCGCACACTCGCGCACCTTCGGTGTTGTTGGCGATGATGTTGGCCACGCAGCACTCCGATGCATTGAGACACGCGCGTCCCGCCCAGAACTCCATGCCCTGTGGAATAGTGACGGCCAGCGTCTGGCCTCTTTCCTGGAAGGGCAGACTGTGCACCACATACCTTGTGAACACTCTGAATCGGTGGAATGGAATGTCCAACACGAGACTGCCCTTCCCGTCCCACGGGCGCGCGCGTCTCGAATGTCGGTGCACGAGAAGTCATTGGCCACCAGCCCCGGCGCTAGATTTTCCCTCGCCGCCTCGTACGCGCCCTGCATGATCTCACAGTAGAGGTGGAAGGCGGCGGGCGCCGTGTGGAACTCCGTGACGTCTCTAATAAAGGCCCACTCCTCCTCCTGACATCGTCGAAGTCATACCAATTGTGCGTCTATCCACAGGGCGGCCCGCCGCTTCCACGCCGTGTACAGCCCCTTGCTGTGCGGCAGCGCGCGCAGGAGGGCCGCAACACCGCTGCCGGCCCCCCGGCATGATGATGGGGTCCTCTGGGAGCCGCAGGGTGCCGACCGAGGGGGCTACCACTGAGTACGTTTGGGGACACAAGATTTCTTATGGAAAGAGATTTCGTCGGATTTCGCAAGATTTCGACCGATTTCACGCCCAAAATTTGCTTGTTATTTGCCTATTTTGGGGGAAGATTTTCGATTTCCAGAGATTTCTGGCGCTCAAGAGGACACATGATTTCTTCAGTGGTTGCTCCCTCGGTGCCGACGATCTCGGGCGCGGCGTCGCCTTCCACTGTCGTCGGGGTGGCGGCCATCAGCGTCGCCTTGAGCCCGCGCAGCGTGCGCTGAGCCGCGGCCAGGTCTGTGCACTGGGGTACGTCACGACAGATGGTGTCCCGAAGTTCATCCACGGCGTGCGAGAAATCGTCGAGCCCGCGGAGACCCATCTGTCGTGGCATGATGTGTCGCAGCGCCGCCCGGCGCTGCGGCTGTTCCGCTTGGTCGAGGACGATCGCGGGCCCCTCAGTCAGTTTCCGCACAGATATGGCTGGACGCGGTCCCCTCTCTGAATGAAACACACAAATCAAACTCTCAGTGGCCATCCGTGCCAACTCATCGCGCGCGCCTCACCGCACCCTCTCGTTTTTATCACAACAGTGTGGCACTTAATATGATGGGTGGGCCTATCCAATCGTATTGAAAATCCGTCAATTATAAATTATACCGGTCAACTAAAACGGGACTTACTGTCAACGTGGGCACTGTAATACGGAGGGCTATGACAGCTCGGCTCACCGTCACTCTGCGTCCTGCTGCCTCGCTTGCCGGTCCAGCTTGCGTTGTTTCGCCGCGGCGCGCCGCGCCTCGTGCGGGTCCGGTTGTTGTAGAATGGCTGCGGTGGTGGCGGCCCAGGCGTCTCGGTCCAGCGCGGCGTCCTTCCAGTCGGCGATGCGGAGGGTCGCGATGTCGGCCTCGACCGCCTTCATGCGGCGCTCCCTGGGGCGTTCGCGCGGCCTCTTCTCCGGGGGCGGCGCTCGCTGGGCGGCCCGGGTGGCCAGCGGTGCAGAGCCGCGTTCGACGTGGCCGGCGTACTGAACGCGGCGGAAGCGGTGGTAGGATGGGTGTGACCTCGGTGATGTCGCGGATTTCCCTGTTAGTCCGCCACACCCTCTTCCGCGCGCGCTGGCTGTACACCGATTTGGCAACACTTCGAAGCACGTTGTTCTCTGCTGCCGCGATGCGCCTCTGGCCGGCCGCGTCGAGCACCCACGTCTCGCAGCCGTAGGTGATGGAGGGGCGGATGATTGCCGTGTAGAGGCGGGTCTTGACGTGTCGTGACAGGCGCTGAGACTTTATCAGCGTCAACAGAGAGTAGTAAGACCTCATCCCCGCGGTGGCCCGAGCGTGGACTTCGGCTTCGGCGTCAAGTCTGTTGTTCTCTGCGACCATGCACCCCAAGTATTTGAACGCAGCGACCCGCCGGAACGACATGTCCCCGACCTTTAGGGAGCGGCCGCAGGCCGGGTCCGCCGCGTCGCGCGCCGTCACCATGTACTCCGTCTTGGGGGACAGCTGGAGGCCAAATCGCGCCGCGCCGTCCTTCATCCTCTCGGCCAGCTCCACGAGGTCATCCTTCCGCTCCGCCAGCAGCACGATGTCGTCGGCGAAGGCAAGGAAGATCGGTCGGTTAAGGTCCATGGGGCGGTCCAGCTGATGGAGAAGGTGCCCCACCGCCGCCTCCAGGGCGAGGTTGAAGAGCAGGGGGGAGAGGGGGTCCCCCTGCTTGACCCCGGAGGCGACGTCGAAGAAGTCAGAGAGTTGGCCCTGCACGCGGGCCGCGCAGGCTGCACCGTCCTGGGTCATCTTGTTGAGGGCGACGAGCTGGGCCGGCACGCCCTGCGCACGCATGGCCGCGTACAGTGCCGGCCGATGGATGCAGTCGTAGGCCTTCTTGAAGTCAATGAAGAGGAGATGAGTCTCCTTGCCGGCCTCCCAGCGGTGCGCGAGGATGTCACGCAGCGCGCACACCTGGTCGACGGTGGACCGGCCCGGCATGAACCCGCACTGATACTGCCCCACGATGCGCATGGCGTGGGGGGCGAGGCGTCGCAGCAGCCATGTTGCGAACATCTTGTACCCCACGCACTGTAGGGCAATACCCCGGTAGTTGGTGCATCGGGTCGGATCCCCTTTCTTCGGGAGCGGGATGATGACCGACCTGCTCCACACCGGGCGCGCGCTGGGTGCGGCGAAATGCATGGGCCCGCGCGGCCGGCCGCTGCCGCATGGCGCTCTTTCGGCGGGCTTAGCTCGGTCCCAAATTGTCGGAATAATAATCCCGAGACAGTTTTGGAAATCTGAAAGAATGGCCGACAACGTTTAGAAAAGTGCATTTTCTTATATAATGTACTGTTTGGAAGGAAATTGGAGTTGAAACCTTTTTCAACCAGTCAAAAACCCGAAACTTTGAGGACAGATATCTCCAGAACCCTTTACCCGATTTTCAAAAGCCAGAACGTTTTCGGAAACTACATTCAATTTCGCCTCGAACGCTGTAAAGTTCAAGTTTCTTCAACCTGCGGTCTAGTCAACAGACCGTTTTGAAAAAAAGTCAAAATTTCGGACTTTGAACCCCATTTTTTCAAAAACGGCTCGACGGAATATCTTCAAATTTTGATATGTTGTTCTACTAAGCGTCCTCTATCGATTCCACTAGGTGGCATATGGTCGCAAATTATTTCCGGGTAACCCACACACAACTTTGCGGCTGGCGACTGGAGTAAGTCCCTAATCACCATCTCCTCCATATCAAAAATCAGGCTCTGGGTGTAGCTAGATAGATTCTGCAATGTCTCCCACGTAATACCTCCGAGAAGGCTGTAATTCTGATCGTGGTTACACTGAGAATCCAAACGCTATGAATATAGCGTCAATTGGCGCTATGCGTTTGAAGCCGTTTTCATCGCGCCAATTGGCGCTATGCTTTTGCATCGCACGTGTGGTGCAATGCCTTCCTATGCACTAGCATAGGGCATTTTCGGGACGCATCGCACTTAAGGTGCAATGTGACTATGGCATTGCACGTGTGGCGCGATGTCTCAATGCATTGCACCATACGCGCTATGTTCATAGCGTTTGGAATCACAGTGTACTCACTTTCAGTGCGGGCCCACCGTCGGCGAGCAGAACACAGCGAACATCGGCACATTTACCCTGACGCGCCGGCCCGGGCATGTCGTACGGCTGTACCATGTGCTTGTTCACCATGGCCGCGAAGCGCGTGTCGAACAAGAGTCGGAGGTCGTCAGCGTCCAGACGGACGCCCTCCTTGGAGCCGGCATTCTCGAAGACGGCGGACACGCGGAACCCGCGGGCAATGTCCAAGCCGATGTACAAAGTCTTGCTCCTGGATGGGTTCAGCGGGGAGTACTTGTCGTGGACGAGGAGAGCCCGCACGCTGCGAGGGGCAGGCACGGTCCGGCGGCAGAGCGCCTGCATGATGGAGGGCAGGGCTAGCGGCTGGGCGTGCACGGCGTGGAAGACCTCAGCGCGACGCGCGCGGCTTCGGCCAGCGCCTCGTCGGCGTGGTCCAGCCTGGGGGCGGGGGCGACGTCTGCTGCGCTGGCGGCCATGGTGCGGCGAGGGCGGGCTGCGGAAGACAAGTGACGCGGTCAGTCTGTGTGCGCCGGGGGTGTGTGTGTCTCTGACGTGGGGGTGGGGGATGGCGTGGGCGGTTTCGCCGTCCTTTTTCTGGGTGGGAGTGGGGGGTGGGCGTCTACATTTCATACTATGAAAGAGTTACGTAACACTTACATTCACTTGTGCGGGTTGTGCCGCGCCGTCCTCCACCGGTAGAGATAGGAAAATTATGCTCTCAGAAACGCCCAATTATGCCCTAAATTCCTAGCCAATTATGCTCTATTTATGCGGTCAAAATGGTTCAACTATGCGCCTGTTATGCTTTGTTTTGGGCCAAATTATGCGTTTTTATGCTTTTTTTGTCAAAAAATTGGGCAAATTGCAAAAAAAGGTTAAAAGTGGTTTTAACAATTCTCAAAAAAATATTTTGGTTGTATTTTCACCTAACACACGTCATACGCCCACAACCACAACAAACGCCTGGCTCAACGCCCCACGCCTCCTTTCCTCCCGAAGTAATCCCGCGTAGCATTCCGACGCGGCGCTTACCGCGGAGTCGCACCAAATTCAAAACCAAGTCTCTTTCAGTGATTTTTATACCAAAACAACATTTAAAGAGGGTGTACGCCCGCTGTGACTGAAATTTGGCTCAATTATGCCCTGATTATGCGTTTTAGGCATTATGCTGCCTTTTTCGTAAATTATGCTTTATTATGCTTTGTATTTTCGGAATGGGGAGAGTAAGGGGTTACCAAAAATGTTGTTGCCGTTTCTGTAACATCCTTTTTAGGAAATTATGCTATTATGCGAAAGCATAATCTTCCTATCTCTATCCACCGGTAGTGCCGAGCCCCGTAGTGCGTCTGTGCGTGGTCGGCAGGGAGCTGTGGGGCCTTATGATAGGCCAAAAGACCGTGAGGGCTGCAGCCGCACGTGAAATTGCAGTAAGAACTGACGCATTCGCACGGGCTGCTGGACGGGAGCAGCTCGGTGCAGCGCCAGCCCGCCCCGAGCAGGGCGGCAAGGGTAGACCGGTGCGCGGACCGCACGCGCTGGGAAAAGTCTTCCTCGGTGCCGATTCGGGGGTGGCGTCTCAGGAACTGGTCAGTCTTAGGCCGATATATTACCTGAAATAGGACACGAGGAATACAGTTTTTGACACAATTTTCATTTCATTTCATAGAGTCATTTAATGTGGCGGCACGTACCGTGCCCAGACGCGGTGCGATGGTGAGAAAAGCGCTGACAATGCCCTGCAAGCGCGCTGTGATGCGCTCATAAATGCTCGTGGTGGAGGCGGTGACCATACATTCGCACCACACTATAGGAGCGAGCCTGCGGTGCAGACATGTGTGCGCCAAGATACCACTATCGAACGATCCGTAGAGGGGCCGTGAAAATAGAGAATCTCCCATGTAATCAGGAGAGGGTTCCGAAATCTCCAAGATCCTGAGTGCGGGCAGTCGCATGGGGCTGCGGAACACACCGAGCATCCACGCGGCGGGCATGCCGAGGTCAAGCGCTTCCAGAACCTCAGAATTCTTGGTGATGTAGGGCACGATGTACTGTGGCACGGCCCTCTCACACAGGCGGCGGGCAAACACAGCCGAACAGTGGGGAACGTACACCATATCTGGATACACGTGGCTACAGAGCGCCATGTCGCCCCACTGGCAGCAGTGCAGTATTTCGGACAAACTGAAGCGCCGAACCTGACATCAACACAAACACGACAAGGCGTCACGACACACACACGCACACAGCAACCAGCGGCCGGCGAAACACGGAGGCGCGCTCACCCGAACTGGGCACCGGAGCAGCAGCGTTAACAGCTTCTCCTGCGCCGACACTCGCGTGGGGTGGAGAGCAATCCGCTAAATAATGCGCCAAAACCCCACCACAGGGGGGTACGGAAATGGCATATGAACGTCGGCGTCGGTGAGGTGCAGGGTGTAATGGCGCCACCTTCGCACAGCTCGCACACGAGTAACCAGAACAGGGTAGGCCAGTGCAAGATTGATTAAGTCACAATCTTTGAGGTGCTCCAAGAAAGGAGCTAGCGCGCACCACACGATCAACAACACGTCGACCGGGTCTCGCGGGGACATGGTGGCGCGCGGGGGGACCATAATAACGATTGCGAGTCGGGGTGCAAACTGACCATTCCTAGCGGTGACCGATACGAACATCTTCGTATTACGTATTATATATATACTAGTATACTTTTCTCCGAAATATATATATATATATATATATATATATATATATATATATATATATATATATATATATATATTATATATATATATATATATATATATATATATATTTCATTTTGGTCAGATAATTTATATTTTTATCTTTTTTCATTAAGTTAGATTTTGTATAAGATTTGCATATAAACATATTATTTTTAATGCATAAAATATTTACTGAGGTTGTATGAAGTGTTTATTCTGACTCGTTTGTTTTTTTCTCAGTCATTTGAATGATTTCTAGTTCCATTTTTTTTGTTCTTGCAGTCCTTATTTGTTTATTGTGACCTCTCCTCGCGTGCATCTGCTTGACCCAGCCGTGATGTTCGGGTCGTTTCTGTAGGTGATGCTCGCTGTAGCCCTGCAACGGTGCAGTGGGCACCAAGACGGCGAGGTGGTCGTTGAAACGAGAGCTATTCGGGTTGAGCCAACCCATGATCTAGATGCAAGTGGGTTTATAGAACTTCAGTTTGCTGTTAATCTGCCTAATATGTCATTTGAATCGGTCCAAGCTCAGTCTACTGAAAATTGCAAATCTACAATGGGCGTCCGGTTTCTTAATTTTTGTACCGCTTTGGAGCATATTGAGCAAGCATCAAATGGTATTCTGATTAAAATTTCTAATGTTTTTAAATCTGACACTCCTAGCTTAAGGCGTAAACGTGCTGTTTTTCCATTTATTGGTGAAATTCGTCGTTGGATTGAAGGTACGGCAACAGAATCGGAATTAAATCAAATCATAACAACTGTTAATAAATTAGGTAACAATGTGGAAACTCTCCAAAAATCTAATCATGAGTTAATAAATGCTACTAAGATAAATTCTCTTCAGCTTCAAGGTTTTCATTCTGGGCTCGAATCACGTTTGTACAATCTTACTACTGCCGTAAATTTTGTTTTTTCTGAGCTTGCTGATGCTCAGCTTCAATCTAATAACGGTCATAATAGGCTTCTAGCTTCTTCTTTATTGCATTCTGAAATTAACTTGTTACAAACTCACTAGATGGCTGTGCGTTCTATCTTTGATTCGTGTAAATTGAATTTGTTGAGCTCCGTTGCCGTTACGTCAAATGCTCTTTCGAATGTTTTATTATCTGAGGCCGGAAAATTATCTGAAGCAAAATCTAAATTCATTTTTGATCTTCCCATTATCTCTGTATACTATAAACTTAGTACTGCTCATTGTCAATTAATATCAGTTAATAACCTTAAAATCACTTTGTTGTAAATAGTTAATGCTACATCTCATTACTAGCTACCATTTTAAATAAACCCGCCATACACACTCACTGCCTTGCCCTAATCATAGCCTACGAATCCCACTGTGTTTTGTCTGCGACTGCAGCGCTCCGGTGTTGAACTCAATAAACTAACTTTGCCTCGGTCACTCTGTGGTAAGCTCTCGAACTGATCACATCTATTTATTTACCCTGTCCTTGCACCGCAACTTAACTGTTATCACTTGGAGAAATAGACACGGCACACTCATAACTTTACAACAGGTTATGGGCCCAGTTCTTTCGCCTCCACCGCGCAAGTGTCTTTGCTAGATTACTCAGTAAATACCTTTCGCGGTTTGTGTTGTGTCGTTTTGAGGTGAAGGTTCCCTGCGCCGGCACGCCAACGCGTGTGTGTAACTAAGGGTAGACCACGTCTCGTGTTCGCCTGTTTTTAGTGTTGTGTTCCAGCCTAAACCGGCAAACATGTCGACCCGTGGCGGACGTGGTGCGGGTACCTCTCGCCAGGACAGCCAGCAGGATTCTGAGCGTGTGCTAAGGCACCCTCCTCCGAACTGCAACAAGCTGAAGGGCCAGGAGAACTGGCAGTCCTGGAAGCTACTGATGCTGATGTTCTTCGAGTCAATCCAACTCGATGGGTACCTGACCACGAGGACCGCGGACCAGGTCCTACAGGACACCGCCTCGAATGCGGCGCGCGAGGACGCACATGTGCGCCTCTGCATTGCCTCCTGCCTGGAGGAGAACCTGATGCGCCTCATATCGGCATGCCGAAAAACGGCGTACGATATGTGGACGGCGCTCTGCACTAATTTCGAGAATCAGGGAGTACAGCGTCGCTTGACGCTCCTGTACAAGTTGCTTGACACTAAGCGTGCGAACTTTGATTCTCTCAAAGCGTTCGTTGACAGTGTGAGCGAGACCTGCGAACTGCTGACCAGCGGCGGCGCCGAGTCGCTTAGCGACGAGGTAGCCGCAGCTATAGTCCTTCGGAACCTCCGGCCCGAGGACGAAATGGTCAAGCGTTTCGCGGAGGTGGAACCCATAGAGGTGCCAGAGGAACACACAGTGAAGGTGGGTTCCTCCCTCTCCCTCCCAGACGATTCTCCCACTACATCTGGCGCACAAACCCCTGTTACTACTCCCTACAGGAAGAAGAAGAAGCGGTCCCATGGGAGTGGGACCTCCAAAGCCCAAACCCGGACTGACCTGAAGGGAGCGTGGCTGACGTACCTCAAAAGTTCTGATGATAGATTGGAGCAACGGTCGAAGATCGAAGAAAGAAAAATGGTGCTCCGCGAGCGGAATTTGCAGTATAGAATGGACAAGTTAGAAGTAGAGAAGGAAAGGATGAAATTTGAAAGGAGGAAGGAAGAGGAGAAGAAGGCCAGGGCGAAGAAGAGAGAGGAGTTACTGCGCCAACTGGTAGAGTTAGAGGACGAGAGAGTGAAGGCTCTGAAGCTACTAAAACCTGAGAGTTATTAGTAATAAGTATTTTTATATTTTATTTCCTAACGAATTTGTGAAGCACCCTAGCTCAGGTGATGAGTGGATGTTACACGTGTTCAGTCTTGATTGAACATGGAGTGACTATCCATACATCACATGAGTTGAGCAAGTCACTCCATGTTCTTTCAAGACTGAACTCTGTGATATCCAAGTAAGGAACTTTGTGCTGTGCCCATCTTGAGTGAAATTTCTTCCTCAGTATTCTTTTTATTATTATTAGCCTATTTAATTTTTACTTCCATTTTTTTTAAAAATATCAATTTTAGGTATTTTATAGTTCTATAAGTATGTGTTCTACTTGTCCAGTGTCCTTCTTGTGCCATTACTCTCTTTCCCACCTTAGTATTAGTAATCATAGATGTAAACAGTGTCCAAGGCCATGCCCATTGATAATTCTAATTAGCTGTTTTTAAACTGTTTCCTGAAATAATGCAGCTCAAGTGATGAGTGGATATCACACGTGTTCTGTCTTGATTGAACATGGAGTGACTATCCATACATCACATGAGTTGAGCAAGTCACTCCATGTTCTTTCAAGACTGAACTCTGTGATACCCAAGTAAGAAACTTTGTGCTGTGCCCATCTTGAGTGAAATTTCTTCGTATTCAATAGTTTATAAGTATGTCTGGAATGTATTAAAGTATGACAGATCTTTTGGAATTGAAGTACTAATTTTATTCATCTGATGCGTTTTCATTACAGTGGTCAACGAGGCCGGGTGTGGAGCAGCAGGATGGAGGTTCGAATCCGGGTCGCAGAGGCTTTTTTTTTTTCGAACCCTTCGTTCAATTAACTACCCTCGTTTAGTTCTGAGTTAGGCCCCTGAAGGAGGTGAAACTGTGGCAGATTGACTGAAACAGTATTGCACTCGTATGGAGAACGTCACTCGACGATTTTTGACACCACGCTGACCCGCGTGAGACGTTGAACACTTTATTGAACACGGTAATTGAAGCATTTTGAGTATGGCTCATTCCATTTTGATGTTTTGAGGGGCCCTCTCGTTTGTATATCAGTGTCAGTAGAAAGGCAGGCCTTGTGACACAGCACCGCAGCATCGCAGCAGTCGACTGTGCACGCGCGGGATAGCGCGGGACGCTGTTTAGGAAATGGGTGCCAACTGTCACAATTAATCCAACCGCTCGAATGCATCAGGACACCATCTCTTTACCATTAAAATTTCAAATTTTAAGAATTAAAAGCTGCTGAACTTGAATGCAATCAGAGGAAAAGTTTATCCGTGTAATAACAGATGCGTAAATCAATATTCATGTTTTTCTGACGTTGGCAATGGCTGCAGTCCAAAATGGCAGCCCCCATGACTCACGTGACTGCGACAGCCAATCACAGCGCGTTGCTTCGCGTGCCGTTCTGTAAGCAGATGTGGAGACACTAGCGCCGCGGTGGCGATTTCTGGCAACATGAGCTCGTATCGACTTATCGACTTTTGGCGACCGAGGCGCGCCCTCGCGGCGACTTGAGTCGCTTTCGATCTGGCGGGGCCTGCTCCCAGAACGTTCTCAGACTATTCGGTGGATTGTACATGTACGCATATTTACTGAGACGCAGTTCTAAAGTGATACGCATTGCCAGTTTTGTCTGAACATTTGATTGCGTACAAGGAGCATAACGGCGACTTTGTAAGTATTATTATACACCTTATGTATTTGCAAACGTGCATATATTACTGATGCCGGTAAGGCGACTTCGTTGTTTGGTTATGTGACACAACGTGTTTAGTTTTCGTATTTGTTTATTTACTGTTGCGAACGGTATGCCTTTGTACCAAAGCAAATTCTTAGCGGATGAGTGCCGATCATTTTAATGCTAACTGTTTGACTAAAAAACGAAAATACAAATAACATCGACAATCTGCAGTGCATTTGCGTAACTAGACTAGGGTGCAGGGAGCCGGTACAAATTAGAAAAATGAATAGAGTTCGAAGCGAAAACAGAGTAATCTATACTCTTTAGTTATATGTTCGTCTTTTTCTGTGTGATTTCAGTCGTTCTAAAGGACATCCATCGAATCTGGTGACACTGTAAGTACTGAACAGCATTTTACGGAAGTGACATTCTGTGAGAAGACTCGCCAGTCAGGTTCCACAGTTTCAGAAAGAAATGAAAAGAATTAATAAGACTTTTAAAAGGAATGTTACGATTAAATATGACCCATCCGTAGTTAGGTTAGGTTAGGTTAGAGCGTCAGAAGAAGGACGTTCCAGATGACAAATGTTGGAGAAACTGGAACGGGTGTGCCCGGTCCATGGAACAGGATATAATCTGCTAGGGATTCAGCGTGAGTGAAGCTATGCACAAGCTGCAGTTCCGGGTGTACATCGGTGACGGTGATTCAAGCACTTTCGCCAACATCATGAAAAAGTGTCCGTACGGCCCTTTGGTGAGAAAAGTGAAGTGTTCGAACCACGCAACGGTCAGGTTTAGCGGCAAGATCCACACCATGGTCGGAAACACAGCCGTTCTCCTCAAAGCGGTGGACACCAAGACGGGTCAGACCGCCGTTGAGCGGATGGTAAAGGGCGCTAGGGGTGCCATCAAGAAGCGATCTTGCGAGCGGAATGTCGCCGGCCTGCGCGTGGACTTCCGCAACCTACCGGTCCATGTGTTCGGCGTGCACGACAACTGCGGCTCTTGGTGCGACCGCAAGGAGCGCGGCGAGAACAAGATGCACCTGGTCATTTCTAGCGGCCTGATGGACCGCCTCAACCCCGTTGTGCAGTCCTTGGTGAGCCAGGCCGACTCCCTCATCATGGACTACACTACGAACGGGGCGGAGAATGTCATGTCCATCGCCGCGAAGATGAACGTGGCCAAACGGTACTCCATGTGGCGCCGCGGCAGCTACACACACCGCATCCACGCCACCGCCATTTCCTACACCAAGGGCCCCAGCTGGCCGCTGCTGATGATTCAGAGGCTCACGGGGGCAGAGCCGAGTGCGCGGACCCGGGAGGTGTTCGAACAGCGCGAGAGTGCGCGCGCGCGGCTCGAAGACGACATCGATAGGCGCAGATACGAGGGTGAGAGGGTCGGCAAGCGGCGTCGCGGCTGGGACGGCGGGGAACACGACTCAGGGGCGGCTCTAGGATTTTGCGACGGGGGGGGGGGGGGCATCGGGCCAAAAAAGTGAAAAAAATAAATATTTTTTTCCTTTTTTTAATTATTATAGCACAATTTAACAAAATTGTATTAAATTTGGTAAAACAGCATTTATTATTCTGCCGAAAAACTGAATCCACTACCGCGGGCCAGTGGCGGCGCCCTTCGGGCGCCGGATCTGACGGGGGGAGGGGGGGCCATGGCCCCCATCACCCCCCCCTCCCCCCTGGAGCCGCTACTGACACGACTATGGCGATGACGCGGGCCTCACCGACGAGAAGCTGCGGCTCCAGCCCGACCCTTCCGAAGCGGACCTGCAGAAGGACATGGCCGCCGACCTGCAGGCCATGACCCTGGAGGTGGACACCGCAGAAAAACGGCTTGCGGTCGAAGAAAACACCCGGGAGCAGCACCGGTCGGCCCTCTGGACACGCTCATTTTCTTACGATGATTTTTATGCATAATACGATGATTCGTCACCGTAAGGTATGCTTAAATTTGCACATACGTAATATGCATAGTTGTCAACGTAAGGTATGCATGATTTAGCCGTATTACACGTGTTTAGTACATAAGGTACGTATGATTTCATCGTATCACGCATGATTAAGCGTAAGGTATGATGAATTTTATTGTAGTTTGCATGTTTTCATTTCAACGTATATTACGCAGATTGTTTCAGCGTAAGAATAAAAGAGTGGAGGGAGAAGAAGCAGGGCAGGATCGGAGCGTCCATCATGGAGGAAGTCTTCAACCGCCGGAACTGGACCCGGTGCCACAAGCACGTGGTGCAGATTGTGTACGGGGAGAAAGGTATGGGGAGGAATGGCAAGCTGCCGAAGGCTGTGACCTACGGGAGAAAACCGCGGTGGAGAAGTTCGTCGCCGACTACAGGGTGACGGAAGCGGTGGCCGAGTGCGGCTTGTTCATTCAGAAGGACTAACCGTACCTGTGCGCCACGCCTGACCGCCTCCTCGGCAGGAGAGGCCTCATAGAGGTGAAGAGCATGCACCCCGACACGCTGAAGGGGTGGACCACGTTCGCCGAGGCGGCCCAAGGGTGACCAGAGCTTGGACCAGGGCCTCGCGGCGGCGGCCTCACGGGGCGGTCAGCGGATCGGCACCGGGGCGCAGGGAGGGGGAGGGGGCCAGCAGCAGGGGGAAGAGGAGGGGAGGGGGAAGAGGGCACTGGGGCGGCAAAGAAGAAGAAAAATAAGAGTAAACCTCAAATCTGTTTAGAAATGGTGAATGGTTCCCTGCGCATGAAACGAAAGCACAAGTTTTACTACCAGATACAGGGGCAGCTTGCTGTGACAAACAGACATTACTGCGTGCTGCTTGTGTATACTGATTCTGACTTTTTTGTGGAACGGATCAAGCCCGATCCAGACGTGTGGGCGGAGATGCTCCAGTCCCTCAAGACTTTCTACCTTGACTGTGTCCTCGTTGAAAGATCCCTCCGCAGGCACGGGCGCAACCTCCCATGCCGCGATCCGTGGTGGATTGAGCGGGCCATCAGAGAACAGATGGAGAAAGGCAAAGCTGCCTTACCCGATAACCATCTCCAAACTGTACGAGGTGATTGGCGGCAGTCCTGGTTTAAGTCAGGAAGCAATTGCCAGTGCCGTCAAAGAAGCTCAAGCGCAGGGGAAAAGGTTGCTGTGCTCCCTGGTGTGCGGTGAAATCCACATCAGGAAGCAGCTCATTTGGACTCAAAAGGGGGTGGTAGGTAGGGCTGATTGTGGAACTGGCTCTGTGGGTGATGACACCCCTCTTGCTAAGGAGGCATGGGTCTTCATGTTGGTAGCCATCAATGGTAGTTAGGAAGTTCCAGTGGGTTATTTTATTATTCATTCTTTAAATTCTATTCAAAGAGCAAATATGATTTCTAATTGCCTAAATTTTCTAAATGGAACAGGGGTTATTATTACTTCACTCGCCTTTGATGGCGACAGTACCAACATTTGTATGGCTGAAGTTTTGGGTGCTGGGATGAATCCTTATAATAAGGAGACCTGGCAACCATACTTCCAACATTCAAATACCAATGAATCTGTGTATATAATATTGGATGCTGCTCACATGATTAAACTATGGCGTAATGTTTTTGGCAATCCAAATATCAAATTGTTAGATTCTCGGGGCCGCGAAATCAAAAGGGAATATATTACCAGACTGCATGAACTCCAGGAGAGGGAGGGATTGCGAGCTGGTAACAAAATGAGATAAAAACACGTTTACTTCCAAAATCAGAAAAAGGAAGTAAATCTTGCAACTTAGCTGTTGAGTCTTCGTGTAGCTGATGCAATTGATTATTTAAATTTTGATCTTAAACTTCCTGAGTTTGCTGGTTCAGAAGCAACCACAGAATTTATTAGACAGGCAGACATAGTTCTCGATATTCTTAACTCAAAAAATTTAATGCCAAAAAGAGAATCAACCAGCCCATGTCCTCACAGATATAGGGTTTGCACGTGGCGTGGCGTGGTTTTAGGCAATTTTCACCAATTTTTGGTGAGAGTGGGGCGTCCCTGTTTGCTTGTTGCACACAATGGCACTACTTTTGATGCTCCACGATTAGCACAAGCAATAAAATCATGCCAGTTAGTTGATGAATTTACCGGAGTTATTTGTGGATTCTCTGACAGTTTGACAGTGTTCAAAAAAACACTTAACAGAAGTGCAGCCTTGAAACAGACTGACCTAGCTGCTGAGTTTCTGAACCTGCCTCCAGATGGTGCCCATGAAGCTTCAAAGGATGTCGAGGTACTGCAGAAGCTGGCTGTACATTTCTCTATAGAAGACCAGTTCATGAAGCAAAGCACCTCTTTGCAAGCAGTCTTGAACGAGGAGGTGAGAAAAAAAGACGTTTCCATTGTGCAAAAAACTTTGCTTCCCCTCGTAGGCGTTTTGTCTCTAGGCATGCCGGATCCACGGATCCACGGCAGTCGCGTTCAGGAGCGTGCACACTTCACGAACTTTTACTCTGAAGGATTTTCAGTTCTCACTTTTGCTCTTCGACTTCCGGTCAAGGGATTCGCTCAAATACCCTATACGGATGGAATATAGTTTTTATTACAGATGTTATATCCATTATACAAAGATTTGGGTATCCGTAAGTTGCGAACATTGCAACCTATGTGTTACGGAATAAATCATCTGTAGTATTAACTGCGTTTTGCCTGTAGTACGGCTGCCTACAACTACTCGTATGACCGTGTCTTCCTAACATTGTAAGATCATTTGTTTCGAGAACTGAAAGATTCCGAGGAGAGCGGAACCCGAAGCTGACGACTAGGAAAGTGTCGAAACCCGGATAGAATTGAACAACGACGATTTTGGAGTTTCCATCGCATGGAAAGGACACTCCAAAGAAGAAGAAAGTTCCAACGGCAGCCACAACAACGAAGACCGATTATGTGGCTGGCCCCTCTCAGGCCTTGCACTCCAAATGTTTCTCGATGAAATTTCCCATAATTAGAAGAAAATGCCGCAAGCAAAATACGAAGGTAGTTTTTCTTCGTATAACGAAGGTTTTAGTGCACACAAAATCTATCTGTGTACTCAGTACACACTTCTAGGTGCGTGCTTACAAGCATGCACTTCGAGGTGTGTACTTTTCTGAGCACGCACCTGGAAGTGTGTACTTGAATGAGAACACACTTTAAAGTGTGGACTCAGTGAGTACACACATAGAAGTGCATGCGTTTTCCCTATGCCGCGCATGCACCTCGCAAGTGTGTACTCACTGAGTACACACTTTAAAGTGTGTACTCATTCAAGAGTGCGTGCTTAGGCAAGTACACGCCTCGAAGTGCATGCTTGTAAGCACGCACCTAGAAGTGTGTACTGAGTACACACATAGATTTTGTGTGTACATAAAATACCATAAAGATTCGTACGATAGAGAAATAGTGCTTTGTTTTGTGCTGGCACCGAATGCATTTTAACATGACTCAAATTCCATTGTAAGGCATTTACAGTGCATCTAAAGCCAAGGCCGTGTCTTTGGTTCAGGTCTTGACCCGGACTGTTGTAGTGGAATAACTTAAATCTTGTGAGACGCAATCATGCTGGTGTCAACTACACCTTCCAGGCAGATGGGCGCAGAATGCACTCTTATTTCCAACTAGCCCCACCCATTCAATCTCGGATCCAACGCAAGAGGAGGCGGGAGTTACAGCCTCAGCCTCAAGTTGACATAATGAAGTTCTTTCGCAGACACTCTATAAACTGAAGTGTGTACTCAGTATGCATCTACAGATGCATACCCACAAGTACACATCTACTCTACAAATCTAAAAGCGTACATTGTATGCTCTACCTGGAGCATGCCTGCAAGCACGCTCTAGCTAGCGGATGCCTGCCAAGCATGCACTACCAAGTGCATAACTGCCATGTACACGCTAACTGGAGAAGACAACTCCCTATCTCTTGTGCACTAGATATATGCTCCAGTAAGTGTGTACATGGCAGGTATGCACTAGTTAGTGCATGCTTGGCAGGCATGCACTAGCTAGAGCGTGCTTGCAGGCATGCTCCAGGTAGAGCATACAATGTATGCTTTTCGATTTGCAGAGTACAGATGCATACTTAGCTGGGTACACATCTACAGATGCATACTTAGCTGAGTACTCATCTACAGATGCATACTTAGCTGAGTACACATCTACAGATGCATACTTAGCTGAGTACACATCTACAGATGCATACTTAGCTGAGTACACACCTACAACGTCGGCATCTGTAGGTGTGTACTCAGCTAAGTATGCATCTGCAGATGTGTAATCAGCCAATTATGCATCTGTAGGTGTGTACTGAACCAAGTATGCATCTGTAGATGTGTACTCGTAGGTATGCATCTGTAGATGCATACTGAGTACACACTTCAGTTTGTCGAGCAGGGGTCGCAAGTTACGGATGGTTTTGTGCCGCCTTAATACGGATGGAATTCAGATTGTTACATATCTGGTCCGCAATACAAAGTTTTTAGTGTCCGTACATTGTGAAGAACCAAAACCTTTGTATTTTAGACGAAACACATTCTATTCCCGACTCAAGTCCATCCGCATCATGACAGCACAAATCCACCGTAACTTTCTAACCCAGTATCCGCAAGAACTTAACTTATGTGCATGGCCAGTGGCGTGGCCACGGAAAAGCCAAGTTGGCGAGGCCTCTCAGACCCCTACACCAGTGAAGTCCGAAAACAAGTCCGAAAAGCGGCAAAAGCAGCCGTTAGCGAACCGTCCGAAACAGGGACGCGGGACACACTCTAAATCCAAAGACTTGAGAATCTTTTTGGCGGTATAACTGAGGATCGCCAACAAACGGCCGTACAGAAAGTCTTGCCTTCAAAGAGGCAGTAATCAGAAGTAGTCAAAAATTTGGCTTAACTGTAGAGTATCGCCAAAATTTGGCCATAAATTTTGAACCGAGCCTCTTCACCTTTTTTGGCGGTATGCAAAATTATTGCCAAGTTATACTTTTGATTGTCGCCCGTTTATAGGCAAGATGTTTTGAATTGCCTTTTGTTGGCAAAACACCATTGAATCGTCAAAAACAGGTACAAGTATCGCCTTTGGATTTGAAGTGCGTTTCTGTACACGGTGAAAGTGCCGCCTTGAATAATCCAAGGGGATGCCTTGCTTAGTTTCCAAGGTGTTTGAGTGAGTTTTCAAAGTTGTTCAAAACGACATCTTTGAACAGAAATAGATTCGTCTCGACAAGACAAACAAAAAATGTCAACACATGTCATAGGTTTGGATATGAAATAAAAAAGTTATTCAACTTCAAAGTTTAAAAAATTTAAAAGCCAAAAAGGCCTACTTTGTACTTTTGAAGTTAAATAACTTTTTAATTTGCCATCCAAACTTATGACTTATGTTCACATTTTCTGTTTGTCTTGTCGAAACAAATCCATTTCTGTCAAGTAATGTCAATTTGGACAACTTTGAAAAATCACTCAAACCCCTTGGAAAATAGAACAAGGCATCCCCTTGGATTTCAAGGCGACACTTTTACCGTGTAAGCCCGACCCAAACGCATGCTAAGTCCGCTCCTTGGCAGTTCGGAAAACCAACGAAGGCAACGAGAGTCAAAAGGACATTGGACTTGTACTGAGAACGACTGATGGTAAAGCAGGAGTCCCGAGCTAAAAGCACCAGCCTCCACAACACTAAACTCCTTACGGAAACCCGCTACTGTATGACGGACAGTTTTAAGCAAACAAATTGCGGCCGGATTGCAATACGGGTGGTTTCGTCCGTACTTCAACGATTTCTTCGTCCACACGTTACAGACACGAAAACCTTTGAAATACAGATAGAACCATGTGTATTACAAGCGACATCCGTCCGTAAGCACGTTAGCAGAAAACTGTCCGTATTGCGTACAGAGTTCAGAGTGTGCTGCCTCCTTCCCTTCTGAGTACCAATTTTAACTGGAGTACGAACGGGAAACGCCAAAAACTATGTGTACGTAACTTGATAACGATACTAGTCTGGAACCGGCACCAGTTTTGGACAACTGACTGCGCAGACTCACGACCAAAGATAAGATGTGCTTGAATCGAGGTTGTGCGCGACATTTCCGTGCGCACTCAAAATTTTACAGACAATCTTGGGCAAACAGAATTACGGATGGATTTAGCTAGAAATAAGGATAATTTTACACGTTACACTAAACTTTTAGAGTCCATAACGTACAATCAAAATCATCTGCAAGGTACAGACGATAAAACCTTTGCATTACGGGTGAAATCATCCGATATCCAAGCCAAAGCTATCTGTATTAATGTTTGCACAAAATTGTCTGCATCACGTATCATGCGGTCTTGCATTGCTTCGAAAATAAAGCTTCAAAGTAAGAAATCATGAAACTGACCAGCTGACCTCCTGATTCGTTGAGAGAGCAAAACTTAGTTCAAGTTCACAAGCCTATCAGAATCGACTTGAAAATGTACAATCCCAAACTGCGCCAGTGGGTACATTTTACATTTTCAAAAGTATTGCCTCATCTCTCTCTTCGAACTAGGGAGAAGCTGAAGACAGACTTTTCAAGTTTTCCTACTTCAACCGTTATTGCGAAGCGATGCAAGACCCTACATAGTGGCACCTCGGGCATAACCTCGACCTCTAATAGAGCACATCCTTGAGCGTGAATCTGCGTGGTAGGTTGTCCAAAGCTATCGCCGGTTCCGGAAAAATATGGTTCGCAAGAAACGCACTGAGAACTTCCGGCGTTTCACGTTTCGACTTCAGTAAAAATTGGTACTCACAAGTCCTTTTCCTTGGCGCGCCTAAGTTCGCTGATCACGGATGTGGTGCTGTGATGCGAGTCGCTCGCTCGGGGCGAGTCGAGTCCCCCTACAGTGTGCGTGCCGGCCAACCGCCGGCCTATGACTGGCGGGGGCAGGGGCAGGCGGGCGCCGGGCGGCGAAAACGCCGGCAGTGTTGCCAGACACGGCCGTCCCCGTCCCGAGCGCGCCCGGCCAGCCAGAGCGCCCCTCTCACACGAGGCCCACTGCCATGTCTTGATACGCCGCATCAGATACGGAACCACGAATCGTCGCTGCACAGGTCCCTCTGGCGGCCGACCCGAGCGGGGCCGAAGAGTGCCGAGCGGCTGAGCCGAAGGGCACTTGTGCCGAGCAAGACTGCGATTGCGACATGGTCCGATCACCGAAGTGACGAATCTACATCACTTCACACTTTCAACTTCTTAAAAAATAAATAAAAAATCCAACAGCTTCCTTTTTTGGGTCACACTAAATTTCTATGTACTTTGTTGTGCGCAAGATTCGCACGAAGTTGTGCATGCGTTTTGAAATGCACGAATTTGTGCGTAACTAAGTACGAAAGGGTGCGTTGTAGCGCATAAAATTCGTGCATATTGAAACGCATGCACAACTTTGTGCAAAGGTTATGCACAAAAAAGTACATAGTAATTTAGTGTGGTGTCTCAAGACTTCAATTTCGAAAACATCGGTTCAATAGATAAAATATTAACGAAATTTCGCGGGGCGCGCCGAAAAGGGATAAATCACCGAAAAAAAAAGGTCGTACACAAATGTATCACCGAAAAAGGGTGATACTTATTCAGGAAAAGAAGGGCCTATCTCGCTGATGTCTGACCTTTTTCCGGTGATACATTAGTGCACGCCTTTTTTTCGGTGATACATTCGTGTACCACTTTTTTTCGGTGATACTTTTTATATCGCCGAAAATTGGTAATGCGTCGCACCCTTTAAATTTCAGTGATCCTACCCGTTCCTGTTTTACATCCGAATTGGGGGATATTTCACCCAAAACAGTCAAAAATTCATCCAGAACATTTTTTTTCCTGTCAGTGCGGGATTGGAACCTGGGTCCGAACATCTCCGATTTGCTCGAAACCAGCACCGTTCGCTTTGTCTCGTCGTCCCGATGCCAAAAACACCCCTACACGCCCTTCTATTCTAGGTGTACCCGGTGCCCAGATTCTCCTCCACCCCATGTAGACCATAATGCACCTGAAGCAGCACACCCGGGGCTCGGGTCAGATTTGCTGCCACCGGGCGGGTCTTGGGGTCACCCCAGGAGGCTGCATACCAAATTTGGTGAATATCGGACGACGGGAAGTCCTCGGATGAACGGACGGAGGGAGAGCACGCATCATATTACATGCCCGTCCTTCGAATTTTCAATAATACGGAACGAGCAAAAAACTTGACTTATGTCGATTTCAGCTTTACTACTAGGTTCGGCTTGGTCTGCTCAGATCCATCACCCTACGTATTGATTTTTCGGTTATCGCCCTTTTGAGTTGATACAAAGTGCTCCAAAAATACTAAGTGAATTGCACCCCATCAGGGAGCGGCGTAAGACATGCTAAGTATTTGCGGAGCATGTAAAATCAACTTAAAAAGCGCGTAACTGAAAAACCAATATGTAGGGCGATCTAGATTCAAGCTGGTGGTAAAGCCGAAGTAGACATTGACGTCAAGTTTGAAACATTCAAATGCGAGCGTGAAGTACTCTGACTCAGCGTGTTGTACGCCACTCCAAGATTGGCCGAAATACAGAGTATTTGGGAAATACTTTCTAGTAACTTAAAAACAAAACAAATGATTAGGAAAGGTTTCAGCAGGCCGAACCAATGGTAAAGCCGAAATGGAAATTGATTTAAATGCGAGCGTTTAGGTACGTATTCCGACCAGCATGCGACCAATCAGGAAGCGGCGTTAGACATCGCGGCGCGTCCGCAGCAAGAGCTATGTTACGAAGAACATGGAGGCATTGTAAAATTGCTTCGTATTATGAAGAAATGCTCCGTATTCCGAAGGATTTTGCTTCATAATACAAATCATTTCTTCGCAGACTTTTAAATGTGTATTTTGATCGTTGTCTTTGCGACAAGGCGCCTAGTTGCCCTCTCGCCAAGTCGACAACTAAGCGACAAGTTTGGCAACACAGCCCGCGTCTGACCACGTCACTTTCGCGACCTCCAGCCTAGCGGCGTTTTCCGGCAACCCAGCGTCCGGGTCCTCCCGGGCGCCCTGGCTCGGCTCAGGTCGAGGGGTTACCCACTCCGGGAATCATGTGTACACTCAACGCGGGAATCATTAGTAATTTTTTCGAAATGTTAGTGAAAATCCTTAAAATTTTGATGGTATGTCCGCGTCATCTTGCAATAGTGTCCCAAGACACTCAGAAACAAATAAATTTCTTTAAATATCCTTACTTTTTCCATGGGATTTGATCGGGAATCGTGGGAATCCGGAATCGTGTGTACACCAAAATACGTGGGTAACCCCTCGGCTCAGGTACATGGTCCGGCTGGGCTCTCCCGGCTCCACTCTGCTCGGCCCAAGCTCCGCGTATGGCGCGTGGGGCTGGCCCTGGCTAGAGCCCCTGCACGGCACTACGCTGTGAAACTAAGTGCGGACAACTCGGTTCTACGACGGTTCACACAATTTCTTCTCATACTGAAGTTTTGCCCAGTGTAATTGTGTGAACCGTTGTGTTACCGGTCAACTCCACATTGGAAACATCAAGTTTAGTCACCGCACTTGGAAGTGCAGAGTTGCCGTCTCCACGTTTGCTCCATGCCAAGAAGGGGGCTCTGTGAGCTACTGCAGATTCGCAGGCTTACTCCTCACCACGAAGTGTGCACACTGAATGTTTATGTTGAATTATTGATAGTGTAACCAGCACGATTTAGTGCATGCGTGGATTTTTTGTAACATGCGTAAATTTTCACAAATCTCTGCAAGTTAGGTTACAATATTATACAACACGTTACGCAAGTTCAATCGTGCACCACCACGGGTTATTCCGTGCGAAAGTGAAATTATGGCCATTTGGGGTCTCAATTTTAACTTCAAGCTACGAGGCCGCAATGGGAATAAAATGTTGCCTTTTGCGTGTCATGCAACTAACGTGGTAACGTGGTTCAAAGATTTTACTGTAAGAAAGGGGTTACGGGAATCCTTGCTAATTAGTTGATAACGGAATTAACAGTTTTGGTAACGGAATTTACGCTTTCAGCGACCTTCAACTAGGTTAATTGGGCCAGTGCGCCATTACCCAAGACTTCTGTACCCCCTCCGGATTTTTACACCAGAAATGCCTTCTCGCACAAGGAACGTTTGGGCTTAGAGTCAACTGCATCATGCTGAAACGATGAGAACGGAATTTACACAACAAAGTGTTCATTCTCATAATGTAGACCCTTACGCCGAGCACTGCCGTCAAATATTGGCCCAAACCATTTAAAACATGGAGAGGTGTGTTAGATCAGTCGCGCTGACTGCGCATTGGCTGCCGGCGAACGATCGGATGCGTCCCAGATGTGACATTTGAACAAATTAGAAGGCAAACTAAAATTATTTCACACGGAGGACAATTTTGTTCCTTCTCCTGAGCGCTACCGTGAATTAAAGCTAGGCGGGGATTTCTTCCAAAGAAGTGCGGCCCTGGAGTTTAGAGCAGCAGAAGTTAGCTAATATCCAAGTAGACCAATTACTTAAAGAAGGAGTTATTGCTGAATCTTTTACAAATAAAAGTTTGCCTGTTTTCAGTATTTTGAAACGTGGTTCCACTGTAGACTGTCCACACCTACAGATGCATCCGTTCTCGGTGTGGACTCAGCCAAGTATGCATATGTAGAAATGTAGCTAAGTATGCTTCTGTAGATGTGTACTCAGCTATGCATTTGTAGATGTGTACCTGAAGGTATGCATCTGTGAATGCATACTGAGGACACACTCCAGTTTTTAGTGTACATCACCAATACTAATCAGATTTTGAATTGAACATCTCCCAAAGCTCCCACAGAGGGAGTTTTTCTTCTTTTAACGATTAGTACCGTTTGAAATATTCAAAACACCTTTGGGAATAGGTTATTAGCGGAGTTTGGTTGGTGGCAGTGTATCGCCGTGCAATAATTTTTCATACCCGCGACCGAATCCAAAATGCGGTACTTTCGCAATTAAAACAATATACAGAGCTGAATGGTTACCAAATGGTGCACTACTTATTGCCTCAACAAACCTTGCAAAAGCTTGCCGCAAGCAAGCAGGGAGCGCCGCAGGCCGCCAACGTAGGTGTAAACGCCAGGCGTGGATTGACGTGACTGGCGCAGCATCGTAAAGCCTGTTACGACCAGACACGGTCTGGCGTACACCTACCTTGAACATAACTTCGTATGCTTTAGAAGGTGCCGATGACGATAATGAAATCGATTTTAACCCCTGACCAAAGTTTTGACAGCGAAGGTGCAATCTCGACCCGATTTTGTAACATAATCTACTTCGACACTTCATCACGTGGTGCACCACTTAATGCCTCTACAAACCTTGCGACAGCTTAGGAAGCGCCGCAGGCCAAAGTAGGTGTAAACGCCAGGCGTGGATTGTCGTAAGTCGCGCAGCATCGCGAAGCCTGTTACGACAAGACACAGTCTGGCGCAAACCTACCTTGTTTATCCTAGCAATGAATAGACCATTCTGGTCGTGGCTTAGTCAAGAACAAGAAAATTCACAAAACAGTCCATAAAAGGCATTTAAGGAGCATATATTCGCTTCAAATATGTTGAATTTACTAGAAAATAATTCCATTACTTTCTACCTAAAATGGTAGAATTCGCTGAAAAGGTGACTGTTTTTCCGTGCGCAGCCGCGAGGTGATGGATTTGGCGTCTCCCGCACTCTCATATCAGGAACGTGACATCACGTTCAAACGAATATGACAAAATGTCACGTTCCTTTGAACATTGTGTCACATTCTTTGCAACGTGAGTAAGCTAATTTATGGCTGATTTACATTCAAACAAATGTGACACAATGTTCAAAGGAACGTGACATTTTGTCACATTCGTTTCAACGTGATGTCACGTTCCTGGAATGAGAGTGCGTGCTGGCACTGGTGCACACTAAATGTTTATGTACAATTTGGACGTATCACTTGCACGATTTTGTGCATGCGGGGAATTTGCATAATATTATGCGTAAAAATGCATAAATTTATGCGAATTTGTGCACAATTTTACGCCAAACTTCACGCAGGTTTAAAATTATGCATCACCACGTACAAAATTCTACATAAACATTTAGGGTGTGTTGTCGCAGCCAAATCCATTACATTATCCAGGGAGATGCCTTAAGTGTCCAGGCCTCTGATAATTAGTTCGAACAGCCGCGCCCCCGTCGCCTCCTCGTTGACGGCTTATTTCAGGCTCCGCACCACCACCGGCCGATTCCGTTTCGGGGAAACGCCGGATTAGTACGTCCGCAAGTAAGGCGAAGGGAAATTTTCCGAGAGCCTGGGGCAAGACGGTAATCCTCTGCCTGTTCGGGGCTCTGGACCCGATCTTTTCTACGGAAAAAGGGGCTATGTACCCGGCCTGATTCGGGAAAACGAAAAGTGCACTACATCAGTGCAACGAACCAATAAACTACCGAATAACGCACTCCATCAGTGCAACAAATTAATAAACTACCGAATAACGATCGAGGGCAAGAACTTACTTGCAGTGGGAGCGGCCAGCGAGGAGGTGCGGTCTTGGAGTACCTTACTGATGATGTGGTTGGTTTGAAGACATTTTACACACCTAACCTCACCAAGTTGAATACCCTCTCAAAACTCGCTCCCGCATTTAGATCTAAGGCGAAGTAGATTATCTCCCCCCCCCCTTTCCCTCAGAATCCTTCCAGGTACCACCCAGCGGGTCCGATGTACATACCACCTTTCCCTCACCCCGAGCGAATCAACGAGCGCCTTTCGGCTTCTGGCAACGCGGCCGGTTATGAGGTGATAGATCCACCCCCGTGGTAAAAACACCGGGGGTGACTTTACCACGGGATAAAACCACCCCCCTCGGCTGACCCCCTGAGGGGGGTGATTTTATACCGTGGGTAATGCACCCCCTTGGCCCGTGTGGGGAGTGGTTTTATCCCGTGATATAACCACCCCCTAGGATGTCTCGGGGAGTGCATTTATCACGGAAGACAGCCACCGGGGGGGTTGTTTCATCGCGTGATAAAAGCACCCCCCCCCCCCCTCTGACATGAGATGGGGAGTGACTTTGTCCGGCAATAAAACCACTTCCCCAAATTTTGAATATTTAACGGGTTTTGACATTACTGATCATTCCTAACTTACAAATAAGACATTGCAGACTGCTTATTGTGACTCCACTGCATGAACCCACGACGGAGTTTTCGGTTTAGCGTAAGAATGTTGTCATAGCGCACATTTTCAGATAACATATTTGCTGGAAAACCCCATAATCACTCGAACATTTTATAAAACCTAAGCAACATTAACATTCAATAAAGTCGTTAAATCGAAAAATGTCAGTCGGGTCACGTCATTATTGGCAGTCTGCTCTGCAATGTCTTAATCATAGTCAGGGAATGATCAGTGTTGTCAATATTCAAAATTTCGGGGAGTGGTTTTATTGCCGGACAAAGTCACTCCCCATCTCATGTCAGGCGGGAATGCTTTTATCACGCGATGAAACAACCCCCCCCGGTGGTTTTCTCCCGTGATAAATGCACTCCCCGAGACAACCTAGGGGGTTGTTATATCACGGGATAAAACCACTCCCCACACGGGCCAAGGGAGTGTTTTATCCACGGGATAAAATCACCCCCCTCAGGGGGTCAGCCGAGGGGGGTGGTTTTATCCCGTGGTAAAGTCACCCCCGGTGCTTATACCAAGGGGGGTGCTTCTATCGCGTAACACCGGCACTGCCAGCAAGGCAGGCTGCCAGGCCGCACGATAATTATATTGTGTTGTAGGATAATTTCGGCCTCCGTACGTTTACGATAGGACTTTCTACGAGACCCCCGGAATGAACGATAATATCAAAATATCCGTACTATAAGAACGAGAATTTCAAATATCTCACGACATTTGATCAGGAAGTCCAGAAAGACCACTCAATTTGGGCAAAATGAGAGGCACTTCCGGCGGGAGGAGGCTGGCGCTCGGCCCAGTGCGGCTCGGCATCGTCGACTTATGACTCGGCTTGGCTCAGTCTCTACGCGCTCGACTCGTCGCGCTGCCAACCTTACCATATTGCTTTACTGACTTTCTTCTGCCTGAAATGACTAGAACCGGTGTGAAATTTAACGAAAACATTGTTGTTCACTTTCAAAGCAGGTCATGTTACGAAACATACGTTTCCATTTAATACTATAATTTTTCGGATTATAAGATAATTTTCAGGGGGTTGGTACTATAGTCGGGTCGCTCGGGTCTGGCCACAGCAACACTGCCTGCCTGACGCGCTCAAAGTGCAGAGCACCAGTCAGTCAGCAGCGGTCAGGTCAGACGAGGTGATCGTCTAGCAGTCAGTATATAGTCAGTAGTCCAGAGGGGTGCCGGCTGGGGACGGGGCAGGCCCAGGCCTTTCCAGGGGCAGGCAGCAGCAATGTTTTCGAAGCCGAAGCGACCAGCGGGAGGCGGAGGGGAGAAGAGGGGTTCCCTTGCCAGCTGGCTGCAGTCGGCTTCGAAGATACCTGTATGTGTAGCGCACGGCGGGCCGGCTCGGCGGCGGCCGGCGTTATCCTACTCAAATCCCAATCCCTTACATTCACCGTCCGTACATGACGCTCGGCTTTCCAGTTGGGTGCTTGGACTTGTTTCATTTTTAATTTTTTAAAATTTTAATTTTTAGTTCTCTTTTGTAATCCCCAAATTATTAATTTTAAAAGTCAGCAGCAGCACCACTAGCGGTTTTTGGCTACAAAAGTGGCTATTCAAGCTCCTCGGTGGCGATTTCTGGCGACTTGCATTCTCCAATACAATTCAGAAGTTCGTGCCGCTGGCTCCTGTCCGATGATAGGCTACATAAGTGGCGATACTAGCGCCGCGGGGGCGATATCTGGCGACTTCCACACACGAACACAATTCAGATGTTCCCGCCACTGGCTTCTGTCCGATGATTGGCTACAAATTTGGCGATACTAGCGCCTCGGTGGCGATTTCTGGCTACAAGCGCTCGTGGCGACTTTTGGCGACCGGCGCGCGCTCTCGTGGCGACTTGGCTCGCTTTGGATCTGGCAAGCCACCGGATTACAGAAGAGGGGATCTGAAACGCCCTATCCTTTGGTGCAATCAAGTCGTGGAGCAATTAAGCGGCCCAGGACCCGTCTCTGGCCCGGGTCGCCACATCTGGCAGCGGCCCCGCCGGACCGGGCCCCGCGCGGGACCGTCCGTTGGACCGGCCCGAGCTGCATTCGGCTGCATTCGGCGCGACTTCGGCGCCAGCGGGGTGGCGGGGCGTCGGGTGGGGGGTAGGACCGGGCCCCGAAGATGCCCGAAGGGTGCCTTCGGGCCGGTCCAACGAATCGGAGAGGGGAGGTGGAGAGGAGGGGAATCAGGGGAGGCCTGAGGAGTCTGGGGCAGGTAGTGCTCGGGTCCCTCCATGGTTTTATGATGCCCGCTACAATTCCCCTCCTCCGTGTTCCGGTGGCAAGCCTGCCTGCCCCTGCCCTGCCAGGCCGCTGGAGCCCCCTTGTTTCGTTCTTGGCAAGTGCCGACAACCTTTCCCGGAGGAATGTCTGGGGGTGGGGTTAATTCCGGTCGCAGCATGTGACTAAATCAACCAATAGAAAAGCAGAAATCGTTTATAAGCGGGAAACTGAACGGCGGGGGAGGCGGCAAACCGCCCTCTACGGGGTCCGGGCCCTCGGAGCCGGGGGGCAGGGGGAGGGGGAGGGGGGGGAGGTGAGAGGGGGAAGCGCGCGCCAGTGCGACGAGGATGGCGATAAATAGGCGATTTCGGGTGGGGGAGCGAGATAGGCGACTTTAGGCGACTTCCGCGCGCTCTGGTGGCGACTTGGTGTACTCGGCATCTGGCAACCCTGGCCAGGCCAGGCCAGACAGTTTGGCTTTGGCTGCCGCTGGAGGCTGGCTGTGGTGTGTGGTGTGGAGTGCAGTGGCATGCAGGTGACGAGGACGAGAGATAGTGAAGTGAAGCGAGTAAAGAGCAGTTTGATGCGAAAGGAGTCAAGTTTACTTACACTCCATGCACATTCGTTACAAGAACCTCTGGAGAGCCGTTGAGAAAGTCAAATCGGGACCGATGAAACATCAACAACGGTAAGTGTTTTCCGTCCGCATCGGATTTTCCCTCCGCGTCTGAAATCTTAAGAGGTTTCGCATTTCTATACAGGCAAGGAGGTTTTTTATTTTTTTTTTAACCGAGATAAGCATCCGTAAGATACAGTCAAAGAAGTAATCTTGATATACCAACGATATGAGTAGGAATGTGTAAACGAACGCGTAAGAGGATCGTAGTACCGATTTTGAGGTTCAGTGCTAAAGATAATTATCGCCGGTATCATCCTTTCAGCCTATATATTTCTTGAGCTCTTCCAAGGATCAACTTACCTTGCCCGCGTAGCCGAATTGGTGTATTGCGGGCGTTACTCCTAAGTTTCTTGGTCGCTGAGGTATACATAAACTTTTTATGATTTCTCCAAAATTTACTCTCCAGTATTCTGGCTCTACCAGTTCGAGAGATTTTGACACATCTTGTGAAAATTAATGTTTTCATGTGAGTTTATACAGAAATTCCATTGGGAAACATTGTCCTTTTGCCTTGTCTTTGAAGGTTCAACTTTTAGAATTTGAAGGCTGGTTTTCGTTTCCTTTCCTTTGATGTGAGTTTCAGAGAATGAGTATTTTAAAACTTTTTGATAACTGACGAGAGATCCGACATCAAAAATAACCTAAGAAACTGAAAGGAACTTTTTCACGCAAGTTACAGCCTCTCACTGAGTCATAATAAAGAATTTAAATGTTCTCTCTTCTGTAAATACATGACTAACAATCTTTGGAAAAGGAGTCTAGCATAGGGTATGAAAAAGGTGTAATTTTTCAGTCTAAAATTGACTTGTGGTTCATGCGGTCACTTACTGAAGGTTTTAGGAATCCTTTTAAACACAGGATTGCTTCTCCTTCACGATCAGTGTCAATAAAGGTGATTTGATGTGGAGACGTTGGACTCCTGACCTGAAAGCGTAAACAATTTAGAGTTCTAATGATGAAGCTTGCGCTCAAGGTTTTAGTTCTGCAAGTTTGGCCAAACAATTTTGCGTGATATTGCTGTTTGATATTACATTTGTACTACAAATTGTTGCACATTTCTTTTTCTGAAAATTTATTTCAGAAATTCCATAAAATATATTTAAAGAAAAGACAGTCACAAAGAAAGTTTTTGTTGATATCATGCGTAGAATTTGTCAAAACCATTTTTTAGAAAATAATCCTGTGACAACTTTAAACAAATGTGGTCATCAAACAATACAAAACGTCCTCTAATTTTGAAATCTCACTGGTTGAACTGAAACCTTTCTTGCACTCGTTATAACTAGAAACCGTTGATGCTTTCAGGTCAGAAGTAGAGTTTCTCTTTACATGAAAGGGATACAACACAAGCTGCCAAAAAAGAAAACAAATGAACCACATTAATTTTTGACCAACATGTTTCTTACACTCAAAGTGCCGAACAGCCCCTTACCCCAACCAAATTTATTCGGAAGATTTTTTCTCGCTTGTCCCAATCCATAGTGAATATTGGATTTCGGCTTTGAAGGGATGGGTTTGGACCGTTTTCAAACTATAAAAATACTTGGGTGAAATAACAAACTGTCTTATTTGACCAGGGGATGCAGGCAGAGGTGGTTTCCCCGGCAGAAGGAAGGATCATGAGTTGAGTGAGATCTGACTACCCTACCTATTTCGGGGATACACTTTCTTCATTTGGGAGTTTTACCTCAATGTGTGAGTATTTGACCTTTTTCCTACTCTTATTGGAAGGTTCTGGTGAAAATCTTGCCATTTTCAAAATGGGTTCCACTGTCATAGTTTGTTAGGAATATGAATTCTAACTTACCAGAGACTGAAATTTGACTTTTGAAGACAAATGTCATGTCCTTAACCCAGTCGTAGTGGTTATTTTCGCTGTATCTTAAAAAATCTTCTTGTGCTTACTATTTTGTTGTAAAAGGTTGGCCTTGACATTTTTCACTTCTTAGGATCATTTTTAAAAGATTCCGCCATGCATAGGTCAGAATGTCCATAATATTATTACTGGCAAGCTTTTTCAGCTGAAAAGTCACTAAAAATTGCCTGTTTAGTTAACTTTTGTGCAGTTATAGTGAAATGCTTAAGAAGCTTGCCTATAGTAATGTAATGGACATTTCGAGTTGTGCATGCCAGAATCTTTTAAAAATGAATCGAAGAAGTGAAAAATGTCAAAGCCAACCTTTTACGACAAAATAGTCTGCGCAGGAAATTATTTTAAAACTCATCCAAAATAGGCTCAAAAAGTCTCTTCGACTGGGTTTAGGACATTGCATTTGCCATTTAAAAAAAAAATTGCATGAGAAAAATATTACATTAAAACTGTAACCTCCCTTGCAGAAATTATTTGCCTCATGTTTGGGTCTCCCATTTGCTTTTGTGGAAATCTAATTTTAGTTATTTAAAGAAGAATAGAAAAGGTGTACTTTGCAGCCAAGAGAGTATTTGGGTGTTCCAACTTTGCCTGCGTAAACTCCCTTTCTCAAACTCCTGGGCTTCTTTCTCAGGGAACCGGTATCAGGATAGATCTGTAATTTGATAAGGGCAGTATTTGATGATGTTGCCAGTACTTCTGAGGAAATCAAGACGTTTCAAATAATTAAAAAAAAAAGATTTTAATGCCGGTATAACAGAACATTAAACTTAAAGTTATTATCAGGAAAAGCTCCCACAGATTCAATCTAGTAATATTTCACAATACACTACTAAAATTGCAGATTTGTCTAGATTGTGGTTTGTTCAGGAGGCAACGCAGGAGTTTGGAAAAGGGATTCTCCGCATTGCTAAATGAAACGCTAGTAGGATTAGAGTACATGAATGTGTGTTCTCTTGGCTGTAAAGTACACCTTTCCTTTTCTCTTATCCACAACAAAATTTATATCACCTAAAATACAACAGTGAGAACGAACAATAATTTTGAAGAGACAATTCAATTAGTTTCCACAGTTGCCACTACCTCAATTCTCACTACCAGCTGGGGTTCATTGAGATGGTCTCAGCATATATAAATTCTCATCAGATATAATCCCACCAGATAAACACGTTTTAATTTTCTTTCTATATACACAAATTTTCAGCATATATGAATCCCGCCACATAAACACGAATTAGTTTTTAAATTTCATAATAACTCAGCTTTTGCTTCGAAAAATTAGTGAGGATTGCCAGGCAATCCCGAAGAAATATTTTGGCGTTAACTGCTGTTCAGATCCGTATGTCTGTCGCTTCTACGCGACACAAGCGCCCTCAGGCGTGGTCAGTAGGGTTGGAAAAACATTATTTTTGTTCGATTAATCGATAACCGTTGTTTGATGACCCCCTTGTTCGACTACGATCGACTAGTGAATAAATTTATTCGATTAATCGATTATTATCGGTTAACCGCCACATTTTGGAAAAAGAGTAAATTTGAGCGTGTTGTCGTCCGGATAGACGTCTACGAGGTGTTCTCTGTTAATGAAGCCCAGTGTACAGCGTGCGTTGAGGTATACACAGGAAAATGCACATGTCTCATTAATCGCACGGCGCATGAGTCAGCGCAACGAGGCCGCCCGCCAAGCCACTGCTCAGCGCGGTTTATCTTTTCTCTGTTGCTGGCTGCGCTATTTTGCCAACCGTCAGAGCGCGAAACGTTGGCTTACAGGCAATATTCGGACTGAAGATAAATCGGTTAATCGACGGAATTGTTCGGTTAATTCGTTTCGTTGACATTTTGATATTGGCGAAGGTTAATCGATTAACCGAGTCGATTTTTCGAACAATCGAATAATCGATCGTCTGTTTTTCCAACCCTAGTGGTCAGGACGAAACGGCCGGCTGGCGGTGGCAGCACGTCGCTGACAGTGCCACTGCTCTGCAAACTGAAGTGTGTACATAGTGCACTCTTCTTAGAGCATGGTTCGAGGCACACTATTATATACAGCGTACTTGCTAGGCACACGCTAAAATAGAGTGTGCCTGGCAAGGTCACGGTAAATAAGAGTGTGCCTATTAGTATGCGCTATAATTTGTTGTGATGTTTCCTTAGTTGCTATTACCTTTTAGTTTTTACTGAACTTTTACTGCGCTCATTTCTACATCAACAAACTTTTACCCTGCATTGATTACGATTCGTTTTTAATTTCTCTACCTGGTGCGTGTTATATTTAGTGGGAATTATATTTAGTGAGAATTATATCTGGTGAGACGGTTTTCTTTGAGATATAATTGGGTTCATATCTGGTGAGAATTATATTTCATGGGAATACGCGTTTAATAAAATTAAAGTAAATATATCTTGTGGGAATTATATCTGGTGGGATTTTATCTGGTGGGAATGTATATCTGGTGAGGTAACCCCGGTTCATTGCATACACGTAACAAATATAATCATTGCTTATTTTGTAGCATTTAGATTCTTATAGTTGTACTACTTGTCGTCCTTTGAACTTCAAACACTCCTTTTGTTCATATTTGATGGTTGGGAAACACGACATATGGAAAAGTAGGCTCTTATTGTAAGTCAGCAAAAGGTTTCATAGTTGACTTTCATGAACAAAATTCTCACTCTATTTTGAAATCTTTCCCTCTCATTGCAATTTTCTATGCAATATCGTGTATTTAAATAGGAGGGGCAAGGTCAGATTTTAGCACATTGAAGTAAGTGAAACTCCTAAATTGACTATTCTAGTGTTCATCAAAATGGGTAGGAGTCGAGGGGTCAACCACTCAGTATGTTAGGGGACACAAGATTTCTTAAGAGAAGAGATTTCGTCGGATTTCGCAAGATTTCGACCGATTTTACGCCCAAAATTTGCTTGTTTTTTGCCTGTTTTGGGGGAAGATTTCCGATTTCCAGAGATTTCTTGCGCTCAAGGGGACACATGATTTATTGAGTGGTTGCCCCCTCGGTAGGAGTGAGTGGTCGACCAGGTTTCGCCTAAATAAATGGTTTTCCACTCAGTACTCATTGACTCCAACAAACCGGGGAAGCCACTTCAGCTTGCATCTCCCTGTCGAAAACGACGGTTAATTTCCCCCTTAAATGTTTTAAGAGGATCCGGAATTGGAAACCTTTTCCGGCAATATTGAATTTCTTTGCACCATTTTTTTAAATTATCAATCCATTTCAAAATTTTGCACTAACAAATTAATGTGATAAAAAGTCCTGCATCAAAACTGATCTAAGACTCTGCAACTTTTATTTAGATTGTATACCCCACCTTACCAGACCAAGTGTAGGCAATGCACACTGCCAGCTTGGTCTCCCCCCCCCGGATTTCATTACATTTAGTTCTGCATCAGAGACCTTAGTGCGACGTCATGTCTCATCAACCTACGTGGTACTTCTGCTTTACCATTCCAGGGCTTCAGACACCGTGGCCCAGTACACATCCTGTGCTCCGAGCATCACTGTCTCTGCTTGAGACGGCCTCTAGCTCATCAAGACACGAGGTATGTGTAGCTCAATCGGGCTCTTTTCCGCCTGAATGTTGAAAATTAACAAAGCTGATGTGTTTCAGATTTCGTCGCCATTCGATATGGCGGTCCATTGCACTGTGTGTCCTGAAACATTCTCTTCGCCACGTGAACTGAAAAGGCACGCCCGCACTCATGGGAAAGAGAAGTTATTTGAGTGTGGTATCTGTAACAAGAAGTTCAAGTCGAAAGGCAGCCTCCCGAATCATCTAAAAACCCACACTGGAGAGAAGCCTTTTGAGTGCGCGATATGCAGCAAAAGATTTTATCAGAAGGTTAACCTAAAGGTTCATATCAGGTCGCATACAGGTGAGAAGCCTTTCCAGTGTACCATTTGCGAGGAGAAGTTTGGCTACGCAACCGACCTTCATATGCATGTCAGAAGAATTCACACGGGGGAAAGGCCGTTCGAATGCTCAGTTTGTCATGTTAAATTTATGAATGTAAATGCCCTTAGAGCTCATGAAAGACTCCATACAGGGGAGAAGCCGTTTCAGTGCACGGTTTGCGAAAAGAAATTTCGCCTCAGGAGTGCTCTTAAAAGTCACGCGATGGTACATTCAAAGGAGAATCTTTTCCAGTGCACAGAATGCAACAAAACATTTCTTTCGGAAAACAGCTTCTTAGTGCATCAAAGAGGCCACACTGGAGAAAAGCCTTTCGAGTGCGCTGAGTGCAACAAGTTCTTCAGTCGAAAATGCGATCTCAGTTTACACTCTAAAATTCATACGGATGAAAAATCGTTCGTGTGCGCCGTTTGCGATGCGAAGTTTAGAAGAAGCAATGATCTCAAAAAACATGTAAAGACCCACTCACTGGAGGGGCTATTTGAATGTACTGTTTGCAATAAGAAATTTAGACAGGAAACTTCCCTCAAAACTCATTATAAGACTCATTCAGGGGAGGAACTTTCCGAGTGCGGACTTTGTCATAAGAAATTCCTAGGGGCTGGCGCTCTTAAAAGGCACCTCAAGAGCCATTCGGAAGATCAGCCTTTCGAGTGCACTCTTTGCAATAGGAGGTTCTGTGAAGCAGGCCGTCTTAGAACTCACCTCAAAGCCCATACGGGAGAGAAGCCGTTTAGCTCTCTAGCCATCCACAAGTGCTCTGTGTGTGGTGGGGTGTTTCGTAACTTGTCCAGGCTGACTGACCATTTTCGCACCCACGCAGAGGTGAAAATATACGAGTGCGGAGTTTGCAATGAGAACTTCAGCCAGGAATGTGATCTCAGTGCTCATATAGCAGTACATGCTGCGGCGAAGCCAAGCACAGTCCAGCCATCAGGCAAGATAAACCAAAGTGAGGAAAGTGATGCTGCGTCTCTTGACCAATGCCCTACGGGAGAAGAGTTATTGGAGTGCACAGATTGTAATGAGAATTTCGAAGATGGGCTTGCTTTCAGAAATCATCTTGCAACACACTCAGATCAGAAGCCTGTTCTCCCTTCGGTCCCCAGTAACCAGTGCAAAGTGTGTTTCTTAGAGTTTTCCAGCCTGTCTACCTTGACTGAACATTTTCATACACACAGCAATAAAGAGGGAAAGCCGTCAGAGAGCACAGTTGCTGAACACGAGTTAGATCTGGTTGGTAGCTCCCTTTCTCTGAATAATCGCCTCTACCGATGCCGCGTGTGTTTCTCGCTGTTCACCAATCTGAGTTCCCTGACGAAGCATTTCAACGCTCACCTGAGTGTGGAGGGAATGTCACCCGATAGCGCAGTTATGGTGGACCAGTTTGAACAGGAAGATGGTTCGATCACACTCCGAAGTAGTATTAAAATTCCGACCGGTCAGGAGCCTACCTGCCCTTCGGCTAACGGCCACCAATGCCGCTTGTGTTCCGTCACGTTCCCCAAGCTGTCCGCCCTCATGAACCATCTTCGGATCCACAGTGACGCAGAGGGCGAGCCACTAGATCGCCCTGTTTTCGGAGAGAATTTTGTGGAGGAAGATGGTCTCACCACTCTGCGAAATCATATTGAGACTCATGCCGGTCAAAATCCCATCTTACCTTCGGCCCGCCGCCACCAATGCCGTGTGTGTTTCCTAGTGTT
Source organism: Stenchaetothrips biformis (assembly GCA_030522485.1). NCBI lineage: Eukaryota > Metazoa > Arthropoda > Insecta > Thysanoptera > Thripidae > Stenchaetothrips > Stenchaetothrips biformis. Next base: position 15,957,030 of record CM060088.1, read on the forward strand.
CCCCAAACTGTCCATCCTGACTGAACATTTTCGCACCCACCGAGTCGAAGCGGAAAAGCCGGCTGAGTTAGCAGTTCCTGAACAAGAATTTGATAAGTGAGATGAACCTACAGCGACGGAACCCGCTAAAATGCCGTTAAGCCTGCGAGAGAGGAGTCTGCTTGAAATGACGTGATTAATTTCTTTATCACTTGCGAAATGTGGACCTTATGACAAACATGCGTAACAACTTTTCTCTACGTACCTTGTTGGTTATTTGGTTACTTGTACTGCTGCAACGTGTTCACTACCTCTATAATTGTACGTTCCTAGTTATATCCGACTATAGTGCGCGTGCGCACTTTAAATTCATTTGTGCAATTTTTGTACGTGGTCTCACTTAATTTTGCGCATAGGTGCTTTGCGTTCAAATTTGTACGAAATTTCGCACGAATTGGTACGAAAAAGTATGCATGTTGATAATTGTGTGAGACCACGTTCAAAATTGTACAAATACATTTAGTGTGCGCATTGTAAAGTAATGTTTGGAAGCGGAAAATTGCTCTTATTGTTGTTCATGAGGAATGAGCGTGCTGGCTATTCTGATTAAATTGACATTCTTTGACTGAATGATTTTCATCATTGTTGCCATTTAATAATTAAAGATTTACGCTTACAATCCGTTTTTACTTCAACACCTTCTCTAGTTTGCACAGCTTAAAAAAATGTGAGTGATGTCCGTAGATTTAGGGTTCCAGCGACAGGGATATTTATTCAACAATCAGTGCTTACAAGGAATTACGGCAAGCTAATAGCATCATTCTCCTCTATCGGGCAGTGAGGCTCTCATTGTTAATTTTGGATTCTTCCGTTAAGTTGGCCCACTTACATGACCTAATGTTCCTATCTTTCTTGCCGGGTTCACCAACATGGACTGTTCGCTAGGAAACTTAAGATGTCAAAGGAACACTGTTAAAAAAATTTACTGAAAATTCATAATTTTTTGTAAGAAGCCGATTTACTTACTTGCAGTATGAATTTTCATACTAAAACTTTCATACTACAAGGTCTTAAAATTCAGACAACGTAATTATAAATATTCAGATCTATATATTGTATAAAAAATCGTACCTATCGGTCTTACTTATCAGACTTTGTTGTCCGAAAAAGAAGTAACAGAGATAGTCTCACTTACATTACCTACTCCATAGAGTGAAATATTTATTGTGTCAACGTATTCTTTTCCTGCGGACGAGGATGTGAACTCAAAAATGTAATCAACTATTGCAAGTTGCAAGAAGCGTCCGAATCAGAACTGCACCATCTGAAGGGAGATCGACCCGAACCCAACCACACGTCGACCCGTGGGCATGCGCGAGAGCGAAGTTGTATTCTCTGTTATTTGGCGAATACTCTACTTATTCAAATCAATCTTACTGAAGTACACTCATGCCATCTCAGATAATGACTTGAAATAGGTTTTTAACTAAATGTTCACCTCATTTTGGCTGCAGAGGCAATTTTAAGTCCAAGATATCAATAATGCGACACTAGCGCCACCTAGCGGCTATAGCAAAATGTATCCGTTTTGGAGCTCTGAAACACTCTCTTTGCTCGTACTACAATAAACGAAAGTATTATTTGAAATAAAACAATAGTATATTCTTTATTTTTAAGAATACCGCAAAATGTTTAAGGTTAATGGCGATTTTTGGCCTGTTTTCCGACTTCACAAGTCTGAATTTAGATTTCGGACAACAAAGTACAATATTTCAGTCCATCGGTCCGAAACTTGATATTCGCCGCTGTAAATTTTCAGACTTGCCAGTCTGAATCCAAATTTCTGACAGCAAGTCACATTTTTCAGACAGTTGGTCTGAATATTCGTTTCATTTTATGAATTTGCGATTCAGACCACAAAGTAAGACGAAATCGGTCTGAATTTTCATATTTTTTTTAACAGTGAAAACAGTACACTTTGCAGCCCAGGGAACACATTTTGATTAACTCGGAGCTCGGGCATGCATTTCACCTTGGTCTGAGTCGAATCCCGTTACCAATTTTGTCCACACCTTTTACAGCAGACCACCTGCAAGCTTCGTTTTGAAGGTTTGTTACGTTTGTAATCATTCGTCTTCTCGACCAGAACGAGAGATGATCCCTTTTTTTAACGCAATAGACTTTTCTAGTCGTCTGTGATCAAAGATAACGAAGAATCACAAAACCGGAAGTGGGCCTGGAAACTGACACTGTCTCGTAGAGACTTTTGTTTTCTCTCGCTTTTGAAGTTTTTTGAGCAGACGTTAATTGTACTATTTTCTATTGTACTATATTTCTATTACCGGCGTGGCTGAGTCTGCTTCAACGGAAGCGCCAGAACCATCAAGAAAATAACAGTCAATTCGAGTCGGAGGAGTCTAACCTCACTCAACGTTTGCTTGCGTTATTTTAGCGTCACGCTTTCAAAATCAATTTAGCCTGTTTTAACTCCTTTCGGCAATGAAAAGAAAAATATTTGTCATCATTTTCAACCAACTGGGCTCGCTACCTATTCCCGAACGACTCAACTTCCGGTTTTGCCCTTTGTTTTTTTGGTAAGATGACAAGAATAGTCTGTTGGATCGTTGGATCCACATTTCTTCATCTCAACTTGCTACTCGTAATCAGGGAGGGAAATTGAAGATGTGAAAGCTCTATCGTTGCAGCGAATCCCGCTCAACTCAACTGGTCACCATATTGACGCCGACAGACAGTGCGAAGTGAGCCAGAAGACCAGTCCGGGTAGCCTAAATTCTTAATGTGTTTTGAGCCCCAGAGTCGCTAAACGGGACTCGAACCGAACGTTGGACCACACCAACGGATTCCTCTGCACAAGACAGATCCATTGGTGAGGTCACACGTTCAGTTCGAGTCCTGTTTCGTAACTCTAGAGCTTCAGACGCGTCTAGAGTTTTGACCGCCTGCTCCGATCTTCTGATCCACTGTACAGTAGGTCTCTCCTCCCTCTGAAACCATTGTTTGCTTCTATTTGTTTCGGCAGATGGAGTGTCCCGAGTGCCTGGAGCGCTTCGACTCCAGCGAGCATCGGCCGAAGTCGCTTCCTTGCGGTCACTCGTTTTGCCTACGGTGTCTGCGGCAGCTGCGGGTGAGGACGTGCCCTGCAGACAGCCTGGTGAGTAGTGCTTCCTAGAAATAATGCCTAAAACGATACGATAGGAGGCCGTTACGCCGACCCTTTTCATTTAAGACTAAAACTCAAAGACTACATCAGTTAGAACCAAGGGAACTTCTTTTCCTTGGTGTGCAAAGTGTACCAAAGTTTTGATTCCACGTGGATCAAGTCAAGATTCCGCTTCCCTGAGTTGTTTTTTAGGCCTCAAAAATGATTGTGTCTGTTATTTAGGTGTTCCAGTCGTCGCCCGAACCTAATTGTTCTCCAAGCTTGCAAAAAGTAAGTTTGTTGTGCTCAGGTTTTGTGCCAAGACCCGCATTGTCATTTTTAGAGGACTTGTAAGTAACAGTTCGACGTCTCCCAAATTTTTTGTGGTCACTACTCGATTAAGGTTATTGTTAAGTGAAAAAGTGACCATTTGTCATTTTTTAGATACTTGTGTGAGATGCCTAAATACATGAATAGAAGTGTCTTTCTATCACATTAACTCATACGTCAAGAGTAGGGCCTTACCTCATTTCAGTTTCTGAGTAATGGATGTTTACGTAAACTTTTAGTTGTTCGTCTCAAATTCTCTCTACGACTAAAGAAAAGCTACTCAGCCTTCATATGCTGGCAATTATAACTATTTTTACGGAGGGTAAAGGTGGCCTTTCCTTTTTTAATATCTCCCTTAGTTTTCCTGAAAGAAGAAAAACAAGATCAAAATGGGGCCAAATCTGTCCAATTTGAAGAAAAATAGGAATGGGCCTAGTAAAATAGCTTTTACAGCCTCTTCTGGACTGATATTTTCAAATGTGCTTACGCTATCTTTTTCCTATGTCCTTGAAGATTGAATTGTCATAATCTGAGGTTTTGGTATATTTTCCTTTGTCACGAGGAGACTATAGGAGAAACGACTGAAAGTTAACGTGAACATCCATAACTCGGAAACTAAATAGGAGTTGGGGCTGTTAACTTAGGGAGTAAGTTCATCTAGTAAAGGTTGAATTTTGTCCACAAAATGAAAGTCCTGTGCCGAATATTCCTAGGACATGTCAGTTTCACTTTACAGTTTCCTTAATATATTCTCAAATTTAGAGGGGATAGAAGCCTCAACTTGTTTTAGTGTCCGAGAAATGAAGATAGTGTTGAAACATTTGAAAATTTCAGCACAGTATAGGCTCATGAAATGTTTCCTTGCCAGAATGACAAAACAGTCGTGATTTTCCTTAGAAATTGTTACTAGTGTGTATTCATCCAAGCAGACGCTTTGATATGTGTACCCACTCCCGCACAGTAAATTGCCTGCTCTTGAAACAGTGCGTTTTACAGTGCACTTCATGCTTTTCCAGGCCCGTCGACAATACTCTTTGCCGCTTGTGGTGTCGAAGCTGCAGTATGAATGCGACCGAGGACTGCGTGGACGAGCATTCCGCTGCCGTGTGCAGCCTCAAGAAGCTGCGGTCCGAGAGGCGCCTTGAAGGTACGCTAATGATCGCATCCTGTCCAGGCACCGTGGGCCAGAAGACCGGTCGAGGCGGTCAAAGTCAAATCCTAGACGCACGCTTAAGGGGAGTTTCTGGTAAAAATCTTGCCGTTTTCTAAGTGGGTCATAATTTGGTAGGAATATGAGTTCTTACTTAAAAGAGATAAAAATTTGACTTTTGCAGGCAAATGCCAAGTCCGAGTCTTTTTGAACCTATTTTGGCTGTATCTGAAAAAATCTTTTTGCGAATACTATTTTGTCGTAAAAGGTTGGTCTTGAGACTTTTTACTTCTTCGATTCATTTTGAAAAGATTCCGGCATGCATAGCTCAGAATGTCCATAATGTTGTTACTGGCAAGCTTCTTCAGCTGAAAAGTTTTTAAAACTTGTCTATCATGTCTATCATGTCTATCATGTGAAATGCTTGCTTAAAAAGCTTGTCCACCTTAATGTGCTGGACATTGTGAGTTATGCATGCCGGAATCTTTTGAGAATTAATCGGAGAAGTGAAAAATGTCAAGGCCAACCTTTTACGACAAAATAGTATGCGCATGAGTTTTTTGAAGTTATATCCAAAATAGGCCAAAAAAGCTCTTCAACTGGGTTCAGGGCATGGAATGTGCCTTCTAAATGAAAATTTCGAATATTTACTTGGTGAGACATCATATTTTTACAAATTTTTACAGTGGGACCTATTTTGAAGAAAGTAACATGTTCACCAAAACCTCCCCTTAAAATCTTACGAAGTATTTTGAGCATACGTAATACAATCTAATTTACTCTGTTATGCAAAGAAATAGTTCGTAAATGACGAAGTATTTTTGTAAGCTAATGTAGGTTCGAACTACTTTGTTTTAACTAGCTGCTTTTCTTTTTACGGCCCAAAATAGTTTGTAAGGTTTTCTCAGTGCAGCATTTGAGTTCCATAGTCGCCAAATAGGGTTCGAACCGAACGTGTGGCCCCACCAATGGATTGGTCTCCCAACGAGGAATTCATTGGTGGGGTCGCACGTTCGATTCGAACCCTGCCTAGCGAATCTAGAGCTGGTGTTTTGGCTGCCTGCGCCGGTCTTCCCCGCGTGGGAGAAACTGCAATCTGAATTGTGCCCAGGAACTGAAGTCGCACTATACTTTGCAGTGAATATGGAGGGCACTTGTAGTGTGACTTAATTGTTCTTAAAGTGTTCACCAATGTGCTATTTTGTTTGGAGTTTGAAGTATGCATTGACCACAGTCTAACTGCAGATAACCAGCTGCAGTTCGAGTGCAGTTAACTGCAGTTAAAATGCAGTTTAAGTACACTAACTGTGCTTTGACTGCAAAAAAAGTAGTACTTATTTCGGACGTTTTCAGTTTTAACTGCAGTTTTTTGGACAGTTCCAGACAGTTTCGTTAAAAAAATATAATTGCGAAAAAATATTTTTTTTAGACTTGTAGACTTTGTTAACCGCCCTCCCTCGGTAGCTTCCTTTTTTTCGCCGTTGTAGCTTGTCATAGTCAGATGAGTAGTCGAACCCTGGCCCCCGGATTGTCGGACCGCAACGCTGCCACTTGCGCTACGGAGACGTCTGAGGGTCGGGCTCCAGCGCGGGCGATGCCACTGGCCATGCCCTCGCGCGCAGGTAGACCAGGGATTTCCGCAACTCCTCGCTCGGCGCGGGCCACGCCACCGGGAATTTCCCATCATTTGTCGAGACACACTGATTTGGAAGCAGAGCGGAGCTTCACTCGGCGAAATTTGAGAGAGTTGAATCATTCCAAGGCCCCGACCTTAAAGGACATTTAGGGTGAAGTTGGAAGTACACTTTGACTTCTCGTGTAATGAACTTTAATGGTAGTTTTTGTCTGCATTCCAAATTGAGCCCGGGCCTGTCTTGTTTTTACTCTCCATGTGTAAGCGAAGAGCAATTCAGAAGTATATTTAACATCAACACTTGCATTTGAAAATAAGGCGAATTTTAGCTGTGGTTTCAACTACATTCCAAAATGCCAATGTAGACTGCAGTTGGATCTGGTAGCAAAAATGCAGTTTAAGGACAGTTTCTGTCGACTTCAAAGCACATTACTGACTGCAGCGGACAAAACAAAATTGATGACACTTCAAATACAATCTAAGGGAAGAAAAGAACTACAGAAAGAAACTGCAGATGAGCCACTGCAGTTTTAATTGCAGTTTAACTACTGATCCTTCCACGCGGGTCGGGTTCACTGTGCTTGATGGGTAACTTTTTCTTTCATCCGAGAAGTCATTTTTTTTAGTTCACTTGCTTCTTACAGCCCCAGCAGCGCCTCCGGTCTCGAGAGTGGCCGATATAGCGGAGTCTGCCTCAACAGAAGCGCCAGTACCATCCAGAAGCACGATGCCGCCGCTACCCTCCACCCACCCCTCCGGCAGTCTGGTGACGACGTCAGAAGACTGCGACCTTGAAGCTGACTCCCAGGAGTGCAGCTGTGAGTGCTGCTTCACAATAATTTTCATGCACTCTCACACGCGACTTGACTTTTTATCCCTTGCCAAAAAGTTTTTTTGTGCAAACGTAATATGTACTATTTTCTCTTTAGCTTTGCTCGTTTTTGTTCATTACATTAAAGTAAATACTCCATGAAACCTGGCTTCATGTCAATAGCAATGTACTTTTTGATTTCTACATGATCTACACTGTAAATGTCTTACGAAGAAATTTCCTATAATACGAAGGAAATGGCGCAAGCATAATAAGAAGGTGGTTTTTCTTCGTATTACGAAGGTGTTTCTTTGTATCTTAAAATGAAAAATCCATAAAGATTCGTATTACGAAGAAATATTGCTTCGTATTATGCTTGCGCCGAATTCGCTGTAACATACAAATAACAAAGGTCAAATTTCCTTGTAAGACATTTAGAGTGTATTGACAATTTTATCTTTAAAACGATAAAAACTGTGCACAGGTAAAGAGAAATTATTACAATTTACGTTTGCTCAAAATCCTCCATAGACAAGAGGGAAAAGAAGTTCATAGGAAACTGTACTGTGTAGAATACAAGCTAGCTGCGAGGAATAAAACTATTTACGCGTTCTGCTTGCGCCATTTCCTTAGTATTATGGGAAATTTCTCATTAATACATTTAATGTTTACAGCGCGGTTTACAGTAAAGTTCCTCGGTTCGTACGGATACATGGTTTGTAGGTTACGGATAGTTTTGTGCAGCCATAATACGGATGTAAGTTTGTTTGTATGTACAGATGATTTTGTGCGTACTACAAAGGTTTGGGTCGGGTTTGGGTGTCCGTAACTCACGGAGCATTTCTTTGTAATTTTCAGGCTCTTCTAAAACTAATGTCATAGGGTCAAAATCGTCTGTATTACAAACGAAATTGCATCCATCCTGTGGCTGCTCAAAACTTCACTACAAGATCAAATGTGTGCTTAGTAATTAGCTGTGGGAGCGTACTTATAAGCTCACATCAATAGATGTATCGAGGTGGTAACCACTCAAGAAATCATGTATCCCCTTGAGTGCCAGAAATCTCTGAAAATCGAAAATCTTCCCCCTAAAAAAGCAGAAGACAAGCAAGTTTTGAGCATATAATCGGTCGAAATCTTGCGTAACACGACGAAATCTCCTCTCTTAAGAAATCTTGTGTCCCCAAACACACAAAGTGGTTGCTCCCTCTAGATGTATGCTTGGCAAGCACACATCAATAGGTGTGTGCTTGGACAGGCACTCTTTTATCCCACGCTTTGAAAGGCAAACTCCTACAGCTGTGTGCTTGGCCAAGCATACTTCTATAGATGTGCACAGTGCACACTCTAAATGTCTTACGAAGAAATTTCCCATAATGCGAAGGGAATGGCGCAAGCATAATACGAAGGTGGCTTTTCTTCGTATTACGAAGGTGTTCCTTTGTATCTTACAATGAAAAATCCAAAAAGTTTCGTATTACGAAGAAATATTGCTTCGTATTATGCTTGCGCTGAATTCACTGTAACATACGAATATCAAAGGTCAAATTTCATTTCACCTAACATTTAGAGTGTTCGCTTGCAAGTGCGCCCCCACAGCTGTGTACTAAGCACACAATTTGATCTTGTAGTGTATCCGCAACCTACAAACCATATCCGTAAGAACTTCAGTGTGTGGACCTGGACTTGCGATGGTGTGCGGTCTGCTCCCGCAGCCTTGGACGCCTTCCCGGACGAGTTGCTGCTGATGATCCTGTCGGAGCTGCGGGACTGCGAGCTGCTGCTGGACGTGGTGCCGCGGGTGTGCAGCCGCTGGCGGGCGCTGGCGCGGGACCCGCGCGTGTGGGCCGACATTCGCGTCAAGCCCGTGAACCCCGTCGGCGCGGCGCGCAACGACCCGCGGGCCTACCTGCTGCCCGCGCGGACCATCCTCCGCGCGCCCGCCCTGCGCAGCCTCCACTTCCCGTGGATGTTCGACATGCCCCTCGCCAACGACACCCTCCACTCGGCGCTGCGCCGGTGCCAGGCCGCCGTGGGGGAGCTGCACCTGGACAACGGCGGCGGCGTGTGCTCCAGGCAAGGGGAAATAGGCTCCACTGACATTGCACACTGACATTTCTGTGTTCATCTGACATAACAACGTATGTCATATGGGATACCCATAGTAGATACGCTGTTATGTCAGATGACTACAGAACTAAGTTCATGAATTTTCTTCGAATTTTTTTTAAATTTATTGAGAATGATGTGAACCCTTGGAGCAATTTATTGAAATTTTTGTATCCGGTTTCATATTGACCCCTTCTAGGAACACTCTAAATGTATTTGTATAATTTTGTACAAAGCTTTGCACAAAGTTGCGCCTACGTCCGTTTCGCACAAAATTTGTGCAAACTTTTACACGAATTTGTGCAAAAATTCACACGACTTTGATACAACGCACGAAATAAAACATGCATTAGTTGCGCACAAAATTGTGCGCAAGAACGCACGATTTTCAGCATACCCGCGCACTAAATCGTGCATTGTCACGTACAAATTCGTGCGTTACAAAGTGCATGTGTACACTGAGAATCCAAACGCTATGATTATAGCGTCAATTGGCGCTATGCGTTTGAAGCCGTTTCCATCGCGCCAATTAGCGCTATGCTTTTGCATCGCACGTGTGGTGCAATGCCTTCCTATGCACTAGCATAGGGCATTTTCGGGACGCATCGCACGTAAGGTGCAATGTGACTATGGCATTGCACGTGTGGCGCGATGTCTCAATGCATTGCACCATACGCGCTATGTTCATAGCGTTTGGAATCACAGTGTAATTTCGTGCGCGGGCGCGCCCAAAAACCTACATAGTAATTTAGTGTGAAGGCATGATATTTCGGTAAGGCCGTTTGTTGACGATACTAAATTGTACACGGTCAAAACTGCTCCCAGTTTTCTCAGGCAGTCCTGAAAATTGCCCATGTCTTTACTATAGACTTCTTGGGAAATCCAGGTACCGTTTTTGCCGTGTATCGCCATAAGGTTCACACTGTATTACTATGCAGGTTTTTATGCGCGCCCGCGCACGAAATTAAACATGCACTTTGTAACGCACGAATTTGTACGTCACAATGCACGATTTAGTGCGGGGTATGCAGAAAATCGTGCATTATTCCGCACAATTTTGTGCGCAACGAGTGCATGTTTAATTTCGTGCGTTAAGTATGCACAAAAACCAACATAGTAATTTAGTGTGTTCTAAAAGTATCACCTTTGGATTTGCAGTGTCAGTAAACAATCAGGTTCGGAGTTTACCCCGATATTGAAGTCCATTTCCCCATCTCCGCTTGGTTCCAGGGTGGCGCGCCGGCTCGGCGAGGGCGGCCGTTCGGCGCTGGGCTGCTTGCTGCGGCGGAGCGGCGCCGCGCTGCGCGCGCTGTCACTGGGCGACGCGCTGCTGCCGGAGCTGTGGAGCCGCCGCACCAGCCCCTTCCGTTCCTCCGACCGGCCGCGCATCCCCGTCGTGCTCAACGCTCTGCCGGGGCTGACCCGCCTGCAGGACCTGTCCCTGCGCGTCCACGACATGACCCGCTACCACGGCCAGCTCGCCGGCGGCGTCCTCAAGCTGCGCCGCCTGTGCCTGGCGTACCACCACACCGCCGGCCCGGCGGCCTTCGCGCGGGACCTCGTCGCCGGCGCGGCGGACACCCTGCGGTCCCTGGAGCTCCTCCCCATGGACGCCGACAGCTACCTCCGCGTCGGCCTGCCCGCCGCCGTGCTGGAGGCCGTGGCCCTCTGCGGTGGCCTGGAGTCGCTGCACATCACGCTGACGGACATGGCCGTGGTGCGCGCCATGCCACGCCTCGGCACGCTGCGCCTACTGGTACCCCGCGACTGGTACCTCTCACCGGACGGTTTCCTCGCCTCGGAGGTGTTCGTGAGGGTGCTTGGGGAGCTCAAGGACTGTCGGCCTCTGGCTCACCTGTCCCGCCTGGAGCTCTGCACCGGGCCCCGCTCCAAGTCCACCCCCGAGAAGTTGCCAGTGGACTGGGACACCTTCTTCTCGTTCGAGGCGGAGGCGGTGTTCAGGGCGTTAGGCCGCTTGGCGGCTGCCGCCACCATCCTGCACTTGAGGCTGAGCCCCTTTGCGCCTACGCTGTGTATGTACGATTTGTTGTCAGGCATGTACCGTGTCCGGGAGGTATACTTGAGACCCAACGACACTGTACTCAAGGCCGCGCTCCCTGAGCTCGGCGTGAAGTTGTTCAGGAGTGAGTAGCAGCTTGGCTGGACTCAGTAGAGTCTTGCAGCGTTTGCACATTGACCATAATACTAGCCGCTTTTGGATCCGACCGGCCAAACGTGTTTCGGTTCGTGTTGGTGACTCTGACACTGTGAAGTCATTTTGGTCCATTCTTTCAGTTGTCCGGTTCACTTTTACTGACTATTTTTAAGCTCCGAAATTCCTTTTCATTCTTCGACGACTGCTCTACAAACTCAAGTGTGTTCATAGCATACTTCAGGTTGAAGCTCGCCTGCAAGTACACTCCACCTGCAGCCAACCTAGCATGTACACTCTACGCTGGAGCATGCTTGCCAAGTAACGCCACATTGGAGCACGCTTGTTAAGTACACGGTTTGAATGCTAAAGGTACGGGACTTCAGCAACAGTGTACTTGCAGGCATGTGTCACGTGGCGTGTACTTGGCAAGCATGCTCCAACGTGGCGTGTCCCTGGCAAGCATGCTCCAGCATGGAGTGTACATACCAGGTTGGCTCCAGGTGGAGTGTACTTGCAGGCATGCTTCAACCTGAAGTATGCTATGTACACACTTAGGTTTGTAGAGTGCGCACAAATTGCAGCGTCTTTGACGCGGCCACACAGTCTTGGGCATGCGAAACTTTTTGTTCAAGTTCGTGCGGGATGTTGGACAAATTTGTACGAGACGCGCACGCGCTTCATTGCGCGCGACCACCTACGCGACCAGTGTGTGGCCTGACCGTTTCGCTGGGTCCTTCTCGAACGATTTTACATTGCCGCTTGCTAGAAAAGATCGGACGTTGTGGGTTCCCCGGTTTAAAGGTACCCTCATCTCAATGGATGCCGCAGTTCTCCAAGATTGATCACTTGGCACGGACCGGAGAGTAAACGGACGTTACTTGCTGCTCTGCAAACTGAAGTGTGTACATAGTACACTCTTATAATAGCATGCTTGCAAGCTCACTCTTATTTGCAGCATACGTGCTAGGCACACGCTAAAATAGTGAGTGCCTGGCAAGTACACGCTAAATAAGAGCGTACCTGCAAGTACACTTAAACAGGGCAATGCTTTTAGATAGGACCAATTGAGTGTATTTTAGCGTGTACTTGCAGGCACACTCTTATTTAGCGTTTACCTACCGAGCCCACTCTATTTTATCGGGTGCCTAGCAAGCATGCTGTAACTAAGACTGTGCTTGCAAGCATGCTCTTAGAAGTGCGTAACTTGTACACACTTCAGTGTGCAGAGTGGAAGCGCCTCTGCTTTCTTGGATCTGCTCCCTCAGTATCGGTGCTCATAACATGGTGACATAACTTTCCTCTCTATGCTCTCTGAAATGATCAATCGTTGAGAAATTCTTCTGCATTGAAGATAGGCACGACCACTTGACCATGTAAGATATTTTTCCAGAAAACGGTCTATTTAATTCTTTCGGAAAGGGTCCAGCTTATCGTCACAGGTTATGAAATAATATTTGTAATTCTTGTGTCAATAGGTTTTGAAATCATAATTTATGAGTAAAAAGTACTCATTATCTTGTCGCTTTGACTCTTCCATTGTATCTTCCAATTACAGAAACAATACAAATATGATGTTATAATAAAAGATTTTGATTCGGTATTAGTATCGTTTAATCATTAAATATATTCAATCGACATAAATTTTATCTTGAAACAGTTTGAATCAATAGCCTCATGGTCATATATCACAGTATTTTAAAGGTTATTGGCGAGCGGTAGCAAAGCCCATCCAGTGAATGGAGGTTGGGAATCCATTGTTCGTGTGTCTATTTGTCTGTCTGATGCGTTCCATTTTTCTGAGAATACTACTGGACGGATTAATTACCTTCAGAAAAATATCAAGTCAGGTGTCTACGATATCGGAAGGGTGATGGCCTGCCTGCCCTCTTGGCCATTGCACCTGTGCACTGCAAATCCAAGTGTGGGACAGGCATGCACTAGATAACGTGGGACAAACTGTCCCACGTTTGTAAGCGTTGGACAACTTGTCCCACGCTTGTAAGTGTGGGACACGTATTTGTCCCACGCTTACAAGCGTAGGACAAACTGTGTCCCACGTTTACAAACGTAGGACAAACCGTGTCCCACGCTTGTAGGGGTACGACAAACCCGTGTCCCACGCTTGGAAGCGTGGGACATGTACGTGTCCCACGCTTGCAAGCGTGGGACAAACCGTGTCCTACGTTTGGAAGCGTGGGACAGTTTGTCCCACGTTATCTAGTGCATGCCTGTCCCACACTTCGATTTGCAGTGTGTAGTTGCTTCAGGTGCTGAAAGAAAGCATCAGGAATGAAGCTAGGTCAGTCAATAATTGCAATGAATGTCATTATTTCTCCTTTTAGTTCTAGCTTGCGGGGCTCATTATGATAGGTGTACAGTAACCATGCTGTCTTGACATCTAAATGGTCAATTCTCAAATTATGATTTATTGCCATTGAGAACAATATTCTGAGTGTTGTTCTGCGCACTATTGGTGCATAGACCTCACAATAATCTACCCCAAATGTTTGGGTGTAGCCCTTTGCAACAAGTCTTGCTCTGTATAGTAGTGTCCCATCAGGGTTTGTTTTTCTTTAAAACACCCATCTATTTCCTACTATTTTGGTTTCTGCTTTTGGTTTTCTAATGTCCATGCATTGCACAGATTGAACGAATTTAATTCATCCAGCATGGCTTCAGCCCATAGGTTTCCCTCAGGACCGATCAATGCTTCTTGAGCCGCTTTTGGGAGATCTGTGTCTACACTCTGTCTAAGGTCGGAACGAGCCTGGCGATGGTCCCGGTATCGCAGCGGTAGTGCCGCTACCTGCTCCGAAGGGTCCGCGCCAGTCGGGGGCGGGCATGGCCCGGGCCGGTCCCCCGCTGGGAAGGGTCTATTGTCACTGCATTTTTAATGAACCTCTAGCAGCGCGTTATTGAACTACTTGTGTGAGGACAAATTTGTTCAGTTTGACCCAAAAAATGGACTCAGTCAAAAATTTCAATGCGATTCAAAAAAAAAATGGGGTGAATATTTTGATTTTGAGGTTCATTGAAGAGAGTAGCCCATATAGAACAACTTCCAACACAGTTTGTTTTTGTTTTTGTGAAGCAAATTTATTGACTAGATTATACATTTATAAAAACAAACGATGGTACTGAAAACAAAAACTTTAAATATCTTGAAATGTCCTTTCAGTTTCCTCGTTTTCCTGTAACAAAAAAAGGGTTAATGCACTATCCACAGCGGACCTTGCGTGGTTCAAAGGCGCAGCACATTGGGCCAGAAAGCCGTCGAGGCGGTCAAAATCCTGGACACGTTTTGAGCTCCATAGTCGCTGAATGGGACTCGAATCAAACGTGTGACCCTTCTAATGGACTCCTTGTTTGGAGAGCAATCCATTGGTGGGGTCACACGTTCAATTCGAGTCCCATCCAGCGACTCTTGGGCTCAAAACGCGTCTAGAATTTAGGCCGCCTGCCGGTCTTCTGGCCCACTTTGCGCAGTGCCGTGACAAAGTACCTGGTCTTGATATGCAAGTTCGCCATCTTGTGCTCGTGCAGCCACAGGGCCCGCCACATAATCCAAATTTGCAGCCTGGAAACGGAAATATTTAATTAACATCCTGATTCAAGTTTTTTTAAAAATGCAAAATTTAAACGCTATTTTTTAAAATAAATTACCTGGTAAATTGGAAGGGGATTCACGCCGAGATCATGATCCTCTTCGTCCAGCTCGACGGTGAGTGGGAAGTCGTACCAATGGTCGCCGTCGTCGCCGCCGTGGCCAGGATGGTCCACATCACTGTTGGCGTCCTCGGAGTCACTGGAGTCATCGCCGTCGCCACCAAGGTGTATGATGAACTCCTCGACGGCGCGCTCCTGGAGGCCCTCTTCTTCCCAGGCCTTCACCACCTCCTTCCTTACGTGTTCAACAATCGCGGCCCATGCTGCGGGGGTAATGGCCTCGATGCCTTCCCGGAAGAGGCGTTCAACATTTGTGATTGTTCTCGTTACGTTGTGGTCTCGAACATAGTTTTTCACCTGCGCCCAGGCCAACTCGATGGGGTTGTAGTGGCAATGGTAGGGGGTAGACGAATAACGGTGTGTCCGTGCCGTTTGGCAAACTCATCCACTACGTAGACCGGAAACTGGGGTTTATGATGCATTATCAGTCCCATAAGCTCCAGCTTCCTCGCTCCTTCCGGGGCCTCCACGCCG
This sequence comes from Stenchaetothrips biformis, assembly GCA_030522485.1. NCBI lineage: Eukaryota > Metazoa > Arthropoda > Insecta > Thysanoptera > Thripidae > Stenchaetothrips > Stenchaetothrips biformis. The sequence goes on from CM060088.1 coordinate 15,972,557, forward strand.
TGGCGCTCCAGCCACGCGATCATGTCTTCCTTGAGAGTCTTCATGGTGGGGGCCTTGTAGCTGCCTGGAGTGGTAAGGCGCATTGTCCATGATGATCACCGACTGGGGAGGGAGGGACGGGATGAGAGTTTTCTCAAACCAATTCTCAAAGTTCTTCGCATTCATCTCTTCGTGGTACTCCACTGTCTTCTTAGAAGTGAATATGTAGGGTTCCGCGGGTATCCACCCGTTAGCACTGCCCGCATGGCATACGATAATTCTCTTCCCCTTCCCAGTCGGGATGTGCATGGTACCCCTCGCAGTCCTATCCGTCCAGCCCTTTTTGTGAACGTCGTTGGCGTTACACCACGTTTCGTCCAGAAAAAAAATTTTGGTCCAATCGAGATTCCGGACTTGCCTAACAAAACGGCAACGCCACAGGGCTATGTCAGGCCGTTCCATGAGAAGTTTGCGGTTGTTGTACGTCTCAAAGGCCCAACCCTTTTTTTTTCAAAAGCCGAGCTAAACTTGCTTTGGAATAGCCGACAAACAGGCCAGCATCATGGAGCGATGGCAACAGTCGTGATAGCGTTGGTCTCACTTTCCTCGATATGAACCCATAGATGTGACGCCGTATGGCGTCCTTGTCAAAGTCATCTTGCCCGCAAACCGTATCACTTATCCTTGGTCGTCCTTTGGTTGGCGTGGGGAAATGCGCGGGGGCGTCAGGCCGCGCCGCTCGCCTCTCCCGGTCCTCTCTTGCGAATGACTGCACTAAGGTCCGGCCTACTTGGCAAGCCTGTTCAGTCACTTTCTGGACCTGGGAAATGTCCAGCATGTGCCCGTTGTTTTTCTTCTGTACAGTCAGGAATGTCAGCACCCTGAACACTTTCAGTCGTGCCTCACTGCCGAGAACCTTCCTCTTCTTGGGGGGCATCGCGGCACACAGCACTTGGAGGGAATGACCTACCCAGCCTACTTATTTCACAGACAACACTTCACCATTGTTCACAACACTGTATCCACACTGTACCCATGGCAGAGAGGACCCAAATGAATTTGGGTCCGGACCCAAAATTTTGGGTTCGGGACCCCAAAATTCGGGTTCCGGACCCAAAATTTTGGGTCTGTTCTCAAATACTTGGGTCCTCATTTGGGTCCGGACCCAACCGGTCCGGACCCTAACGTATGGGTCCTCATTTGGGTCCGGACCCAACTGCATGGGTGTCCACTTGGGTACACTGTCAAACCAAGTGTGGAGAACTCCGCACTTCCTGGTGCGGAGTAAGTGTCCGCACCTGGAAGTGCGGAGTTTGCAGTCTCCACACTTCAAGTGCGGAGTAGCTCACAGAGCCCGTATCTCTTAGCATGGTGCAAACGTGGAGAACTCCGCACTTGAAGTGTGGAGACCGCAAACTCCGCACTTCCAAGTGCGCACTCCCTGAGAAGCTCCGCCCAGGATCTTCTCGAATGGAAGGAACTCGTTGCCGTGTTGGTCGATCTCCTGGCAGGTCCTCTCGAGAAGCTGGCAGTACGGGACGTGCTCCGGCTTCACTCCTTGAAAGAGCAGGACCGTTACGAGATCCTGGTCGTCGATGGGGCGACCTGTCTCGTTGATGCGCTGCACTGCGGCTTGAAACTCCCGCACATACTCCTTGAGACCCTCTGTTTGGCGCAGCGACGTAATTGCTTTGAGCAGTCCAGCTCTCCTTCGCGCCCCTTTGTCTTCAAATGCGGCGCACAACCTCTGCCACATGGAGCGAGCAGTGGTCGCTCCCGTCACATGTGTCAGGAGGTGCTCTTCCACACTGAACAAGATCTGCCTGCATACCCATTGATCTCGCCGCAAGTCCTCTGGTGTCCGTTCAGTCTCTGGCTGTGGCTCGTCGTTGATGTAGTCGGTGTGGCCGTTGAGATGCGCGGTCATCAGCATCTTCCAAGTCGCCCAGTTTTCTTAACCGCGGAGCTTCTTGAAGGGTGGAGCTCCGCTGGTTGACATTGACACGACGGTGGTTTCGTGCATCTCTTCCTCCTCCTCATTACTGCTGGTTTGCTGGCGAAGAGCTCTCTTCCGCGGCATAGTGCACGAGGTGACCTAACCTCAACATTAAGGTTCACTATCACTACACAATTTTTCTTTTTCACTTCACTAATTCTACGCAATGGCCAGCGGGGACTGGGCCCACAACCTGTTGTAATAGCTTGAATTTTTATTGATATTATGTACACTGAGATACTCTACAAACTCAAGTGTCGACATAGTACACTCCACCTGGAGCCAACCCAGCATGAACACTCCACCTGGAGTCAACCTGGCATGTACACTCCACCGGGAGTCAACCTAGCATGTATACTCCACGCTGGAGCATGCCTGCTAAGTACACGCCAGGTAGGGTGTACCTGCAAGAACACTGTTGCTCTGCTTTACATGCAAAAGGTAGGGGACTTAAGCAACAGTGTACATGCCAGGTTGACGCCAGGTGAAGTGTTCATGCCAGGTTGACTCCAGGTGGAGTGTACATGCTAGGTTGACTCCAAGTGGAGTGTACATGCTAGGTTGACTCCAGGTTGAGTGTACTATGTCGACACTTGAGTTTGTAGAGTAGTCTGGATTCCGTTGCACTGAGAATCCAAACGCTATGAATATAGCGTCAATTGGCGCTATGCGTTTGAAGCCGTTTTCATCGCGCCGATTGGCGCTATGCTTTTGCATCGCACGTGTGGTGCAATCCCTTCCTATGCACTAGCATAGGGCATTTTCGGGACGCATCGCACTTAAGGTGCAATGTGACTATGGCATTGCACGTGTGGCGCGATGTCTCAATGCATTGCACCATACGCGCTATGTTCATAGCGTTTGGAATCACAGTGTGGACAGGGTTTTGTAAAGGACGACACGAACTACACTATATGAGGTCTGAGACGGAAGTGAGGTTCTTTGTATTTCTTTCTGGAGCTGGAGTGTAAGTAGTGCAAGTGCAACAGGCGGTGACAATTACAGTATGATAATTAGCTAGTGAGCATAAGTGCAAAGTATGAGAAATATATACAGCGGGAAGTTTAAATGTAGAGGGTTTATTTTATATATACAACATTGTGGCCCCAGGAAGGCAGGAAGTGCGTTTGATGTGCGTTTGGACTGCGTTGTTGCGCTGAGCAGGCCCCGGAGCAACTCTGTTCCATGTCAGTTGTGGCTTTGTTTAAAAATCCAGGGGGCGGCCCAAAATTGACCGGTTCTGGGGACCGTCCATCAATTGTTTCCAAAAGAGGGTGACTTTGTATAAGCGGATGGTAGGGGCGATCAGTAAAGAACGATTGGCAATGGTTTGTTGTTTAAAAGGGTTTATTCACAATTTTTGTGTACAAATCCCCCCCCCTCCCAAAAAAAAGAACATGACACTATTAAGTGTCTACAATTTTAAAGGCGTAGTTATTGTGTAATAAGTGTATTATCAGCTAACAACACAGCCACAAAGAACCCCGCGGTAATTTCGGCCGGGAAATTTAAGTTCGCCACTCGCAGCCAAAGTTACCCCCGACCATAATGTAACATCGTACAGTTAGATTTCCATGCAGACCGACAGGAAAGCCTGGCCGAAAGTACCCCGAGTGACCGAAGTTACTTCAGCTCACAATTAACGGCAACCCAGTCCACGTCAACGTTAAAACCACTTTTTGTACTCTGACGTCGAGTTGGGCGAGAAGGCCGAGTACCGTAGCTACAACTTCCCAGGTCCTGCAAGGAGCTGGGACCTTCATAGTCGGGCAATAGGTCGGTCGTAGGGGCGGGAACAGGGCTGATGACAGGTGACATCAATGGCGCCAACGGCAGCCCTTCCAGGAAGCCTGCCTCCGGCACCTGGGACGCCTGGGGCGCCTCGGACGCCTGGGGCGGTGGCAGTTGCTCGCTGATCCCAATGGCGTCAGTCTCAGGCAGGGTGGACGTGTCGGACGCTCCAGAGGGCTCGCCGAGTCCTGCGACATCAGCGACCGGCGGCTGCTGAGGGCCTGACGCCGCCGCTGCAAGTACATCACGTACCCGGGGTTGCCCCCCGGCACTGTTCCCGAAGCGCCAGGAGGCGACAGCCCGTCCGCGCGAAGCTGCGCGGAGGCGGCCCGCCGGCAGCATCGGCCGCCCCGACCGCAGCTACGCGCAGCGAGCTTCGTAGTTGGCCTCCCCGGATAGAATAGCGAAGTCTGCACGCACTCCGCGTGGATCCGCGGCGCAAGGAGCGGAGTGTGCGCCTCGAACTGGCGCGGATCCGTGAGAGATCCTTGTTGGTTAATTAGCGCACTGTGCCAGCGTCAGGCCGCGCGGGGTTGGGCTTTGTATTGGCGTAGCTTTCTCGCAGGCTGCGCGTCGTACCGCCCGTAGGTGCGCGCGCCTGGCTCTGTAACGGTTGCGGCTGGCGCACCTCATGCTGAATATCGTTTGGCAATTTAGCGCAGCGCGTGGTCGTACCGCCCCACGTGGTTGTGGCGCGGGCAGTTGGGGTGGACCCTCCTGCTGCTTGCCAGCCGCTGCCGTCTCGCGACGCGGCGCCACCAGTGCGACAGCGCTCCCTCGCGCGCACCGGGTCCTGACTCCAGGCAGCGGTGTGACAGCACTTCGTCGCGCGCACCGCCTCCAGACTCCAGAACGGCCAATTAGCGCATCTCCCAGGCGCTCCACTTCGCGGGCTCCCCCTGCGTTCCGCGCCAACGCGTTCTAAAAGCAATGACCCGCCCTGATTTCCTTGGCAGTGTGATCCGCGATGCTGAAGATGACTGCCTCGCGTTTCGCCAGATGCGACTCGCTTCTCCTCACCTCATAGGCATTCTCATCGGCAAGGCTCAAGCTCAGTGCCCCGCGCTGCGTCGGATGGGACTAACCTCTCCGCACCCTGTCGGCATTTGGATCAGCTCAGCTCTAAAATGGTGGCCTGCGCACATCCCGGTGCGATTGGGCCCTCCACACCTCCGATCTGCGGACCTCCAGCCCAGATCCCCACACTAAGCTCCTCCAAGCCACTGACCTGGCACTCGCCTCAGACCTTTTTTTTGGATAGGTGTTGGGGGGGGGGCAGTGACGGCGAACTCACGTTAAAATTCCTACAATATTTTAATCGAAAAAATATTGGCATAGCCACAGATATACTCCGCAGAAGAATACAAAATATACTAAATTTACAGCTGTCTCTCACTGTTTAATTTTAGAATTCATGTACAAAGAGGAACGAACAAGAATGCTGAATAATGCGCACGACAAGATTTATACATAAAACTGCAGTTCATAAATACACAATTTAATCTACAGAGACGTGGTACGTACACATTAAATAATGTCATTTGCTGTGACACTGTACAATTTAAGTGAAAAAAAATTAAACTCGTACAATCATATTGCAATTGCATGAACAAAAAACAAGATTAAACACGAATAATCTTGTGGATAACTCGTAACAATATTTTCACAAAAGTACAATTTAATAATCAACAGACACCTGGTAATTTGCACACCAATCAGATTTCTTGGTACGTACACAAAAAGAAACGATGACTGTCTGTTGCTGTTGCACTGTGCAATTTAATGCAATTGTATGAACAAAAAACACGATAAAACACTGATAATCTTATGAATAACTCGTACCAATATTTTTACAAAAGCACAATTAAATACTGTGCCCGGCTCAATTCTCGACAGGAGACATCTGGAGGGTGGGACACTGTGATTCCAAACGCTATGAACATAGCGCGTATGGTGCAATGCATTGAGACATCGCCCCACACGTGCAATGCCATAGTCACATTGCACCTTACGTGCGATGCGTCCCGAAAATGCCCTATGCTAGTGCTTAGGAAGGCATTGCACCACACGTGCGATGCAAAAGCATAGCGCCAATTGGCGCGATGAAAACGGCTTCAAACGCATAGCGCCAATTGACGCTATATTCATAGCGTTTGGATTCTCAGTGGAGTTGCGGGATTCTGCGTTCTCCTTGGTACCCACATCGTCCACCGTTTTCTCAGCCCCTATTGGCCTTCCTCGGAGTAGCGCGAACAGGTCTTCCACTTGTTGGGGCACGCTGTCGTTCTTCTTCTTGCTCCGGCCGTGCCGGCCTCCCTCTTCGCTTGATCCTTCTTTGCGTGGAACTGCTTGCCGAGGCACTTTTCCACGGTGTAGTCATTCACGACTTCGGACTCGAGGAAACCACGCATGCCCTTGATGGTGTCGATGCAGGTGCGCAGCAGGGTGGGCAGCTTGTCCTTCAGGCTCACACGCTTGGTTAGGGTGACTGACTTGCCGTCCTCGGATTGGGTCAAGTTGCTCTGCTCCTTCACGTCGGAGAACAGGAAGGGAGTACCTGTAAGGCTGATCTGTCGGCCAACCTTGGCCTCCATGATCCAGTCGACCACACGCTTACAGGCCTCCGGCAACCGAGACCCACCCTTCATGCTGATCTCGGCTTTGAAGGACTCTAGGTGCTTCGGGGAGGCTTTGATCCTCCCCTCTATCGCCAAGACCTGCCACAGGTCTTTGCAGGGGAGCGGGAACCCGAAGAGCGACGCGAAGGTCGGCGCAACTCCGGCCGCCGACGTGGACCCCGCGTTGGCTAGCGCAGTCCGCACGTCTCTCGCCAGATCGGACAGGGCAACTTCAATCCTTCCGGTCTGGAGGGCGTGCGCCGCAGTGACCTGGCCCAACCAGAAGATGTAATCTGAAACATAGTGAAAGAGAACCGTTATGAGCGTCTTGCAAGTTGCGCATGTTTGGCATGGTTCTGTGCCGCCCATGTATGCACCAATGTTTTGACATCCAAGGTGTTCTATACTTTCTGCTTCTGTTCTGGTTTCTGTTTCTGTTCTGTTTTCTGTTTCTGTTCTGGTTTTTGTTCCAATTCCTTGACATGTATGGCATGGGTCTGTACCATTCATGACATCTTGTGTGATACCATCCACTAGCCCGTTATTTAATTTTGTCAGATTATTTTTGCCAATGTGGCCAAATCTTTTATGCCATAGGAAATAATTTTTACTACATAAATTTGCTTTGAATTTTAAGGGATCTTTCATAAGATTTAGATTCACTTTATATGTGCCATTACTTTCAAGAGCTTTAATTATTGGTTTACCTTTGATAATAATGTCTTCCCTTCTAAAGACGCCACCATAATTATCCATAAAAACTGTTATGAGATTACTTTTAGCTAAGGTGCTTACTGATAGCAAATTACTGGTTAGTTCAGGTACATATTTCACTTGGATCTCTGAGAGTCCATTATTCCTTTCTGGGTCTAGATGGATAGTACCTACACCTTCCGTTTGCAGAATCTGGTTTCCAGCACATTCTATGTTTTCTTTATTTCCTGGTCTTAGGTTGTGAATGTGCGACGAATCACATAACAGGTTGTCAATTGATCCGCTATCGAGATAAAATTCAGAGGTTTTATTATTATTATCTGCCTTTAACACTTTAGTATGCTCAGTAGCCACAGAGCCATCTGCGGCTCGTTTGGCCAACTTGGCCAACTTTACCTTGTTACTTATTAACCATGTAGGTGGCCCGTTCGGGTCGGACGTCGTCGCGCCCGACTGTTGCCGGGGTTTCGCCTTGCCCAGTCTGTTGTTGGGGTTGTCGGGATTGAACCAACAAATTGCAGGGTTGTGGTTGTGCCGCTTGCAGAAGGGACACTCGCCGAGGTTGGAAACGGCTGGTGTCGTTAGCCAAATTAACTTTCCACACTGGTGGCCCTATTGCTCCCTTTACTTCTTTCTTACCTAACCCCAACCTATTGTTAGGGTTTTCGGGATTGAACCAGCACTCGCTCTCGGGATGGTTCGATTTCTTGCAGATCCGGCACACTGGGTAGCTGCCTCTGGGAGCAGAGTCGCCTTCGTCGCCCGTCGTCTGCTGCTGGGTTTGTTGTTGTTGTGGCGGGCGCCACGGTCTGCTGGATCCTTGCTGGCCGCCATGTTGGAAACCACGGCCTCCGCGATGTCCGCCCCGACCGCTGTGATTGCCGCGACCGCCGCGACCCCTGGCGGCGCCGCCGCGGTGATCGTGGGTGCTTTCCGTTCGCAACGGGCGTGGTTGACCATAGTCGACCATGGTCGCCGATGGTGCTTTCCTTTCGAAAGTGTAGAGGCCCGGTCATGGTGGTATATATGAGAAGGCCTCGACTAGCAGACAACGTTCCAAGTTGTTTGAAACTGCTTGACAAAACCGATTAGAAGAGTGATATTGCCCAAGTCTGTTAAGTCTGCATAAAAACAGCGCTTCTGTAGAGTGGCGAACATTGAAACAATCTGCAATGCGACGTATTTCACGGTGTGTTAATCAAAATTATCGTTTCTTCTCATAATGTCGTGAGAATGTTAAATTAGGTCAAGGGCCCTCACTGTTACTTTGTAGTGACAAATGTCAAATATTTCACTTGGGTGCATTATTTCAGGACATGGATGTCAATGATATGCTTATGAATGATCTAATCGGTGGACTGCAACGACTCATCCCGTCCAGTAGTAGTAGCAGCAGCAACGGTGGTGACAGAGCCTCGGACAGTTCTGATTCCTTGGACACTTCTGATAACTCTATGTCTGTAGATTCTAGTAGTGAATCAGAAGAAGAGAGTGGAGATGAAGAAAATGCACTGATGTTTGCAGCTTATGAGGAACTGTTGTTCGGTGCCCCTCGAGCAAGAATTGAGAACTTTATTGAGACCGTTCGTGAGAAAAGTGATGAAGAATTTCGACAAGACTTTAGACTTCATCGGCCTGTTGCGTATGATCTCGTTGGTAAGGAGTAAAAAAAAAGGAATCCTCTTAATCCTCTGCTATTATCTCTCTCTTTATAGTAATTGTAATCCGTCTGTTTGTAGAGTCTCTGGATGCCAGTGGATTCATCCCTAACCATCCTGGAGGCAAGGAGAAGAAAACTGCAGAGCTCAGTTTCTTAATGTTTCTTTGGTTTGTGAGCAGTGACGACGTGCACAGAACTGCTGCCAATTTATTTGGATGTGGTACAACCACTGTATTCAGAGTGGTACGAAGAATTACAGATTGGCTTATAACCATTATGCATGAGCATATAATTTGACCAAGAGGGCAAAAAATTCGAGAGACTTCTGATGCGTTTGCTCAGAGGGCTGGTGTTGGAAACTGTATTGGTGCTATTGATGGCTCTCACATTTTTATTGAAAGACCTATCAATTATGGCAGGGTTTATTGGTGCCGGAAAGAAAGGTACTCCATTGTTCTACAGGCGGTTGCTGATTTTGATATGCTGTTCACAAAAGTACATTGTGGTGATCCCGGTTCTTACCATGACTCCCGTGTCTTACGAAGATCTGAATTACATGCTGTAGCAGAAAATCGCCTTGAGGACGTGTTCCCTAATGGAACATTCCTTTTGGGGGACAAAGGATATGTTGGTGTGGGTCAAAGATGGATAGTCACTCCACTCCATTCAAGGACTACGGCAATCTTACAGCAGAGCAGACTGATTTTAATGTAAGGGTTTCCTCATCTCGTGTTGTAGTTGAACAAGCTTTTGGTGGATTAAAGGCTCGTTTCAGATACTTGAGAGGAATTATGAGACTTAGGGACATTCACTTTGCTCCGAGACTAGTTGTAGCTTGCTGTGTTTTGCACAATGTGTGTATCAGGAGTGGGGATGTAGATGTAGATGACTTAATTCAATATGACGAAGAAAATGATGACGATGGTGGTGACAATAATGAAAATGTTAGTGGCGATGAAGGTGATGGATATGAAGGTAGATTTATCTGACAATGACAGTGATGACGATGATGATGACAATGACGAGATTCCTAATGAAGATAGGCGAACTTTGGGTGTCTTCAGACAACTGTACCCGGGTGCTGTTATTCCACCTCCCAGGCGTGCAAACAGGCGTCCAAATAATGCACATGAATGAACTTGTTGGTTGTTATACACATGTGGTGATAAGAGGTGAAGTGGTTTCCCTCATTTTGTGGCGTAAATGGGCAATAGCCCGAGGCCAAAATCACTTACGTCTCTCTCTCTTCCCTCATTTCTTTTCAGTCAGTTCGTTCAACACTGTTTTGTTGTAGCTGGCTAAGTTGTTTTTATTATTAGCTGTGAGTTAGCTTCACAACAATTTTGCTGTATGTGTACCGCATGCAAATACAGTAAAGTCCCAAATATTTTTAAAAATTGTCATTTTATTTCCTTAAAATGAAAAATCAACAGCAATGTTTGGCACAAATCTGAAACATCTAAGACAAAAAATAATAAAGATAAATAATACTAGTGGATACCTAAGGAATCATTTGGACCAAATTGTACTGAGACAGAGAGCAAAATATCACATCATTTCACAGCCCAAGTTCAATGGGAGACTAGGACCAGAGATACATGCACATGGACAGAACTACAATAACACCACCACACAGCATTGGCATTCCTAGTGCATTGTAGCTTTGTCCATGTGCATGCATTTCTGAGCACATAAAGCCAATGAACCTGGACTGCAAACGCTGTAGTGATGTGCAATATAGTACTAAAAGAACCACTTACATGTAAAGGAATAAACAAAAATATCCATAAAAATAAATACATACTCAAAACAAAACTGAGAGCAATGTTTGGCACAAATCTGAAACATCTAAGACAAAAAATAATAAAGATAAATAATACTAGTGGATACCTAAGGAATCATTTGGACCAAATTGTACTGAGACAGAGAGCAAAATATCACATCATTTCACAGCCCAAGTTCAATGGGAGACTAGGACCAGAGATACATGCACATGGACAGAACTACAATAACACCACCACACAGCATTGGCATTCCTAGTGCATTGTAGCTTTGTCCATGTGCATGCATTTCTGAGCACATAAAGCCAATGATCTTGGACTGCAAACGCTGTGGTGATGTGCAATATAATACAAAAAGAACCACTTACAGGTAAAGGAATAAACAAAAATATCCATACAGGATGAATACATACTCAAAACAAAACTTATAACAGTTTTTTAAAAAATGAAACAAGTTAAAAAATACGTAATGGTATCTGACAGATCACAGCTCAAAATTGATTAACATATATCATAATATTCAGTCTTAAAGGAACATGCAGTAACACTTACACCCAAAATGCCCAACTGATACAGATGGGTCACTGCATGTTCCTTTAACACTGAACATGTGTGACCAATTGATCAATTGGGCTGGGTCATTAACCTGAATCAATAAGAATTAGTCTCTGCCTTCATCTCCCTAAATGTTGCGAGCCTGTCCTCCTCTATTTGTATTAGTTTCCTCTATTGCTCATCTTTCTTCCTTTCCCTCTCTTTTTTGTGTTCGTACTTCTGTCTCTCCAGTTTCAGTCCTCTTTTTCAATAGCAAGTTTTTCTTTTCGCTGTTTTAAGTTTTCTTCTTTGACAAGCAACTTCTTCTTCTCATTTTCTAATCGCAATCCCCTCCGCTCTTCAGATTTTTGCAGGAACAAAATCCATTGTGCCTGCATCGTATTCCGCAAGCCAGCCTGACGGCTGCCACTACCATGGGCCTTTTTGGTTTTTTTTCTGTAAGGTGTCGTCACGGGTGATTGGGAGGAGGGTCCAGCAGAGCCACTGGAGACTCCAACACTACTTGCCACCTGCAAGGATGAGGAGCAGTGTGCCACCTCTTCATCTGGGATTTCTAGTGGCTCCTTCAGGGAGAGCATCTCATCTTCTACCTGATCTACCTGATAAATTCCACCTGATGTGCCGCGCCTCTCCCACGACCCCGACCGCGACCCCTTCCTCTTCCTTGCGCCCCTCGAGCAGCACCTCTGCCACTCCTCTGCGTGGTTGTGGTGGCGAAGGGAGTGGCCGCGCTGGTGGTGGCGATGGGGTTGACGACGGCGTTGGGAGTGGCCGCGGTGGTGGTGGCGATGGGGCTGGGAGTGGCCGTGGCCGCGCTGGTGGTGGCGATGGTGAATTTCCAAGTATTCCATGAATCCCGGTACGTAGCATTCATTGGCTCCCTTGTCATTGGGGCCGTCCTTCGAGCCCTCCGCCACAAACTTGTGAAAATGGTTGTAGTATGGGCTCATTTTGTACAGGGACTTCCCTACGGCTTCATTATCCTCCTCCGACGGGGTCTCGGTTGTGTTGACAGCCACCTGGGATAGACAATTAATTAGATATCAGTTAGGTTTCAGGCAGCATGTTAACTTGCATGCCATAAGCAGTTAACTAATTTCATAAAATACCTCCGGGATGAAATCATCAGGGTCCTCGTGGTCTGGTGCGGGTGGGACCTCAACAGTTTCACCCCGTTGCCTCTTCATTCTGATAACGTGTTCCACTTGAATTCGCTCTAATTCCTGCCGGGCATTGTCTACTTCACTTGATTTTTTCTGTCTTCCGAAAACTGTTGCAATTAAAGTGACAATCTTTTCCGCCTCAGGCAAGCTGTCAGTGCGGAGAAGCGCCCGGAAGGCATTTAGAGCCAATTTGGAGACTTTGGCCTTCTTTTTGGAGACTTTGCTCCGCACCCGTCGCAGAGCGTGGAACGCACAAACGTGGATGACAGTCGACGACTCGAATGAATCATTTCCCGGGCCTCGTTCCTGGTGGTAGCAGCGTTTCAAAAACGATGTTACATTTTCATGATTGAACGCAATCAAGACACCGTGAATGTAAGCCCTGTAAAAACAACATGATGTGTTAATAAAACAGGCCAAACAAGAGTTGTGGTACACTGTGAAACCAAACGTGGACAACTCCACACTTGAAACGCGGAGGTGTGGAATTTTCAGTCTCCACGTTTGGAAGCGCAGAGTAAGCAGTCTCCACACTTCAAGTGTGGAGTTCTCCACGTTTGCACCATGCCAATAGATAGGGGCTCTGTGAGCTCCTCCACACTTGAAGTGTGGAGACTGCAAACTTTGCATTTGCAAGTGTGGAGACTTACTCAACGCCACGAAGTGTGGAGTTGTCCACACTTGGTTTGACAGTGTAGTAGAGCGTTTCGGTCGAGAGTAGTAAGTACTCACCAGCTGTCATCGACGACAACAGTTCGGAACAAGCGGCCTGCACCTGTCCACTTGGCGTTCCACCGAAATCTTAACCATTGAAGCCAATTCAAGCAACAGACAGCGCTTTGGGATGTTGTCATCATCTGTGACACAGGGATGCTATGCCTCCCTTCAATTGGCTTAACGGTGAGAGCGGCGTAGAAGACGGCACGGGGCTGCTCCCCGTCTCTGGCCGGGGGCGCGTTTTTGATAAAACCACCCGTGCTGTCCAAATACGCGGTTCCGTCTCTGGCCTGGGCGTGGAGCAGCTCCATTTGTTTATCCGACGACCATGCATACTGTTGACAGTCAAAGAATCACCAAGTTAACCTACAGGCATTTGAACGGAGTGGACCCCGTAGGATCAGGCAACACTTCACGCAGCAGCAAGGGGGGTGGGGGTAGGTGGGGGGCCTGACACACACCAGCAGCTGCATGAAGTGTTGCCTACTTGTCGAGGGGCCTGGTCACCAGGCTCTCAGCCATTTAACTCACCTGGAAGAGATTTGGAGAGTCATAATCAAATATTTCAAAGGACTGGTGCTTTTTCTTCTCCAGTACAAAGTCCAGTTGTTCGTCCTTGTCGTTATCTTCTTTCCGTTTGATGGCGCTCCGTATGTCGTGCAGGGTCTGCACCGGTCCTGGTCGAGGAACGCTGACCTTGTCAGCGTCATACCTAATCAGGTATTCATGGTAAACCTTCATAGGTTTCTCCGATGCCAGGCGCTGCTTGAGTTTGTCCAATTCAGCCTTATCCCAAGTTTGGGATGTCACAGTGTGCCATTCCAAACCTTCGGATCCTGCGACGTGACAGAATTTTTACAGTGTCAATCAATACATAAGTTTACATTGCGTTTAGAAAAGGATAATTTACCGTCCTCCCCCACCCCCCCAAAAAAAAAATCCCACGCGTTTGGGTAACTATAAAGTGCAACAGTCGTATGAACTCACCTTGGAGAAGATGTGTTTCTGGCCAGGAATTCACAACAATCTGGACGTGACTATCCTTGTGATCAAAGTCCGTCAACGTGAATCGAAATTTTAGACACCTTGTTGTTCGGCTTTTGCAATAAGCTTGAGCTGTCCAAAACTTCGAGTCACGCCTCTTTGCGCCCTCTCTTTGATACACTGTTTTTAAGAACTGGATGCTCTCCCGGCAGGGTAGATCGGGAAATTGCTCCCTCAATGCGTTTCTAACTGTATTTTTCCATAAATCCTCCTTGGGTTCCTCGTAAACGCAATTCTCGAGATTCTTGGACATCAAATGCTTCCGAGGAGTTTGTTGGATGAATGTGGCCATTGGAACGATAACAGTGCCCTCAAAGCCCTGTAAGAAAACGAAAGTTGAATCACGGCTCACTCTTGGCAGGCGCCTGATGAGTAGATAACCCAACGTACACACTTTCCGAGCGCGAGCAGCGAGGGAAGTCCACCATGGTTCGAGACAAGTGGCAGGGGCTGTCCATCAATGCTTCGCGCGCTTTACCGGACTCACGGAAAAAAAAAGATTGGTCACAGCGGTCGGAATGGGTTGGTTGGTGAAATCCGGCCGTGATGACCATTTTTCTGATTGTGGTAACCAACCAACCTGATCGTGGTAATCGGAGGTCGATCGTAACAACCAAAAGTTGGTCATCGACCAAAAGTTGAGCCCTACGACCGACCTTCCTGACTACACCGACCGAACTTTTTTTCCGTGCTCTCAACCCCCTCCCCGCTCCCTATACGCGCGTAAAACATCGAGGGACAGCCCCTGCCACTTGTCTGGGGCGAAAAAATCGCTGCTTACAGCGGTATTGAATGGAAAATTTTGTGGTGTCACACTTGCGAGGGAGAGGAAATTGTTTTCGACGCCAGGAAAAGGCATACAGTAGCGGAACCGCCGCGCGGTCCAAGATGAGCGCAGTGCCGATCCTGCGATCTTGAAAGCAAGCAGTTCGTCTCTGCCTCCCACACTCAACCGACGCCGGCGCCCCGTTCGGGTGAGAGAGCGCGAAAGAAAATCAGCTTGCATTTTGGACCGCACGACCGCTGCCACGGCACGCCGTGTGTGCCTTTTCCCTTCCAGTGTCGCACTAAGTGGTTGTCCCCCCACGCACGTCACGCCGCAACGTGTTGCGTGACGTGGGGCGAAAAAAAATCATGTACTTACATCATTGAATTCAGAAGGTTCAGCAGGGGATGGTTCTTCATGGCTGATCGACGGGGCGGAAAGTACAACCCGTGAGGAATGTTGTCTTTATATTTTTTGGATTAAAACTGAGGTTATCGGAGTTGGTGCTGCGGTCAGCGGCTAGTGCCTTGTTTTGAATCGTCGTCGTCTTCTGCTGTCAGAGTTGGTGCTGAGGTGCTGAGAAAAAACGCGTTGAGCAGCGTAATATTTTTCATACATGCGTAAAATGCACTGTACCTCAGCCCTGCTGCAGTGGAGGGGATACAGGTATGGGAGGGGGAAGTTGGAGATGGTGCTACGACTAGGCGTGCGTGGGCGGATCTGTACTTAACTGAGGTGCCGTTGCAGTGCCGTCGATATAACTGCAACGGCACCTTTTTTGTCGTGCCACTTTCAGTCTTCATCAAATGAAAACAGATAGCAGCCCAAATTGTGATATTTTTATATTGCCCTTTGATCTGGGCGCATGTTTGAAGAGTTTGTGTTGCATTTTGCGTTCATTGATGGACTGAATTATCAGATGGATATGGATAAAGTATATGATACGGGAGCGATCAAATAAACACGTCTACACAGGTTGAGAGACAAAACGGAAGAGAGGTTTTTATTCTTATTCTTTCAGGAAGTGGCAGATACAGGATGCATGAGAAACTGTCAGTACAGTAGAGAATCCGGAACCAGTAACTAGTATGAGAAACTGCTGTAACACAAGACAGCGGGAAAACATGAACTTAAGATGTAGAAGATAACAGATTTAATTACAACAAGAGCTATTCGTCTATTTATTGCTACAATTGCTCCCTCTGGGATAACATTTCCTGCTCTTCCACCACCGTACTTCATCCAAAACATTAGTCTCCTGCACACACCCAAGCAAACCAAATGTTGGTAATCCAAAACAAAAGTCTCTACGATGTCAATTGGAAGTTCCAACAAAGGGCTGTCAATGTCCTGGTGGTGTTGTGGCTGTTCTTTTGCACGGAAAGTAGCATCTGTTCTTAAAGGTGCGGTGTATCGCGGGTCATAAGTCATCCTGCCTATTTTTCTAGCCGATTGACAACCCTTCACATCCATAAGTTGCTGAATGACCTTTTACTCCAGTCATGAGGGCTCTCGCTGGACAATCGCAAGCAACGTTTTGAGGTGCACATGGTAATGTTTTCCATTGACAGTTATCTCATGTGCCACGAGTCTATTCATTTCTTCTACAAACCCCCTCAGAAATTCTGTTATCGGAGGTTCCCCCTTACCTGCATATATTGATGTGATCATTGGAGGTAACTGTGCACCCTCTACTCGAAGCAAAATTGGCCACGCCTCACAAGTACTGCTTTTAAATATTGGCAAACCATCTGCATTGAAGACGCACTGCAAATCACTCAGAAGTGGCGCATAATTTATTTTACGCCCAAGGACATACAGGGTGGCCCATCGACCCCGTCGGCTTGGAAAGGTAGGCCACCCATTCTACACACTCGCAGGCAGTACCGTCGACGTTTCCCACTACCCCCCCGAGCGGTGTCTCACTTGCTCGCTCGGCCTCCCAGCGCCAGTAGTGTTGACGTTTGCCGCGAGGGACGCGCATATCACAACGTCAACATCAACAGTCCGGTGTTACGCAACATGGTGAACTTCACACAGAGGAAGTACACGGACATGATCAAGATTCTCGGTGCCGTGAATGATAACTTTGCTGATGCTGCTCGCGAGTATGCCCGTCGTTATCCGAAACGTGCACGACACTTAGGATGGACACCGAGAATCTTGATCATGTCCGTTCACTCCCTCTGTGAAGTTCACCATGTTGCGTAACACCGGACTGTTGATTTTAAAGTTCTGATCTACGCTTTGCCCGCAGCTGACGGCGGCAGACCTCAACACTGCCGTTCAGAGGCGGAGGGGAGGCCGAGCAAGCGAGCCACCAAACGGGGCGGAGGGGGGGTGTGGGGAACGTCAGCGCTTTTCCCTGCGAGCGTGTCGAATGGGTGGCCTACATTCCAAAGCCGACGGGGTCGATGGGCCACCCTGTATTTTATGCCAAAATTGTAAAGATGACCCTTCCCCATTCTGCGCAGTTTTACAGGTTTGATATTAAGAAGTGTGCGAGCATCTTTAGGTAACTCTTCGCGTACATATGGGCGCATTTTCTTCAGTTATTTAGTGACCGTGGTGTTAGGCATATTGGGTGGCAACTGCCAATTCTCTTAGTTTCTCAAAAAGTGTCCTTTCTTTAGGCTGGGCTGGGCTCTATGCACAAAAAACTACATAGCAATTTAGTGTGCTTGTATCACTTCACAGCAATCCATTGCACTTGAGCCAAAGTCATAATGCTCATCAGAATCGAAGTCATTGTGAACAACCTGGGTTGTTTCAGGAGATATATTGATGCTTTGAAATGACAAAGTCTTCGATGATCCTGGCTTGGGGCTACGGCTGCCAAAAGTTTTTAAGGTTAATGGTGACTTGCCTCGACTCAGTTTCCATGGGTAGTTCTTTGGTGAGCTTCTCCTTGAAATTGTTTTTTGGGGAGATTTTTGAAATGGTGCATCTACTACTGGAGACACTTCTTTCAAAGAAGTATTCTTAGAGGTGTTTCCAAGTACTGACTTTTGGCTTAACTTTTCTTGGATTTTTCCTCCGAGGGACTTCTTTGAAATTATTTTCTGGAGAGATTCTTGTAAAGGTGCGTCTTCTTTTGGAGGTACGTCCTTAGAAGAGGTCTTCTTGGGCCGGTTCTCAGATCCTGATTTCTGGCTTAATTTCTCTATGATATTTTCTCCAACAGACGTCTTTGCGCTTACTTTCTGGAGAGACTCTTGGAATGGTGCATCTTCTCTTGAAGGTACTTCATTAGAAGGAGTTTTCTTGGATGTGTTCCCAATTGCTGACTTCTGGCTTAATTTCTCTTTAATTTTGTCAGCAAGGGACTTCTTGAACGGTGGAGGTGCTGCATGTTTCGAACGTATCGCTGGACTTTCCTCTTCGTCACTTACTATAACTGCCCGCCTTCTCTTTCTTGCAGGTCTATGACCTATTTCCTCAGTTTCCGTATCTAAATTAGATGTCTCTTCTGCCACCTTAGTATTTCGACGGGCAATCAAGTAGTTGTCTGAAAAAGACAGATTAAATAGATAAAATTAGTACTTTATAGAGAGAATTAATTTATGCACATGTATTATTTTAGTTCTTACTGTATGTATGAAGAACTCTGACACCAGTGTGCTTCTCAAATGAATCATCAGGAACAATACAATTTTCAATAGCTTTGTTCAGCTTAGAATCAGTCCAGGAATCAGCAGGCCACCAACACACCAACGAGCCATCATCTTCATCCAGCCAAGCCGTGGGTACCACATGAACTGACTGGCCAGTCAAGTCAGAAAACTCCACAACAGCAAACTGCAACAGAATGGAAACCATAAAAAACAATACTCTTAAAATATGACTGACAGCTGGGAGGAGAAACTTTTTTTATAAACCACCAACATAAACACAGTGCAGAACAAGCACACATAGAAATTCATCCTCTGCCACAGGCAAAAAGTAACACTTATGCTTGATCACGGAGGCCTGATACTTTATAAATTCCCAGTAAAGAAGAGGGAATTGGGTACTTATAAAAGTCATCAATATTACAATACTTTTTGCCAACAATGACTGGGCCATTTTCAGAGTCTATAATATTAGTGACATTAGGAACCATCAAGCATTTCACAATAAGAGTCCACACCATTTATTGACAGTAGGGCTCCTTTTATAAATATTTTTTTATATTGTTGGCCTGCAACCTGCTCATTTGGATCATTCAAGTGTGCCATTTGAAGAAGTCTTGGCTGGGGCTTTACTTTTCTAGGTTGGTGGGCCGGATCTTGGAGTGGACAAAGACGCGCGGGGGACAGCGGTCTTTCTGTTTTGTCACCCGGCCGTCACACGTCATATGCAGGCTCTTGCTCCGTTTGGAGTACGTGATGTGCAGGCCTAAGAGAGAGAGCACCCTGCTCATCGCGACGTACACCATCTCGTTGGTCATCCCCGGGTCGTTATTGAAGCAGGCGGTCTCGTAGCCGCTTCCCTGCGACGAGTGTATGGTGTCTGCGTGAGCCGGACTGAGTGGGAATTGTTGGCGCACCACTTCGCGCCACCTCTCAGTCCAGACTGTTCGCAGCACCAGGTCGCGGCGCTCGATGGGCACCAGGCCGTGCAGGTCCTCGCCCTCGGGGCAGGGCGGCAAGTCGAAGGGCAGCGCGTTGACCATGTCTTCGGGGAAGTTGTTCTGGTGGTGGATGGCAAGGCGGAGCTCGGCCGACGCGGCCCGGCTGGCAAGGGCCCCACAGTTGCCCGGGAATCGAAGCCACAGCTTGTGGACAGCCAGGGCCGTTTCCGCGCCTGGAGCGAGGCACGCCGCGGACAGAACGCCCAGCTGCACCCAGACCAGCGTGCCGACGGCGCCGTTGACGAGGTGGTCAGCGGTGTCCTGGTTTTAGCTCAGCTTGTACGGCCGGCCCACGACGGCGAGCAGCTCGGAGGGCAGTCCCTCCGCCTTGGCCACGTTGAGGGCTTGGGCGCGCTGCATTTTGTTTCTAGTTTTCTCTCAACTTAACTGATTATAAAATTACTAATACACTTTAAATTTACCAGCTGATGATGGGTATTTTATCGAGCCATGGTTAATGACTCCTTTGAAGCATGAAGTTCCTGGCACTCCGAGGTTTCGATATAATGAAGCTTTGTGCAAAGCAAGAAGTGTTATTGAGCGGTGCTTTGGTATGTTAAAGGCACAGTTCAGATGTCTTTCAGCTCAGGGGAAATTGATGTACAATCCTGAAATGGCTGGTAAAATAGTTAATGCGTGTGCTGTGTTACATAACATGAGATTGGAAAATAATTTGAATGATGTCAAAGTTGATCCAGAAGAGATGGAGCTTTATCGTCAAGCTAATCAGCCCAACCCAAGAATGGAAAGGGACGATGATGACCAGCCTCTAACCTTGAGAGAAAGGAATTCGGGTTCAAAACAGGATAATAGCCACCAGGTTTAACTGACACTGAAGTTTCCACTAAAGTGTTTGCAGCTTCTAGGGCAGAGATAAACTTAAGGCTATGACCCCTGTAAAATTTTATGTTCGGCTGAGTGATAGTGAGGCCTGTTACACACCTTCAAGATGTGGTCTGGCGTACACCTACCTTGTAAAGGAATTAAGGAGTGGCTGCTGCTGCTCCCTAACTATGCCTCTTAGTTCTGTGTTGACTGTGATATTTTTTGTCGTGCCACTTTCAGTCTTCATCAAATCAAAACAGATAGCAGCCCAAATTGTGATATTTTTAAATTGCCATTAGATCTGGGCGCATGTTCGGACTGTTTGCCTAATTAATCTTGCAGCCCATTAAAGTGATTTTGCTGCGCACAATGTGTGGATGAAGAAATAATAAAATCATTTTTTAATGTGCAGATAAATTATTTATTGCTTCAAATAAGTTAGTCATTACCTCAGTCATCTGGGTGTATGCACCCACTAATCTACTATCTTGTTCGGCCTGCAGCTCTACACGCCGCTTTTCATTCATGGCCTGTACCATTGCAGCATCGGCCTGCATTTTGGCCGCCTCTGCCTGCATATTAGCAGCATCGGCCAGCTTCACATTGGCTTCTGCCAGCAGCTTAAATAATAAAGATAAGATAGGATATTTGAATATGAAAAATATTGAAACTATGACTCAGATGTTTCCAAGTCAGTCAGCAGAATGAAAATTTACCTGCATTGCCGCAGTGTTAATTAATGCACCAAAGAAAAAGGCATTCTGACTTTTGAAGGTAACAGAGAAAATGACGCCACATACTTTTTAAAGGCACAGCCTTCCTCCTTCTCAGATATGGGTCAGAGGTGGTGGGCCCTCTCTCAGCCCCTGATATGACGGGCACTACCTCAGTAACTAATTCTGTTTCATCATTTTTGGATAAAGGGTCATCCACCCCTCTTCAAAATGTTGATTAACATTTGTAGCAGCTAAAAAAGTTAAATTTGGTTGAGCACAGTACCTTCCTAATCTTTTTACCAAAGCTACATTACTTTGGTCTTCTTTGCAGCACTTACTTGGTGGAACAATGACAATGCCTTTTCGTTGGCTGTCCACAGTGACTGTTGAGTCAAGATCCAGTAACATGACTTCTCCATCTATTAATTTCTCTAACACATTCTGAAAAAAAAAAGGAGAAAAAAGTTCAAATTTAGTCAAAGAGAAATTGGTTGTTGCTCTGGTGTGTGATTTTAGTTGTCCACCATTAACTTACTCCCTTCCCTCCTCTGACAGTGTGTCCTCACACTAAATTACTTTGTACTATTTTGTGCATAACCTTTGCACAAAGTTGTGCATGCGTTTCAATATGCACGACTTTTAAACGCTACAAAGCACACTTTCGTGCGTAGTTACGAACAAATTTCTGCATTTCAAAACACATGCATAATTTTGTGCGAATCTTGTGCACAAAAAAGTACATAGTAATTTAGTGTGCTGCACTCAAAAAAGTCTACAAAGAATGTGCTTTGTAGCTACAAAGAAAATGAAGGCATTGTAGAATTGCTTCGTATTACGAATAAATGCTTCGTATTGCGAAGGATTTTGCTTCATAATACGAAGCATTTCTTCGTGGATTTTACAATGCCTTCGTTTTCTTCGTATTGCGAAGCGATGCTTCGTAGAC
Organism: Stenchaetothrips biformis; assembly: GCA_030522485.1. Lineage (NCBI taxonomy): Eukaryota > Metazoa > Arthropoda > Insecta > Thysanoptera > Thripidae > Stenchaetothrips > Stenchaetothrips biformis. Next base: position 15,994,440 of record CM060088.1, read on the forward strand.
TTTTTACTGTGTGCACACCTGCGTTGCCTTCTGCATACTCTACGCCAAATATCCCAATAATTTTCTTTTCGTTTTCTGTGAGGGGCAGAGCGGTGACTGGGTTGTTACCAGTTGTAACCCTGGCCTTGCGCAATGCAGCGGCCTTTCCCATTGCCTTTGATTTGATATCTCGCCAGCTCTGCGCATGAGTTAACATCTGCACTCTAAAAATTCTACGAAGAATCTGCTTCGTAACTACGAAGAAAATGAAGGCATTGTAGAATTGCTTCGTATTGCGAAGGAATGCTTCGTATTACGAAGGATTTTTCTTCGCAATACGAAGCATTTCTTCGTAGATTTTACAATGCCTTCGTTTTCTTCGCATTACAAAGCGATGCTTCGTAGACTTTTAACTGTGTGTGAATTTCCCACACATGGACCAATCAAAAAACCAGTATTGTAAAATACTGGCACAAGAATACTTACAGTAGACCACTGCTCAACATTCTTCTCACCGCCCAACTTGTTAAGGATACCGGCAAGCTCGTCCCACGGTTCGTCTTTAGTTCGGGTCCCATCATAGCCCAACTGCTTTCCTTGGGCAAAACCGGGTTGCTTCTCCATGTCAGCTATGAGCTATAAGTTAGAGATTTATTTATTCTGAAGGACCTGGTGCCGCTGCCATTCCTGTTGGTGTACACACGGTGAAACCGATGTCTGGAAATTTCCAGATATTTTTTCGCATTTCCAGATATTATCTGGAAATGGCCGTTTTTTTCCAGATAATATCTGGAAATGACTACTTTTTCCAGATAACATCTGGAAATAGTCAATTTCCAGATATATATCTGGAAAAAAAACGGCATTTCCAGATAATATCTGGAAAAAAAATGTTCCAGATAATATCTGGAAATATTTTCCAGATAATGTCTGGAAACAAAGGCCTTGACGCCGAGGTCCACGGATTGGCGACCTGGGGGTCCCCGATAGTGTCCTCGAGGTCCCCAGGACACGGGGAGTCCAACGCCGAGGTCGCCGACGCTCTGGGACAAGCGGTTCCGGAGATACGAGGACGTACCACGAGGAGTCCGTCAAAGCAACTTTTTAGTCGGAGGCCAAAATCATCTTCGGCCTCTGGCTGCCTTCCACTTGGGTGTCCGGGACTTTTGACTTCGACACTGCGTTGGGGTGCTCCTGGGCTACCAGGAACCCGTCAGCGGTCGTCGTCGGACCTCTGGTGCGCCCAGGATGCCGACGAACGTGGGTGCTGTGCCGCCACACGGTTCAACACCGTTGCCGCCACCACCCAGGTGGGTCATTCCATGTGAAATCGACAAGGTTCAAATCGACCAGTGCTCCGATTTTGATGAAACTTGCAGCGATTGTTGGTCTTATGGTCCCATTGAAGTTGCCAAAATATTTTGGTCGAAATGTCAAAGGGGTCTGAGTAGTGCACGATTCAATTTTTTTCACTTTTTGTGAATGGGTATCCGTTTTTTGCGAATATCTCCGGAACTATTCGTCGTACGACAAAAATGAGTACACCGTTGGAAAGAGGAGAAAAAACTGAATAAAATCAAAAAACAATTTTTTTTTTTTGAGAAAAAAAATTTTCTCTTTTACTAAACTCAAACTTTCAAAGTTATGTTTGAAACTGTTCCCCTTCATCAAAATTGACATGCTATGGCTCAAAAAGTAGCTTAACCCTTCCCCTAAACGAAAATGTCAATCATACAAAGTACTTTTTTTCGTTTGGGAGAACGAGCGATTTCCGTGGACCTCTGCACTGGATCCGGGCCTACCCTCTGCCTGAACGGTGCACAACGGCCCGGCGCTGTGGCACCGCGGTGTCCTGCCACCCACCCCCATCCCTTTCCGCAGTTCCCAGAGCAGAAGTAGGGGCGCCTGGAGGGTAGGCCGCACCCCGCACGCCGCCCCGGGCTCCCAGGGTCACCGCCCAGCAGGTAGGCAACCCTTCCTAGTCACCCCGAGCCTTGCTTCGTGGCGCAGCCGAAGTGCAGCCGAAGTTGATGCGAAAACGGCATTCCCCCCGACGGTGCTGCCAGTGTTTGGGCTGCGGCGACAAGACGAAGTTGTTGTTGTTCCTTTGTCTTGGTTTGTTTACTTTCTGCACCGACTACTTGTTGGAGTAAATATTTTTTGAGCATTGACTTTGAGTCGATTTTATGCCCTGAAAAGGTCCGTTTTTCTTGTTTACGAGTTCTTTCTCTTTTTTAAAAAAAATCTGATATTATAGGATTGTGCTTTGGTTTGATGACGCTTCTTGTTTTATTTTGAGGTTTGGTTTCTTTGTGGTTCAGGTTCCCCCTACACAATGGGCCGAGCAGACACCAAGAAGTGCTTCCTGAGAAAGGTACAACATCTTCCTGATGTTGGTGCCTGCTCTGGGGATTTCACTGCAAGAGCCAGCCTATCTCCAGAAAGGATTCGTTTGCTCAAGATCAGAAGTGGCTGCAGGAAGAGTTTGCAGTATGTTTGTGATGGACATTTCACTAAGTTCATTCACCGCTTTGAAGCACACCAGAAAAACTGCTGTCTTCATCAGTCAACATCTGTTCATGATGGCCCTCCAGCCAAAAAGAAAAAAACTGGCACTCCTCAATTGCATGTTATTACACTCCAAATGCGGGACAGTGCCAAAACTATTGGACTTGCTTTGGTGCCCGGCAAGAAAGTGTGTGTCAAGTGCAAGATTGACCTGAACGCTAAAATCAAAGCTGCTGCAAAATCTGCCGCAGAAAAGGCTGCTCAAGAATCTTCAAGCAACGCTCCTGACCCGGCTTCAATTTCCAATCCTCCTATATTTTCATCACCTAGTGTAGGGTCAACTTTGGTCCCCAGTGATATTACAACTCCCACTGTACCTGCTGATGGAAAGGCTTCTCAAGAAGAGTTTTTTCAGGAGAGTATTGATGGATTAAATACTTGGCTGTCCTCTCTTGGATTCTCTCCTGTTAATGAAAGGAAATTAAAGACTCAGAAGAGCTATGGGCGTAAAGTTATGAAGAAAATAAGAGCAGCGCTGACAAAATTTTCTGATCAACAACTAACTGAGGACGAAGATGCAGCATACTTCAGAGAAATAATAGGCCAACTACAGCAATTTATTGATTGTCATCCCCAGCCCGATAAAAAATTATTAGCTTTATCAGTTGTACCAAAAAGTTGGAGCATTTCCAGGATTGAAAGCACATTTGGGGTATCCAACTACATGGCGAGGAAAAGCCGTCTACTAGTGCAAGACAAGGGTATTCTGTGTGGCCCGGGTCCTAAAGTGGGACGCAAACTTTCACCTGAGACAGTGGCGCTGATCACCAAATTCTACTACAGGGACGATGTGAGTCGGCCTCTCCCTGGAGCCAAAGATGTACTGAGTGTTTTAGTGGACGGGAAGAGAGTGAAGAAAACTAAAAGACTAGTGCTGTCTACTCTCAGTTGCTTGCATCAAAAGTACAAAAAAGAACACCCTGATCACAAAGTCTCTTTAGCTAAATTTTGTGAACTGAGACCAAAAGAGTGTGTATTAGCTGGTAGTGCCGGGACTCATGTGATTTGTGTATGCACCTATCATCAGAATCCAGAACTTATGTTTGAAGCGGGAAATCTAAGTGAAGCTGGATTAGAAAATATAAAAGCGTGCAAAAAGTTGCTTTTATGCTCAGAGCCTAGTGAAGACTGTTTTTTTCGAAGATGTAATGACTGTTGTGATTCCACTGTTTTACAGGAAAAATTGGAAGTTTATTTTGACTCAGAAATGATTTCCACTGTGGTTTACAACCAGTGGGAGTCCACAGACCGGGCAAATATTGTAACTTTAAGTAAATCTACTGATGATTTTATTTCTGAGTTTATATCGCAGATTGAAAGTCTCATACCCCATGATTTTATTAGCAAAGTGCAAGCAAATTTCTATAAGGAATCAATTGAAAATTTAAAAGATGGTGAAGTTGTTGTTAATGTTGACTTTGCAGAAAATTTCTCCTTTGTTGTACAAAATAGCTCCCAGGGGTGGTACTTTAATAATAAACAGGCGACATTGCATCCCTGTTTGATTTATTATAAAGATGCAGAGGGCAAAGTATGCCACTCAGCATTTGTTTTGATATCAGATCACTTGGACCATAGTACTGCTGCAGTGCATACATTTCAGAAAAAATTGATCCGTCATATAACTGAGGACCTCAAGATAAAGCTGGCTAAAGTCAAATATTTTTCAGACGGTTGTGCTGCTCAGTACAAAAATAAAAAAGCTGCCGCCAATGTATGGTTTCATGAAAGGGATTTCGGAGTACCTGCAGAATGGCACTTTTATGCTACGAGCCATGGAAAAACTGCCTGTGATGGTGTGGGCGGCATGATCAAACATACTACAATGTTGCATTGCCTACGCTTAACAGCAAAAGACCCACAAATTACAATTGCCTATGATTTCTATGATTGGGTGTCTAAAAACATTCAAGGAGTGACTGCTAAATGGGTTCCGAAAGAAGAAGTTATTGAAAATGAAAAGGCTTTACTTGTGAGATTTGAGACAGCTTTTGACATTGATGGAATCAAATCCCACCATGCTATAATTCCTAGAGTGCCATCAAAGGATATCTTACTTAAGTTGTATTCACAAGATACAAAGTTTAATATTAAGAAGATATGTACCAAAGAATTTGAACTAGACTATAGTGAGGTAAAAGGATTTGTAACATTTACAGAAGATGAAAATTCCTGGGAGCTAGGCTGCGTATCTGAATTCCATGAAGAGGATGAAAACTTTTCGGTTGAAGTTATGGAAGCTACTGGACAACCAAGAAGTTACAAGTTTACTGATATTGTTATAGTTGTTAGTCTACATGACATTGTTAGTCTAGTTAATCCGTACTTTCAAGCCAAAGGGACAATTGTGAAACTTCGAGTAAGTGATGCTAAAGCAGCAGATGTAAAATTAAAATCTAGGAAAAAAAATATGTTTTGAAGCAAGGTATAACTTGCAGCTACAGTTATACTACTTTAAAGGTTCAGAGGAAGGTCAGATAATTTTTATGTATAAAAACAACTTTGAATAAACACCCAGCATTTTAAAATTTGTGTTCGATTGAAATTTCCTAACAATTTGAAAGAAATCTCAGTCTGGTAACAAACATTTGACAATGTGCAACACAAACTCTCGCCTATGGCCATACTGAAAATTTGAAGGTCAAGAAGGAGATGGAGTAGGGGGAGGGGACAGGGGAAGAGAGGTAGTCACGTAGGATGAGTTGCCTACCTGCTGGGCGGTGACCCTGGGAGCCCGGGGCGGCGTGCGGGGTGCGGCCTACCCTCCAGGCGCCCCTACTTCTGCTCTGGGAACTGCGGAAAGGGATGGGGGTGGGTGGCAGGACACCGCGGTGCCACAGCGCCGGGCCGTTGTGCACCGTTCAGGCAGAGGGTAGGCCCGGATCCAGTGCAGAGGTCCACGGAAATCGCTCGTTCTCCCAAACGAAAAAAAGTACTTTGTATGATTGACATTTTCGTTTAGGGGAAGGGTTAAGCTACTTTTTGAGCCATAGCATGTCAATTTTGATGAAGGGGAACAGTTTCAAACATAACTTTGAAAGTTTGAGTTTAGTAAAAGAGAAAATTTTTTTTCTCAAAAAAAAAAAATTGTTTTTTGATTTTATTCAGTTTTTTCTCCTCTTTCCAACGGTGTACTCATTTTTGTCGTACGACGAATAGTTCCGGAGATATTCGCAAAAAACGGATACCCATTCACAAAAAGTGAAAAAAATTGAATCGTGCACTACTCAGACCCCTTTGACATTTCGACCAAAATATTTTGGCAACTTCAATGGGACCATAAGACCAACAATCGCTGCAAGTTTCATCAAAATCGGAGCACTGGTCGATTTGAACCTTGTCGATTTCACATGGAATGACCCAGGTGGTCCCTGGTGGTGTCCTCGAGGTCCCCAGGACACGTGGAGTCCAACGCCGAGGTCGCCGACTCTCTAGGACAAGCGGTTCCGGAGATACGAGGACGTACCACAAGGAGTCCGTCAAAGCAACTTTTTAGTCGGAGGCCAAAATCATCTTCGGCCTCTAGCTGCCTTCCACTTGGGTGTCCGGGACTTTTGACTTCGGCACTGCGTTGAGGTGCTCCTGGGCTACCAGGAACCCGTCAGGGGTCGCCGTCGGACCACCGGTGCGCCCAGGATGCCGACGAACGTCACGCACGCCGGAGCGCCGTGGCGTGCCGGGTGCCTGAACGATCGTCGCCGCCGACGCGGACGCTGCCGCCGGGTCCTTCGACGCCACCGCGTGCTTGGACGGCCGGAGACGACGCCGTGGGCACCGACGCCGCTGACGTGTCCGTCAACGCCCCGCGTTGGTCCGACGGCGACCCCTGACGGGTTCCCGGTAGCCCGGGAGCACCCTAACGCACTGCTCAAGTTAAAAGTCCCGGACACCCAAGTGGCACGCAGCCAGAGGCCAAAGCGGCCGTTCGAGCACACCGCGGCGGCAGTGACGTCGGCCGTCAGGGCATGCTGTGTCGGCGTCGGTGCCAACGGCGTCGTCTCCGGCCGTCCAAGCACGCGGTGGCGTCGAAGGACACGCTGGCGGCGTCAGCCGTCCGGGCACGCGGCAGCGGCGTTGGCCCTGGCCGTGGTGGCCTTGACGGACACGTCAGCGGCGTCGGTGCCCACGGCGTCAGCCCCCGTCGTCCAAGCTCGCGGTTGCGTAGGAGGACCCGGCGGCAGCGTCCGCGTCGGCGGCGACGATCGTTCAGGCACCCGGCACGCCACGGCGCTCCGGCGTGCGTGACGTTCGTCGGCATCCTGGGCGCACCGGTGGTCCGACGGCAACCCCTGACGGGTTCCTGGTAGCCCAGGAGCACCTCAACGCAGTGCCGAAGTCAAAAGTCCCGGACACCCAAGTGGAAGGCAGCTAGAGGCCGAAGATGATTTTGGCCTCCGACTAAAAAGTTGCTTTGACGGACTCCTTGTGGTACGTCCTCGTATCTCCGGAACCGCTTGTCCTAGAGAGTCGGCGACCTCGGCGTTGGACTCCACGTGTCCTGGGGACCTCGAGGACACCACCAGGGACCACCTGGGTGGTGGCGGCAACGGTGTTGAACCGTGTGGCGGCACAGCACCCACGTTCGTCGGCATCCTGGGCGCACCAGAGGTCCGACGACGACCGCTGACGGGTTCCTGGTAGCCCAGGAGCACCCCAACGCAGTGTCGAAGTCAAAAGTCCCGGACACCCAAGTGGAAGGCAGCCAGAGGCCGAAGATGATTTTGGCCTCCGACTAAAAAGTTGCTTTGACGGACTCCTCGTGGTACGTCCTCGTATCTCCGGAACCGCTTGTCCCAGAGCGTCGGCGACCTCGGCGTTGGACTCCCCGTGTCCTGGGGACCTCGAGGACACCATCGGGGACCCCCAGGTCGCCAATCCGTGGACCGCGGCGTCAAGGCCTTTGTTTCCAGACATTATCTGGAAAATATTTCCAGATATTATCTGGAACATTTTTTTTCCAGATATTATCTGGAAATGCCGTTTTTTTTCCAGATATATATCTGGAAATTGACTATTTCCAGATATTATCTGGAAAAAGTAGACATTTCCAGATATTATCTGGAAAAAAACGGCCATTTCCAGATAATATCTGGAAATGCGAAAAAATATCTGGAAATTTCCAGACATCGGTTTCACCGTGCAGAGATTCATTAACGCGAAGATACAACAATTAATTTTGGGAAGTCTAATTACTGATGCAGTTTTCCTTTTTCTACATAGCACTGATACATAGCCTCTCTTCTACTGAAGATAACAAATATTAGGTAACCAAAGTAGGAAAGAGCAAATGCATCTATAGGTGCACTTTTAACTCATGTATGTCTTAGTATTACTTACTTCTCAGACGCAGTGTCCTTTAAAGAGGGCATTTCAATAACAAATAAAATACCACCAAATCACACAACGTCAACTCAAAACACACTACTCTCCACTCTTTGAAAACTAAAACACAATGCGGCAGCAGACGACGACAGAACAAGTTCAGACTTGAACGGCAGTCGGTTCCTGCAAACTCCTGCGTGCCTCGCGCGCTGATTGGTGCATTTGTGTAGCCACGCTCGGGGAGCCTCGCTAATCGTCCCAGACGCTACCGAAGCGACTGACGTCACCGATCTCTCGGTTGCGCTATCGATCGTCGGTAAAGCACCAGTACAGAATGGCCTATCGAGTAGCGATCGTTACCGCAACCGACGGACGTCGCTAACTTACCGATACCGAGAGATGACGCTTGTGTGTAACAGAATTCCACCCCAGGCCTCCCTGGTTCAGGAGTGACGTCACGTCTCGCTGCCTCACCCCTCCCCTCCCCATCGCACCGACAAGTTGGAGCCTGCCGATGCCGAGACCAGGAGACGGTCAGAGAAAGAGAGAAAGAGAGAGAGAGAGAAAGAGAGAGAGAAGAAGAGAGAGAGAGAGAGAGAGAGAGAGAGAGAGAGAGAGAGAGAGAGAAAAAAAAAACAATAGGCTCTCTCTCTCTCTCTCTCTGCGCCGGCCTCCCTCCAACCCACAGCCCCCCACTCCACCCACTCCCAGCGCGGGCACGGTACGCGCCGACGGTGGTAGTGTTGTGTTGCCGCGCACGCGCACTTCCGCGGAGCTGCCGTCAACAGCGGGACGCACAGAGCCGGACGCACACACCCAGCAGAAGCAGACAGGCGTCCGCGCAGTCAGCAGGAGATCCTTTCACGGCCTTGGAGCGAGAGTCATATCGCGTGTGTAGTGTCATAGGAGACCCTTGCTGTGCGGTGCCGACTGATAGTGCCTTCCTGCAGCCGAACCAACCGACACCGTGCATTGTTGAGAGGTAAGGGACCGTCCGTTGTTGACAGGGAGAGAGAGAGGTTCAGTGTTATCGTACCGATGCGTTATGCTGGCTCGCGCGCGCGTGCGTGTGTCATCCTGAGCGTTACGTCACGCTGCTGCCGTCTGCACTGACCCTTTCAGTCGTCGCCAAATGAATGTCTAAAATAATCAACGTCAGGGCCCAGTGGCGCGCCATCCGCCAGGTCACAAGCATAATTCTGGAGTAGCCGTTGGATGGCGTGTAGCAGGTCCCTGCTGATTGATTAAATTTTTCGTTACGTGGCGACAACTTAAAAAGAGACGTTGTTCCGTCCGTCCCTTCCTGAACGGAGTGAGTGCATACGATCCATTAGTTTGCTGGCACTTCAAGTCAAGTTTATGTTACGAATTGTAAGGTTGTGTGTGAATTGTAATGTGTGTGAATTCAAGTGTAAGGGGACGTCCATCAAATATTGTACACACGAAATTACTACGTACTTTTTTGTGCATAACCTTTGCACAAAGTTGTGCATGCGTTTCAATATGTACGAATTTTGTGCGCTACAACGCACACTTTCGTTCGTAGTTACGCACAAATTCGTGCATTTCAAAACGCATGCACAATTGTGTGCAAATCTTGCGTACCAAAAAGTACATAGTAATTTTTTGTTTACGGACTTAGGATTGAGGGACGTACCTTGACTTCGTAACGCTGTGAACTGAAAGGGACGGGGCGGCCGAGCCAGCGTAACTTTACTTTAAAAGGCAAGTGATACGAGGGTACATCTTAGAAGTTGCAACAACTAGTGAGGGTCAAAATTGTGCGTACTTGAGTAATGTTTGCGTAACGTCTAGCTGTGGGTTGGGGGTCTGGGCCTGCGTAACGCCGCGTTCCGTAAGTGTGTGTGTGTGCACTCTCATCCTTCAATGTACATTTTATTATTGATCATTGACGTTTGTGCACATTAAGAGGATTTCGTTAAGAAGCTTATGAGATGTGTCAAAACAAAATCGATAATAATGTTATTGGAACAAACAAAAATGTTAGGAAGCTTGTTAATGGGCACAAACGTCAATACCTTTTGAAACAACTACTCAGTACGACTTTGAGAGAGTGGGGGGCGAGGGGCTGTAACCGGGTGCAGTGTCTTGTGAATCGAAACCGGATGTAAGAGGAAACTTTCCCTTCTCTGCGCTAAGCAGGCATTTGAGGTTTTAGTCTGAATTGCTTCCGGTTTTGGATCTTAGAAAAACACTTGCATATTTGGCTACGTCTTGGCGTATCAGTCCATCGTTTTGTTCGCCGATCTGACGCTGGGTCCGTCATTGTAATTCACGGCTTTGTGGCCTCTTTACACACCAAAGTCTATGTAGTTTTTGTGCATAGCTTTGAACGAAATTGAGCATACGTTTGGAAATGCACGAATTCGTGCGCAGCTTAGCATGAAAATGTGCATTGTTATGCAGCACCACGTGCGTTGTTGCGCACAAATCTGTGCATTCCACGCGTATGCTCAATATCGTGCCAAGCTATGCACGTAAAAACTACGTAGTAATTTAGTGTGTATACTCTGGGAGAAAAAATGAAGGTTGTGACTGTTAATCTTAATGCCACTCTTCACTGGACATCGAAAGAAGGTGTTACCCGTACCCAGGGATTCAGCAGACACCTTACCTCAAGGAACGGAATTCACTGTGCCCTGGGAACATGTATTCACCGTACCTCGGAAACTGTTCCTACACCGAATTTATCATAAATGTAAAATGAAGGCAAAATTTCAAACTTGCGATAGGAACAATTCGATGGCGGAAATAAATACATCTCAACAAGACGAACAAAATCTGATAAGCATGTTATGACCTCAGACTCGAAGCTTAGCAGCAATCGGCGTCAGAAGTTTGTAAAAGGGTTCAAAATCGTACTTTTAGAAAATTCTGACGTCGATTGCTGCTGAACTTCGAGTCTCAGGTCATAACATGCTTGTCATATTTTGTCCGTCTTGTTGAGATGTATTTATTTCCGCCATTTGTTCCTATCGCAAATTTGAAATTTTTCCTCCATTCTACATTTTTGATGAATCCGATGTCTGAACAGTTTCCGAAGTACAGTGAATGCATGTTCCCAGAGTACAGTGGATTCCGTTCCTTGAGGTACGGTGTCTGCTGTATCCCTGGGTACGGTAAACACCTTCTTTCGATGTCCTGTGAAGAGTGGCATTTAGATTAACAGTCACATCCTTCATTTTTTCTCCCATTGCATCTGGGTGGAGGGGCTTCCAAAGTTCTACTTTACGCAGCGGCCTCGAGGCCGTCTTCCGGTAGCGCAAGCCACGACGGATGATTTACCTCTGTGGGCATATTAAGGGTCTCATGTTGCCCACAATGTTAATTTCTTACATATGGGCATGGTGGGGCATCCCAGACCCCCCACAAATGTAAATCCAGTCATGTAGACAGCAATTTTTTCAACTCCCAAGATGCTAAATTTTAACATGTGAGCCCCAAAATTAGGCCCGTGGGTGAGCTCAGTGCCTTCCATTGCCCAAATCACGGATCTCGCCTCAGATGTACGGATGTTAACGACACGAAAGCGAATTCCGCTGCCCAACGGGTCGATGTATTTCATCAGGTGGGCAGTTTAAGTGACCTTCTGCAACCCACTGGGTGCAACTGGACACTTTGTACATTTGGTGCACAAATTTCTCAGCCAGTGGGCTTCAATATTTACCAATATTTTTTACATTGTTCAGTGCGAAGCTCACTTGTTGTCGAGCTGTCCTAGGCGTGAATTTGTCGACTCCAATGCTCATACGCTACCGTTTCGTAGTCAAACCTGAGGCTTCACTGAACATGTCATGGTCGGACACATGGCCATATTATGGCGTGACAGGAAACTCACGCATGTTAGTCACGCCGTCATCACGCGTGAATGACAATGCGCTTCATGAGAAAAGTCATACCAAAACCGGCATGACAGGGAATTCACGCCGAAAATTGGCGTGAATTTTTCTGAGTCGCGCAGATTATTAGCCTGACTTTTTCGTCATGCCATGTTTTGGCGTGACACTTTATTCACGTCCCTGAAACTGCACGGAAACACCCCGATAGATTTTTAGTGTTCCCTCATGAATTGTGGTTGTTGTGTTCAAGTGAGCCTGTTCCTGTCCATGTTGTCAAGTTGTGGACCGGTATGGTGGGCTTAGAGTCCTACAGCTTCGCAGAGACTGGCAAATGACTAGGCCGGCTCGCAACGGCACGGCCGGCCCGGGCCAAAATGGCGACCCTCTCCACTCCCCGCGCAGCCCCCTCCACCGCTCTGCCCACCGGCAGGCGGCCGGTCAGTCAATGCTGCCAACCTAACATGCTGACCTAAGGCTTATCTTGCGACAGAAAGTAAACTTTTACCTGTCTCAGAAGGGTTCAAGAACATTTTAGGTACTAAAAGCGATGATTGTGCCAATATTATGTGTCTTGGGTTGAGTTGGTGAGAAAGACTATCCGTCTCTCTCGTTTCTAAGGTTGGCTACATGGCATTTGGTCCAAAATGGCCGGAGCCAATCACAGCGAGACCCCTCGTTTGCCAGTCTCTGCACTCTAGGACTCTAGGTGGGCTCAGACCCGAATCACCATCACCAAGTATCCATTTCCCTGTTAAATTCTGTGGCGAGGGGTTCTGAAAATCTATTGACGTTGAACGGTTGGCACCACTGCCCTGAAATTCTTCGTATGGAATTTTCTGCCATAAAATCTTTAGTTGCATCTTCTTTTAAAATTCTAAAAGTCAAAGTGGATGCCTCTCCTTCTGTTACTAATGCAATATCTTCTGAATGAGAGATACTTGGACTTCGTTCTTGCTAGGCGAATTTTCTCCTATTTTGTTCGTAACCGTTTTGATTTTGTTCACAGTAGCTGTTGCCGTCTTGTGGTTCCTGTGGACAGCCCCATTATACGACCACAACTCCAACATCACAATGGCGCCTGTTGCGAAGCGTAAAAACGTAAGTGATGATTTCTGTGACCTCAAGTTCTCAAGTCTGAATTGCAGGGCATACTAACATATCGGAAATTGTACTCCCTTCTTCGGCCAGGAGAGGGTTTTCTCTCTTGCGTATTTTCTCGTCATAGCACTTTTAGGCACATTTCACGCGTTAAAACGCGTCCTATTAGTCACTGCGCGTTTTAAACACGGTAATGCGCATGCTATTACACGTATTTTTCGGCAATAATGCACTCAAAATACGCGTTATTTCGCATATGTCCTACGGAGTAATACGCGAGTGAAAACCCCCTCGTCCGGCCATGTATCTCGAATGGTATGAGTCATCGCAAAAAGTTGAGCTTCGCTGAAAAACTTGGGTAGCACTGAATTTTAGTTTATTATGCGACCCAAAGTGAAGAAAACCACCCATTGAATTCAAAGCGAGGGGTCGACAACTCCCCTTAGCTGCGTACGAGGGAGAATACGTATATAACCAGTAATATAGCTGATATATGTCTAATATGTATTGGGGTAGTATAGAGGCAAAATTGTGGTAATATGCGTATATTACATGGTAATATACAGGTAATAAAGCCACCGCGTACGAGGTCATATTTAAGTTGTCGACCCCTCGATCCTAAGATTGCCTTCGTAAATAAATATTAACCATCAAGAAGATTTTGCAACGTAAATAACAAGGACCTCAATACTGGGTAGATCCCTTCCAGTCGTAAAGCAGCTTCAATTCTTTGTAACTTAAACAGGAGGTGTAGCTCAAATGGTAACGATTACTCACTCCGTTGAAGAGGTAGTATCGCCGAATATGTGGAAATCATTTTCGTTACTTATGTTTCCACGTCCTGACTCACCGTTAATTTGTTACGGGGTAACATAGGATACATTAACGCGTCCCTGGACCGGAAGTCAGGGAACGGGAGTGAGAACCGAAACCGTTTTGTTCCTTGACTTCCGGTCCAGGGATTAGCCTGAACACCCAATCCAGCATAGTATCTTACTGATTTGAATCAACGATAATGAATGTAGTTTTACTGTCAGACTTGACCCCGTCGCTATAGGAGCTCTTCGCTAGAATTAATCGTCGGACAGTTTCGCGATGGCTCTATTTCAAGAGCCGCCCCCGACTGCACTGCGAAACCTAGTGAGGACAGCTCCACTCTCGAAACGCGGAGTAGTGGAATAGTGAAGTGAGAGTTTGCAGTCACCACGTTACCACTATGCCAAGAGACGCGGGCTCTGCGAGCTACTCCGCTCTTGAAGTGTGGGGACTGCAAACTCTGCGTTTGCTAGTGTGGGGACTTCATACCACGAAGTGTGGAGTTGTCCACACTTGGTTTGCCAGTGCGGGTTTCCTCTTTGTTGTAGACCAGTGACGCCGGACCCTCGCATGGCGGACTCGGCACGGTCCGCAAGCAGATGCGACTAGACGCGTTGGAGGAGGAAAATGCTGATCTTCGGGAGCAGCTAGCTGCACTTACAGTGAGAGTACTGATTTTAACAATTTTAACAATTTTTCTATGTTTTCTGTGCACTCTCAGCGCACCCATGCATCCATGGACCATTTGATTAAATCGAAGTGTATCTGTCTCACTGTAAGGCCCCGACCCAAGTCCTGAAGTACGTGGAAGAGGACCGCTCAGGATTTCTGAAGAATTTAAACAAGAGCAAGGCAATCTCGATGTTGGACCTGTCGGACCTGAAGCGAGGAAGCAAGAGCTTCGACAGCGGATGGTACGGCATGTTCCCGAAGTGGAAACCCGAGAAGAGGCTGGACGGAACGGTGGCAGCGTTGGTCGCAGGCACCAACGAAGTACAGGTGAGTATGGACGCGTTGCTCAGCCCGAGGGGTCCACCACTCTGGTAATCGTGTGCACACTTCGTCCAGTAATCATTGGTAATCATATGCCAACATTGGATATTTTGGCTGTTTCTATCGGCTTTTGGGGGTTAGTCTTATGAAAATAGGCAAAAAATGCTCCAAGCTGGCCAATATTGTAGAGTTTTAAGAGAATTTTTGTAGGTAATCACTGGTAATCAGTAATCCTGTGTACACTCCTGGGCTAAGTGATGGACCCCTCGGTTCAGCCTCACACTGAGGATAAAGGAGTCATGATCAGGACTAAAATTTTACTGTGCAAGGCACAGTCGTCTCTGTAGGACTTACAGTGGTCTGCGACGGGCATGCGGAGGAAACAGTTAGTCGCACAGTGAATACTGTAAAGAGGCTACAGGAAATTTACCGGGTTTAGGGTACAGAGAATCCTGGGAAAAAGATAAACTGACTTTTCCGTAGTTTTTCCCGCAGTGTAACTTCATGATAACTTCCTCTACGGATTACAGCGTAGGATGTTAGACACTAAATTACTATGTACTTTTTGGTGCGCAAGATTTGCACAAAATTGTGCATGCGTTCTGAAATGCACGGATTTGTGCGTAACAAAGCACGAAAGTGTGCGTTGTAGCGCATAAAATTCGTGCATATTGAAACGCATGCACAACTTTGTGCAAAGGTTATGCACAAAAAAGTACATAGTAATTTAGTGTGGAAGAATTAGCGCTTGACCAAGAAACCGTTCTCCAGGGTGCGGCTCTGAACGATCTTTGTCTTGCAGGGTCTAGACCTAGGCGATGGTAGCTGGGCGGCCGAGGACCATTATGCCCAGGAGTTGGTCAAGATACTTCGCAAGTACAGCAAGACGCTCACGAACGTGCGGGTAGCCTTGAGCACGCTAGTGGAGCGGTTCGAGACGGTCGCCAGCCTCAACAAGAAGGGCCGCCACAGGAAATACGCCCAAATCACCATGGGGAAGGTATGTGTTCGCTTTGTTTCTCTGAGACTACACTGCTATTCCGGGTGTTCCGAAACGGTACGCCTTAGGCGTACGCCACAGAAAACGGTACGCCTTTGGGCGTATCGAAACGATGCACCTTAGGCGTACCGTTTCTGCACACCTTGAGCGGATAGTCGTGCATGGTCAAGGCCACCAAGATGTGATTTCGGTCGAGGCAGGGTGCGCACAATGCACACACCTTTGCCCTATGACCGGCCATGCCCAACTTAAGGTGTGTAGAATGTACACACGCTTGGGGCGCATGTGAGCTTGACTCTTGGCCTATGAAAGGAACCAAGATCTGTACATTGTACGCACCCCGACCTGAAGCACATGTAAGTGCTTAGGGCCTAAAGGCCATTGACTATGCTGAATGCAAACTGCTGAGGTGTGTAGTAACGGTACGCCTAAGGCGCATCGTTTCGATACGCTCAGAGGCGTACCATTTTCTGTGGCTTACGCCCAAGGCGTGCCGTTTCGGAACACCCAGAATGGCAGTGTAGAGAACCTGCGGAAGGGACGGTTCTGGTAACACTCTTTGCTTTCTTCTTTAAGGGTACCACTGTTAATTTTGTATCAAATCTGACTTCTGACTTGCCTCCGAAACTTGAACATCTTGTACTTTCTTTCAAAGAAAAATTCTTGCTAGATTGTTACTAGTAACAAAGTGACAGTTAGAGTTGTGGATGCTGGAACCTTTTCACACTGAATCGAAGAAAGGCTAAAGGTCAACACCGACCTTCCACGTTGAAATGTTATGCACTTGAGGATTTTCCCAAAAATGGGCAAGAAAAGGCTCCCTGGCTAGGTTTAGGGTATGGCACATGCCTTTAAATGTATAATTTTTAAGGAGTACGACTCATTACGAAGAAATTTCCACTGTAGTGGGACCCATTTTAAAGAGAGAGTGCGATTTTTCCCTGAACCTCCCCCTGATCCAAGCGTGTCTCATCTTCCAGTCCAACATTATGAATGTGCTCGGGAGCATGACCAAGGTGACTTCTATGAAGCTGATCGTGAACTGCGTCGGCTCGAGCGAGCACTGCGAGGTGGCGTATGACGGCGAGTTTTCCACGGGTCTGCCCAAGAAGAAGCTGTTCAGCAAGCTGAAGCAGTTGGAGGTGTACCTGACGGACGAGTGGGTGCGTGCACACATGGGCGGGACCGATGCGGACGAGGCTGAGGACGGTGCTGGGTCGGATGACGACGAAGAGCGGTCATGGCCGCGGAAGTGGTACGTATTTATGTGGAGGGGAGGGTTGAATAAGTTACCGACACGCAGTTGCCCAGAAGACCGGCGCAGGCGGCCAAACCTCTAGACGCGGTTTGAGTTTACGAGTCGTTGAATGGGAATCAAACCGAACGTGTGACCCCAAGGGTTTGCTCTCCGAACGAGGAATCAAAGGATGTGGTAACACGTTCGGTTCGAGTCCCATTTAGCTACCCTTGAGCTCTATACGCGTCTAGACTATTTGGCCGCCTGCGCCAGTCTTCTGGCCCACTGTGCTGCGTAGGCTCCTTGCATTGGACGGGCCGCAGCCTGCTCTTCGTTGTGATCCCTCGATGCGTACGTGACTCGTCTCTTCATGTGGTCCAGGGCTAGCTACAAGGCCCCGCGGCGTGACCAGCCCGACGCCATGGTGTCGGACCTGCTGCAGCACCGCGGCGACGTGATGACGCACCTGGACATGGTGCCGGTGCGCCAGGCCCAGGCAGAGTCCCCCTTCGTGGCGCAGATCGCTAAACTCGGCAAGCTGCGCTCCATCGCCTTGCAGGCCGACATGCTGGCCGTCACCAGGTGAGATGAGTGGTGATGTTGAGAAGTCTAATACTTTGCTATCGTTGATCAATATAACTACTATACGATGCACTGAACTGCACTGTGAAACCAAGCGTGGACATCTCACTTCCTGGTGCGGAGGAAGTCTCGTCACTTGCGAGTACAGAGTTTGCGGTCTCCACACACACTAAACTCTTGTGGACTTTTTTAATGCATAATTATGCACTTTTTATGCTTAGTTATGCATGCACAGATACATGCGTAAGGTGTGTATAATATTATGCATCATTGTGTACATTTTGTGCATCTTCTTGCATTAAATGTACACAGTGATGCATAATATTATACACACCTTACGTACGTTTCTGTGCATGCATAATTATGCATTCAAAACTCCACAAGATTTTAGTGTGCACTTCAAGTGCGGAGTAACTTACAGAGCCCCCACCTCTTAGCGTAGTGCAAATGTGGAGAACGCCAACGCCACACTTGCAGTGTGGAGACTGAAACCTCCTGCACTTCCCAATGCAGAGACTGGAAGTTTCACATCTCCGCGTTTCGAGTGTGGAGTTGTCCGCACTTGGTTCACAGTGTGCTCTTGTGGAATTTTATTATGCATTATTATGCTTGCATAGAATCGCACGCCAGCTGAGTACAATATTAGGCATCATTCGTGTACATTTTATCCGTCTTTATGAGTGAAATGTACGTTGATGCATTATATTGAACTCAGGTGGGGTCAGGGCGGGGAAAACCTAACACCTCGTGGTTGGGGAAAAATTGGACACCTCATTTTAAGACCAAATTTCCTAAGTTTTGGCGTCACTTTTACTGCTACGTGAAAGTGTCGGGCGTATCAATAACCAGTAGGGCGTACTTTCGATTATCAAAATGTAACAGTTCAGTCTACAATTCGGGTGTGGGATATTCCGGCGCTACTGCGGTGTCCGTTTCTTCCCCGCACTGACCCTAACATACGATCCTGTGCATGCAATAACTATGTGCAATAAAAAGTCCACAAGAGTGCTGAGGGGGGCAAAATAGCCTTTTCTGTCCTCGAAATGTCCTTGTAATATTTGTGACATGAAGTTCACTTTCTTGTTAAAGTTCAAAACTCTATAAGGTTAAGTTGATTCAAAGAGTGTAAGCCCCAGCTCTGATTATTTTTTGAGTTTTTGATGTTTATGTAAACGTGTAGTTTCTAAAATTTTTCTCACGGTAAGGGAAAATGTAGTCAGTCTTCAGATTGTGGCAATCGAACCTTCTGATACATAGATGAAAGGTAGGAAATTAGCCCAGTATAGGCTGTGAAAGCTGTTGTGTAAGGCTTCTTTTAGTTCTCTGTAAATTTAAAAGATTAAGCCTCATTTTGGTCTCTTTTTTTCTTTCTCTCCTCTTGTTGTTGGGGGTCCTTAAGAAAACTAAGAGAGGTATCAAAAGAAGGGCAACGCTTTCTTCTTCCTATGCTTGTGTTTGCCAGAATCTGATGGGTGGGTACCATTCCCTTTGTCGTAAAAACAATCTGGGAGAAACAAGTAAAAGTTGACGTAAACATTCATAACTCGGAAACTGCGAGAGGTTGGGCCCCTTCCTTAGGGTTAGAGTTTATGTTATAGGCAGAAACTCTTGCTCACAAGTCAATGTATCTGAGACTAATTTTAAAACAAAGGCAGATGGTCACTTTTTTCATTTTACGTACCTTATCCTAAGTATCAGCGGTGCTTGTCGGGAAATCTGTGGGGATACCGTTTTGCCATTAGTCTGTGTCCCTCAGGTCTGTGGTCTATTTCAGGAAAATGTTGAATCTCGAGTCCGTTGAGCTTCGCCTGGATGGGCGCCTCCAAGCGGATGCAGTTGAGAAGCTCACGGAGCTGTTCAGCTCAGCCCAGTCCCTGCAGAAGCTCAAGAAGCTGGACATCAAAGTACAGCAGCCTCGCGTCGGTGAACCGGTAAGCTATTGCTGAAGTTTTCGATAGGACTATTAGTGAAACTTAATAAAAGAAACACCTTTTTCTTTGCTATGTTGGACACGTTGTACTCATGAGTATGTCAAAGGTGCTTTCATCAGGAAACCAATAATCTTGTTTTTTCGTATAACCGTTCAATCCAGATTTAGGCCATAAGTAGTTATTTTATTTCATAAGTGTTAAGCTCAGCTAGCATCTAGCTTCCATGTAATCGTTTTTATTATCAACACTTTGTTTGTCCTGTGCCATGTATTCTCACTATCGTGTTCCATTGGTTGGAGAATTTTGAGCCAAAAGACCCGCGCAGACGGCCGAAACTCCAGAGTCGCTAAACAGAGCTCGTACCGAACGTGTGACCCCGCCGATGGATTTCCTCGTTCGCAGAGCAATCCATTGGTGGCGTCACACCTACGGCTAGAGTCCGGTTCAGCGATTCTGGAGCTCAAAACGCGTCTAGAGTTTAGACCACCGGCGGTCGCCTGGTCACCATCGTGCAGTCTCTTCATCTCTGTACGCAGGTGTGTCCTCTGCTGGCCGCCGTGGCGGAGCACTGCACCCGCCTGGAGGTCTTGAAGCTGAACGGCAGCGGCTGGAGGCACGAGGACCTGAGCGCGGTGCTGCAGGGCGGCGCGGCAGAGTCGCTCCGCGAGCTGCACCTGGACCAGTGCGGCGCGCTGGAGGCGGCCCACCTGCCCATGATCGCCGCCCTGGCCGAGCTGAAGACGGTACGGCTGCCCAGCAGGCTGCTCGGCCAACCCGGCGCCGCCGACATCAAGGGGCGCGGGCTGGACCTGCGCTGGCAGTACTAGACCCGACGTTCTTGTGCGCTCACCGTCTGGACTTTGGCAGGACCAGTGCGGACGTCCTCTGCACTGTCTGCACACTCAGTTGTTACGGATACACGGATTGTAGGTTACCGATAGCTCTGTGCAGCCAAACACGGGTTGCAATATTGTACCTTTTGCAGGTGATTTTGTCCGTATTTCGATTATTTCAGTGCCTGAAAGTTTAGAAGAAATGTTTCGTTAGTCAAGAACTCCCAAAACCTTCGTATAACGGGCGAAATCATTAGTATTTCGAACAATATTGCATCCGCATAAAATCTGTTCCAAACTATAAGTAACGTTCAAACCCTGTATCCGCAAGGACTCGACGTACTCTGCTCTGTCTGGACTGTCAGTACTAGTTTGGACGTTGTGTGCACTATGTACACTTCGGCAGGTCTACTTCGGACGTCCCGGGCATTGTCTGGACTTTCACGATTTCAATGGTGAATGTTCTTTCAAGGTAATTTATGTTGTCATTGCACCCTTCCTTTTAGCGTTTAAGTTGACGATTTCACTGGCGTCTCAAGGTCATTGAGGTTGTCAGTGCGTCATTTAAGTTATGAAGTATTGATCAACTATTTGAGAAGCTGTGTCACTAAAAATTTGTAGTTAGTGTGGTATGTTTTCTGGTCTTCATGGTACAGTGCAGACCATCGAACATTCGTCTGGGGATAGTTAAGCAGGTACTGTTTATTCTACCTGATGCTGTTCAAAATCGACTCGCATTCTCTGTCTCTTTTTTTTGTTCTCGTTCCAATGCTCAATGTAGAATGTAAGACTTGCCATATGTAATGTGGTGTAAGGTTTATTATTGCCGCTCAGTTGTTCCGTTCATTTGAGCTCTTTATTGATCGACTACCTGAGCACAGCTGTGTTACTTATAGTTTTGTAGTCATTTGTATGTATAGGGTCTTTATGATCGAGTGCAGACTAGTTAATATTCATTTAATGACAGGTCGATACTGCTTGTCTCAGTAACCCGACGTTGGACAAATTCAGTTCGCATTTCTCTTTTACTATTTAAAAATTCTACTTTATCGTGGGACTCACTCTATGTAATGGGGTCGAAACGTTCTATTATTGTCGGTCTGTATTACTGCTTTAGCCGTCACTGACCACTTCAGAGGAACTGTTCTTATTGCAGGCTTTCTCATGAGGTTGATGGTGTGCACTGTTGTCCTTTAATGAGGGGCATTTTTGGTTGATTTGCCGTGTTCTGTCAGTGCATTCCAATAAATGTTTAGTTTTGTAGCTGCCTGTGTGTTTTCCTCCTTGCCCTGTCAAACTTTTTTCCCACACAGCTGCGCGTGTAATGGTCCACTGGCAGACAAAGAGCAGAGAAATATCAGGATGCAATCAAAATAGAATATAACTCCTAGATTTGAGTTACGACTTTCTTTTTGGCCCGCCCCACATATTTCATAATAACAGGAAAAGTAGCGATGCAAACCGGCAATTTTGGCCCCAATGTACGTCATTTTCGTCGTCTGCACCCTCTAAAATTTAATGTGAGGTGAGGGTGAAAATCCTTAATCGTTAACTAAAAGCCCCAGGCTTTTTTAACTTGAGGATATGAATTGACTTCTTAAAACAATGTTACATACCAAATTTGGTTCAAATTCATTCACTTGTTCAGCCTCAGTGGACTATTTTTAATTAATTAAGTCGCATTGGAGAAAAATCTCTTGCACATGCCATTTTGACGGAGTCATCTGAAAAAAAAATGAGCCTTCTTTGAACCCCAATCTACAAAACTAACGGGAGATTTTGAATTATTCTTCATCTGACTCACCAACAGAAATTCTGTAACTTCATTTTCCAAAAATAGTTCAATTTTTGGCTTTATTTGTCAATTATTAGGATGTTTTATTTTTCACATGATAAAAAGACCTCTTATTAGAAATATCTCTCCATAGCTTTGTTCTCTTTACATCAAAGTGCTTGGGCAGAAAGTTTAGGTAAGATACATAAAAAATGAGTATGCAAGTCACTTTCTGATGAGAAAAATAAATGTTCAAAGAAATAAAGTGAATGCAGTTTGATGACCAGGATAAATACATCCATTGAGACACTTTTTAGTAGCAATGCGACTGAAAGTAATGTAACAAAACTGAAAATGAAACAAAGCAGAATTAATTTCAGGGCTTTTGAAAAACAAATTAAATCTGGGCATTATAACCGGTTTTGGCTAGATTTTCACTCCTCACCTTAAAAAAACAACGTTAGAGTCGCGATGAAAATTTCGGTCCTACATACGCCATCGGGATTCAAACCTAGGCCCGATCTTCTCCGATTTCCTCAAAACCAGCAACGTTGGCTTTGTCTCGTCGCCTCGGTTCTTTATATACGCCAATCTGTACACTCCCTTCTGGTTGTACCCGTTGCCGAAACCTTCCTTCACCCCATGTAGACCACGAGGCACCTGCGGCAGCGCCCCCGGGGTTCGGATCGGATTTGCTGCCACCGGGCGGTTCTTGGGGTCACCCAAGGACGCTGAATACGAAAGTTGGTGAAGATTGGACCACGGGAATTCCTCGGTAGGACGGGCGAACGAACGGATGGACGAACGCACAGCACGAATCATACTGTATGCCCGTCCTTCTCGTTTTTGGCCCAATCTTCAGCAAATTTGGTATGCCGCCTCCTTGGGTGACCTTAGGAACCACCCGGTGGCAGTAAATCCGAGCCCCAAAGGCGATGCTGTGGGTGCATCATGGTCTACGTGGGGTGGAGGAGGAATTCGGCAACGGGTACAGCTATAAGGGCACTTAGGAGGGGTATTCTAGAATCGGGGTGACAAGACAAAACCAACGGTGCTGGTTCGGAGCAAATCGGGGAAGTTCGGACCTAGTACTTTCGAATCCCGCATGTAGGACCAAATATTTTACCGTGAGTTAAACGCTGTCTCTTATGTGTTAGAGGGTGCAGATTTAGAAAATGACGTCCATTGTGACCCCAACCTTGATCCTCAAATTTAAAATTCACGGGACGGGCCAAAGTAGCCGATTTGCATTGCTCCTTTTCCTGTTATTGGTTAAAAGGAGCATAGTTCAATGCTTTAGAGATCAATATTTTTTTTCTGTTTTCCTCGAAGATTATACAATTTCTCACTATCCTTCACTGCTTCGGCTGCATTTGCCGCTTCGAGGCACTTGGTTGGCGCCTCGGTGCGAGTGTGTCCAAAATTCAGGCATGCGCTAAATGTCCATGTTCAATTTTGTACGTGGAGGTAATTCCGTGCAAAAGTGAAATTTTGAGTCGTTTGACAACTGCTGGGAGTTGTGTGCACTGAGGGCTGCGTGGTAAGTCATAAATACTTTGTTACAGCCATTTATATGAATTATAACTTCTAATCGGTCTGTCGCATGTCCTAGCCCTAGCCAAAACAGCCAGAAACTCGTAAAACGGAAATTCCGTTACCGTCCATTTTAAGTTTTTCACAACTTACAGTTTCGTGAGCGCAGCAATGTAAGCCATTATCGCATCCACGCGTTCCGGCCAAGCTTTCCACTTTTCTTAGAAAGAAATCCCCGCCTAGCTTTAATTCACGGTAGCGCTCAGGAGAAGGAACAAAATTGTCCTCCGTGTATAACAATTTTAGTTTGCCTTCTTTTTTGTTCAAATTTCACATCTGGGACGCATCCGATCGTTCACCGGCAGCCAATGCGCAGTCAGCGTGACTGATCTAACACACCTCTTCCTGTTTTCAATGATTTGGGTCAATATTTGACGGTAGTGCTCAGTGTAAGGGTCTAAATTTGAGAATAAACACTTTGTTGTGAAAATTCCGTTCTCATCGTTCAGCATGATGCAGTTGACTCTTAGCCCAATCGTTCCTTGTGCAAGCGGCACGTCTAGTGCAGAAATCCCGAGAGAGTACGGAAGTCCTGGGTCATGGCGCACTGGCCCAATTAACCCAGTTGAAGGTCGCTGAAAGCGTATATTCCGTTACCAAAACTGTAAATTCCGTTATCGGCAAATTAGCTAGAAGTCGCGTAACACCCTTGTTACCAGTAAAATCTTTGGACCACGTTGGTTGCATGACACGACACGCAAAAGGCAATATTTTATTCCCATTGCGGCCTCGTAGCTTGAAGTTAAAATTGAGACCCCAAATGGCCATAATTTTACCTTTGCACGGAATAACCCGTGATGGTGCACGATTGAACTTGCTTAACGTTTTGTATAATATAGTAACTAAACTTGCAGAAATTTATGAATATTTACGCATGTTATAAAAATTCCACGCATGCACTAAATCGTACTAGTTACACGAACAGAATTCTACATGAACATTCAGTGTGCACACCTCGTGGTGAGGAGTAAGGCTGCGAATCTGCAATAGCTCACAGAGCCCCTTCTTGGCTTTGAGCAAACGTGGAGACGGCAACTCTGCACTTCCAAATGCGGTGACTGAACTTACGTTTCAAATGTGGAGTTGTCCGGTAACACGACGGTTCACACAACTACATTAGGCAAAACTTCAGTATGAGAAAAAATTGTGTGAACCGTCGTAGAACCGAGTTGTCCACACTTGGTTTCACAGTGTAGTGCAGTGCAAGGGCTATAGCCGGGGCCAGCCCCACACGGCGCCACACGCGGAGCTTAGGCCGAGCTGAGTGGAGCCGGGTAAACCCAGCCGGAGCATGTACGTGAGCCGAGCCAGGGCGCCCGGGAGGACCCGGACGCTGGGTTCGCGGAAAACGCCGCTGGCCGGCAGGTCGCGGAGGTGAAGTGGTCAGACGCGGGCTTTGTTGCCAAACTTGTCGCTAAGTTGTCGACAGGCTTGCCAGACCGGGCGCCTTCGCGCCTGCCGGGCGCTTTCGGGTCCCTCTGGGCGCCTAAAATTGGCTTCGGGCGCCTGGGCGCCCGACGGGCGCAACGGCTCTGAGCCAGGCGCATTCGGACGAGCTCGGGCGCGCTCGTGTCCGCCCTTAGAGAAAGAATTGGGTAGAGACTCAGCCAGCCTATCTCCCTGTGCTTTCCGAGTGAGGACTTTATTGCCCCCTCCGACTGCATCCGAAAAGGCCTCGATCAGGAGACGGCCAAAGGAGGTGAAGCGGGGAGGGTCGGGGGGCCAGCTTGCCTGTGTGCCTCGGGAGTCCTCGGCTTGCCGCCGGCTGCCGTCGGCTAGGCTCGGCTCCCGGGCAGGCCCGGCTGCTTGCCTCTAACCTGCCGGCGGCGAGCCGAGCATTCGGGCCCGCTGGCCCCCCGACCCTCCCCGCTTCACCTCATTTGGCCGTCTCCGGGTCGAGCCTCCTCGGATGCAGTCGGAGGGGGCAATAAAGACATGGATTTTTCCAATGGCTGGGACTCTACCCAATTTTTCTCTAAGTGTCCACCCAATGACAACCGCTCAAGCCGAGCGCGCCCGAAGCCATCCGAGCTGGCCCGAACGCGCCAGAGCGGTCTTGCCGTACTTCGGCAACTTCGGGTGCACTTCGGGAACTCTTCGCCACATCGCGACAGCCAATACAGCCATCTACGGGACGCCCCTCGAGTGCGAGAGAGACAGAGCGACGAAGGCGGCCCTCGGGATCAGTCGACCGGCCGGGCGCCTTCGGACGAGTTCGGGCGCGCTCGGGCGCTTTCGCTTGCCTGGCAAGCCTGCCTACGCCTGGACCCGGGACGCCGCCGCCGCCGCCGCGCCGTCAGTCATAGGCCGGCGGTTGACCGGCACGCACACTGTAGCAGGCTTGCCAGACCGGGCGCCTTCGCGCCCGCCGGGCGCTTTCGGGTCCCTCCGGACGCCTAAAAATTGGCTTCAGTGGGCGCAATGGCTCTGAGCTGGGCGCATTCGGACAAGCGAGACGCATTTGGTGGGAGGAGCCTGTCTCGGTAGGACTGATTCCGAGGGCCGCCTTCATCGCTCTGTCTCTCTTGCACCTTTACGGGACGCCCCACGAGTGCGAGAGAGACAGAGCGACGAAGGCGGCCCTCGGGATCAGTCGACCAGCCGGGCGCCTTCGGACGAGCTCGGCACCCGATTCGGGCGTCTTCTGGTCGACCGAACCTGGCAAGCCTGCATTGTAGGGCGACTCGACTGGCTCCGAGTGAGCGACTCGCATCACAGCACCACATCCGTGATCAGC
This sequence comes from Stenchaetothrips biformis, assembly GCA_030522485.1. NCBI lineage: Eukaryota > Metazoa > Arthropoda > Insecta > Thysanoptera > Thripidae > Stenchaetothrips > Stenchaetothrips biformis. Next base: position 16,020,763 of record CM060088.1, read on the forward strand.
GAACTTAGGCGCGCCTAGGAAAAGGACTTGTGAGTACCAATTTTTACTGAAGTCGAAACGTGAAACGCCGGAAGTTCTCAGTAGATATCTTGCGAACCATATTTTTCCGGAACCGGCGATAGTTTTGGACAACCGACCACGCAGATTCACGCCCAAAGATGTGCTCTACTTGAGGTCGAGGTTATGCCTGTGATACCACTAGGGTCTTGCATCGCTTCGCAATAACGGTTGAAGTAGGAAAACTTGAAAGGTCTATTTCCAGCTTCTCTCTAGTTCGAAGAGGGAGATGAGGCAATACTTTTGTAAATGTAAAATGTACCCACTGGCGCAGTTTTGGATTGTACATTTTCAAGTCGATTCTGATAGGCTTGTGAACTTGAACTAAGTTTTGCTCTCTCAACGAATCAGAGCATCAGCTAGTCTGTTTCATGATTTCTTACTTTGAAGCTTTATTTTCAAAGCAATGCAAGACCGCACGATACGTGATGCAGACAATTTTGTGCAAACATTAAAACGGATAGCTTTGGCTTGGATATCGGATGATTTCACCCGTAATGCAAAGATTTCTTCGTCTGTACCTTGCAGATGATTTTGATTCTACTTAATGGATACTAAAAGTTTAGTATAACGTGTAAAATTATCCTTATTTCTGGGTAAATCCATCCGTAATTCTGTTTGCCCAAGATTGTCTGCAAGATTTTGAGTGCGCGCGGAAATGTCGCGCACAACCTCGATTCAAGCACATCTTATCTTTGGTCGTGAGTCTGCGCAGTCAGTTGTCCAAAACTGGTGCCGGTTCCAGACTAGTATCGTTATCAAGTTACGTACACAGAGTTTCTGGCGTTTCCCGTTCGTACTCCAGTTAAAATTGGTACTCAGAAGGGAAGGAGGCAACACACTCTGAACTCTGTACGCAATACGGGCGGTTTTCTGCTAACGTGCTTACGGACGGATGTCGCTTGTAATACACATGGTTCTATCTGTATTTCAAAGGTTTTCGTGTCTGTAACGTGTGGACGAAGAAATCGTTGAAGTACGGACGAAACCACCCGTATTGCAATCCGGCCGCAATTTGTTTGCTTAAAACTGTCCGTCGTACAGTAGCGGGTTTCCGTAAGGAGTTAAGTGTTGTGGAGGCTGGTGCTTTTAGCTTGGGACTTCTGCTTTACCATCAGTCGTTCTCAGGACAAGTCCCATGTCCTGTCGACTCTCGTTGCCTTCGTTGGTTTTCCGAACTGCCAAGGAGCGGACTTAGCATGCGTCCGGGTCGGGCTTACAAAACTGCACTTCCAAATGCGATACTTGGACCTGTTTTTGACGATTCAATTGTGTTATGCCAACAAAAGGCAATTCAAAACACCTTGCCTTGATACGAGCGACAATCAAAAGTAAAAAAATAACTTGGCAATAGATTTGCATACCACAAAAATTGGCAATAGACTTTGAGTAAGGTCAAAAGGCTTGGTTCAAACTTAATGGCCAAATTTTGGCGATACTGTATGCCGCTTATGCCAAATTTTTGACTACTTCTGATTACTGCCTCTTTGAAGGCAAGGTTTTCTGTACGGCCGTTTGATGGCGATTCTCAGTAACACCGCCAAAAAGATTCTCAAGTCTTTGGATTTAGAGAGTGTCCCGCAGTCCTGCGTCCCTGTTTCGGACGGTTCGCTAACGGCTGCTTTTTGCTGCTTTTCGGACTCACACTTTTTAACTGGTGTGGGAGTCTGAAAGGCCTCGCCGACTTGCCCATTACGTGGCCACGGCACTGGCCATGCACATAACTGAAGTTCTTACGGATACTGGGTTTGTAAGTCACGGTTGGTTTTGTGCAGTCATAATGCAGATGGACTTAAGTCTGGAATAGAATGTGTTTCGGCTGTAATACGGCAGGGTGGACATGAGCCCCATCCCGTTTGAGCCCCGATGACCTGAGCCCCGGCTAGAGCCCCGGTCGAGCCCGACTCGAGCCCCGACTCGAGCTCCGACTAAAGCCCCGACTGCCAGAGCCCCGACCTGAGCCCGGCTTGAGCCCCGCCTTGAGCCCGACTTGAGCCCCGCACCAAGAAAAGTCGCAATATGGCCCCAAAACAGTGAAAAGGTGGAAGTTATTTTGCGTGGGGTTCAAATGGGACTCAAGACGGGACTCGGTCGGGGCTCTGGCAGTCGGGGCTCAATCCGGGCTCAAGTCGGGGCTCGAGTCGGGCTCGACCGGGGCTTTAGGCGGGGCTCAGGTCATCGGGGCTCAAACGGGACGGGGCTCATGTCCACCCTGCCTGTAATACAAAGGTTTTGGTCCTTCACAACTTACAAACACTAAAAACTTTGTATTGCGGACCAGAAATGTAACAATCTGAATTCCATCCGTATTAAGGCTGCACAAAACCATCCGTAACTTGCGAACCCTGTATCCGAAAGAACTTCATTATGTCAACTTGAGGCTGAGTCTGAGACTCCCGCCTCTTCTTGCGTTGGATCCGAGATTGGACTGGGTGGGGCTAGTATTCTTCTCGTTGGAAATAAGAGTGAATTCTGAGCCCATCTGCCTGGAAGGTGTTGTTGACACCAGCATGTTTACGTCTCACCAGATGGAGTTAAGTTATTCCACTACAACACTCCGGGCCAAGGCCTGAACCAAAGACACGGCCTTGGCTTTAGATGCACTCCAAATACCTTACAATGGAATTTGTGACATGTGTGTGAATATGAATTCGGCGCCAGCAGAAAACGAAGCACTATTTCTCTATCGTACGAACCTTTATGGTATTTTCATCGTATGATACGCATTAAACCCTCGTATTACGAAGAAAAACTACCTCCGTATTTTGCTTGTGGCATTTTCTTCGAGTTATGGGAAAATTTCATCGTGAAACATTTGGAGTGCAATGCCTGCACGGTGAAAGTCTTACAGTGACAATTTCAGCTATGTTACAAAGAAAGTGGAGCAAACATAATACGAAGGTGTTTCTCTCCATTAAACGAATCTTTTTAGGATTTTCACTGTAACATACAAAGAAAAACCTTCATATTACGAAGAAAATGTACGTTTGTATTATGAAGGTGCCATTTTCGTCCTACATAATACGAACGTACTTTTTCTTCGTAATATGAAGGTTTTTCTTTGTATGTTACAGTGAAAATCCTAAAAAGATTCGTATAATGAAGAGAGACACCTTCGTATTATGTATGCTCCATTTCCTTCGTAACACAGCTGAAATGCCACTGTAAGACTTTTACCGTTTGGGAGGGGCCAGCCACATAATCAGTCTTCGTTGTGGTGGCTGCCGTTGGAACTTTCTTCTTTGGAGTGTCCTTCCCAGGCGATAGAAAGTCCAGTACTTCATCGTCGTTGTTCAATTCTATCAGGGTTTCGACACTTTCCTCGTCGGCAGCTTCGGGTTCCGCTCCCCTTGGAATCCTTCTGTTCTCGAAACAAATGATCTTACAATGGTAGGGAACACGGTTGTACAAATAGTTGTAGGCAGCCGGACTACAGACGAAATAGTTACCACAACAGGTGATTTATTCCGTAACACATAGGTTGCTTTGTTCGCAACTTACGGACACCAAAATCTTTGTATAATAGATGTAACATCTGTAATATAAATTAAATTCCATCCGTATAGGGTATTTGGGCTAATCCCTGGACCGGAAGTCGAAAAACAAAAGTGAGAACTGAAACCCCTTCAGGGTAAAAATTCGTGAAGTGTGCACGCACCTAAACGCGACTGCGGTAGATCCGGTCGTTACTTACGTGGATGATTGACATCGACAACTACAACCGAGTTCATTCCCCATTCCGGAGTTCACTACCGAAGTTGATGTCAGCCCCTTTCTCGGAAACGGCTGCCGTTAGGCCCAAAGTATATGTTACTGTTTACTAAGGGTCAAGTGGGTAATCATCCACGTAAGTGGCGACCAGTCCGCCGCAGTCGCGTTTTGGAGCGTGCACACTTCACGAAGTTTTTACCCTTCTGCGCATGCTCACACGGTAAAAGTCTTACAGTGACATTTCAGCTATGTTCCGAAGAAAATGGAGCAAACATAATACGAAGGTGTTTCTCTCCATTATGCGAATCTTTTAGGGATTTTCACTGTAACATACAAAGAAAAACCTTCATAATACGAAGAAAATGTACGTTTGTATTATGAAGGTGCCATTTTCCTCCTTTATAATACGAACGTACTTTTTCTTCGTAATATGAAGGTTTTTCTTTGTATGTTACAGTGAAAATCCTGAAAAGATTCGTATGAAGAGAAACACCTTCGTGTTATGTTTGCTCCATTTCCTTCGTGACATAGCTGAAATGTCACTGTAAGACTTCTACCGTGCAGACTTGCTCCCTCCACTCAATTTCAGCGTCTGCGCTGAAGCGGTTTTGGTTCTTACTGTGGTTCTTTGACTTCCGGTCCAAGGACTTAAGATACCCTATAAAGGCTGCCTGAAGCTATCGCCGCCACGTGCAAACCCTATATCCGTGAGGACTTACTGAGAAGATTATCCACACTAACAATCTATTGCCGTGACAGGGGCGTGTCACTGTTTGATGGCATCATTGGAGCATACTATGTTATCCACGACAGGCTGAAGATTTCAACAAAATACTTGGCAAGTAAAGTAGATCCTCTCGCTATGAAAGTCTCACAAGAACGATATCCAGGCAGCATTGTACAATTAGGCGATGTGCGTTTCCTTACAAAGGACACACTTGCTGCGATTGGCTGCATAGATTTGCTGATAGGAGGCTCGCCATGTAACGGTAAGAAAGACAAAGTTGTTGGAGCAATGGTGGCAACAACAGCACCAACTGGTTGACCGTGACTGCAGAATTCAGCCTCGTAAATCCCAATCGCAAGGAATTTGAACCCCACTCGTCGGGGCACCTTCTGTTCAGTTTTGTCAAGGTCCGTGACACTCTATTAAAGCAGGCTGGACCGGAAGGCAGACCATTCTTTTTCTGCTACGAGAATACAGCTCATTGTAGGAAGTCGGACAAAGACCGAATGACAAAAGAATTGGGTGTAGAAGCAGCAGTCATATGTCAGAGTTCGCTTACTCAGACAAGGTAAGCAACTGATTGTTGTATAGTGCTTATCATTACTTATTTACAACTTGTGCATATTCATCTTAATCAGGCGGCGCCGCAATTATTTTTCCAATATCCCTGGAATTCATGAGCTGGCTTCCTCCTTTGAAGAAATTCTATAAAATAAACTGTGAAACAGAAAAGAGTTAAAGGTGAAAGGAAAGGAGTATATCAAACAATTTGAAGGATTAACTAAGAAATGCATACCATGTGCTAACTCCAAAAACTTCTTGTTAAATGTGTTGAAATTTGCACATCTTGGTGCAAGTCTGTAGAGCATCGAGTCCACCTCTTCATATACTCCACGCAACAGACTGGAGAACCAGTCACTTTCATTTTCTGTTGTGTTCATGCACCTCCAACACATTTCAGAGCAGTAAAAAAAATCACCTTATTGGACCTGCAAGAAAAGTGAAAAATCTTTAAAGGAAATAAGACATAGTGTTAAAACAGCAAGTTGCTTCTTCATAATAAGTAGAAATCTAAGAGACCCACATTTTCATCTACTACTGCTTTACTAAATACTTTGGGGCCAGCAGCAGCCACTGTGTTAGTTTTCAATAGATATAATAAAAAAAAAGCGGACACTATTAACAAGTGAATGTTAAAAACAAATAGGGTTCCAAAAATCACAACTTACTTACCAGGTAAATCCTTAAGTAATTTTTCCAGAGCAGTAAAAGATGTGACAAGTCCATCAGCTTTATCCTCAAGAGCCTGAAGCCTTTGGCCCGCAGCTTTGTCAGGTCCGTCCACTTTTAGCTCCAGAGCCTCCAGCCTTGAAGAAATGGAAAGGGTCCTTGAAGTACTGGGTAAGGTGGAGATAGAAACTCGTGTGGACACCAAGTTGTTAGCATTGGGGGCTGAGGGACTGCAGGGATTATATGAGGGTTCGGGAGAGAGATTTGAAGAAGGAATGGCTGCAGAGGGAGTTGACGGGGTACATTTAGATGAGATGGAGCACACAGAAAAGGAAAGAGCAGTTGAAGAGGTGATCTTAGGTGAGTATTTTGAGATGACGTGAAGGAGGGCACTGCACCACTCTGGCAGGTCTCCACAGGTATTCATCCTGCGCCAGCACATTTCTGCGCAGTACATGTTGGTTTCCAGTGAACCTGAAGCAGGAATGGAACCAAATAAGTACCACAGCAGAGTTTCACATTCAATGGTTAGATATGCTTACTTTTCCGTCTTCAACCTCCTTCCCGTACACAAGTGGCTTTGCAGAACTTCCAGGGCCAGCATTATTAATATTATCTGAATACGAGAAACAATTTAATAACAAAAAACTGCATGTATTTTAAAGACAATGTATAAAACATAGTCACCCAATGCTAAAGTCAGTGCTGCTTGTATTGCAGATATAACAGAAGATATTGCCTTCTCTAGTGAATGAATTTTGCTGTAAACGACTCCTTCTAAATGATTGAGTCTTAATTCTAAACTGCCTAAGTTAGGAGATGTGGAGAGAGGAAGAGATGAAAAATAGCGCTGTAAAGATTGAGAGGGAGAAGGAGAAGACAAACTGGCACCTTGTTGAGATGACATAGAGGGTTCTGAAGGGGCTGAGGAATGAAGAAGAAAAGGAGAGGAAGTAGAAATGGAAACATTTGAAATGGAAATGGCATGAAAAAAAGTTGAAGGAACTTGGGGGAGGTATTGCCTCATTTTCTTTGCGGGTAAGAGGAGATCGATGTGATTCCTGGGAGTAGTTTGTCAGCAGGAACTTATTCAATGATTCAGTTGCCTTTCCCGTTGCATTTTCTTGTTCCTTCTTCTGCAAAAAGGTAAACGACCAGCTATGCTTTGGAACAAAAAACTTCGAAAATTGCCAATAATAAAGGAAAACAGAGAAAAGTTAATGTCACCTCCAGACGAGCCTTTTTGACAGCTGCTGGGTCTTCCTCCTTTTTTGATAACTTCTTCTTCTTCTTTTTTTCTCTTCACATGTTCATTCTTGCATGCTAAAAAAATATATCAACAGTAATAATACGAATAATTCTTCTGTCATTTGAGACCACAAATATTGACACTGAAGGAAAAGACTTACAAAGATTAGAAATTGGAGCATCCGTGTCATCAGCACAGGAGCCACTTGAGTTTCGTCCTGACTCGAGTTGTTTTGAATTAAGCCCTATTAAGCCCAAAATTGGTTCTCAAGTAGACAGCAACACTTACGACAGCGATTATGTTGTTGGGCCGGACTGGTGTTGATGAGATCGGTCCCCCCACTTTCAGCTTGCGTTTCCCATCCTGGTGAATGGGCACTGGACCGTTTTGTCACATTACCTCAGGTGTGACACGAAATCAGAGGGTCGCTTTGGAGTTGCTGCATTCTCCAGATCAGGGAAGAGCGTGAACACATCGGTCCCCGAATTAGGTCATGGATTATGCTATCATCTGGACTGCAGTTAGTGATGGTCTGGAGAGAATGCATAGTTCATAAATCCACCTTTATAAAATCCACGTACATTTTATGCAACAAAACACATACTTGTACAGTTGGGGGAGACGGGAGTTGACAGAGACGGAGTGGGTGAAGACAGAAATGACAAAGACAGAATATAAGTGATTCTGGTGTTGCTGGAATTGCTGGAGTAGTGGTAATGAATTGCTTCACAGAAAGATGGTTGGTGACATCTGCCAGAGGTCCTTGAGCTCTCCGTATTCTTGGTCGCTTTGGAGTTGCTGCATTCTCCAGATCAGGGAAGAGCGTTGGAATCGCCCCCACTTTCAGCTTGCGTTTCACATCCTGGCGAATGGGCTCAAACTGACCTTTATAAAATCCACGTACATTTTATGCAACAAAACACATACTTGTACAGTGGGGGCGATTCCAACGCTCTTCCCTGTCACATGGTTCTCCTTGACATGTCGTGTCACATCCAAACGAATGTGACACTTTTAGGGCATAAATACTCTTTTACGCCCTCGGAAAGGGCGTAAATGGTATAGGAATTTCAAGCAAAATTTTTATGCCTTTGTTTTACCAGTGTATGCATGTATGAATAATAGGTTATCCTGCGGTCAAGTACACACTGGTAGCGAACGAGTGTGACATCACATTCGTTTGCACGTGAAGGCTGCGATGTCACATTACTTCAGGTGTCACATTCGTTTGACTGTAAATTTTCACTGTTTGTCACGTTCGTTTTTATGTGATGTTTTCTATGAACAAAAATGGTTAAATCATGTGCGGTGCTGGGCTGCCAGTCAGGAAACAAGTCCCTCCGACTGTTTCCGCACAAAAACGTTGGGCTGGCGAATGGGCTCAAACTGACCCTCATCAAAGTTATCCTGCGGTCAAGTACACACTGGTAGCGAACGAGTGTGACATCACATTCGTTTGCACGTGAAGGCTGCGATGTCAATTTAAGCGTGTACAGTTGGGGGAGACGGGAGTTGACAGAGACGAAGTGGGTGAAGACAGAAATGGTAAAGACAGAATATGAATGATTCTGGTGTTGCTAGAATTGCTGGAGTAGTGGTAATGAATTGCTTCACAGAAAGATGGTTGGTGACATCTGCCAGAGGTCCTTGAGCTCTCCGTATTCTTGGTCGCTTTTCGTTTGAATGTGACACCCACGTCCTGTCACGTTCGTTTGAATGTGACACGCCCTCGGACATGCCTTAAGTGTCAGGTTGTGGGGTGTCACGTTCATTTGAATGTGACAATTTGGCATGTCACATTCAAACGAACGTGACAGTATATGGGTGCCACATTCGTTTGGATGTGACACGACATATATCGTTGGGTACCATGTTTCACATTCGTTTTGATGTGACACTTCTTTTGCTGAGTTTGTGTCACACCCAATTTAATGTGACGAAGCGGTGCGGTGTGTCACATTCGTTTGACTGTAAATTTTCACTGTTTGTCACGTTCAAACTAATATCGCAGTTTTCATGTTCAAACGAATGTGATGTCACATTCGTTGGCTACCAGTGTATAGCGATTATCATGGCTCAAAAGAACAGTAGCAAATAGAAAGATGTGATGATACGTGACAAAATGCAGCTGACTTGGTCGGCTGAAAACCCGGCAGCCTCTTCAACCATCTTCGTCCCAGCCCAACGTTTTTGTGCGGAAACAGTCGGAGGGACTTGTTTCCTGACTGGCAGCCCAGCACCGCACATGATTTAACCATTTTTGTTCATAGAAAACCTATTATTCATACATGCATACACTGGTAAAACAAAGGCATAAAAATTACGCCCTTTAGGGCATAAATACTCTTTTACGCCCTTGCAAGGGCATAATTCAATTATGCCCTTGGAAAGGGCGTAAATGGTATAGGAATTTCAAGCAAAATTTTAATGCCCTTCCCAAAGGCATTAACGATTTATGCCCTTTAAGGGCGTAAATCGTTAACGCCCTTTAAGGGCATAATTTTAATGCCTTTGTTTCACCAGTGTACACTCCAAGTTATTCAATCCGCCATTTTTGGGGGCAATCCGGCCGTTTTACCCCAAAAATAGGCGTATAGGGGAAATTGTACAGAACTCTTTCCTGGTTAGATCTCATGGACGCGGTTCGCGGTTCTCTCCCAATCGAGGGCCCCCACATCTGCATCTACGTGCAAGGTGAGAGGGCTGTATGAATTTGACCTGTACCACAGTCCCCACTTTGAAGTCCCCTTCAAATATCGGAGAATCCGCTTCCACTAGGAGAAAAAATGAAGGTTGTGACTGTTAATCTTAATGCCACTGTTCACTGTACATCGAAAGAAGGTGTGAACCGTACCCAGGGATACAGCAGACACCGTACCTCAAGGAACGGAATTCACTGTACCCTGGGAACCTGCATTCACTGTACCTCGGAAACTGTTCAGACATCGAATTTATCATAAATGTAAAATGAAGGCAAAATTTCAAATTTGCGATAGAAACGATTCGATGGCGGAAATCAATGCATCTAGACAAGACAAACAAAATATGATAAGCATGTTATGACCACAGATTCGAAGTTTAGCAGCAACCGGCGTCAGAAGTTTCTAAAAAGGTCCAAAATCGTACTTTTAGAAAATTCTGACGCCGATTGCTGCTGAACTTCGAGTCTGAGGGCATAACATGCTCATCATATTTTGTTCGTCTTGTTGAGATGTATTTATTTTCGCCATCGAATTGTTTCTATCGCAAATTTGAAATTTTGCCTTCATTTTACATTTATGATAAATTCGATGTCTGAACAGTTTCCGAGGTACGGTGAATGTATGTTCCCAGTGCACAGTGGATGCCGTTCTTTGATGTACGGTGAATGCATGTTCCCAGGGTACAGTGGATTCCGTTCTTTGAAGTACGGTGTCAGCTGTATCCCTGGGTACGGTAAACACCTTCCTTTCATGTACCGTACAGTGAAGAGCGGCATTAAGATTAACAGCCACAACCTTCATTTTTTCTCCCAGTGTCAAGCCCTTCCAATGCTCGTCAGTGGGATTGGACTGGAATTGGCTGTAATGGTTAACAGCTACACATATGTCAGGGCGTGTAGCCAGCATACAAGCATACATGAGACTCCCTACAAGTTCTCTATACGGCTTTACACCATTCACTGATTCTCCATTCGAAGACCCTCTTGGAGGTTTGAGCTCCAATGGAGTATTAATACTCGCACAGTTACCCACTTTAAACTTTGATAACATTTTATGGATGTAGCTTTCTTGACTTAGGAATAAGCCTCCATTTACCCTACCTATCTTAATTCCCAAAAAATATGAAACATGACCAAGATCCCGAGGGGGTTTTCACTCGCGTAATACTCCGTAGGTCCTGAGCGTAATAACGCGTAATAAGCGTAATAACGCGTAATACCGCGTAATAACGCGTAATAACGCTCATTACTGACCTGTACTAGGGAGTATTCACAATGGCGGCAGGCGATACCCCACGCGTAATAATGCGTAATAACGCGTAATAATGCGTAATAACGCGTAATAATGCGTAATAACGCGTAATAAGCGTAATAACGCGTAATAAGCGTAATAGTATTACTCCGTAGGCCAAAATCTTGAGTGAAAACCCCCTCGCAAGATCCCTCATCTGAAACAAAGACATTAGTTTCCTCTTCGTTTTAGTTAATAAGTCATGGTTGGCACCTGCCAAGAGAAAATCATCAACATACAAAAGCAGAAACATTTTAAGGTTCTTATAAACGTACAAACACTGATCAGAATTACATTGAGAGAAACCCAGACCCTTGATTGATTCATTGAACTTCTTGTTCCACTCCATGGGGGCCTGCTTGAGTCCATAAAGCGTCTTGTTGAGTTTACAAACCTTAGAGTAATCCTGCAGAGCAAGCCCTTCGGGTGGCCACATATAGATTTCCTCCTGAAGTTCTCCATTAAGAAAGGCATTTTTTACATCTAGTTGAAAAATGTTCATATTCTGTTTAAGTGCCATGCACATAAAGATCCTAACTGTGATTAACTTTGCTACTGGGGCATAAATCTCATGAAAATCTATGCCTGGTTTTTGAGCACACCCTTTTATAACTAACCTAGCTTTGGCCCTTACCATTTCACCATCTCCATTTCCTTTGGCTGCAAAAACCCACATACAGTTTAAAGGCGTCTTACCGTTTGGCATATCAATGTATTATTTTCAACAAGAGAGGTCAGTTCTTCAGAAACGGCTTCCCTCCATTGTTTCTCGTCTTCTCTTCCCTGTATGGCACTGTACGACTCAGGTACATTACTACAATAATTTAAAGCTGAAAGGGCACTATGATATTCACTTTGTTTGCTTACAACTTCAATATTCTCGCCTGTACTCTTATCTACAAATTCTGCTATCATAGCCATAGCCACATAATCCTGAAGATATTGCGATCGGACTCTTACTCTAGCACCTCGCTTTGCTCCGTGTGGCTGTTCCTCCTCAAACTCTTCTTTTGGCTGGATTGTTGCTTCTTCTGACAGTCTCCCCCACAAACTCAGGATGAATAGGAGCCTCAGCAATTTCCAAAAGCCTCTTATAAAGAGTCCTTGTCCTTGGCCCTTGTCTGATTTTGTACCTGATTAACAACAGAACACGTTTAAGTGCACAATCGAAACAGTTAACCTCTCACTTTGCGTGAGTGGGGTGGCCACATAACCTCACTTAATGAGCCTGTGGCGTACCCTCTTCCTCTCCGTTTGCGAAGAGTGAATTCCTCTTGTTTTCAGCCAAGAGTTCCTCTTGTTTTTCAGCCAAGAGTTCCTTCCAGTTCCTGGAAGTATTCCCAATCGGTGTTTAGGCGATGGTGTTCCCAACCGGCGTCCCGGTGGTGCACTTTTCCCGCACGAAAAAATTCCGTCGGTGGATTTCCTCCTGAGGAGTCAATAGTTTTTAGAATCACATTTTAACGCCCCTCCTTCCGAGAACACAGTTCAGTCCTCAATCCAGGAGGATAACGCTTGTACTTACAGTTCACTTCCACGCGGTTCGCGGTTAACTTTTAAGAACTCAGTTTTTCCTTACTCCCGTAATACCGATACTTCATCCATCAACTTATCCAGAGTATCCTGGGCCCATAACCTGTTGTGATGTTAGGTTTTGGGGTTTGGGATAGTGATGGATGAGATATACACAGATTAAAGCAATTTAGGTTTATTCACCAGACAAAGGCACACACTCACACCCAGCCAGCGCCCAACAACAGACAAGCTGCCCGGAAGTCGCACACGCGGGAGATTCAGGTGGGCGAGATTGTCATATTTCTACAATGCAAGATGAGGTACTTACCCTTGGCCTGCAGGGTGAAGTCCCGGTCGAAGAGCTTCTTGCCCGTTGTCACCTTCAACCGAAGTTCTTGGCCTGTTAAGGTTCATACACCCCCAGCAGGATATGGCGCACATAGTCCGAGAGATCCATGCCGGGGTGCTGCATCCTCTCCATGGCCCGGTAATAGGTATTGTCGAAGAGTGGATTTGAGGTTGTAGCACCGGTTGAACACAGGATGCAAGGGAAAAACAGTGGAGAGAAAATAAGTACGCTGTACACAGTGTTAAGGCTGGTCAGGAAGTGAAGCTTTATCCTTCTTCCGGATATAGTGCACTGGAGAACAGTGCATCATGGGTACACACGGAAATAGTGACTATGGTAATTACATGACTCTAATTGCTCAGTATGAGAAATGTATACAGGTTAAGCAGGGCGGGACGTACAGACTTATGTTAGGCATATCTGTAGTGAGAATTGTTGTAGTCTGGATTGAATATAGTTCTATTTCACTGAATTTGAGTGATGTTGTACGATATGAGGGCAGGAGCAATGAGACGACACTAACACGGTTAAGTCTGGACAGGAAGTAAGTTTTATTCTTCTTTTGTGGATATGGTATGCTAGAGTATAGTGCATCATGGGTACACACGGAAATAGTGACCATAAGACTTATTTTATCCCAAAAGCGCACTCCAGCCCAGAAATATTCTAGTCCGACCATCGCTCTTCCCGTTCGACAGTACAAGCAGATGTCACATTTATAATTTTAATTTTTGTCTCTATTTTAGCGAATAGCTGTGTACATAAAAATCGTGTCCTAAAAACAGAAGCAGTATGGAGTGAATCGCTTACACAATGGTCTCCAGGTCCTCGGCCGGTGACTCCGTTTGGCCCTCCCCGGGTGGAGCAGGGGCCGTGGCTGCGGCCGGAGACTCGGCTTGGACCTCCCCTGGTGGAGCAGGGGGGGCCTTGCCTGCTGCAGCAGCAGCAGCGGCGGAGACTGCGGCCGTGGCTGCTGCCGTGGCTGCTGCCGTGGCTGCTGCCGTGGCTGCTGCCGAGGCCGCGGCCGTCGCTGCTTCCATGGCCGCGGCCATGACTGCTGGCGGCGCCGGCCCCGCTGCCTGGTCGGCGACCTGCAACCGTTGAACTGAGGTAATATAGATACCAGGTGCCGAAAGGGTATGCACTCTCAACCCCAGTGACCCGACGCTGATTGCTGATATTTAGCTGAAAATAGTACAAAATAAGACCCCACCAATGAACGGATCTCTCCCTCGGGGAGCAATCTATCGTGAGGTCACACGTTCGGTTAGAGTCCCACTGAGCCGACTCGGAAGCTCAAAACGCGTCTCGAGTTTTGGCCGCCTGATTTTTTAAGGCTGGTGATGCAGGTATTCGTCCCCCGTTAATTCCGAGGTCATATTCTTGTTCCTTGGTCAATTCTGTAAACGAGTACTAAATTTCAGCCCCCTGTGATGAAAACTGTCAATGTACCGCAAAATACCTAAATCCATGTTTTTACTCCAAAAAAGAAACTAATGTTCGGTACAACTCAGCAAAAACAATATTTCGGGGTATGCGGCAATGGACTACCCATTAGGTGCCCAAAGAGCCTTCAAACTATCAGGAGAATCGGAGGGGGTCATAGCGAGGTCCGGCTTTTGATATTGCTCTAACTCACCCGTCGCAACCGCCGCTGCGCTGCAGCAACCAGCATAGGATTTCTCCGCTCTATGTCTGAAACAGATGTTTGAGTAAGGACTCACGGCACAAATTCATCAACACATGTTCAACGAATGCGATCGGGAGAGAAAATTAATCAGAGGAAAGAAATGGCAATTGTTGTAAGAACTGTTGTAACTGTGTAACTGTTGTAAGAATAATTTTTACTCGACTGATATCTCAAAAACTCCCTCTTTATATAACTTTTAAGTTTCTCATAACACAGTACTACTTCCTGTGTGAATTTGTCATATACCTATGCTGTCCTGTTTCCGAAAAATAAAAGGATCACTTCCACTTCCGCTACAGATCTTATTTGGTGTGTTCGTTCATTTTCCTACCCGATCGGTTATCTCGCCACATTTGCCCTAGATTACGAGCCGTTCAAGACTTAAAACTCACTATGCTTGTCCTTGAGGTGCACTTTTAGCCTGTCGTTGCGAGTGTACGATGCTCCACAAACCTCGCACTGGAACATCTGTAACACGAACAAAAGGCCACCATCAGAAAATGAGAAATGACGTGCCAAGGCGAGGGGGCATGCGAATGCACTCTCAAAACCAGTGTCCCGACTCTATCATCGATGCTCCTGGAAGACAATAGGCTGTTGACACCAGAACAGCACATTTTGGGTGATGGAGCTTACATTCTCACGGACAAGGTTCGTTTTTGTTTTTGTTTTTACAATGATTTAGCCTCACTTAATTGTGTGAGTATTATCTGTAATAAGTGTGATTGTAGGTTCTCACTCCTTTCCGTAATTGTGGCAACCTGACTGAAGAAGAAAGGTGGTACAACATGTGCCATGCTAGCACTAGAGTCTGCATCGAAAGAGCCTTCGGCCTACTTAAGGGCAAGTGGCGACGGCTGAAGTATTTGTACACTAAGTCAACGGAATGTGCTGTTCAGCATGTAGTTGCGTGTGTGGTACTTCACAACTTTCTGAAAATATGAGTAAAATAACATTGTACAACACTCTTGATGACAAATACTGGTAGATATTGGCACAGAATACTTGAAACTCCCAACGGAGTGAAGATTTACCCAACTATGTACAAGTACAACACTTAATTTGATCCCCTAATAACAACTATATACAACACTTAATTCGATCTCTTAATAACAACTAAGTACAACACTTAATTTGATCTCTTAATAACAACTATGTAAACACTTAATTTGATCTCTTAATAAAAAAAATTTTGAACAGTGGAGCTCCTCCGCGTATGAAAAGGGTGCTTTGTGGACGAGGAGGTGTCCCTTGTGGAGGAGCTAGGGAGACTGCAGGGATAGGTGAAGGAGACTGGGGGCGAGCAGGGATAGGTGAAGGACTTTGAGGGCGTACAAGGATGATTGGAGAGAGACGTTGGTTGCTAGGTGACATGGAGTGGATGGGACTGGGGCTGCGGATCACAGGTGACAAGGGGCGGTTGGGACTGGGGCTGCGGATCACAGGTGACATAGGGCGGTTGGGACTGGGGCAGCGGATCACAGGTGGCATAGGGCGGTTGGGACTGGGGCAGCGGATCACAGGTGGCATAGGGCGGTTGGGACTGGGGCTGCGGATCACAGGTGACTGGGGGCGTTGGATACGTGGTGGGGCTTCGTGCTGACCTGGTGGAGACTGAACACGAGGGAAGGGGGGAATGTTGATTCAGACAGGGCTGATGCTACTGTTTGGGCATGGAGTGGAGTACTGCATGGTGGTGGCACAGGTGCAGATGGGAGAAAAGAGTCCATGGAAGAAGCATGGAAAATATTAGGATGGTAAGGTGTGTGGGCGTATGGCTGAAACTGGGGTTGCATGTTAACAAGTAACTGTTTGATGTCCTTCATTTCCTCCGTAAATACTGACAACATGTTGGACATCATATTTTGCATGCAGTTTTGGCTCTGAATTTGCATGTTTTGTTGAGCTTCTGACCACATGCGGAACTCATTTCGGTCAGCTTGCTGGCTCTCCAGCAAATCCCGATGCAGGGAGTTCTTCCCTGAAAAGGAAAGGGCACATGTGATGGGCCGACACGTAACTTATTACTCATACTTATTAAATAATTGACACTTACTTCCTCCTCCTGCCCTGTACCTGGGCGTGCGTGGGGTGGAGTTCAGAATGGACCCTGATGCTGTTGTGTTAGGATCTGAAGACGGGGGACTGGCATTCTCGTCATTACCACTGTCAACAGGCATTTCTTCTTTCAGTTGTGAGAGGTTGTTCTAGGTCTCCTGCTTAACAGCGTATCTTGTTCATCATAGAATTGGCACACTTGTCTGCCCCTGCCACTTGTACCATTGTGCTGCTTGCATGACAAATACTCCTATCGCAGCTTACGCAGCTTCAACTGGCACTGCTTCCACGTTTTGGTAGTGCCAAGCTTTTGTTTGTTTAGGAGCGATGCCACCTGTCCATGAATTTTGCTGTGTGTCAGCCTCCCAAACTTGCCATCCATTTTGTCTAGAACATGCTTCTCCACCAGGATGGCGATAAAAGCCTCTAACTTGACATCTGTCCACTTGGTTCGGGATCTTCGAGTCTTCTTTTTCTGTGCTTTGTCTCCTTGTTCCTCCTTGGGCCCAAGATGGCAAGACTGAAGTCAGCACCATTTCGCGTCCTTCTTTATCAATGTATGATTTAACAACCCAGAGATACTATTCGACCATATCTGCATTTCACTCCTCGTACTAGGGTCAACTTTGCATAGTTGCAGTGTTTGACATAAATTGTCAAAAACCTTATTTCCTTGTTTGCCGATTTCTGCATACTTACTGTGCTGATTCGCATCTTCTCTTCCCTTCCGCGCGCGCCTTGTTGCCTCTAAACCAAAACCCCGTCGCGGGTTTGACGCTACGAGTCCCCGCCGCGAGATGGCAGCACCAACAAGGCCGATAGGGAAGACTGTCCCAAGATCTGGAAACAAAAGGAAAACAGACATAAGTCATTCCATCTTCGATAAAGCATGAGACTCGTAAGGAAACATGTATACGTACATTGTATGTCTAAAAATTTTCATCATTTGAGGCGTCCAGGACAGGGACAGCGTCTTCGTGGCTGAAGTATCCCTCAATGAATTTTATGGCCCGTCTGCTCAGCTCTGTAGCTGCACTGAAATTTTGTAGAGTCTCAAACATGCATTGGCATGTTCTCGGTGCATAGCAGCAGTCTGGTACTTCTTTCTTTACGATTTTCATGATATACGCCATGTCACTGACTTCGTCCTCCAACAAGAAATACATGACACTCAAATTTTGAATGACGTGATTCCATGAAGGTCCAGCAGATTCTTTAGTGCGTCGACTGCTGGATTTTCTTGAGGAACGTACTTCTCCATTTGCGTCCACAGCAGTAGCTTCAACTCCGGTCCGATTAAAGGGTAAGATTAAAGCAACCTTTTCACAGACATTTCTAGGCAAATCAACAGGTAGATAATTTACAATAAGGCTTGATGAGGTAGAAAAATGGCGCTGGTGCTGTGTTTACAATACAGCTACAACAAGTTAAGCTGGCTGCTCGTGACGATGCTAGTCAAATTACTTTGAAATGCGAAACGAAAATTGACACTGAAGTAATCTACACAATTCATTTGAAATGTCGTTAAAATGGCAACAATTAATTCATGAGTAGTGAATGTTATAGTATCGTTGTCTGCAGCAAAAGTCGATGTGAAAAGTGGTTGCATTTTGAAGCTGGTAGTATTTGCGAAAACGGCATTCCCCCCGCGTGGCGCCATCTAGCGTCGTAATTATGAACTGCGTTGGAAATAGTCGATATAGCTTGCTGCTGTTCTGGCAAATGCTAAGAGGGTATGGGCTGATTGTGAATTTGTCTTGAATTGTGTGTAAAGATTTGAATGGTACCATTCGTACTTTGTGTCGTTTAATATTAGATGAAGCAAAATCATAGTAAAGACAAACTTTGAACTATTTCTGTTTATATGGTGATTAAAGCTGATAAATGTCTTTTGTAAATTTCCTCATTCATTGAACATTAGAGAATGTCAACATTTAATCTGCTTGTCAACATGGAGGTATTACGGAGTAATGGCACAGAACAAAAACATTGTAAATGTTGTAAATAATCATTATTTTAATAAAATTTTTGTAAGTGGGTCATTCCATGTGAAATCGACAAGGTTCAAATCGACCAGTGCTCCGATTTTGATGAAACTTGCAGCGATTGTTGGTCTTATGGTCCCATTGAAGTTGCCAAAATATTTTGGTCGAAATGTCAAAGGGGTCTGAGTAGTGCACGATTCAATTTTTTTCACTTTTTGTGAATGGGTATCCGTTTTTTGCGAATATCTCCGGAACTATTCGTCGTACGACAAAAATGAGTACACCGTTGGAAAGAGGAGAAAAAACTGAATAAAATCAAAAAACAATTTTTTTTTTTTGAGAAAAAAAATTTTCTCTTTTACTAAACTCAAACTTTCAAAGTTATGTTTGAAACTGTTCCCCTTCATCAAAATTGACATGCTATGGCTCAAAAAGTAGCTTAACCCTTCCCCTAAACGAAAATGTCAATCATACAAAGTACTTTTTTTCGTTTGGGAGAACGAGCGATTTCCGTGGACCTCTGCACTGGATCCGGGCCTACCCTCTGCCTGAACGGTGCACAACGGCCCGGCGCTGTGGCACCGCGGTGTCCTGCCACCCACCCCCATCCCTTTCCGCAGTTCCCAGAGCAGAAGTAGGGGCGCCTGGAGGGTAGGCCGCACCCCGCACGCCGCCCCGGGCTCCCAGGGTCACCGCCCAGCAGGTAGGCAACTCATCCTACGTGACTACCTCTCTTCCCCTGTCCCCTCCCCCTACTCCATCTCCTTCTTGACCTTCAAATTTTCAGTATGGCCATAGGCGAGAGTTTGTGTTGCACATTGTCAAATGTTTGTTACCAGACTGAGATTTCTTTCAAATTGTTAGGAAATTTCAATCGAACACAAATTTTAAAATGCTGGGTGTTTATTCAAAGTTGTTTTTATACATAAAAATTATCTGACCTTCCTCTGAACCTTTAAAGTAGTATAACTGTAGCTGCAAGTTATACCTTGCTTCAAAACATATTTTTTTTCCTAGATTTTAATTTTACATCTGCTGCTTTAGCATCACTTACTCGAAGTTTCACAATTGTCCCTTTGGCTTGAAAGTACGGATTAACTAGACTAACAATGTCATGTAGACTAACAACTATAACAATATCAGTAAACTTGTAACTTCTTGGTTGTCCAGTAGCTTCCATAACTTCAACCGAAAAGTTTTCATCCTCTTCATGGAATTCAGATACGCAGCCTAGCTCCCAGGAATTTTCATCTTCTGTAAATGTTACAAATCCTTTTACCTCACTATAGTCTAGTTCAAATTCTTTGGTACATATCTTCTTAATATTAAACTTTGTATCTTGTGAATACAACTTAAGTAAGATATCCTTTGATGGCACTCTAGGAATTATAGCATGGTGGGATTTGATTCCATCAATGTCAAAAGCTGTCTCAAATCTCACAAGTAAAGCCTTTTCATTTTCAATAACTTCTTCTTTCGGAACCCATTTAGCAGTCACTCCTTGAATGTTTTTAGACACCCAATCATAGAAATCATAGGCAATTGTAATTTGTGGGTCTTTTGCTGTTAAGCGTAGGCAATGCAACATTGTAGTATGTTTGATCATGCCGCCCACACCATCACAGGCAGTTTTTCCATGGCTCGTAGCATAAAAGTGCCATTCTGCAGGTACTCCGAAATCCCTTTCATGAAACCATACATTGGCGGCAGCTTTTTTATTTTTGTACTGAGCAGCACAACCGTCTGAAAAATATTTGACTTTAGCCAGCTTTATCTTGAGGTCCTCAGTTATATGACGGATCAATTTTTTCTGAAATGTATGCACTGCAGCAGTACTATGGTCCAAGTGATCTGATATCAAAACAAATGCTGAGTGGCATACTTTGCCCTCTGCATCTTTATAATAAATCAAACAGGGATGCAATGTCGCCTGTTTATTATTAAAGTACCACCCCTGGGAGCTATTTTGTACAACAAAGGAGAAATTTTCTGCAAAGTCAACATTAACAACAACTTCACCATCTTTTAAATTTTCAATTGATTCCTTATAGAAATTTGCTTGCACTTTGCTAATAAAATCATGGGGTATGAGACTTTCAATCTGCGATATAAACTCAGAAATAAAATCATCAGTAGATTTACTTAAAGTTACAATATTTGCCCGGTCTGTGGACTCCCACTGGTTGTAAACCACAGTGGAAATCATTTCTGAGTCAAAATAAACTTCCAATTTTTCCTGTAAAACAGTGGAATCACAACAGTCATTACATCTTCGAAAAAAACAGTCTTCACTAGGCTCTGAGCATAAAAGCAACTTTTTGCACGCTTTTATATTTTCTAATCCAGCTTCACTTAGATTTCCCGCTTCAAACATAAGTTCTGGATTCTGATGATAGGTGCATACACAAATCACATGAGTCCCGGCACTACCAGCTAATACACACTCTTTTGGTCTCAGTTCACAAAATTTAGCTAAAGAGACTTTGTGATCAGGGTGTTCTTTTTTGTACTTTTGATGCAAGCAACTGAGAGTAGACAGCACTAGTCTTTTAGTTTTCTTCACTCTCTTCCCGTCCACTAAAACACTCAGTACATCTTTGGCTCCAGGGAGAGGCCGACTCACATCGTCCCTGTAGTAGAATTTGGTGATCAGCGCCACTGTCTCAGGTGAAAGTTTGCGTCCCACTTTAGGACCCGGGCCACACAGAATACCCTTGTCTTGCACTAGTAGACGGCTTTTCCTCGCCATGTAGTTGGATACCCCAAATGTGCTTTCAATCCTGGAAATGCTCCAACTTTTTGGTACAACTGATAAAGCTAATAATTTTTTATCGGGCTGGGGATGACAATCAATAAATTGCTGTAGTTGGCCTATTATTTCTCTGAAGTATGCTGCATCTTCGTCCTCAGTTAGTTGTTGATCAGAAAATTTTGTCAGCGCTGCTCTTATTTTCTTCATAACTTTACGCCCATAGCTCTTCTGAGTCTTTAATTTCCTTTCATTAACAGGAGAGAATCCAAGAGAGGACAGCCAAGTATTTAATCCATCAATACTCTCCTGAAAAAACTCTTCTTGAGAAGCCTTTCCATCAGCAGGTACAGTGGGAGTTGTAATATCACTGGGGACCAAAGTTGACCCTACACTAGGTGATGAAAATATAGGAGGATTGGAAATTGAAGCCGGGTCAGGAGCGTTGCTTGAAGATTCTTGAGCAGCCTTTTCTGCGGCAGATTTTGCAGCAGCTTTGATTTTAGCGTTCAGGTCAATCTTGCACTTGACACACACTTTCTTGCCGGGCACCAAAGCAAGTCCAATAGTTTTGGCACTGTCCCGCATTTGGAGTGTAATAACATGCAATTGAGGAGTGCCAGTTTTTTTCTTTTTGGCTGGAGGGCCATCATGAACAGATGTTGACTGATGAAGACAGCAGTTTTTCTGGTGTGCTTCAAAGCGGTGAATGAACTTAGTGAAATGTCCATCACAAACATACTGCAAACTCTTCCTGCAGCCACTTCTGATCTTGAGCAAACGAATCCTTTCTGGAGATAGGCTGGCTCTTGCAGTGAAATCCCCAGAGCAGGCACCAACATCAGGAAGATGTTGTACCTTTCTCAGGAAGCACTTCTTGGTGTCTGCTCGGCCCATTGTGTAGGGGGAACCTGAACCACAAAGAAACCAAACCTCAAAATAAAACAAGAAGCGTCATCAAACCAAAGCACAATCCTATAATATCAGATTTTTTTAAAAAAGAGAAAGAACTCGTAAACAAGAAAAACGGACCTTTTCAGGGCATAAAATCGACTCAAAGTCAATGCTCAAAAAATATTTACTCCAACAAGTAGTCGGTGCAGAAAGTAAACAAACCAAGACAAAGGAACAACAACAACTTCGTCTTGTCGCCGCAGCCCAAACACTGGCAGCACCGTCGGGGGGAATGCCGTTTTCGCATCAACTTCGGCTGCACTTCGGCTGCGCCACGAAGCAAGGCTCGGGGTGACTAGGAAGGGTTGCCTACCTGCTGGGCGGTGACCCTGGGAGCCCGGGGCGGCGTGCGGGGTGCGGCCTACCCTCCAGGCGCCCCTACTTCTGCTCTGGGAACTGCGGAAAGGGATGGGGGTGGGTGGCAGGACACCGCGGTGCCACAGCGCCGGGCCGTTGTGCACCGTTCAGGCAGAGGGTAGGCCCGGATCCAGTGCAGAGGTCCACGGAAATCGCTCGTTCTCCCAAACGAAAAAAAGTACTTTGTATGATTGACATTTTCGTTTAGGGGAAGGGTTAAGCTACTTTTTGAGCCATAGCATGTCAATTTTGATGAAGGGGAACAGTTTCAAACATAACTTTGAAAGTTTGAGTTTAGTAAAAGAGAAAATTTTTTTTCTCAAAAAAAAAAAATTGTTTTTTGATTTTATTCAGTTTTTTCTCCTCTTTCCAACGGTGTACTCATTTTTGTCGTACGACGAATAGTTCCGGAGATATTCGCAAAAAACGGATACCCATTCACAAAAAGTGAAAAAAATTGAATCGTGCACTACTCAGACCCCTTTGACATTTCGACCAAAATATTTTGGCAACTTCAATGGGACCATAAGACCAACAATCGCTGCAAGTTTCATCAAAATCGGAGCACTGGTCGATTTGAACCTTGTCGATTTCACATGGAATGACCCAAGTGGTAACGAATAGTTAAACTGGCAACGCAGTGTTCATAGTATAATGTGGCTGTCAGATGTTCCTTCATATCACCTTTTTGATTCCAGAAACCTTTCAAACGCAAGCTTGCGCTCCATGTCTTTGAAATTCCTTAGTTTAGTCAATCTGTCCATTGGAAACGGAACCAATTTCACACCTTGAAAACTCTTTCGCTCTTAATAAAGCAACATAAGAAATTCCATGAGAAAATTCATCATCTCCAGTATCAGTGACACCCTGAAAGAGAAGGCAAAATGGAAATGGTCATTAAAAAATAGTTTCTGCAGTACATTGGAAAAATTAAATGGAATTCACAAGAAGCTTACTTTTGCAAGGCTCAGTCCTTGTGATTTGTGCGCTGAGCAAGAGTACCACACAGATAAGGGAAATTGCACACGGGTGCATGGTACGACGCCTTTAGTCCAATATTTGGTAATGGCCGGAACTGGTACTAAGGTC
The DNA here is from genome assembly GCA_030522485.1 of Stenchaetothrips biformis. Taxonomy (NCBI): domain Eukaryota; kingdom Metazoa; phylum Arthropoda; class Insecta; order Thysanoptera; family Thripidae; genus Stenchaetothrips; species Stenchaetothrips biformis. The sequence goes on from CM060088.1 coordinate 16,044,475, forward strand.
ATGGGACCTATGCCTGGTCCAGAGTAATCATCAAATCAGCACATAATTACAATAGCTGTGGGGGGTTCGTCGTCGTCTTTGTACAGAATGTCTTGAACAAAACCAATGGCTCCATTGCAGAGGCCTTCAGATGTCCACAAATTGTATATCAACATTACTTTGCATTGAGGTCCTAAATAAAGCTCTTTATGGAGACCTTCAGCATCATCAGTAGTTCCTTTTGCTGCAGTTTTGTAGTTGTACTGGCCTAATATTTTTGCAATTGGTATTGGACAATCTGTCGTTGGCCATTTTAAACTCCGAAGAGAAGATTTATTGTAAGTTGCCACCTGCAATTTTGTTGTGAACAAACTCAGAGCATCCCGAAAATCATGATCTTCTTGGACTGCATTAGTAAATCTAGTTTTCAGCAATTCATAATCCTCAGGTGTAGGTTCTCCTAGGCTTTTGCGATCCAACATGTCAACAAATGTTGGTCCTGTTGCCTATAACATTTCTTTAAAAAGAAAACCTTGTCGAGATCATGCAGTAGCAGTATTTCCCCTGGTAAAACATCCTCTTTATAAACATTTATAAGTTTTTTATAAAACTTTTATAAAACTTTTTTATTATAAACTTAAATAAAAATGACTATACAATCCTGTACAGTTCCTTATAAAAATGTATAAAATTTCTTTTATACAACCTTATAAACAGAGTTTTATAGAAGCCTTATACAGATTTATGAAGGTCATAAAGTTTTATAAAATGTCGTAGTTATTTGAAAGCACCCCCTTCTTTACTTTAGCAGTAATAATGATAGTGGTCTGACTAGTTCCTCGGATGACGAAAATTCGGCATGTAACTAATAAAACCAAAAAAGTAGAGGTAACTCATATTTATTTAAAATAAGTATTTAAAAAAAATATTGTCATTGACAGTGTTTTGCTTAAGAACAATGAACCATTACAGGAACCCAATAGAAAAAAACAAGTAGCCAATTATACAACAGTAGTAGTATAAAAATTAGTCTCGTTCTTTACCACATTTATGTGTGAAGAGATGTTCAATTATGTGTGAGAGTCACGTTGATGTTAGCGATGGGGGGTAATAAAGTATATTCAAAATGTGTGGAAAGTTTCAGTGAAATGAATACATTGATGTGTTAGTTGTAATGCATGCAAATGTCTTGTTAATTAATCTATCAGAAAAGATAGGCATAGCACATATAAAGTGATTATAAATGAATATAGTGAGTATAGAATAAACTGATGAAGAATATAAAATGAGTACAAAAACAAATGTAAAAAATAAAGTGAGTAAATATATGGTACATGACTGATAAGAAAGGAGCTGATTGTAGAAGGCTCAAATTTAGATGAAATCATTGAGACAGAGTCAAATCCACCTGTAGTCAATCACATCGTAAGAGCCTTTACCATCGGCCCTTTCTCTGGATTTGACTGAATTGATGATAAAGCGAGGGTTGTTGTTGTTCTTGATGCGGCGCTTCATTTGATCAATTATTTGTTGGCTAAGTTGGCAACTGGCTTTGGAAGATTGACGTTCATTAAGCCTGTTGGCTTTTTTAAATCCTGAAATTTGCCAATGGCTTTTTTGTAAGAGCCATTGAAACCTGTCTCTTCTGTTATATTGATGTCGAGCAATTTGTAAGATTTGCCAACTTCTAGCTCTGCTTAAGAACAATGAACCATTACAGGAATCCAATAGAAAAAAAAGGGTGACATTCAGCAGAACTGCTGCTTTGATTACAAGAAACATTGCAAGAATCAATAGAATACTTTCAAAGCGGCAGTGCACATTGAAAACAAATAGAAGTAATCTGCTTTACTTCTGCACAAAAAAAAAAAAACAATGAAAATATTGTGTACACATTGATTAAGGGAATACGATAGAAGAAGAAAAAAGACATTCTGCATCAAGCAGAAGTGCTGCTTTGATTAGAAGAACTACTGCAGGAACAATAAACTGCTTAACAAGAATCACTAGTTTTTGAAAAACAACACAAAAAACAAGGGCAGTCTGCATTGATTAAAACGTGTAAAGAATACTAAAATAAGTATAATCAGGCTAAAAGAAATGTATTTGAAACTAATCGTCTAATTTTCCTTCCACAACCTGTTTTTGAATTTCAACCAACCTGCCGCTAAGGATTGGTTTGGCATTGTTAGTTTTTTTGGTGGCAAATCCTTTCTTTTTGCACACTCCATTGGCAAAATCTGAAATGAAAGCAGTGATGAGTTTCATTTAGTGCCTTAATCCTAATTCATGCAGTCGTCCTCTCATACAAAACCAAAACTGACCTACAATAGCCTTAAGGGCATCTTGATGCAAAGGCGTCTTCGTCTCCTTGGCTTTTTCAGCCCCGCCTGCATGCCGAGACTGCCCAGTTACCGAACAATTAATTATTTTAGAGGGGATGAATACCCCAGTCAAGAGCCGCTTCACAATGTGGTTAAAATTGCTTGCATTGTGTTAGATTGTTCAGAATTTATGAGTAGTGGGTGGATACACTCGGGAGCTCTTCAATAACGACGTAAACGATGTAATGGTCAATACGGAAGTGAGTTTATTTCTTTAGTTTCCGGGATAGAAGATATAAGTATGAGAAATCTATTGCGTGATGAGAAATTGGTATGACAAACTTACAGCTAACAACTAGGAACTAAGAACTAAGAACCTTACTCTACTACCTTACGGACTAAAGAATTGATAGGCTAAATCACAAATTAAACACACCCCCTTGATGTAGCCTAACCAATTCGCATGGCATTAACAAATTTCTGGAAATCGGGACCTGGAAGAGGTTTAGTAAAAATGTCAGCTATCTGCAACTTTGTACCAAGATGATGAATGGAAATGTACTTCTTACTGACTACATCTCTTACAACATGACAGGCAATATCTATCTGTTTAGTCCTGGCCTGAAATGCATCATTTTTCGCCAGAAAAATGGCCCCTTGATTGTCACAATGTATTTTTACACACAGCTCATTGAGTGACAGCAGTTGCTTATACATGTTTCTCAGATACACTGCCTCATTTGAAGCGCAAGACAGTGCCAAATACTCAGATTCACATGAGGACTGAGCGACAGTACTCTGTTTCTTTGACCTCCACGAGATCGCTCCATCTCCTAGGGTGAACAGATAACCCGAATAAGACTTACGGTCTATTACATCACTGCCCCAGTCTGCATCACAATATCCAACAATGTCTTTGTTCCCCTTGCAGTAGGTAACTCCCTTCTGCTTTGTACCCTTCAAATACCTTAGAACTCTAACAGCACTATCCCAGTGCTCTAAATCGAAACTATTGTTGAACTGGCTGAGATAATTGACAGACTGAGTAATATCTGGCCTCGTCCAAGTGCTAAGATACATTAATGACCCAATCAAATTCTGATAGGGAACATTTGGTTTATCTCCATCGTTCCTAGTTAAACGTACATCGGAAGCTAGGGGAGTATTGAAGGTACAGAGATTCTCAGCCCCGAACTTCTCCACGAGTTTGTCAACATATTTCTCCTGACAGAGCTTTACAGTACCATTTGGTCTGTCTCGTATCAAACTTACACCTAAAAAGTAACTTAGATCTCCCAAATCTCTTACCTCGAATTCTTCTGACAGCCTTTTCTTGAAATTAATTTGTTCCACAGAGTCATTTGAAAACATAAATATATCATCGACATGAATACAGACATAATTATAAACATTTTTCTTTCTACCACTCTTCATGTACACACATGGGTCGCCAAGAGTTCTTTCATAGCCAGACATAAAACTGTGCAGTTTTTGGTTCCAGGCTCTAGATGCCTGTTTCAAACCATAAATGGCTTTATTTAACTTACATACAAAATCCGCACTACCTTGAACAAAACCTTCTGGTTGTTCCATATACACTTCTTCTTCCAGATCTCCATTTAGAAAAGCTGTACATATGTCTATGTGGGTCATATCTAAGTCTAGTGCATTGCTAAGTGAAATTACCAATCTGAGGTTTTCAGCCCTGACAACTGGTGAGAAAACCTCATTGTAGTCACTTCCCGGTTTCTGGGAGTAACCCTTCGCCACAAGTCTGGACTTAAATCTAGCGATGCTTCCATCGGACAGTCTTTTAATCTTATGTACCCATTTCGTTTTTACAACATTTCTACCCTTAGGTCTAGGCACCAGCTTGAACACATTGTGCTTACGGAGCGAATCGTACTCTAAGTGAGTCTTGCTGGAAGTATGTTGCACTACTACAGTTGGTGCTTGTGGTTCTTCATCGTCGCCGGCCATCTTCTTGCTTCTTTATCAGATAGAACTTGAAGCTTGAGGGTCTTGAAGTTGTGCTCTCCACGAGGTAGGATAACCTCACTTGAGTAGTACAAGTGATTTGAGCGATAAAAGATATTTTAGTCACTCGATCACAAAAATACATTTTCCACACCACTACAGGGACACAGTCAAGCGAGTCCTGGGCCCATAACCTGTTAGATTGTTCAGAATTTATGAGAAGTGGGTGGATACACTCGGGAGCTCTTCAATAACGATGTAAACGATGTAATGGTCAATACGGAAGTGAGTTTATTTCAGTAGTTTCCGGGATAGAAGATATAAGTATGAGAAATCTATTGCGTGATGAGAAATTGGTATGACAAACTTACAGCTACACACTAAATTGCTATGTAGTTTTTAGTGCATAGCTTTGAACGAAATTGAGCATACGTTTGGAAATGCACGAATTCGTTCGTAGCTAAGCATGAAAATGTGCATTGTTATGCAGCACCACGTGCGTTGTTGCGCACAAATCTGTGCATTCCACGCGTATGCTCAATATCGTGCAAAACTATGCACGAAAAAACTACATAGTAATTTAGTGTGTAACAACTAGGAACTAAGAACTAAGAACCTTACTCTACTACCTTACGGACTAAAGAATTGATAGGCTAAATCACAAATTTAACACATTGGATAGTGCCTTAGACAGTACGCTAGTCTTGCAATAAATGTTCCTCCCCAAGTGTGTGGCATCCTACACATAAAATTAAGTGGGAATAAGAAATAGCATTCAATGAAGTCAGTTTGAACAGCAGTATAACACTGTAAGATTACTTACGTTTTGTCTCCCATATAGTTGGTATTCCAAAGCCTCGTCACCATTACATTCAATGTTCATGTCATCACCCATTGAGTCAGAATGCTCTGCAACGAGAAGCGGTATTTTAGGATTAAATAAATGCAGAAAAAGCTTCAGGTGAAAAAATGTTTAGTCAAAAATAATGTGAAAATAAAGTTAACTGATGTTATCAAGATCAGCTAGCGCTATTTCCTGGGAAGGCTTGCATTACACGCCACCCTAGGCAATTAATCCCCATCTTAGGTATGGTTGAAGAACAAGTTAAAAGCACATATTTAGAAAAAGTATTTAATTAAGACAAACCGGCACATCAGAAAAATGACCGATATAACATGACTAAGTATGACAAGAATTCAATACTCAAAGTAGAGCTGGCCTTAAAGGAAAATCAAATTTACAAAAGACTTTTTCAAGTCCTGTTTAAGTAATAAAAAAATTACATATTATAACATGACTAAGTATGACAAGAATTATATATTCAAAGTAGAGATGGCCTTTTAGGAAAATTAAATTTACAAAAGACTTTTCCAAGTCCTATTTAAGTAATAAAAAAACAAGATTTTGACTTACTAACAAACAGAACCAGAGAAGAGCAGCGGCTCTACGTGGACGGCATTAAGCAAATTAAGTAACATAGTATAAAAATACAAGATTTTGACTGACCTTGTTACAAAAGTGGCGATTGAAGAACAGCATACTACAAACCCATGGCATCATAAATTTCCTTTCTACAGGCAGCAATATCAGGACCTCTAGGTACAGGACCTTTGCCCATATCACAGATTTGATATCCAAACCAACAGACCATGACTGCAAAGTGGACACTATCTCCTTGGGGATCAAAATAGCGCTGAATGGTCCACTTTTTGACTGCGGGGAAAATTGAGCGTGCACAGGAAGCAAGAGATGATAGGAATTTCATTTCATGACGAGAAAAGCTGCTGTGTGGCTTTGCAAGTGGATTAAAATACCACAGTTCCTGAGACTTAACACAAAGGGCAGCCACAGACAGCACACTTTCTGTTAATCTCACAGGAACTAGGATTGTATTTCTGGAGTGACTGTTTCCTAGTGCCTTGATCAGACTACCCTCACCAAACAATGAAGCATCCGATGTATCGCATGAATATAATGCTTCATTTGTTGCTAGCACTTTAAACAATTCGTTGATAACAGTCTCGTCATTGAGCTCCCGCAGATCATTTTCACCGGTGTTAAATTCATCACAACACATTTGTTGATTATTTTCTCTACCATCCAAGATCACAGGACACACATCAATAACATTTTCTGCATTGTCGTCATTCACATCATCTTTAAATAAAAACCTCTTGATTTCTTCTGCACTTTTTAGGCACGAAGTAACCTTATAGCCTCACGAGGGTTGGGTCTGGCCCCTTATGCAAATCCGAAATTTTCTATACGATTTTGATGAGACTTGGCAGAGTGGTAGAACTTTGTACCCTGATTTCAGTGGCAAAACGTGGTCGAAAAGTGTTCAGCCAATTTTGAGAGATTTTGAGTTGAAATTGCCGTTTCCATGGCAAAACTCGACTCGTCAGCGAAAAACAGAGGGAGAGGAGGGAGCCGAGCCACCGGAAATGGAATCCGACCAATAGCAGCGCTCCTTTTCGCCTCTGTACAGCTTACACCAAAAACGCTCGCTCCCCTGAAAAAGACCGTTCGAATCAAAATTGTCTTTTACTGCAGCTAGAAGAGCTCCAACAATGGCATAGACGTTGATGGGCAGCTCCACGGAGCTCTCTGCGCTTTCTTGACGGCGTGTAGACTTGGGTGGCATTTTAGGTTAGAATACTACGAGACACGCACAAGCACAAACAATGTCACAGAAAGTTTTTTTTTTTTTTTTTGTTTTTTTTTTCACTTCACACAGCCCTAACGTGGGACTGGGCCGATAACCAATTGGATGCGAACTCGGGTGACTATTTTATAAGTCTGATGATAATGGATAAGGAGCGATAGCGAATAACACAGCGAGTACTGGAGAGAGAGTATATTTATTCTGGAACCGGATACAGTACACTGGAGAACAAATTGCATTGTGGGTGTGCAATGAGGCATGTATGAGAGTAATTGGAGTCTAATTAGTTAGTCAGTATGAGAGATACAGCATACACAATATGGCGGTAGATTCAAATTAATACAACATTTAAAACATGTAGTGAGGATTAATTATTTACAGTATTTACAACATATAAGACATCCTTAATCAATTTACCTTCAGGAGAAGTCGGCATTTTTATGGGCACATTACCCACCCCTTCAATCTGCATTTTCTCATTGCTAGCCGTACTTACACTACCAAGATTATCATTAGTTTGATATTCAGTCATATTTTCTTTACAGTTACTCATGTGCTTAGTTGCACCAGAGTCCAAATACCAGTCGGACTTATTAAGTTCAGCTCTAAAAGCATCGAATCGACAATTTTTAGAATCAACGGATTCCGAACAATCAGTAACAAAACTAGAACCAGAATTACTATCAAGTGGAAAATTATCAATGCTAGCAAAACAATCAGTACCAATAGCCAGCATGGCATGTTCAGACAAGAACGACCAGTCATTCTTCCAGTCATTCTTACCTCCACTGTGCATATTACCATCCTGGTTGGGAGAAGACTGCTTCTTTTTCAGCTCAGGACAGTCCGATTTCCAATGCCCTTCTTTCTTGCAGTAGTTGCAGCTGCCTTTGGACCCTGATGGCTTCTGCTGCGACTGTTGCTGCTGTGCGTTTTTCGTCTGCTTCGATGGCGGTTGGCTTCCCGTCTTCTGCTGCTGGAATTTCTTCGGCTTCTGTTCCCATTTTTTGGCGTACATTGCCGTCTCTTCCTTACAGGCAGACTCCCTCATGTCAATTTCAAGCAATTTTTCCATCACAGTCTGACTTTTAACCTCTTCGTTGGCTCCCTGCAGCCCCATCAACAAGGGCTCGAACTTCTCCGGCAGACCATTGATGATAATAGGTGCTTTCCATTTGCGGCGAGTTGAGTCGACTTGAGTCGACTCTGAGTCGACTCCGAGTGGTGCCATAATGGAAAGCAGAAAATCGAAATAAGTCGACTTCGTAGTTTGCGCATGCGCAGGAAACCGTCAACAACCGCGCGCGCTGTCGGAAGCGTGATTGAAGGGTGTGTTTGCTGTTGTATACGATAAGAAAAGGTAAGCAAAGATGGCATCTTAGGGGAAAACATTTCCTATTATCTTTCAGAGAGTATGACCGGAATGTATTTCTTCTTTCAAAATTAAAATGCAGAGCTGTCATGACATGTACTGGTGTCAAATTGACATGGAGAGGTTAGGTTTCTATTATTTCTTTGAATTATTTGAATTTCCGTCACTTTTGTTCTAATAAACATTCCTTGTTCACGACGATTGGCTCATATTTCTATATTTGATAACTTTACAACAGTAACGGTGATTATCCCGGGCACTTGTGTTCCAGATGGCTGCATACCTAAACCACAGAAATGTCATAGCAGACCTGGATGCTATAAGTGACAGTGATGAGGAAGGACTTGAAGAACAGATTTTGGACGTTTTGGACAGCAGTAGCAGCAGCGACAGCAGTGACAGTGGTAATGAAGATAAAGAAATGATTGGGGATGAGAACGATAATGATCCATTACTTCCACCTCTTCTGAATTTACTGATGTATGGCAGACGCCGTGTCAAAGTAGATAATTATCTTGCTACTGTCCAACAAAAGAGTAATGAAGACTTTCGAAAGGATTATCGTCTACGCCGTCAGGTTGCTTACAATTTGATAGACCGTCTTCATGATAGTGGTTGGCTCCCAGATCATGAATTTGGACGACCCAAGGCTACAGCTGAGTTGACTTTCCTCCTGTTTCTCTGGTATGTGGCCAATGACGAGCCTCTGCGATGCCTTGCTGGTCGTTTTGATCTCTCTGAATCATCCGTATGCCGTATTTTAAGAAGAGTAGCTGAGTGGCTTGTGACCCTAGTACCAGAGCATATCAGATGGCCTCGAGGCGATGAAGTGAGGCGAACACATCTTCAATTTGGGCCCATGACGAAGTGTCTAGGAGCTGTGGATGGAACACACATTCCTATCTATAAACCAATGGAAAACCCTCGTAATTACTATAGTCACAAGGGACGGAACCATGCTATAAATCTTACTGCAATTTGTAATGCTGACCGAAAATTCACAATGTTATATGTTGGTGAACCAGGATCACTTCATGATGTTACTGTGTTGAGAAATTCACCATTCCACGCCGAAGTTGTAGCTGATGTGGAGGCAGCTCTTCCAGACAGTACCTACATTATTGGGGACAAGGCATATCAGGGAATTGATCCCTCGTGGATGGTGATTCCATTTCGTGACAATGGTTTTTTAACACCTCAGCAGCAACTTTTCAACTCCACTTTGTCATCTCAGCGTTTATTCGTAGAACATGCATTCGGTCTTCTAAAGGGGCGGTTTCGCCGTCTTCTTAAAAAACTCTATTTGTTTGACAATGCATTTATATCTGATATTGTTATTAGTTGCTGTGTGCTCCATAACATATGCCTTGAAGATGGTGATGATGGTGAGGAGTATATGGTTCCTCCAGAAGATGAGGATAACAATGAGGACAATGAGGAGAATCTCAATGTCATAAATGCTCTGGGTCGGAGAGCATTGTTGTTTCGTGAGATGTTTGGAGAGGTTCCCTAGCAAAAGCAAAGGAGGAGGGTGGGTTAAAAAATAAAATGGTCGTGGCTTGGTGGCACCATGGGATGAGACTCCAACGCACCAATCATAATGCCTTGCCAACTCCAAGAGGAATGTTATGCTCTGCTCATGCAAATTTGCTGTGATACATTTTGCGATATGAACTTAGTCTGGTTCAGCTCTTCTATTTTTATGTTTCTTCCTCCTGAGTTTAAAGTATGTTTTTAATTTTTTGACATTCAGTCCTCGTTTTGTTTGTTTGTTCTTCTATAGTTTTATGTATGTTATTCATTTTTTGGCATCAGTGCTTTCAGTCTATTGCTAAGTTTGCTTTTTAAAAGAAGCAGCAAAGTATGTAATTCAATTTTTGGCATCAGTGCTTTCAGTCTATTGCTGAGTGTGTATTGTAAAAGAAGCAGCGTAGTTGCTGAGCAATGCAAACTGGTAAGGCAAAACTACATCAGAATGTTGGAGCACCATAGCTTGAGTGTCTTTGGGAACCAGAATGTTAAGCCACAGTATTGAAAAGCATTGTATAAGGTTGAAAAATAATAAAAGTGAATCTATGGTCAAATCATTATGTATTTTTAACCTTCCCCCTCACTTCATCAATTCATATGGCACAATTATTTTACATAATTTGTACTTGTTCTAAAATAAATTGGCATTTAAGCCATTAACTAACAAGCAAAACAATTTTTAAAAATTTAAAAAATGAAGTAGTGCTAATTAAACTTAATTACAAAAAGATCACAATCAAGTCAATCTCTGGTTGAGTCATTAGGTATTCACCACACTTCATCAATACACATGGCACTATTATTTTACATAATTTGTACTTGTTCTAAAATAAATTGGCATTTAAGCCATTAACTAACAAGCAAAACAATTTTTAAAAATTTGAAAAATGAAGTAGTGCTAATTAAACTTAATTACAAAAAGATCACAATCAAGTCAATCTCTGGTTGAGTCATTAGGTATTCACCGCACTTCATCAATACACATGGCACTATTATTTTACATAATTAGTACTGGTTCTACTGACACTAAGTCATTTAAACAACTAGCAAAACAATTTAAAAATTTGAAAAATGAAGTAAAAATTGAAATGATGTTCTGCTTAGTGGCAAAATTGTTATGTACTAAGAGAATGAATAAAGTTGAAAAAATAATTTTTTAAAAAAAGCAAATTAACAAATCACAATACTACATGAAACTACCGTTGACAGGTGCCTGAGGCAACATAGCTGCTAGAATCCTATTCCTCTCCTCTTCGGCTGCTATTTTTCTCTCCTTCAATTGCCGCTCAAGTCTTTTTTCCTCAAGTAAAGCTTTATCCAAATTTTTTTTAAATTGAAATTTTTCAACCCTCAACTGGTAGCTCTTTTCCCTGCTAGCCGATAACTCTTTGAGGCTAGTTATTCTAGTTTCCGTAGCCAGCTTTTGTTCGTCAATGTACGTTGTGTACTTTTGCTCCAAATCGATCCGGGCTTGGGCAAATCTGGAGCCCGAACCGTGAGCCTTCCTCACTCTCTTCTTGAGCAGGCTGAGAGTGCGCTGCTTTGGAGTGGATGTTGTAGGCTGGGCACTTGCTGCATCTGGCTCGTCTTCTGCTTCCTCTTCAAACTCCAGCTCCGTATGCGGTTCATCTGGTTTTGGAGTGATGTCCTAAAGAACAGACATGTACATAAACTGGCTTACAAAAACGTATAACCCTTTAGCTTTTGAGTACATTTTATCATATCCATGCTTTACCCTTAAGTGGTTGTTGAGTGATGTTCCCTTGAGAATGGGAACCGCTGATGTTCTTCTTTCCCCTTGAATAATAGCAATGCGATCCATTAGGTCTTGCTCTAATAGCTTCTGCCTCGGATTGCCTAATATAACACCATAGCCGGTGCCATTTACTTCCTTTTTCTGCTTGTTGTAAGCCTTTATGAGTGCATTCCACCTCCACTTGCACTGGCTAAGGGTGGGCTAAAAATAAAGCAGTCACTGAAAGTTATTTTCTGTGCAATGCATACAAAAGAGCATGAAAGCAATGTACAATATGCGTTAGAGAAGCTCACCTTGACTAATGTTGAAAGCTTCTTAAAATCAGAAGCTATCACCTTCCAATATGTCTCCCCCTTCTTTGGCTTTCTCCCTTGGCTCACCATGTTTGCCTCCATAAGAGACAGCAAGGCATTGGTCAGCGGCCCTTCCCACTGGATTTCAGGAGTCATCTGCCATGTGCATACATTATGATACAATTAGTGAACAATTCTTGGGATCAACATTACCCTCAGCGCAGCTGAAATAACCACTCACTCGTTGGAGTTGTTGGCTTTGGCTCTGACTGGCAGAAGGTACAGCTTCAGACATCTACAAAATAAAAGGGGATGTATGTAAAAAAAAAACACAACACAAAAACGGTCTCATGAATACTTACAACCAACTGCTGGCTCAGATTGTCCGCTTCTGCACTCGATGAGGCGGACTCAGCTTGAGTCATCTACAAAATAAAAGAAAATGTTAAAAGTACAGCACAAATGGTAGCACCAAATCTTCTTGATCACAAAATCGGTCTCATGAATACTTACAACCAACTGCTGGCTCAGATTGTCCGCTTCTGCACTCGATGAGGCGGACTCAGCTTGAGTCATCTACAAAATAAAAGAAAATGTTAAAAGTACAGCACAAATGGTAGCACCAAATCTTCTTGATCACAAAATCGGTCTCATGAATACTTACAACCAACTGCTGGCTCAGACTGCCCGTTTCTGCACCAGATGAGGAGGGCTTACATACAACAATCTTCTGTCCTACCTGAAGGCGTTGACTCCCCTGTAAAAGGTAAGACATGTATTTTAAGGCATAAACAGGAGGAAATTCAACTTTAAATGAATGATGATGAATGAATGAATGAATGAACTTACGATACTCAGCGATGAAGCAGCCACTCTCATCACTTTTCCGCCCGGGGTCTTCACGAATACAAATTTCGAATCCATCTACGAAGAAGAATTGATAACGACAAATGTAAATCAATAAAATGTAACGGAGCCATTATTAAAGAAAATGTACATGGAATTGAGCTAGGCAACAACCTAACCAAAGTCAAACTAAATGATGATTTTGCAACAATTCTCACGATTTTTACATCGTACTTACGCTTTGCATCACGGCACAAACACGTCCGAGAGTCACAAAATGCCACGCAAATACCAAAAAATTAAATAAACACAGGAGATCTCCGGCCTAGGCTACTATCACAAAATATGCCTCTTCTTCGAAAACGGCGCTTGGCGCGAACACTCGAACACTTCTTCACTGTTTCTTCTTCTGACTTTCTTCAACTCTGCTCCAGGGCAGAGTCAAAATGAGTCGACTGTAGTCGACTCAGTTGGGAAATGGAAAGCACCGGAAGTCGACTCAAGTCGACTTAAGTCGACTCGGGCCGCAAATCGAAAGCACCTCGCGTCGCCTGCTCATTCTTGCATTTGCGCTTCGGGTTGGGCTCAGTGATAAAGCAATCACTCATCTTGTACTTCTAATTAACTGCCACCTTCCCAGAGACGAGCATGCCTCATTGTACTTGTTTGAGAAGCACCTCCCAGTAGTGCCATTACTGGATACAGTGAGGACGGAATTTTTGTGCTCCCAAGATAAGTGCCAGAGATTAGTGCAGTTTGAAGACGATGTAGATAATGTGGATTGTGAATGTGGCTTTCGGTGCAACAAGGCCACTTTTAAGAAAGACGGGCATTTCTTTCTCACATTGCCTTTAAAAAGTCAACTTGTATCTATGTTTCAAAACAGGGATTTGTGTGACAGTTTACGTTGGGAAGGCAGAGGTGAAAGTGATGTTATCAGTGGGAGGTGGTATCAGGAGGGTATTAATACTGGTAATATAAGAAGTGAGATTGATATAACTCTGCAATTTAACACCGATGGTGTCAAAATTTTTGAAACATCAACTATAGAAATATGGCCAATTCAGGTGACCGTTAATGAGTTACCCTTTAATGTTCGGAGAGATAACATAATGCTGTGTGGCTTGTGGTATGGTCAAGGGAAGGCAAACATGAATTCTTTCTTGTTGCCTTTTGTTGAAGAACTGAATGATCTGCACAGAAACGGTGTACTTCTGCCCACTGACCCACCCAGACTTGTAAAGGTGCACACTATTTTATGTTCTGTGGACTCTATGGCTCGGGCACCGCTTCAGAATTTGAAAACTTTTAGAGGAGAGTATGGTTGTGGGTTTTGTTTACATCCTGCCCGACGGATGCATACTGTATGCCGACATGTTGCCACAACGAAGCCGTACGTTGCCTACGTTTTGGGCCCGTTCTGGTGATCTGGCGACGTGGTGGCTATGTTAATTACGATGCCTGCTAGGGCGCAAAATTGCCATAACGCAACCTTACCAACGTCCTAGCGCCCTCAGTGAAGCTGCGCATTATATTTACGCTGTAGTAACAGCACAGTGCCTATTGTAGAACGACCCCGCATTTTGCTTCAGCAACGTTTCCGTGCTACGTCGCATCTCCGTCACCGCGTCCAGTGGCACCGCGTCCCCTTCCCTGACGCGGCAACGAATTGCATGCCTCTAGGACCAACCGGCAGGCGGAGGTAGCTGTTACGTAGTCGCGCTTCGTCGTGTCTACGTCACTATAGGCCGCGAGGCCACGAAGTGGCACAACATCACCATTGGAAAGCCGCAGCTCGTTGAGGCCACGTCCATCTGTAGGTCATGCTTCGGAACGCGCGCACGTCACTGGTGCCTTCCTAAGCTGGTCGCCTGTAGCATCTACGCTACGTTGTGGTTAAGGCGCCTAAGGTCGTACAGGCCACGTATGTCTGTACATCTACGCGTAGAAATGCGCGCACGTCGCAGCAGCCGTCCTGGGCTGGTAGCCTAACCGTAGCCGCGCTACGTTGCCGTTTAGGCGCCGAGGCCCGTCGAGGCCACGTATTTCTGTACATCGACGCTTTGAAATGCGCGCATGTCGCAGCAGCAGCCCTGGGCTGGTAGCCTGCACGGAGCCACGCTACGTTGCCGTTTAGGCGCCGCGGCCCGTAGAGGCTACGTATTTCTGTACATCGACGCTTTAAAATGCGCGCACGTCACAGCAGCAGCCCTGGGCTGGTAGCCTGCACGTAGCCACGCTACGTTGCCGTTTAGGCGCCGAGGCCCGTAGAGGCCACGTATTTCTGTACATCGATGCTTTGAAATGCGCGCATGTCGCAGGGCGCTTTCCATTGGGGCAGACCATAGTCGACCTAGGTCGACCATGGTCGGTGTTGGTGCTTTCCTTTCGGCCTACTTGGGCCAGCTTGTAAGTCAGTATGTGAGAAGGCAGCGCCTGGTGGGTTCGTTTCGATTTGTTTGACAACACAGACGAGTACCGGTTACAAATTTGTTACAAATTTGTTCTACAGCCTTGTTTTTCTACCAAGTTTGCATCGACAGCCGTTAGTTTGTACTGTCAATTTAAGGAACTATCCGCGATTACACGCCACTCACGGTTAGTAGGTTCTCTCACCAAATGTGTTGGGAGTGTTAGGTTATGTTTTCGTGCTGGAAATTGTCAATAATCTAATTGATAGAATTTTTTGCAGATGTTCCGAAATGTTGACGATATTATTGACGATGATCTTCATGGTGCCGGAGTTTTGCCATTCGTTGCTTCCAGTAGTAGCAGTAGCAGCAATGCTAGTGTTGCCTCTGCCAGCTCTGCCAGTTCGAACTCCTTGGATGCTTCTGAGAACTCCATGTCTGTGGATTCTAGTAGTGAGTCTGAGGAGGAACGTGAAGAAGAGGAAATGGTTCATATCATGGCAGCTTATGAAGAGCTTTTGTTGGGTGCCCCTCGAGTAAGAGTAGAGAACTTCCTTCAGGTTGCACGTCAGAAAGAAGATGAGGAATTTCGGCAAGATTTCAGACTGCACAGAAATGTTGCATATGACCTCATTGGTAAGTCCCTCTTCACCTAGAAAATTGTTTATATCAATGATGAAATCTCATTTCTTTTCTTTCATTCCAATCTTCTTGTAGGGTCTCTAGAAGCCAGCGGGTTCATCCCTGACCACCTTGGGGGTAAAGAGAAGAAAAGTGCAGAGTTCAGCTTTCTGTTATTTCTCTGGCTTGTGAGCAGTGATTCTGTGCATAGGGATGCTGCCAATTTATTTGGTTGTGGCACTACCACTGTGTTCAGAGTGGTTCGAAGAGTTACAGACTGGATTTTATCGATTATGCCTGAGCATGTAATTTGGCCAAGGGGGGCTAAAATTCAACAAACTTCTGAGGCTTTTGCTGGAAGGGCAGAGATCAGAAATGTTATTGGTGCGATTGATGGGTCCCACATTTATATTGAAAGGCCTACACTTTATGGCAGGGCCTATTGGTGCCGTAAACAAAGGTATTCTATTGTTCTCCAAGCTGTTGCCGACTTTGATATGTTGTTTACAAATTTACATTGTGGTGATCCTGGTTCTTACCATGACACACGTGTTCTGAGGAGATCAGAACTGTACACTGCAGCAGAAAACCGCATTCAGAACCTGTTCCCTAACGCAATATTCCTTTTGGGTGACAAAGGATATGTTGGTGTAGGGAGGAATTGGATTGTCACACCTTTCAAGGATTATGGTAATCTTACTGCAGAGCAGATAGATTTCAATGTGAGGGTGTCTTCTACTCGGGTTGTTGTGGAACAGGCATTTGGCCTTCTCAAAATTCGTTTCAGGTACCTAAGAGGCATCATGAGACTTCGTGATCTTCACTTAGCTGCAAGCTTAGTAGTAGCTTGTTGTGTGTTGCACAATGTGTGTATTAGGAATGGGGACTTGGCAGATGACTTAGTGGATGATGATAGTGATAGTGATGGGGAAAATGACAATGGTGATGATGGAAACATGGGCAGTGATGAAGATATTGAAATTGCTGACAGGGTACCTGATGATGACAATGACCTCAGTGATGATGACGATATTGATGATGAAGTTGGACTAACACTTAATGTTTTCAGACAAATGTATCCTGGTGCTGTTGTACCACCCAGGCCTGCAAACAGGCGTCGTGCAAACGATTGAGCAGCTCTGCTCTTATTCATTAGCAGTTAAATTATTTGCAAATCATTTTTGATTGCGGCCAAGTGTTGTATGGTGTTAAATTATGATGTGTTTGTGCAGCATGTATAAACTACTTGTTTTAAGCATTTGTGAAAGTGAATTTATGATGATGATGAATAAAATTAGTACTTCAATTCCAAAAGATCTGTCATACTTTAATACATTCCAGACATACTTATAAACTATTGAATACGAAGAAATTTCACTCAAGATGGGCACAGCACAAAGTTTCTTACTTGGGTATCACAGAGTTCAGTCTTGAAAGAACATGGAGTGACTTGCTCAACTCATGTGATGTATGGATAGTCACTCCATGTTCAATCAAGACAGAACACGTGTGATATCCACTCATCACTTGAGCTGCATTATTTCAGGAAACAGTTTAAAAACAGCTAATTAGAATTATCAATGGGCATGGCCTTGGACACTGTTTACATCTATGATTACTAATACTAAGGTGGGAAAGAGAGTAATGGCACAAGAAGGACACTGGACAAGTAGAACACATACTTATAGAACTATAAAATACCTAAAATTGATATTTTTTTAAAAAAATGGAAGTAAAAATTAAATAGGCTAATAATAATAAAAAGAATACTGAGGAAGAAATTTCACTCAAGATGGGCACAGCACAAAGTTCCTTACTTGGATATCACAGAGTTCAGTCTTGAAAGAACATGGAGTGACTTGCTCAACTCATGTGATGTATGGATAGTCACTCCATGTTCAATCAAGACTGAACACGTGTGACATCCACTCATCACCTGAGCTAGGGTGCTTCACAAATTCGTTAGGAAATAAAATATAAAAATACTTATTACTAATAACTCTCAGGTTTTAGTAGCTTCAGAGCCTTCACTCTCTCGTCCTCTAACTCTACCAGTTGGCGCAGTAACTCCTCTCTCTTCTTCGCCCTGGCCTTCTTCTCCTCTTCCTTCCTTTCAAATTTCATCCTTTCCTTCTCTACTTCTAACTTGTCCATTCTATACTGCAAATTCCGCTCGCGGAGCACCATTTTTCTTTCTTCGATCTTCGACGGTTGCTCCAATCTATCATCAGACCTTTTGAGGTACGTCAGCCACGCTCCCTTCAGGTCAGTCCGGGTTTGGGCTTTGGAGGTCCCACTCCCATGGGACCGCTTCTTCTTCTTCCTGTAGGGAGTAGTAACAGGGGTTTGTGCGCCAGATGTAGTGGGAGAATCGTCTGGGAGGGAGAGGGAGGAACCCACCTTCACTGTGTGTTCCTCTGGCACCTCTATGGGTTCCACCAGAGCGTGCTGCTCCTGTTCCATCCACTGTTCTAAGACATTGAAGTCGACTGGTTTTGACCCTGTAGTACCAGCCTCCCTCTTCTTAGCTCTCCTCTTCTTGTTAACGGCAAAATACTTATTTCTGCACTGCGTGGGCGTAAACCCTCCTGGTACCACCTCAGAAACTTCTTTCCAGAAAGTAGCGTTGGTCGCCTGGCTCTTGTTTGCTACCTTCTTGCGGATAACATTTGTGATGAGGACTTTCGCCTGCTCGTCAGTCCAGTAGGCAACTTCTTCACTCTTAACAATTGGTGTGGGATGATTGGGATGAACAGGAGCAGCAGGATTGATGATGGGATTGGACGGAGGGGTAGGGACAGGAGGGGTAGCAACAGGAGGGGTGGGAACAGGAGGGACTCCAGACAGTATTTTCAGTTTACCTTGCTTAATCATGGTTTGAATCTGTTCGGGAGTAAGTTTGACCTGTAAAAAAAAGGATAAAATTAGGGTACAACACACATAACAGGATAGTTTCCTAACACACATGATGAACATAACCTATACATAGGTTCAATTGATAGGTTTTAGTACTTTAATGGCCATGAATTTCTATTACCTGTGTTAAACGTCCGTTCATTGCGTCTCAGAGACAATATTAACAACAATAAACAGAAAAAAATAAAATAAATCTCTCCAATCTCAACTCTCAACAATCTCCACTCGCAAGTTATAACTTGTCCAGTCTTGTCTGTCCAAAACGGCATTCCCCCTCACAGCCTTCTCCTGGCACCACATCTCGCTACTTCTTCCTCATTTCTTGAGCAAACCACGCCAGACCCACGCCCTCTGGCGTGGTCCTCGATAGTCGACTATGGTCGGCGACTATGAGCAAAGAAACGCGCGCCGCACCGACCATGGTCGACCATGGTCGCCATAGTCCCCCAATGGAAAGCACCCGCAGCAGCCGCCCAGGGCTGGTTGCCTGAACGTAGCCATGCTACGTTGCCGCCTAGGCGCCGAGGCCCGTGGAGGCCACGTATTTCAGTACATCGACGCTTTGAAATGCGCGCACGTCGCCGCAGCCGTCCTGGGCTCGTAGCCCAAACGTAGCCACGCTACGTTGCCGTTTGGGCGCTGAGGCCCGTAAAGGCCACGTATTTCTGTACATCGACGCTTTGAAATGCGCGCACGTCGCAGCAGCCGTCCTGGGCTCGTAGCCTAAACGTGGCCACGCTACGTTGCCGTTTGGGCGCTGAGGCCCGTTGAGGCCACGTATTTCTGTACATCGACGCTTTGAAATGCGCGCACGTAAACATTTCCATCTGCTGTAGCCACCAGGTGGTAAAGATCCTGGAAATGTTGGGGTGGATCTTGTAGAGCTAAGTACGATGCTCCATTTTGTCCCTGTGGGCAGAAGCCCACACTGTGCGGGGCACTCAGATGGGCTCCACTCATGGAACACTGCAAGCAAAATAAATGCATGTTGACTGAGCTGCCAGTGTTGGCCGGTCCAATTCAGAATATACATATTGAGAGTAGGCAACAGATATTGTCTGGAGAGACTGCGTGATGTGCAGCCCCCGATGAAAACCCACAAATATTCCACTGTATGCGATGACAGTGGAATAGCGCAACTTATATAAACTAGCAGTGGTGCAACTGAGTGCAATGTGGATTGTTTTCCCAGTTCACGGCACATACAGACTGTGCAGAGCAACATCAAGGACATAACTTTGTTTTGCACAGACATGGATCAGAACTCATCAATAAGCCAAAGTATTGCACTAACGTGCTTCAATGCACTGTTTACACGATTCTGACAGTGCATACAAGTGCAATGTGGACAGATTAGTACCCATACTTTCAACATGAATAATTTCAGACAAGTACCTGAACTAGATACTAGCTGCTAAGTAGTAATAGTAGTTATGAATAGGACCACACTTACTTTTATGAGGTTCTTGAGCCGGGATGTGAGCTTGCAGTTGTCTTCATCAGGCAACTGCGTCCGCTCTGGGTAAGCCTTAATACAATCCAGTCTCCAAAAACACCTTGATTCCTGGTTAGGGCTGGATAGTCTGTATGCGTTAGCCCTGATACACAGAACAGGTGCATCTTGCGCCTTTAGCTGTGCGTTGATGCCCTGCAAACACATGGATAAGTGGCGTACGTTAAAGGGAATTGTTTCAATAATTTTAAATTTATAGTAATTTGTGAGCAGGAATTACCAGAAGCACTATATCGGCTGGATGAGACTGGCATTTTCCACAGTAAAGAAGCTGATACTCTGGGTGTCGCGCTCGTTCCTCGAATCGAGCCAGGGTGTCGCGCCATCTGTCGTTGCGGTGCGCAACAATACTTTGGTACTCTTCAACCATTTTCAGGCAGGAGATTTATAGTAAGCGAAATATCACCAAGCAGTAGGCGCTCTCACACAAAGGACGCCCAGACGCACAGGGTTTCCAGCAATACACCACCTGTGGCTTGTGGCTGTGCTGTGGCAGTGGCAATGGATGGCTTTCATGTCACCCGCTAGGAGCGCCACTGTCGCTGGGTGCATGAGCGGCAGTGCTTATTGTTTCGCGAGTAAGTGATTCAAACATTACAACTTATCATATTTGAAAGTGATGAAACAATTCTACGTTTTCTTGAATGTCTTTTATTCCCTCAAAGTTGAATTTATTGGATTCTGTCCGTGTGCCCTGGCCTAGTGTCAGAGTGCTCCCTAGCCAACAGCCATGCGTCACCACTGCGTCCACGGTGTCGGTGTTGTAAGCATACCTCATAATTTGGACATTTTTGGCTAAAAATGGGGGTTCTTTTGGTTGTTTTTTTATACATATCCTCCTGTTTCCGGTAGCACTCTTTAAAGGATGGATTTGTACGAATTGAACAACCCCCACGGCCCTGCAGTGAGTATTTTGTGAGGGTTAGGTAAAATGTTTCGCTGCAATGTGGCGAGCTGTGAGTTCGTCGGAGATTGCACAGTTTTTGCTTACATTTAAGAAGAGTACACCGCCACAAGTTTAAGTGTTTTGTCGATGGATGTGGTTCAGTTATAACATTTCCACCCAGTGTCAGATCACATTTTTTTGAGGTGCATCCATTGGTGTAGGAAGCTCAGCTTCCGAGAGAGATCCCGCATAACAGGGCAGCACCTCTTCTTTCAATTGAAAATGAACATGCGGACCAGTTTGATTTCAAAAAATGCGTTGTCTGCTGTATCATGATGGACATGGTTTGCCTAAAACGATAGAGGTGACTGGGAGCTGTGTCGCATTGTACCAGGGCTGGAATGGCAGTATGTTTGTGACTTGCTTCGGTGTGATGAAAACACATTAGTAACAAAAGTGACCGGTGTGAAGTTTAATGGTCAGAATTTGTACCCTCGCTGCTACACAATTGTTGGATTGCGGGGGGTGTGCCACTGTTCTTCAAAATTTCTTCAATATACCTGCATGAAGACACTGTAGTACTTTATGGTTGTGCGGTGACAACAGCAGATTTTGTTGACCACTACCAAGCGTATGAGGTAGAGGAACGGGAGGAGGAAATGTTGGCATTACCAGCCAATGACATTATATCCAATCGCCAGTTATGTACTTGATGGTAGGCAAATGATTCGCTACAGATTTAGGCCCGTAATAGGTTAAAAATGTTTCGATGGAAATATCATTACTATTTATAAGTTGACTTTGTCTGTAGATTTTTCCTCTATGGTATGACTCGTTAAAGTTATTGCAGTGGTAAAATAGTTTATTTTGTTACAATTGTAATTAGGTTAATATTTTCTTGTGCTATATTGCATGTCAAATGAAATTCTAATTGTAAAATGTAAGCCAATAGTTAATATCTTGTTTTTTTTTGGGGGGGGGGGTTAATTGGACGGCAGCAGCTAATATTTTTGTATTTAATTTAACTGTAAACTGGTTAATATTCTATTTTTTTATTGCTTGTTAATGCTATTGTGACTGTAAAATGTAAGCCAATAGTAAATATCCTTCAGTTTTGTACAAATTAAAAGAAGCAAACAGTCAATATTTTAATACTTAATTTAATTGTAAAGTGGTTTATATTTTCTTGTTCCTTTTGCTTGTCAGATGTACTGTTCAAGTTTTGTATTCCTTTCATTGCAAATGTGTAAATGCTAATATCTGCAATGTTGCCACGACTAAATGTAATCCAATTGCTCTTGAAATATTCTCTTACTATCCCATTTCTTGTTATTTGTTCATGCAGGTGGCCCTCATTGTGACGTTTCATAAGAATGACTCCCCAGGCAGTTCATTTGATACCAAGCGTATTTTTTGCATCCGATTAAAAGAGGCTATTCTCAACACATGTGCCTTTTCATTTGATGACTGGGACCGCACTGCAGATTATGTCAAAAAGGAGATGGATCAAGACACTGGGATTCATGTCAACGTGGATGATTATGCATCTCTTGTGTTCAAACATCATCTTAACATCTATGTCAAACCTAAAGGTGTTTTAATTTTCCCTGAGGCAGCTTTTAATTTCTGGGACAGTATGCTCAAGATTCATATCTTTTTTTGTTGCAGCCATGACTCCGAGAGTAATTGAACCTGCAGAAGGAGCACAACAGCAGCAACCACAAGAACAAGGTGCCGCAGATGAGGAGCAGCAAGAGAACCTTGAAGTGGAACTTCGAGAGGGACGTGAGGAAGTTGAGGGCAATGTGCCGGAGGAAAGGATTGATCCCAGGCCCAACACACAAGGTCCCATGCCAACTCCGCGCCAAGTTTATAAAATACTGCTTTAAATGTCATATATACCTTGACAATTGAGACTAGAAGGTCAATTCAAACTTAAATTACCTGTATTGTACATTCAATCTGTTGTAAAGTTATGAGTGTGCCGTGTCTATTTCTCCAAGTAACAGCAGTTAAGTTGCGGTGCAAGACAGGGTAAATAAATAGATGTGATCAGTTCGAGAGCTTACCACAGAGTGACCGAGGCAAAGTTAGTTTATTGAGTTCAACACCGGAGCGCTGCAGTCGCAGACAAAACACAGTAGGATTTGTAGGCTATGATTAGGGCAAGGCAGTGAGTGTGTATGGCGGGTTTATTTAAAATAGTAGCTAGCAATGAGATGTAGCATTAACTATTTACAACACTCCCCCTTAATGCGGAATCTTTAAAGGATAGCCTTGCCGGTCAGCCAGCAAATAATTATCTAATTTATATGAACACTAATAGACCATTCTAGTCGTGGCTTGGTGAAGAACAAGAAGAATCACAAAACAGTCCATTTAGGGCATTTAAAGAGCATATATTCGCTTCAAATATGTTGCATTTACTGTAAAATATTTCCATTAACTTCTACCAAGAAAAGGGACTTGAATATTTGAAGTAAAAGTGCAAAAAAAATCACTTTTGTGTTTCTTCTTGTTCTTCACTCGGCCACGACTAGAATGGTCTATTGAGCGGAGGATTGCCCTGTTTGGCTGGGTCCTGAAGGGGCCCATAGTGGAAAACCTTTCTGAAGGATAGGAAAACCTCACCAGCAATCTCCCACTCAATTAGGCCATAGACAAAGTATTAACATTAACCAAATATTAACTAGATCAGCAGTATTTACAAATTACACAATAAATAAATTAAGTAAGTGCATTTGGTGAATGCTGTGGAAGATGAGTGGATTACTTAATTCAATATTTAATTTACATACAATATAATTGACAAAGCTGTGAAAAGAGGGATTAATGGTAGTTAATATACAATGTAATTTCACACACAATGTAATTTCAATTGTCTGCAGCCTTGTTCGTGATCAATCCACTCCAGACCTTTTGTAAAGATATCTGCGTGATTCTCCTTGGAACCAACGTAGATCAAGTCAATTATTTCCTCTCTGATGCAATCTCTTGCTAGTTGGATCCTGCACCCAAAGTGCTTTGATCTCGCTTTAAAATAATTCTCAGAGGTTGCAAGGTCGATAGCGGATTGGTTATCAAAGAACAATTTTACCTTCTGCGCACCACAGTCGAACAAATTGTCGAGCAAGTTGTTGAGATATAGACTTTGTTTAGCAGCTTCCGCCAATGCAATTGATTCTGATTCAGCTGTCGACTGGGCAGTGCACCTCTGCTTCCTGCTCTCCCAAGACACCAGATTGCCGTCCAGGGTGAAACAGAAACCAGTGCATGACCTATAATCAGTGGGGTTGCCAGCCCAGTCAGCATCTGAATATCCAACCAAAGAAAAGGAAGGTTTACTGACTCTACTGTAATTTAAGCTAATTTTAGGGTTTTGTTTCAAATAACACAGAACCCCTTTTGCCAGATCCCAATGGGTACTGGTGTAACAACAATTAAATTGACTAAGAAAGCCGACCGCATAGGAAATATCCGGTCTTGTATTTGTACTAAGATACAGGAGGCTGCCAATTAACTTCTGGTATTGGAAATCACCTTTGTAGCCCATTTCAAAATCATGGAGCTTTAATTTGAATTCTAAGGGCACTGGCCTTCCAACACAATTTTCCATTCCAAACTCTTTCAAGATAGAGTTTGTGTACTCCTCTTGGTGATGTCTGAGGGTACCTCTGACCCAGTCCCGTTCAATTCTCATGCCCAGACAAGTCTTGGCCTCCCCCAGATCTTTTAAAACTACTACCTTACCCAGAGCAGAAATGAGTTCGGATTTTACCTGCTCACTCTGGTAGAACAGGTAGAAATCATCAACATACAGAGCGACAATAGTTACCGTGGATGTGGCAGAAGTCTTTATGTAGATGCATGGTTCCTGCTCGGAGTTTAGGTAACCTTCTCGCCTCAGAAGGTTGTCCGCTTTCAGGTACCAGCTTCTGGCTGCCTGCTTCAGTCCGTAGACTGCCTTTCTCAGGCGGCACACTAGGTGCTCTGATCCTGGAACAAGAAAATCAATAGGTGCATCAGGTTGTGCCATGTAGACTTCCTCGGAAAGGTCTCCATGCAGAAAGGCGGTTTTAACGTCCAAATGAGCAATTTTGAGTTTAAAATTTACTGCGACAGAGAACATAATTCTAAGGGACTCCTTTCTAACTACTGGTGCGTAAACTTCAAAATAGTCCACCCCATACTGTTGGGTGAAGCCCTTCGCAACCAGTCGAGCCCTGTACAAAGTAGAGCCATCAGCATTAACTTTACGTTTAAAAACCCATTTGTTTCCAACTAATGGGGCACCTTCTGGCAAAGGTTGCAGTGTCCAAACACCATTGTATTTGAAGGACTCTAATTCTTCTCTAATAGCCGCTTCCCACTGTTTGGACTCAGTGGAATTCATTGCATCTCTATAGGTTTGGGGAACAATACTATGAGCCTTGGACGCCAGCCAGGCTGACCGTCTGGGTGAATCCTCATGGGCATTCTTATCATTGGCTCCCCCAAAACCGTATAACACAAAACCTTCAAAATGCTTTGGACGCACCGAACACCTCTTTCTGGAAGGAGTTTCGACAAGCTCACTCATTTCGGAGTCACTTGTACCCTCTACATCAGTTGTGTAGGTATTGGAGTTGCTTGCGCTATCTCCATCATGGAATGTACCTGACAAGCTAGTGTCAGTCTCATCACCCCAGCCTTTAAACTGGGTATTTACCTCAGACTCAGATTCAGAGTCAGAGTATTCGTCAGAGTCATTGCTCTGTGCTCCGGAGGGACCAGCCCCCAGATTTACCCGAGAAGTAACAACTTCTGGTGTTTGCACCCGAGGAGTTTTTGCTCCTGGTATTTGAACCCGAGAAGTAACCACTTCTGGTATTTGCACCCGAGGAGTTTTTGCTCCTGGTATTTGACACCCAGAGATCGTGACCTCTGGTATTACCCCAGGCGCCCCTTTTGGGCGAACCTGGGTATTACCCAATGCTGGAAATATAGTCTCATCAAAGGTGACATCTTTGTACCGATGAGAGGAGACTGCATTGGTTTTCTGGTCCATTAATTTGTAGGCCTTTCTTTCATCGTCATAGCCCACAAAGATATAGTCCTTGGTTCGATCTGTTAGTTTCTTTTTAGCTTCAGTGTGGGCATGTGCCAGACACCCAAACACCCTAAGAATACTAACATCAGGCTTGGAACCTGTCCATGCCTCGAACGGTACCATATTTTTGACAGCTTTGGTGGGAGAAATATTTTTGAGGAAAACAGCAGTGTGCAAGGCGAGCGGCCAGTGTTTTATGTGCAAGCCAGCACCTTTGAGTAATGCTCTGGTTTTCTCCAGTAGGGTGCGATTTGCCCTCTCTGACACACCATTCTGGGATGGATTTCCGGCCACAGAAAATTGGTTGAGCATGCCCGAACTTGCAAAACACTGCTTGAATCTCTCATTTGCATATTCTCCACCATTGTCGGACCTCAAGTATTTAATATAATTGCCAGTGTGCCTCTCAACAAGAGCTCTGTATTGCTCAAACTTTTCATATACATTGCTCTTGTATCTTAGCAGCCCAATGTAGGTGTATCTCGTTAAGTCATCAATAAAAGTAACAAAGTATCTGAACCGCTGAATAGACAAACCATCAGTCACTTCACATACGTCAGTGTGGACAATTTCAAGAAGCATGGTTGCTCTGCGAGCTCGCCCTGAAGGGAAAGGAGCTTTTGTCCTTTTTGCTCTCCGACATGTGTCACACTTTTGGTTGTCTGCACTGACTTTACCCATGCCATCAACTAGACTTGGTATAAGACTGAGATTATTTTTGCCAAGGTGGCCTAGCCTTTCATGCCAAGGCTCATTTACAACTGCACTAGATTTTAAAGCGGTCACACCACTAGTTTTTAAAGCGATATGTTGTTGCATTCTAACTTCCAGGTTCACTTTGTAAGTGCCATCTGTTTCGCTGGTTTCCAGCAGAGGTTCACCTTGAACAGCGAGATCCCCTCTCTTAAATACACCACACATATTTTCAACGAATACAACAGCATAACCACACTTTGTCATCTGACTGACGGAAAGCAAGTTTGACGTTAAGTTAGGCACATACTGAACATTGCCAATTTCGACCAAGCCATTGTGCTTAGCAGCGTTAATTATTAACCTGCCACTGCCATCAATGTAGAGAACTTGGTCTCCAGCGCACTCAATACGCTGTTTTATTGAGCTTGCGACATAGTCAGACAAACCCGAGATACAACCACACATATGGTCTGACGCACCACTGTCTATGAAAAATTGCAGGGTATCGGTAGCCAAGGGCGTTTTACATACCGGTTCATTTGCACCAGCCACCAAGGCTGCCGCCACACTCCTTTTGGCAGACTTCGCAGAGGCGTCGCCTTGTTTGTCCTGGGGAGCGGACTTGGCACAAAGACTCCACTGGTCGGGTCCACGTCGGCTCCGCTTGGAGGTGGCTCCTCGCTGCTGCTGTGCTTCCTCCCTGCGTTTGCGACCGGCTTTCTTGTGCCAGCAGTCGCTTTCGACGTGACCCGCGTTCTTGCACCAGTCGCAGAACGGAATCCGGTTCCTTTGGCCTTGGTCCGCGTTGTCCCTGCCGCCAAAGTTACGACCAGCTCCACGACCGCGGTCGCCTCGTCCGCCGCGTCCTCGGCCCCTGTTGCTGAAGCTGCCCTTGAAGGCCTTCAGCGCCGTTCCGCCGTTGACCGCGGCCTCGGCCTCCTCCTTCAGCGCCTCTAGTCGGAGCTTCTGCACAACAAGACGAAAACTCAATATCGATTCCTGTTCCTCGTTCACGACAGTGCAAGATTGCTCCGCGCAACGCTTGACCATTTCGTCCTCGGGCCGGAGGTTCCGAAGGACAATAGCTGCGGCTACCTCGTCGCTAAGCGACTCGGCGCCGCCGCTGGTCAGCAGTTCGCAGGTCTCGCTCACACTGTCAATGAACGCTTTGAGAGAATCAAAGTTCGCACGCTTAGTGTCAAGCAACTTGTACAGGAGCGTCAAGCGACGCTGTACTCCCTGATTCTCGAAATTAGTGCAGAGCGCCGTCCACATATCGTACGCCGTTTTTCGGCATGCCGATATGAGGCGCATCAGGTTCTCCTCCAGGCAGGAGGCAATGCAGAGGCGCACATGTGCGTCTTCGCGCGCCGCATTCGAGGCGGTGTCCTGTAGGACCTGGTCCGCGGTCCTCGTGGTCAGGTACCCATCGAGTTGGATTGACTCGAAAAACATGAGCATCAGTAACTTCCAGGACTGCCAGTTCTCCTGGCCCTTCAGCTTGTTGCAGTTCGGAGGAGGGTGCCTTAGCACACGCTCAGGATCCTGCTGGCTGTCCTGGCGAGAGGAACCCGCACCACGTCCGCCACGGGTCAACATGTTTGCCGGTTTAGGCTGGAACACAACACTAAAAACAGGCGAACACGAGGCGTGGTCTACCCTTAGTTACACACACGCGTTGGCGTGCCGGCGCGTGGAACCTTAACCTCAAAACGACACAACACACAACACAAACCGCGGAAGGTATTTACTGAGTAGTCTAGCAAAGACACTTGCGCAGTGGAAGCGTGCTGGGCCCATAACCTGTTGTAAAGTTATGAGTGTGCCGTGTCTATTTCTCCAAGTGATAGCAGTTAAGTTGCGGTGCAAGGACAGGGTAAATAAATAGATGTGATCAGTTCGAGAGCTTACCACAGAGTGACCGAGGCAAAGTTAGTTTATCAAGTTCAACACCGGAGCGCTGCAGTCGCAGACAAAACACAGTAGGATTGGTAGGCTATGATTAGGGCAAGGCAGTGAGTGTGTATGGCGGGTTTATTTAAAAATGGTAGCTAGTGATGAGATGTAGCATTAACTATTTACAACACTCTAGGTACAGGACCTTTGCCCATATCACAGATTTGATATCCAAACCAACAGACTATGACTGCAAAGTGGACACTATCTCCTTGGGGATCAAAATAGCGCTGAATGGTCCACTTTTTGACTGCGGGGAAAATTGAGCGTGCACAGGAAGCAAGAGATGATAGGAATTTCATTTCATGACGAGAAAAGCTGCTGTGTGGCTTTGCAAGTGGATTAAAATACCACAGTTCCTGAGACTTAACACAAAGGGCAGCCACAGACAGCACACTTTCTGTTAATCTCACAGGAACTAGGATTGTATTTCTGGAGTGACTGTTTCCTAGTGCCTTGATCAGACTACCCTCACCAAACAATGAAGCATCCGATGTATCGCATGAATATAATGCTTCATTTGTTGCTAGCACTTTAAACAATTCGTTGATAACAGTCTCGTCATTGAGCTCCCGCAGATCATTTTCACCGGTGTTAAATTCATCACAACACATTTGTTGATTATTTTCTCTACCATCCAAGATCACAGGACACACATCAATAACATTTTCTGCATTGTCGTCATTCACATCATCTTTAAATAAAAACCTCTTGATTTCTTCTGCACTTTTCAGGCACGAAGTAACCTTATAGCCTCACGAGGGTTGGGTCTGGCCCCTTATGCAAATCCGAAATTTTCTATACGATTTTGATGAGACTTGGCAGAGTGGTAGAACTTTGTACCCTGATTTCAGTGGCAAAACGTGGTCGAAAAGTGTTCAGCCAATTTTGAGAGATTTTGAGTTGAAATTGCCGTTTCCATGGCAAAACTCGACTCGTCAGCGAAAAACAGAGGGAGAGGAGGGAGCCGAGCCACCGGAAATGGAATCCGACCAATAGCAGCGCTCCTTTTCGCCTCTGTACAGCTTACACCAAAAACGCTCGCTCCCCTGAAAAAGACCGTTCGAATCAAAATTGTCTTTTACTGCAGCTAGAAGAGCTCCAACAATGGCATAGACGTTGATGGGCAGCTCCACGGAGCTCTCTGCGCTTTCTTGACGGCGTGTAGACTTGGGTGGCATTTTAGGTTAGAATACTACGAGATACGCACAAGCACAAACAATGTCACAGAAAGTTTTTTTTTTTTTTTTTTTTTTTTTTTTTTTTTTTTTTCACTTTACACAGCCCTAACGTGGGACTGGGCCCATAACCTATTGGATGCGAACTCGGGTGACTATTTTATAAGTCTGATGATAATGGATAACGAGCGATAGCGTATAACACAGCGAGTACTGGAGAGAGAGTATATTTATTCTGGAACCGGATACAGTACACTGGAGAACAAATTGCATTGTGGGTGTGCAATGAGGCATGTATGAGAGTAATTGGAGTCTAATTAGTTAGTCAGTATGAGAGATACAGCATACACAATATGGCGGTAGATTCAAATTAATACAACATTTAAAACATGTAGTGAGGATTAATTATTTACAGTATTTACAACATATAAGACATCCTTAATCAATTTACCTTCAGGAGAAGTCGGCATTTTTATGGGCACATTACCCACCCCTTCAATCTGCATTTTCTCATTGCTAGCCGTACTTACACTACCAAGATTATCAACAGATTGACGTTCTTTGGCTGAGCCATCAGGAACAGCTACGACGTCATCACCTTCGGACTGGGCTTTAGACGGGCCGGCCCTTTCCGCGTCTGACACTTGACCTTTCTCGGAATGGGCTTCCACCTTCTTCGGCCTTTTCTTTGTAAGTACTTTTGGTCTCTTTACAGCATTGCTCTTGTCTACTAGCTCAGGCTCAGATGAAGATGACGAATCCGTCGTGGTGTGGCGTGTAACTGGGAGATTCAGTTTCCCTTTGCTGGTGACTTGTTTCTGCAACAAAACCACACATTCCTCAGAAGCGTCAAAGATTTGTCTAATTGAGAGTAAAGTCTACGGAACATCGAATGATCTATTCACTTACGGTAACTTTCTTGATATGCTCGCGGAAGTGCTTTCTCAGGTCGTTATAAATCCTTTGATAACACAAACTAATGTCAACAAAGGCATTTCCGTCCGATTCTTCGGTTTCGGCAATGCAAAGCACGGAATCAATATCTCCCATAATTTCGTCCGATAATTCTGGAAAAGATATTTTTTTAAAATTTTTTTTTTAAAACACATCCTTTTATTTTTATATAAAAACAATGTTACCAGAAGGTAACAAGCATTGGGAACTGTATTTACTGGGCATGGAACTGTTTCAGCTCATGATGGCCCCCAGGCTAACAGAAACATTTCGAGTTCGAGTAAGGTGGCAAGGCATTACAAGTTGTAGCTGGAGGTATATGGAGAGCCTTTTTCACCTAAATTTCACTACCTCTTACATTCTCGGTTAATTGAAACATTTTAAAATCTTTCCACATTGGATGATTGGTGATGGAAGCTGTTACAGTGTCATATCTCGTCCCTTTTCTTATCACAGGCAAAGTTTGCCTAATATCACCTGACAAAATCATTATTTTATTTCTAAAGGGCCTCTCATCCTTTATTAACAATCGCCAAAACCTATCAATGCATGACAACTGCCAACAAGACAACATAGACACCCTTAACTCTTCGAGAGACTTTCTCTCATGTGCAACATGATACAGTTTTTTTAGAGTTACGGGCCTCGCAGCAGCTATCTCTGAACTAAAGGGATCAAACACAAGATGAGAAGCAGAACGGAAGCCCGCAGAATAAATGCGCTCCAGAGCGCCTTCAAAATCCTCGTCAGAGATACGAGGATACTTAGTACTAGGTTCATTAACATGCTTTTCAACATTATGTTTCTGTCTAGATAAAATTTTTTTAGGAGTAGAGAAGTCTATTTGTCTGATGGGGCGCATATCTGCCTTCACTCTTTGAGAGGGAATGGCCCAATAAGCAGGTTTCCCTGTCACAGAGCAAAGCTCAGCGTGCTCCCTGTACAGACTTACAAAGAAGAGCATGGCTGAGATGTGGGAGCATGCCTCCGCCAACCCAGCCATGCAGTTGCAATGAGCACTTACAATTATTCCAAGTCCGTCAACTATGGCCCATGCTCTTCGAACTTTCTCTGCAGACCTCATGGATGGTTCCACCTACAATGCAAGAGAGGTTTCGGTTAAAAAGCAAACATTTTAACAATAGATTTCATTGAGTGAAGTGCTAAATAAAGGCTCATTTAATTATACTTACATTGCACCTCAGTATGAAGTTTGCGCCCACTCTTCGACTTTGCAAGCAGGAAACTTTACTGCTAGCCACATAGTCTTCTCCTGCATAAAGAGCTTTCTGGGAGAGAAATCTTTCAAAAGAGTAAAAACTAATACGGGAAACTAAGTAGTCTTGGATGGTGTTAGAAGATACCGGGGGCATAGCCTCAACATCAGACCTGAATCCAGTATTTAAAACATAAGGGTCCAGCCCGCGTATAGATTCCAGTTTCTGACTGTACCGTCGCTGCACGAGCCCGGACAGAGTGTAAAAATACTTTGATCTCTTCGGAGTATTCATTTTCCACCACTTTTACCATTCATTTCAGGCTCCCCCAATTCAAACAAACACCCACGCGCAGACCCCACGCCAAGCTCAGTCGTCATGGCGACGGCCCTCACCGAGACAAATGTTGTCATACTTGTGTACCGCCATATTTCGCGTATTGGAAGTGCTCTATCAAA
Source organism: Stenchaetothrips biformis (assembly GCA_030522485.1). NCBI lineage: Eukaryota > Metazoa > Arthropoda > Insecta > Thysanoptera > Thripidae > Stenchaetothrips > Stenchaetothrips biformis. The sequence continues at coordinate 16,077,113 of CM060088.1, forward strand.
AAAAAGAAACGCCCCCAAAAACTGCTTTTCACCTGCATTTCTGCTTAATTTTCACAGTTCTGAATGTGAAGAATTCTAGGAATAAGGGTGAATAATAGGAAAGGATACAGGCGACATTTCAAGAGGCCTAAGAAGGGTTGCAGATATCGAGATGTTAAACATGGAACTAGGCCTAAGCCTGAAATAAAGTCACTTAGTGTACTCATGGGCTCTGTAGAACAGCAGAAATTAAGAGGCATTCGTTGTCTCTCTCTATTCGATGGTATTTGCTGTGGGATGGTTTGCCTTGAAAAGCTTCGTGTAGAGGTAGAGGCATACTTCTCTTCAGAAGTATGTGAGGCTGCTCTTGCTGTCCAGAGATTTCATTTTCACGATAGAATCATCATGCTGAGATGTGTGAAATAGATCAGTGCAGCTGTGCTGGAATGTTTGGGTCCTATCGATTTATTGATAGGTCCGTTTGTACTCAGTTGTTGAGGTCATGGTATTCCATCATCATCATCATCAACGCTGATAGGCCTCTATAGACCTTTAGCGGTTCGACATTCCTGTTATTTCTGCTCCTGACTTTTGTTCTCATACTCTAGCGGGTTCTCCTTGCTCTGAGCTGTCTTTGGCGAATTTTCGACGCAAAGGTTTTGAGGGTTTGTATGATTTGCATTATGGGTAATTGTCATAACACGTACATTAAATGCATTCCATTTGTTTTCATCAGACCCGGAGAGCACTGCCAACCTTTTCTTTGAGTTCTCACGTATCCGTGACTGGTTGCAAGAGACTACAGTGAAGCACAAGAGGCCTCTCCATTACTTATTTGAGTACACAAGAGCAATGCAGCTTAATCACCGCAGAATTATTACAGAGGTATTAGGAGTACAACTGATCACACGGCATGCTAAGGACTTCACAGGAATGGAGCGGGATAGATTTTTCTGGAGTTTTTGTTCTTGCAGATTTTATTTCTTATCAGGGCTGTACATTGTCTATAACTTCACATTAATTGCAGGCAATATCTGTCAATCAGACCGAATCCAATCTCCAATTACTCCAAGCAAACTGCACGACCACCTGAAACCATACCGAACAGCAAATTTTGATATCTTACCAACAATTACCACAACTTCTTCCTCACAGCCCCAAAGTGAATGTGCACACTGCCCATACCCACAAGCAGTCGGTGTTGGGAGTAATGACTTTCCTGTCTGCTTTGATCAGGTCGTGACGGCACTTTGCCAGTAAGCCCCCCAGATGGCACCCAGTCGCTACTCCTTTTGCCAGAACAAGAATCTTTGTTTGGCCATGCTCCTCATTATAAAGACGTGGGGAATCTCAGCCTCACTACGAGACGCAAGCTGCTCGGAAAAAGTTGGTGTGTCCCTGTTACTGTCGAATTATTGCGCCCATTGTTGCCACTGTACAAGCTGAAGGAGTAAGTGTTTAAGGTTCAAGTTCAATACGGATACGAATATTATGTGAAAAAAATATAATTTAAAAGACACAAGGTGGACAAAATACTTAAAATTAATTGAAAATGTTTATCAGAGATACCGTTCCAGCATTATAAATTAAAGGCTCAACCTTGGCAGGTGGCACACTTGAGCCGGGTCAGGTTTAAGGTGAATATTGTAGATCTTCCCCTCTGTGGTTCGAGGTAGAAAAACCCGTCCTCTGTAGCCACCTCCAGGTGGAAGAGGTCTTGAAAGTCTGTGGGGGGCCTCCACAGGACCTTGTATGTTACCCCATTATCGCCCTGGGTGCAATACCCCGTGCCCTGGTGACTAGATATTTCTGCCCCACTGAATGCGCACTGCAAACAAAATAAAAACATGTTGAATTACAAAGCTAACTGAGTATTATAAGCAAAATCATGCTTTTCTACAGTAAGTAAAATACCAATCAAGTCGTCCATTCTTTTGTTTGGAACTCTCTTAAAGTAGTCAGTCTTCAACCTGTTGTGCAAAGATTCTACATGGGCAGTGGTGTTGATGTTTCCATGTTTCAAATGCTGCCTGTAACACATAGCCCACTTCTCAAGTCTTTGCAAATAATATGTCATAAGATAATTAACAAAACTATCTGCATCTTTTCTGTGCTTCATTTGAAATGCCGCAAGCAACTGGCTGAATTCATTAATTTCTTTGGCAACAATTAAAACTTTTAAATCAGTGTACACTTCGTCGACTGAACTTCTTGGCACTTTTTCTCTAAGTTGATCTTTGAAGGTTTTATCAAGGTGCCACTGACAAAGTATGTGCTTTACCTTTCTGCCCATGCCAGCCTGAATCCCATTAATCAAAGCTGGATCAGCATCTGTTATGACACAGTTGATGTCCAGACTATCTCCCATTTCTTCACACCGTTTTTTTATGGCATAGATAAAAATTTGAATTTGCACATCACTCATACAATTTAAAGTAAAATGTCCAGTAGACCAGCCTCTATTATTCTGGTCGACTATCATAATGTTCAAAAGTTTTACATTTTCGTACTGGGTTACACTGTGAGTGTCATCCACAACTACCACTCTATCAGCATGCTCTATGCTCTATCAGCACTTGTTGGTCCTTGGTCTGAATTCCCAACACAAACAATTCTTCCTTCAGAGGATGGTCAGAGAACTCATCAGGCCCAACAACCAGACCCATTCCCATTCCTGCTGGTTTGTAAACTAAAACTGAATTATATTTTTCTTTTTGAAGCATTTCTACTGTGAGGAACACTGACATTTTGTCATCATGATGCAGTCTCAAATTATTCCTCCTCTTTGCTGCCCTTTGCTTGATTGTTCTCTTAGTAATAACAAGGTCTTTGCAAACCGCACTACCATTATCTCTGTTTTCTCTTTCTAGGGCAGGGGACGATGTCATTTGCAGACACACCCAGAGCAATTTGGTTGTTGATGAACGAATTAGTTGCTGTAGATGGAGGTTGATGTGCCAAGTCATGAGAGGTTAACAGATGATTGTGAGTGGGATAGTAGAAGACTTCTCGTGAGCCAGCATAACAAATTACTTCCACTATTTTTGCAACACAGGTCACACCCTTTTTGATTTGGCCAATACTTTTCTTTCTACTTGACTTGCGGGCTGCGTCATCTTTCTTCCTATGATTCCGACTTGATCCGTCATGTTGACAATAGTAATAGTTGCGAGAACCCTTCTGACCACAGTTCTTAGAAAAATATGAAAAGTTTCTCTCTTGTTCCTTGTCTTTCCAACAAATAAACTCTGCTTCCGAGCAGAAGTTCATGTGGCGTACTGGTTCAATGGCACTTCCATGAGGTTTTTTTTTTTTCCAGATGTTCCATAAGACTTATTTTATCCCAAAAGCGCACTCCAGCCCAGAAATTTTCTAGTCCGACCATCGCTCTTCCCGTTCGACAGTACAAGCATAATGACACATTTATAATTTTAATTTTTGTCTCTATTTTAGCGAATAGCTGGGCACATAAAAATCATGTCCTAAAAACAGCAGCAGTATGGAGTGAATCGCTTACACAATGGTCTCCAGGTCCTCGGCCGGTGACTCCGTTTGGGCCTCCCCGGGTGGAGCAGGGGCCGTGGCTGCGGCCGGAGACTCGGCTTGGACCTCCCCGGGTGGAGCAGGGGGGGCCTTGCCTGCAGCAGCAGCAGCAGCGGCCGTGGCTGCTGCCGTAGCTGCTGCCGTGGCTGCTGCCGTGGCCGCTGCCGTGGCCGCTGCCGTGGCCAGTGCCGTGGCCGCGACCGTCGCCGCGACCGTCGCCGCGACCGTCGCCGCGGCCGTCGCTGCTTCTATGGCCGCGGCCATGACAGCTGGCGGCGCCGGCCCCGCTGCCTGGTCGGCGACCTGCAACCGTTGAACAAAGGTAACGAGGTGCCGAAAGGGTATGCACTGTCAACCCCAGTGACCCGACGCTGATTGCTGATATTTAGCTGAAAAAAGTACAAAATAAGACCCCACCAATATAAAGTGATTATAAATGAATATAGTGAGTGTAGAATAAACTGATGAAGAATATAAAACGAGTACAAAAACAAATTAAAAAATAAGGTGCATGACTGATAAGGAAGGAGCTGATTGTAGAGGGCTCAAATTTAGATGAAATCGTTGGGACAGAGTCAAATCCACCTGTAGTCAATCACATCTTAAGAGCCTTTACCATCGGCCCTTTCTCTGGATTTGACTGAATTGATGATAAATCGAGGGTTGTTGTTGTTCTTGATGCGGCGCTTCATTTGATCAATTATTTGTTGGCTTAAGTTGGCAACTGACTTTGGAAGATTGACGTTCATGAAGCCTATTGGCTTTTTTTTTTAATCCTGAAATTTGCCAATGGCTGTTTTGTAAGAGCCATTAAAACCTGTCTCTTCTGTTATATTGATGTCGAGCAATTTGTAAGATTTGCCAACTTTTAGCACTGCTTAATAACAATGAACCATTACAGGAATCCAATAGAAAAAAAGGGTGACATTCAGCAGAACTGCTGCTTTGATTACAAGAAACATTTCAAGAATCTATAGAATACTTTTAAAGGGGCAGTGCACATTGAAAACAAATACAAGTAATCTGCTTTACTTCTGCACAAAAAAAAAACCCAATGAAAATATTGTGTACACATTGATTAAGGGAATACGATAGAAGAAGAAAAAAGACATTCTGCATCAAGCAGAAGTGCTGCTTTGATTAGAAGAACCACTGCAGGAACAATAAACTGCTTAACAAGAATCACTAGTTTTTGAAAAACAACACAAAAAACAAGGGCAGTCTGCATTGATTAAAACGTGTATAGAATACTAAAATAAATATAATCAGGCTAAAAGAAATGTGTTTGAAACTAATCGTCTAATTTTCCTTCCGCAACCTGTTTTCGAATTTCAACCAACCTGCCGCTAAGGATTGGTTTGGCCTTGTTAATTTTTTTGGTGGCAAATCCTTTCTTTTTGCACACTCCATTGGCAAAATCTGAAATGAAAGCAGTGATGAGTTTCATTTAGTGCCTTACAGGGACGCCGGAATTGGGGGGCCTTCGGCACCCCACCAGAATTTGTCGTAGCAAAGCCGGGCCTTTCAGAGCCCGCGAAGCGAGCCTTTTCAGGGACTTCAAAGCGGGCTTTTTCTAGACCCCAGAGTCTGGAGTCTGTGGCTGAACTAAGACGAGCAGCAGGAACCGGCCCAATCACATACCATCTGGTATGGCACGGTTTCTCAGTGGCCTTAAATGTCATTTTAATAACACATAGGTTTTCAAAAGCTCTTTGCTCACTGCGCTCCCGAATGAACCTATGCATACTTTCATGTATGGGACGCAATGTCCCATCGTCTTTCCAATTATCATATTTGGAAGCCAATGAGCGTTGGCTTGAAGCTTGCTTCGCTCGCAAAATATCCATTATTGGGCGTGAATGATTATAATTTCTTCGATATACAAAACATAGTTTACACTAAAGCCCCCTGCGTTGGGCTGGTTACTGGTCAAACTCCTTGACAGAACTAAACGCCCCTAGCACGGCCATAAAGCATGGGAAACACAACAGACTGACTGCCGCCCAAAATTAGGCCCAAAAAAATCCGGGCCCTTTTGGCACTTCACCCCCCCCCCCCCCAGTAAAACGTGCTTCCGGTGTCCCTGGTGCCTTAATCCTAATTCATGCAGTCGTCCTCTCATACAAAACCAAAACTGACCTACAATAGCCTTAAGGGCATCTTGATGCAAAGGCGTCTTCGTCTCCTTGGCTTTTTCAGCCCCGCCTGCATGCCAAGACTGCCCAGTTACCGAACAATTAATTATTTTAGAGGGGATAAATACTCAAGTCAAGAGCCGCCTCACAATGTGGTTAAAATTGCTTGCAATGGATAGTGCCTTAGACAGTACGCTACTCTTGCAATAAATGTTCCTCCCTAAGTGTGTGGCATCCTACACATAAAATTAAGTGGGAATAAGAAATAGCATTCAATGAAGTCAGTTTGAATAGCAGTATTACACTGTAAGATTAGTTACGTTTTGTTTTCCATATAGTTGGTATTCCAAAGCCTCGTCACCATTACATTCAATGTTCATGTCATCACCCATTGAGTCAGAATGCTCTGCAACGAGAAGCGGTATTTTAAGATTAAATAAATGCAGAAAAAGCTTCAGGTGAAAAAAAATGTTTTGTCAAAAATAATGTGAAAATAAAGTTAACTGATGTTATCAAGATCAGCTAGCGCTATTTCCTGGGAAGGCTTGCATTACACGCCACCCTCGGCAATTGATCCCCATCTTAGGTATGGTTGAAGAACAAGTTAAAAGCACATATTTAGAAAAAGTATTTAATTATGACAAACTGGCACATCAGAAAAATGACCGATATAACATTACTAAGTATGACAAGAATTACATACTCAAAGTAGAGCTGGCCTTAAAGGAAAATCAAATTTACAAAAGACTTTCAAGTCCTATTTAAGTAATAAAAAATGACATATTATAACATGACTAAGTATGACAAGAATTATATATTCAAAGTAGAGATGGCCTTGTAGCAAAATTAAATTTACAAAAGACTTTTCCAAGTCCTATTTAAGTAATAAAAAACAAGATTTTGACTTACTAACAAACAGAACCAGAGTAGAGCAGCGGCTCTACGTAGACGGCATAAAGCAAATTAAGTAACATAGAATAAAAATACAAGATTTTGACTGACTTTGTTCCAAAAGTGGCGATTGAAGAACAGCATACTACAAACCCATGGCATCATAAATTTCCTTTCTACAGGCAGCAATATCAGGACCTTTAGGTGCAGGACCTTTGCCCATATCACAGATTTGATATCCAAACCAACAGACCATGACTGCAAAGTTGACACTATCTCCTTGGGGATCAAAATAGCGCTGAATGGTCCACTTTTTGACTGCGGGGAAAATTGAGCGTGCACAGGAAGCAAGAGATGATAGGAATTTCATTTTATGACGAGAAAAGCTGCTGTGTGGCTTTGCAAGTGGATTAAAATACCACAGTTCCTGAGACTTAACTCAAAGGGCAGCCACAGACAGCAAACTTTCTGTTAATCTCACAGGAACCAGGATTGTACTTCTGGAGTGACTGTTTCGTAGTGCCTTGATCAGACTACCCTCACCAAACAATAAAGCATCCGATGTATCACATGAATATAATGCTTCATTTGTTGCTAGCACTTTAAACAATTCGTTGATAACAGTCTCGTCATTGAGCTCCTGCAGATCATTTTCACCGGTGTTAAATTCATCACAACACATTTGTTGATTATTTTCTCTACCATCCGAGATCACAGGACACACATCAATAACATTTTCTGCATTGTCGTCATTCACATCATCTTTAAATAAAAACCTCTTGATTTCTTCTGCACTTTTTAGGCACGAAGTAGCCTTATAGCCTCACGAGGGTTGGGTCTGGCCCCTTTTGCAAATCCGAAATTTTCTATACGATTTTGATAAGACTTGGCAGAGTGGTAGAACTTTGTGCCCTGATTTCCGTGGCGAAACGTGGTCTTAAAGTGTTCGGCCACTTTTGAGAGATTTTGAGTTGAAATCGCCGTTTCCATGGCAAAACTCGACTCGTCAGCGAAAAACAGATGGAGAGGGGGGAGACGAGCCACCGGAAATGGAATCCGACCAATAGCAGCGCTCCTTTTCGCCTCTGTACAGCTTACACCAAAAACGCTCGCTCCCCTGAAAAAGCGCGTTCGAATCAAAATTGTCTTTTACTGCAGCTAGAAGAGCTCCAACAATGGCATAGACGTTGTTTTCGAACGTGGCCATTTGGATCGGCCGGTCGGTGGTCGGTCGGTGATTGTTGGCCAGTGGGTGCTATCCATTCGCTAACGCTGTCAACGCGCGTTCGGTAACGCTGCCCAAATGGATAGCACGAGCGTTGAAGTCGTCTTGTGTGTTATGAGATGGCGGTGGAGGTGAGGCGCGTCGCTCAAGGAAACGTCAAACATTTTGAGGTGGAACTGTCAATCGTCACACGTTCGGTTCGAGTCCCATTTAGCGACTTAGCAAGTGTAGAACAGTGGTGTATGTATTCTAAGAGACGTTGACTTTGGCGTTGAAAACAATTTTTCTGTGCTCCTGTTTTCTGGAAGTCTCTCACACTGTTTACCTGAATGTTGCGTTTCTGCAAGTGACAAGCTGCTACATTTATGAATTGAGTCGCCTTTGAGTGATTGGCAATTTTGTCAATGCACCTCCATCAAATGCAATTTTGGTGATGCGTGCCGCTTTGCAGAGAAGCACGTGTTGCCTTGCGTTTTCTGGTTTTGAGGAGGGTGTTTGCCCCGGTGCAACGCTGTGCCTGCCATGATGCCAGCCTCTACACACTTGTGCTTGCAGTGTTCCATGTGTCAGTGCAAGAGTTGTCTTGCGCTAGTGCAAGTCTGTGCCTGAGTCAGCACAAGCCTAAGTGCAAGGTGGCGTATGTTTCAACGCAATGCTCGCCTTGCATTATCTCAGTCTGCAATGCATGCTTGTGCTGGTAGTGGTCCATGTGTGGGTGCAAGAGTTGCCTTGTGTCCGAGAGAGTCTGTGCCAGCTTCACTGCAAGAGGAAGCGCAAGGCCCACTGCAAGGTCGCGCAGGCTTCAACGCAATGCTCACCCTGCAGGCGTCCATGTGTCAGTGCAACGGTTGCCTTGCGGCGTCAGGTCACGTGGGGTCATGCAATGATGCATAGGGCTTAGCAAGCAATGCCTTGCATGTTTCCTGCAATGCAGGCAAAGTAAAACCATTCATCAAGTATTGTAACTTTATTTTAATCTAAGAGATTAATGTAGTTTTGCATCGCTGGCAGAACGCTGCGGGATTGGGCTGGCAGCCCGCAGACATGTTCCGCGAGGAAACGCCACGCTCCGGTAACATAGAGAGGAAACTTTAAGTCAAACAGGTAAATAATGCTCAGGCAACAGGCGACTGCCTCAGTGCACGAAAATTCTCCCCTTGTCCCGGAGAATCTCTCTTGATCCACTATTATAGTAAACTGCGCAAAGTTTGAATCAAGCCATTCAGGACTGTCAGAGTCACAGCGAATAATGGCCCCTGGACCTTTAGGTTCCTGCCAGGAAATAAACAATGTATGTTTCAGATTAAGTTTGAAGAATGTGTCACTTAAATAAAACAAAGCACAATCAACGTACCATGCCAACCAGCAGCCACTTGCGCATGTGCTCCCTGCTGCTGAGCCCAGGCAGCGCCCCTAACACATAGTCTCTTTTCACTGTGAACAAAAGATTGTTTTAAGCGAGGACATGTTAGTTTTAAAAAGGCAAAAAAGGTTATACAAAATTTAATTAGCTTACCATCTAAGTCTTCATAATTGGTCATTTTCAGGTATGCCCCAGTTATATCCCGAACACGAGGAGTAGTTCTCAGTACTCGAATGGCTCTATCACACCTCTCTTCTGAGAAGTATTCTTTCAGCAGTCCCCCTGTCGTACCTCCTTGAATACACATAACCAGCAGGGATGGGTATCATACTGTGCCTGGCTTCATTGTACTGGGCTGGAGGTTGAAGTAATGGTCTTAATTCTTCAGCCCGGGCCAAGCCCAGTCCTGCTGAGCTGGGGCAAAGGTGAGCACCATTAAACAAGTCCTGCAAAAGTACTGAGAGTGAGAACAGATAAACCAGTAAAGCAATAATAAATTTGGAGGGATGCATACCTGCACCATCACTCGAACTCTTCTCTGAGGGTTTCGTGCATTAGCTGCAACTTGGCCTGGCCTGGTGCTCTCAAAGCTCCTAATGAAGGTTAGGGTATAAAAGCCACTCGAGTTGTTCTGCACGGAACCACTGGCACGCACCCTGCTTTCTGTGCACAGAAGGGCGATTCTTCGCTGTTCAAGCAGCCTGTTGATTCTCTTCATAAAGAAATAAATGAAAGTTGTGAATACAGGGACATGTGAATACAGGGTTTTGAAACATTTCTATGCAGTCACCAATGTTACAGCAAGATTGTTAGGCTCTGTGCAGGGGCACGCCAGATCAGCTGCAAAATGTTGTTCCTCTTGAAGGAGAGCATTAAATGCCTGGTCTGGGGCCGCGATAAAAGGATTTTGTGCCACTGAAATTTTTTGGAATGGTTAGGAACTAATCTGCAGGACCCGATCCTTTTCTTTATGTTTAAAATAGTGGTACATATAAAGATTGACTTACTTTTTGAAAGAGCCTTAAAGCTTTAAAGCCTTTATGTTTAATTCCTTAGCTAGCTTAGCAGCAGAATGACTCAAAAATTGATGAAAGATGTAACTATTGAGGGAGGCTGAGGAACTCGCCGAAAAGCCCGCAAATAGTTGTGTGTGTAGTACCAACTGTTGTTCTGAAACAACTTAGCTAAACCCCTGCTGTAAGGATCAAACCGCTTGTGACAAATACTTCATTGCTCATTGAGTATTTAAGGGGGTATCCCAGTGTAGAAATGAAAAGTGCAGAGCTTTGCGCCAAAATTTATTCCTCGTAAACTAATCATCGTATCAAAACCAAATTTTTAGGGCTGAAAGTAGTTATCCCAAGCCTCAATTCCCGCCCCACCCTGCGTCGATACCCCGCGCAGCACCGGCGATACCCCGTGCGGCGTTTCATGGTCTCTTCAAACGGCTGCCACTCTGGAGCCTCAGGGCTGCGTTTTTAAAAAAAAACCGGAACAGGGAATTATTACCTACATATGAGCCGAGGTCACAACGTCGAAGAAAAATTTTTTTTTTCAAAAATAAAATTATTTTTTTTCAAAAATGTTTTTTTGAGTACCTTTAGCATTAAAAAAAATAAATTCAGGGACGGGATAGGTCAAATCTGGGAACGTCATTACCTGGACGAAGGTTGGGAGCTACTCTGTGCCAAATTTCAAAATCCTAGCTCAATTTTTGTGGCCTACAGAGCGGCAGCCGTTTCAAAAACATCAAACGGAGAAAAACGCGTTTAAAGTTTCAAATTTCCTGTTATATCTTTGTGAAATGAGCATTTACCATGCTTCAAAAGCCTCCTGCCGCGTTTGAATTCAGCGCTCGGGTGACCTGTACTGTATCTAGGACACCCTACGGAACATTTTTAGCCAAGAAATTTTTTTTCGATTTTTTGACGAAAATACACTGGGATACCCCCTTAAGTAATGTTTTTACCGTTAATCCATGGGAGAAAAATGACACAATTTGCAAAGTTTGGTTGGAAATTATTGTTTCATGTTAGATGACTCTTGCAAGCTTGTGATCACTGCCTTCAGCCCCCCAAATTACTAACCTATTTCAGCATTGTTTATTCATGGCTTTAAAAACAATGAAGGAGGAAATAGCCATAAAAGGCAAACTACCTTGTGCTCGGTGCATTGGAGAAGATAGTGGCTTGATGATCAAAGATGTGCGAAAGGTAACAGTATTTTCTTAACCTCAAATATGAACAATGCTTCTGGTGGACATGAGATGTCACTTCAAATCTTGTTTGCATTTTACAGTGTCTGAATAACTTCTTCGTGCTTGAGAAGCTGCCGTTGTTGTGCAGTTACGTGGCTTCCTGTGATCATTTCCGAACATGTAAGCGTTATGGACCAGTAGGTGCCTGGTTTCTCACAATCCAACATGTTGATGGCGCAAAGATTTCGACATCAGACGCTGCTGTCAGAACTGCTATTCTTAAGTTGATAGTAAGTTGAACTAAAACTTAATGAATTACTGCTGTGTTCATTTAAAACATAATTTAGTAAAGACTGTAATGTTCTTGTTGTAGGCACAAGCAAAATGTCAAATAGGCACTGCTTTAGACATTCGGGTGTTGTGCTCTCATCAACACAGCCGTCACCGAAACAGAAGGATTTAAAAAAATCCATGGAAGTCAGAACATTCAAAATGTTTTGTCTTTATTTGTTGAATGAAAAAAATTAAACTTGATCTGTATTCCCTCACTTTCAGAAATAATCTTTTCCAGGAACATTGTGTGAAGTCAGTACATTTAAAATGGTTTGTCTTCATTTGTGAAAGGAAACTTGCGTTATGTCCCTTCGAATAAAAAACTTGAGCTGTATTTTCTCGCTTTAAAAAAAAGTCTGTTCCAAGAACACTGTCTGCAATATATTTTTTTGTTCTACTGTTTATGAAGTTTTAAATTGTCAATGTCTTACAGTAAGTTGAAAAAAAGAAAATAATTCAAGGATGTATTTATTCTAGTGATGCATAATAATTAATTTATGTTTAAATGTGAAATGTTTGTGATCTATTTATTCTCTAAAAATACTTGGTGCATTAGTTTATATTGTTTTGTGTGTAAAACCTGTCACTAAGAAACAAATAAAAGTTACAGGCAAAATTTTCAATGTTAAAGGATATTTTCAAATTAGTGAAACAACATGACCGTACTTGTTTATTAAAATTGCTTTGAATGTATATTATATTCTGTAATGTGTTTCACATAAATAAAACAATAAATGCATTGCTAGCTAACGTTCTCTTTATTACCAAAAATACAATCACCACTTCAAATTCCTACATCGGGAAATGAAACATCAATTTTAGCCGCAGTACAATCTTTCAAGGCTACTACTTATTCTTGAGTTCCTGCAAAGATAAATGTCAATCAACAACATGGTACATCTCATTAGATACTTTACCAAAGAAGGCTCCCTACCTGTTGTGTAACTTTCATCTTCCGACTCCGAGTCAGTGAAAATTGATACCTGGGACATAGCTTTTACTTTTTCAACAGGATGACCAAAGAGTTCTGTTTCTTTATGGGGGTTGTGCCACTTGCACAGTCTTTTCCAGTAAGTCCGCGCCATATGCTTGGCCTCTCCCATTGTTTCTGAAATTACAAAAGTACTTATTGAAAAAGTTGACACAAGGGATGTGGCATAAGTAGGCTTGAACTTGCCTCCAGATCCCAGAATGATTGAAGCTTCGAGTTTGCATTTTGAAGACCTAGATGCAAAATACAGGTCACCGGAATCATAACCTCCCACGGGCGTTTCACAATCTTCATAAACAGTTACCAGACCATCTCGTAGAAAGATAACAACTACTACTGCAGTATGGGATGCACTCATTTTTTAAAGTCACGATTGAAGGAAGACAAAACCAGAATACTTATAGAATACGCGAATTCAGGCTGCTGTTGGCTGGAAGGAAGCTACTTTCAAAACGTGTATGTCCTGCAGACTGTCGGATGCTCATGTTCAAGGAGAGCCTTGCATCCTCCCTTGCAAGCATTGCACGCCATGGGCCCCCGCGCGGCATGCCGCTATGCAATGCATGCCGCAGGCCGTGGGATGCTCATGTTCAAGGAGAGCCTTGCATCCTCCCTTGCATGCATTGCACGCCATGGGCCCCCGCGCGGCATGCCGCTATGCAATGCAGGCCGTGGGATGCTCGTGTTCAAGGATAGCGTTGCCTCGTCTTTTGCGTTTTAATGCTCTGCACTCTTGCAAAGAAACTCTTGCAGATATGCATATTGTATGATGCGTTCACACTAGCGACATTGCATGAAGAGGCTCAGCGCAAGGCAAGGAATGCAGAGGCACAATAAAGCACATGTTTATCGCAGAAACGCAACTGTCAACGCAACACAAGGCTATTTCGCATCTGTACAATTGCATCTAATCTTGCACATTGAGTTGCAGAGCAGGCGAAATGCAAGACACAGGTTTACAGTGCAACGTAAGAAACGCGGTTGTGCAGGTTAGGATTGAGCTTTGTCTTTAACTAATCCTTTCCTGCTCCGATTTACAGAACACACTGCAAAAAAAATCCATCTTAATTTTAAGAAACTAGTTTGTGAAGCAGTTTACAAAGATTTTTTGCTATTAAAAGTAAGAAACTTTCCCCTCTTAAAACTAATAACCAAATTTTTAAAACTCATAGAATTTTGTTTATTAAATTTCATAATTATATTAGACTAAAGTGGGAGGTAAGAACGACTGTACTGACGTCCGAGATACCATGTATGTGTGACGGAAGTCTTCATTACAACGTGCATCATTCGCCAGAACTGAATCAGCACTCAAAAATAGGATGATGATGACAGAAGACCACTTTCCCTGCTTTCGTCACTGGTGGGATGAACCACACAACGAAGGAGGATTGTGCGTGCACCTAACCTCAGGTCCGACCGTAGACGCCAGCGAGTGGCAACATGAAAATGCGTTTTTCTCTACATCAGTGTAATATTTTGTTAAATACTTTTAGCTAACCGATAGAGAAGATATTTACGAACGCAACATATAGTATCATTTGCAAAAAGAAGGTATTTTAGAAACATTAATTGGAAATACTAATCGGGAAATGGTCACGGCGCTCCAAGCGCCACCTAGCGGCAGGTCTGTGAAACGTGGCCTTGGACCCAGCGGCTGACTGTGGACCATACCATGTGAGAAGTAGCTTGTCAACAGTTTGCGGGAATTTATCAAACTAAACCTTCGATTTACGTTGAATGTGACCGCACTCGCTGAAGCGTTCAACCTTTACTTGAAACAGTTTCAGAAATCTAGTTGTGAAAAGTCATAAGTCATCTGGATTTTAAGAGACGAATTATTACTTTTGAAAGGCAACCTTAGTTTTGACAAACCCAGTTTATGAGTTTTCAAAATGGTTTTGAAATTTACCAACTATTTCTTACTTTTCATTTTAGTTTTGGTAAATGTAATAAATTATAGAACTTTTCAAAAACTTTTCTGAGTTTTCATATCATTTCAAAATATTATTAAGTTTAAGACATTTTTATGTCTTAAATTTCAGAAAATTTTTTGCAGTGCATCCTTCAATAACTTCATATTTTTGCTTGCACTCTAATGGAAGATGACTCTTCAAGTGACAGCTCTGATGATGGATTCGCGTCAAATTCTGACAGCACTGTAAGGGAAAGTCGTATTTTAACAACTTTATTTAGCATGAATACCATAGTAATTTTACAAAATAAACTCGTAGTTTTACGAACGTATTCGTTATTGGCTAAATACAAACAGAAATTTCACTATTTTACTCAGATTTTTACAGTTAACCTTGTAAAATTACGAACTATAGCTGTCATTTTACGAAGAAAGTCGTCATTTCCCGAAGGAAAGTTGTAATATAACAAGCATTATTGTAATTTTACATGTTTATTTGTAAATTAACGAGTAATTCCCTGTTAATTTTATTCTACAAATTGTTCGTAAAATGACAAAAGTTTGTTCAATTACAAGGTTTGTCGTAAAATTACAAAGAAAAATCGTAAATTAACAAGGAAAACTCGTGAATTTACAAAGAAAGTCGTAACATTTTCAAGGTACAAGAATAGTTCTTTTTTCACGATTTTTCGTCCAGGCGAACCAAAACCAACCTGCAAACGATATGGTTGAAAATTTGTATTTTAACGACTGTACTCGTTAATTTACGAACAATTTGTAGTATAGAATTAACAGCAAAATAATCGTCATTTTACAAGAAAATCCCTAACAGTGAGTGACAGTGACATGGTATTTTCGAGTGATGATGAAGAGGCAAATGAGATTCCACAGGGGAACAACATTCAAGAACAAGATATTCTGTGGCCTATCGTAGCTCGACTATTCCATGGAAGGCCGAGACAAAAAGTTGAAAATTATGTTCAAGTTGTTCGAAACAAAAGTGACCATGAATTTAGAGTTAGTTTTAGAGTAACTCGGCACCTCTTCCAACAGCTGCTAGGTACGAGTAGTAATGAATTGCTTTGTATTTTAATGGTTTTTCCTTTTGTAACTCTTTTGTATGTATTTTTGCAGAGAGACTGGAGAATAGTGGACGAATTCCGACTCACCCAGGTGGCAGGCCCAAGAAAAGTGCTGAGGTCTGCTTACTTATGACGTTGCACTACCTGTCTTCTAAAACAGGGCAGTATCGATACCTCCTAGCAATAGGCACGTACTTCGGGCACGCTTCTCAAAACTCACGTACTTTCGGCAGCTTGTGCAACAAACACGCAGTTTCACGATTTCTGGTCAAAAAGCACGCAGTTTTCGCATTTTCCTCCTAGCGGGTATGAAAATGCATTCTGGGTAGGTTTTTTTGGTTGGGCTAGTGAGGTACCTTATCTAAGTCACCATTGATAACCTGGAAACGGTTCCAGGAGTGATCCACCATCAAATATTACTGAAGGTTTGAAGGTCAAGGGTTGATCTATATTTAATGGCAGATCGTTCCTGAAACGGTTTTGAGCTTATCAATGGTTACTTACTGAGTGCATTTTACTTGCCCAACCATAAAACTTACCCAGAATGCATTCTCGTACCCGCTAGGAGGAAAATGCGAAAACTGCGTGCTTTTTGACCAGAAATCGCGAAACTGCGTGTTTGTTGCACAAGCTGCCGAAAGTACGTGAGTTTTGAGAAGCGTGCCCGAAGTACGTGCCTATTGATAGGAGGTATCGGTATGACGAAGGAGAGTTATTTGATATGTCCCAGTCATCTGTTCATCAAATCGTTGCTCGAGTTCTTGAGTGGCTTGTCAGCCTCTCAAGGGAAGTGATTGTCTGGCCAACTGGTGCTAAAGTGAGAGAAGTTTCAGAAGCATTCCAAGCTGAAGCAGATATAGCAGGGTGTATAGGAGCCATTGATGGATCGCACATTCCAATTCAGAAGCCACAGTTTAATGGCGATGATTACTATAATCGTAAAACTGGATTTTCAATTCTACTGCAAGCCGTTGTTGATGCTGATATGAAATTCACTAATTGTTACTGTGAGGAACCTGGGCGAATGCATGATACTAGACTCTTCAGGAGGTCATTGTTGTATGCAAGAGCTGAAAGAGATTTAAATCGTGTCTGCCCTGGAGGAACTTTTCTATTGAGCGACAAAGGATACATTGGTTATGGTCATCGGTGGATTGTAACCCCATTCAAGGAAAATCAGATTGTCACCTGATCAAGTAGACTTTAATAGGCGAGTTTTAAAGACACGTGTGAAAGTAGAGCAGGCATTTGGCATTCTGAAGGCAAGGTTTAGGAAACTGAAGTTCGTAGAAGCAAGGAACATGGACATTGTCGTCAGGATGGTGCTAGCATGCTGTGTCCTACACAACCTATGTCAAAGCAATGGAGATTTTGGAGAAAACCTGGATGATGACGATGAAGATGATGATAGCGAGGATGATACCGATTCCACTGATGACGAAAATAACCCGGTGGTAAACATACCTGATGGTGGTATTCGTCAAATGCGCTTGTTTCATGCCATGTATCCCAATGCTGATTTACGCGGCAACCGATGATAAAGTTTGACAATTTATTATCATGTATTCGGCCGTAACAGTTGAAACAACACTGCACTGTAAAAAATGATCGGAATTTTACCATACAGTGGTCTAGCAAAATTCCTATACATGTACAGGAAACACTGATATTCCGATACATGCATATGAATTTTCCGATTTGTATAGGTTTTTTGCTATACAGGCCGAAAATGTATAGGAAAATCCCTTAACATGTATAGGAACTGCCAAAAATCCTATTCATGTATAGGAATTTTGCAACATGTGTATAGGAATATGGCTAACTGATAAAAAGAGCTTTTTTGTTAACTGTTAACACAGAGATTCCAATTCTTTTGATTCGAACAAATATTGGTAATCAATGCGATTACTTGTTCACTTGCGACAAAAGTAGCAAAGCTGCTTCTTTGTCCATTATCTGGATTATCCGCTAGATGGCGCTAGTGTCGTTTTGACGGACTTACTTCTCGATGGAAGCTACGCATGAGAATTTCGTTGGGTGAAGAGGCAGGCGCTCTCAAGATATGTAAACAAGTCGGATGGCAATCCTCCTCTGTCTGCAATTTTTGGACATTATACTCTCTCCTCCACTACGAGGGGATCGGGTGATGTTGGACTTTTTCTAATAGGCGGACCTGCTCTCTGATCTACACAGTAATCGAGATAAAACGGCGGGAATCATAACCAGTGCGTTTAAAATCTGCTACAATTAACACAGTCTTGCTGCCTGCAAAATCTGCATTATTTTTTATATAATACGAGAAATCCTGTACATGCATTGGAATTCTGCTATACCGATGTATAGGAAATATCCTGTGCCACAGATGGTATAACGCCTATACACGTATAGTCATAATGCAATACCGATGTATAGGAAAATTGCCATACAAGTGTGGGGTAATATTCCTATACATGTATATGTGAATTGTTTCATATACATGTATAGGAATTTGACTACAAAATTTTTTTACAGTGTGCATGTGTCAAGGTGCCCCCACAATGGCTGGAATACCACCGTCAGTCACTCCTTTACATTTGTTTTACTCAGTTTTGTCCTCGCAAACTTATCAATCCTGAATTTTTCAGTAAGAGGGAACCATTTAAGTTTCTCATCATGTAAAATATTGAACATGGGAGGCTTAATTGGGAAGGAATAATTGTTCGAAAGGATGCTTCCTTTAAAAGTTACACACCGCTAGTAAGGTAGAATGGTGTGTTTCGGTATTAGTTTACTTACTCAACAAGGGTCAGACAATTTTTTGGCCCGCCCTTCTATTCAAAAAATAGGGGGAGGGTATATGCATTTGCCATTGTGTCTGTGTGTCGTCGTCGTTGTTGTTGTCGTCGTCTGTGTACAAGGAAGGAGTTGAGCTGGAGTGACCAGATTTGGAGGGTACTTCAGGAGGGCCGTCCGAACAAACAATCCGGTGGTGCAAATCCCGTCCGACCCACGCAAGGCCTGCAGCAGCTGCATCATGGTTTGCATGGGCGGGAGGGGGATTTCCGCCATTATTGGTGCTAGCAGGGCACATAGGGGTATTTTTGGAATCAGGGCGACGAGACAAGATGAATGGACCTGGTCCCGACCCCATCGGCCGCTTTTACAAGTTGGCCAGATCAGGATCTTCAAAAAAGGGGGTCGACCGACTAAAAAAATTTATTGCAGATTTCGATTGGTCTCAGCAAGACCTTTTCAACGAGGGGTCGGAAAGGGGGTCCAGGAGCCCGACTTCGTCTATTAGTCACATCAGGATCTTGAAAAAAGGGGGTCGACCGACTGAAAATTTTTACTTAAGTTTTCGATAGGTCTTGGCAAGACCTCTTCAACGAGGGGTCGGAAGGGGGGTCCAGGAGCCCGCCTTCATGAGTTATGTGAAAAAGTGCGACGGGCTCGTTTTGCGCTCCTGCTGTGCCTCCATTGCAAGGAGTTGCAGTAGCATGGCAAATATGAGTATTTTCGGAATGAGGGCTAAGAGACAAATGAAATGGGCATATTCTAAGGACAGTTGGAGTAAAAAGTGTAAGGACTTTTGCATATTGTGAATAGAAGGGCGGGCCTAAGTCACGATGGTACATCGATAACTTTGCCTTACCCGCTCACGGGGTGTTTGATGAGAGCGGGCCGAAGGCCCGGGCCTTCGACTGGCCAAGTTGGGTCTGATGCGAGGGCCGAAGGCCCGAGGAAAGGCCGCCGGCAGGCCAACACTGTAAAAAATGATCGGACTTTTACAATACAGTGATCTAGCAAAATTCCTATACATGTATAGGAAACATGGATATTCCGATACATGTATGGGAATTTTCCGATTTGTATAGGTTTTTTGGTATTCAAGCCGAAAATGTATAGGAAAATTCCTATCCATGTATAGGAACTCCCTGAAATCCTATTCATGTATAGGAACTTTCCAACCCGTGTATAGAAATATGACTGACTGAAAAAAAGAATTTCGTTCTGAAGTGTTTTAGCAGAGATTCAAATTTTTGTAACTTGTACAAATAATGGGAACCAATGCGATTAATTGTTCACTTGTGACAAAAGTCGCAAAGCTGCTTCTATGTCTGTATCCCAGATGATCCGCTAGATGGCGCTAGTATCGTTTTTACGGACTTACTTCTCGGTGGAAGCTACGATTAGGAATTTCGTTGGGTGGAGAGGCACGCGCTTTCCTTGAGTGTGAGATAGTCGGGTGGCAATTTGACTGCCTACATTTTTTGACTATGATTCGTCCCCCTTTACCATGGGAGGACAAGTAGTGGTCTGACTTCGTCAGATTGGCGGACCGGCTGCACCTCAAGTCATGATAACACGGCTGCAATCATAGCCGTGGAGGTTAGAATATGATAACGTCAACACAGCCCAACGGCTTGCATGATATGCGTCCTTTTTTGGGAAATCCGAGAAATTCTATACATGCGTAGCAAAGCTGCTATACCGATGTATAGGAAAATTCCTGCACAACAGATAGGGCAACGCCTATACACGTACAGTCATAATGCCATACCGATGTATAGGAAAATTACCATACAAGTGTGTGGTAATATTCGTATACATGTATATGTGAATTGTTTCATATACATGTATAGGAATTTGACTACAAAAATTTTTTACAGTGAAGCTGGGCCGGCCCCCTGTCGAACCGAGTTGCCGGCGCAGCGAAGCGGAGCTGGCAACTCGGTTCGACGGAAGGGCGGGCCCTAGCTTGTTCTGTCTGTATGCCTGGACTATTCCTCAACGGCTTGGCCGATCGGTCTGAAATTTTGTGGGGTCATTATGCATGTTGATAGCTTGGCTTAATCACTAATGCTGTAGTGTGGGGAAATAAATTACAACTGCTGTTATTTTGTTTGTTATGTTTGGTGAAGAATGGGTCACAACATTAAAAATAAAAATTTTGTACAAGTTAAAAAATTTAATTTTATTTAATTCAAAGCCATGAATGGTTCTTAGGATATTCTAGAACAATACAAGGTTTACTTTCAACCCCCAGGATCACTATCATCTTCAGTCTTTGGCATTTTGAAACAAGCTCCAACAAATAAATTGTTTGAAAACAGCCAACATAAAACAATAGGAACTGAAACCATAACATTAAAAAAAAAAACAACATTACAATTATCAGCAAATAATCCTGAATTGAATTATTTAAATGAAATGTACCTAAGAAACTAATGTACATAAAACATGACATAAGTTCAGAGTAATTAATAATAATTGTGGACGAAATGAACTGCTTTTAAAACTATTAAAAATAGATTAAAACAATTACATTAAAAATTAAATATTAAAAAATTGAGATCCCAAAATATTAACAAATATCACATCTAGATGCATCACATGAGTATTTCACAGCCCCTTGCACAAGATGAACATGAAGGCCTTGATATCAAAATGGTGAAACTTCCCAAAGTACTTTTTGGCTCAACTGAATGTGCATGTGACACAGATTTAACTAAGAAGGCCACTTCCATGTCTTTGCCACGTTGAGTCAAAAAGTCCATCAAAAAGCTGAACTATTTTGACACTCAAGGTGCACATCCATATTCTCCTTGAGTGTGCTCTCCACTAGCACCTCCTGACATGAAATACTCATCTGATGCACTAGATGTGCAAGTGATGATTATTACTTGTCTAGGTGAAATGGGAACACTCAGGGTACACCTTACCTACACTACATAGATTATAAGTCATGGCACAAAGTATGACAGAAGCATCATGAGGCAAATAGGTCACCAGAATACTGCTTCTCTTTGAGAGTAATCTCTCTCTCTTGAAGATCAGCTTTCTTCATTCTCCATTCAAGCATCTTCCTAAATTGTTCAGCCCTGCGAGAGTGTGTAAGAGACTTTTGAGTCAAATACTTCTGCTTTAAATCGTTGCTGCGTTCCTTAGCAGCAACACTCCTCTCAAGAAGATTGAGATGGCGTTCCATGAGGGCAGTCTTTTCCTTGTCACTAGTTTTGAGGGATTCCATATGCTCTATCCACATGCTTTCTAACTGTAATTTTGATTGGGCTGCTTTCGACCCACTGCCATGTTTACATTTTGGCTTGAATCTAATTTTAGATGAGATCGGTGTCTGAGTGGTGAATTTTGATTTATAAGGAGTACTTACAACATTTTCCCACTCCTCATTAGAATCAAACATGGGAGTGCTCAAACTGTCTTCTCTTTCCTTCACCTCTCCTCTGGGCTTGTCACGTAACAAATTTGTAATGTCGAGCAGCTGTTGCTCCAATTTATTCAGCTCTTTTGGATCATTCCCTGACTGCCTGTTATGGTCTTGTTTTAGACCCAACTGCCTCTTTATGTTCCCGTACTTGTCCTTCACCTGCAGCCATCCAACAGTTACGCCAGAAGCGAAAAGAGCTGGTGATGCTTCATTCAATTCTTTGGCAATCGCTTCCCAAAATGTCTTATCATTCTTGGAGTATTTGAACTTGTTCGTTTTCTTCAGCTTGCAGAAGGTGTCCAGCATTACAGAGGCAACCTTTGGGAGTCCAGCTGAAGTCAGCCTTGGCCTCCGGTTGTGAGATGGTCTTAGCCTCCGTTTGAATCGTAGGCATTGGTACAATGAGGGGAGACTTGGCCTCCGGTTGAGAAATGGTCTTAGCCTCCGTTTGAATCGTAGGCAGTGAGACAATGAGAGGAGACTTAGCCGAGGCCTGGCTCTGAGGCGCTGGTGCCCGAACGACTCGGCACTTAAGTGGCTTCCCATTGTGAATTATAGTTGCCTGAAAAAGACAAGATAAATGTCAAAATCACCCATAGCAGTGAAGTAAAGTACCTCCATAACCTATTAGTAAGGGAGAACTCAACGCTTTAATTTACATTACATGGATTAGATTACCTAAGTATTAGCGTAGTCTTACCCATTGTGATGACATGCTTGTAATACTGTCCATTATTCAGAAAAATCAGATATTCAAGACACAGAAAACAAAGAGACAACTACTTCTTGACTACTTGTTGTCTCTCGCATAAAATGTAAACAGTATGCGGATAACGCGGGAAAAAGCGCTACTTCTTTCTGATTTCTTCTCCCCAACGCTGCTCGGATGAGAGTTGCTAGAGTTGCGACCAGCGTTGCAACGCTGGCGAATGGATAGCCCCCTCCGACCAACGCTGGCAACGCGCGTTGCCAGCGTTGGCGAATGGATAGCACCCAGAGTGTCCCGCGCCGCTGCGCGCAGGCCCTGTTGTTTTCAGAAATACGAACCCTAAATGTTCTAAACTCTTTGAATCGGAGTGGAATAGGACATTAAACTGCGTGCCTGTGCAAATGCATTTGTGAAAAAACTATCCCTAGCGTAGTTTGAGCGTGACTATAAGTCCCTTTTCGAAAACAGTGGGCGTGTAGCTGCACTTTGTAGCGAGGTTTGATGGTACTTCTGAATCTAAGACGAAACGATGTGGACACGGGGGCTGTGCTTTTTTCTAACCTTTCTAAAGCTGGGTGAACTGGACTATTTTACTGCACGTTTCTGTGAATAACTTGTCCTTCAGGTATAATGAGACTGTCATAAATGTCTATTTTTGACATAAACTGATACGCAGCTGGTCTTTACGTAAGTTTTAGTATTATTTTTTTATTTGGTCTCTGAAGACCTTTCTGCTTCTTTGCTCTTTTCACCCTCTTGAAGGGTTTGACTTGCGTTTTCATCTTTTCATTTGGATGGATATTTATGTGTTTGTCCATTTCAGGAACTGGTTTTTCTCTGGTATTGTCATCAGTTAAAGCCTTGCATTGGTAATGCAATGCAGATCACAGAGAACACTTTGAATGCGAGCACTGTTAAGGGGGGGGGGGTAAAGTGAAAAAATCGATTTTCGTCTTGTTTTTTTTTGTTTGTTTCTTTTGGACTCTCTGCACCTTGGAACACCCATTCCTGACTATTTTTGGACCCGTTGCGCGCTCAGAACGACGTAGGAATTTTCTTTGAATTTCTGGCATTCTTCCGGCGTGGTTCGTTCCCGTATGTTCCCTGGCGCGTTTCCGGACGTCCCCCGGCGAGGCGCATTCCCAGACGGTCCCCGCGGCGCGATCGCAGTTCGTTCCCGGACGGCCCCCGGCGCGGAATCCCCTGGTGCGGTGGAGTGGGTACCGACTAGGCAGATTTGAAAAATCGGCGGCTTCGCCGCCTTGTTCGAATAAAATTTAATTTGATAACTTAAAATATGCACTAGTTGGAAGGACAAGTTGAGTGAAGGAAAGTAATGTAAGTAAATTTTTATTATGCTGTATCTGTTAGGTTTGTATCTGTGAATTAGTATGAGAATGTAAATTTCATGGGTGATGTTTTGAGACATCTGCTGTATTGAACATTTTGTAGTTGGAAAAACATTCCGTAGTTGGAAAAAGCTATGTGTTATAATGGATATAGTATGAAGAGAGAGTTGTGACTGTTCAGTATGAGTTATTGATGAGCTAGATGCATGGTGGTAGAATGGTTGTTGATGGGCAAGTAGTAAAAGAAATGATAAGAATTTCAAATGACTGTATTTAATAAGTGTAAATAAAAAAATGATGATTATAAAAAAATATCTTAACATAAAAGATTTAAAATGAGGTAAGAAAGTCATTGGCACACATTCATAATCACATTTGTAAGGTACAACGGAAATCCATCACAATGCATAATTCTGAAATTAGATAGATGTAACATTCAGACTATGCATTGTAATGGATTTCCAATGCAAGTGTGAATGTTGCATCATTCTTATTTCAAATTCTAAAGAAAAAATGTAATTATAAAAATTAAAATTATCCAATGATGACGTGTTGGCTTAAATCTAAATTATACTAATTAAATAACTATCATACTTTCAAATATCACATTGGAAATTCAGTACAAAGCATAATGGTCAACTGAGAGTGATGAATTTCAAATGATTGTATTTACTAAGTGTAAATAAGAAAATGATGATTGTAAAAAAATGTCTTAACCTAAGAGATCTTAATTGAGTTAAAAAAAGTCATTGTCACACATTCATAATCACATTTGTAAGGTACAACGGAAATCCATCACAATGCATAGTTCTGAAATAAGATAGATGTAACATTCAAACTATGCATTGTAATGGATTTCCAATGCAAGTGTGAATGTGGCATCATTCTTATTTCAAATTCTAAAGAAAATATGCAAGTATAAAAATTAAAATTATCCAATGATGACGTGTTGATTTAAATCTAAATTATACTAATTTAATAACTATAACACATTCAATATCACATTGGAAATTCAGTACAAAGCATAATGTTCAACTAAGAGTGATGTATCATTCTAATTATGCATTGTAGTGGATTTCCAATTCATTATTGAATGTGTCATCATTCTTAATTGACTATGCTTAAAATATTAATGTTAATCATCATTGAACTCAATCAATACGCATCTGCTTGAGTGGGGTGGATGGCGGGCTTTGCTCTTGTATGCGTTTTGTTGGGCTTGTGAGGCCCCCCCGAGCCATGATGTTCTTGACAGTTTCAAGTTTCTGTTGGTCAACATCTGTAACAAGAAACATTAAGTGCTGATTGAAGTGAATAAATGATAGATTTACCTGAAAAACATGATACATTACCTTGAGTGTGGCGTAGCAATTCATATTCGTATGACTGCCCTGGCTTGCCATAGCACACAAGCTTTGGACCCATTTTCTTCTCGATCAGTTTTGACATGGCATTGAGCCAAATTTCTGACTTATTGTTGTGTTTCTTTGGGAGAATGGTCTGAAATTTTAGATCATTTTCGTAATACTGGACCACAGTATTCATTGGGTATATTCCATTGTCCTGGTATTTGCTCTTCTGGCTGAAAATTTTGATTATTGGGTAAGCCTGCCCCAGATTGAGCGTGTCTAACGCTCTAGGGCGTGCAAACGTCTGGTCTACTTCTTTGTCCTCAGCAAATGGATCATAGTTGTCTGTCATCTGGAAGTGGAAGAAAATGAAACATTAGTGGAACAGCATGGATGTGGTGATAACTTGATATCGAGAAAGAAAATGTTAATAATGGGAGGTGTGCAAAAGTTTTGTTTGTGGCACAATATGGAAAGCGACATTTTAGTCGTGTAAGTTACGACGGACATGGTCCTGTCCTGGCGTTGTGGGCCTGTGGTGTGTGCAGGTTAAGTTGTGGTTATGTGTTATGTTATGAAAGTCACCATGTTTCAGATATGAGCATGTGCAGTAACAGAATGATTACATAATAATACTCACGTTGAATATTAGTCGTGGGACGGGTTTATGCTGGTCTTATCTTTGGCGTCTGGTCGTTGCGTGGGTGGTGCCGTGCCGTAGCGTCTCTGGAAGCGGAAGTTGTGGGTGGTCGTGGTGCGTTGTGCGTTTTCTTCTTTTTTTTCTTCTTTTATTCTTGGATTGGCGGTGGTTTTGGAACAGTCTTCTGGTGTGTTACTGGAGATGATGCAACCAAGTCTGTCTTTTTGATATTGCTGTGCTTTTATTTAAATTGAGGATTCTTGATAAAGGGAATGGTTTCAGTAGGAGACCTTGTAAAGTTTTGGCTCTTGACAAAGCAACATATGTGAGTCCTGGTTTCATTTCCTTAGGACCTAAATCAATACGAGCCTTATCTACAGTTAGTCCTTGTGACTTATGAATTGTGCATGCATAGTTGAGATTGACAGGAAACTGAATTATGGACATAGGATCGTTATCATCTTTGTTTATAGTCTTGTTATATGCCACGATGGGGATTGTTTTCTTGAGTGGGTCCAGGTAAGGTCCAGTGTAAGTTTCGAATGTGCAAATGAGTACACTTGGAGGATCTTCATGTGGCGTTGAATCTGGGTGGTATATTATATCTATTACTTGTCCAATTGAGCCATTAACCAACCCTTTCTCTGTCCATATATTTGTCCTTAACATAATCTGAGCACCTTTGCATAGATACAGATCATGTTCATCATCATCTTCTGCTTTGGTTTTGTTTTTCATTTTGGCTGGAATTTTTGCCACTGGAACTGAAAACCCTGTTTCAGGGTCTTTTATGTGTCGCAGTTGGTCTTTGTTGTAAACATCTTTTTCAACATTAGTTGAAAAAAAATATGGTGCATTCTTGAATGTTTCAATTTCCTTTTTACAATTGGCATACACATTGTTTTCAAATCTTGTTTGCAGCATTTTATAATCTTCTATTGTAACGTTTCCAGATGCAATGTTGTTCAAAATATTTTGAAATGCTTGGTCTTTTTGCCTGTGTATATTATTCAAAATGAAAACTTTATCAATGTTGTCATACAGTGCCTTACCTCCAATTTTCTCCATGGAACTTTGGTTTTCTGAATAAGGAGCACTGTCCATTACGGGTGGTAATTGGTTAATGTCGCCAAACATAAATACAAATAGACCTCCATATGGTTCAGTTGGGTTGTCTTTTCCTTGTCTTAATCTTTGATCTATGGTCCACAACATTTGGCAACCTACCATGCTGAATTCATCAATGATTATGAATTTGACATTTTTCATTGTTTCTCTGAACTTATGTAACTGGTCACCATTTAAATGAGTGAACTCCTCATTCAATATGAATTTCAGTTTAGTGTGTAAAGTTGATCCGTTAATATTAAGGGCACTGACACCAGTTGGTCCCAGCAGGAGACATGACCCTTCTCCTAAAGTAGATAAAACCAAATGTGCAATTTTTGATTTTACCAAGCTTTTTCCAGTCCCTGGAATAAAAAAGGTATGAATGAAACAGTGAAATAAAGTGTGATTTAAGACGAAACTGAATCAAACATTTTTACATGGTAATAAATGAAAGTAAAATGATGCAGTTAGGAAGTTGAAACTTCGTGAAAAAGTCCATACCTGCTTTTCCTTGGATGAGAGCTGTTTGTGGTATATTTCTGTTTCTTGCATAGTTAGGGTGTTGAAGACTATTTATTTGTTGTTGTGTTAGATCTACAATACTTTGTTGCTCATCAGTTAAAATTATGTCATTGAAGCTTATATCTGTTAAATTGGTTGTTCCATAATTTTTTTTCATTCTTGTCATAAATGTCAAAAGGGCAGGTATTCCTCCATATTGCTCATATGATTGCAAACTTCTGTGCCAATCGTAGTTTCTGTCTATTTCTCTGTTTCCCAAATCTACTTCATTAATATTTTGAGCAGGGCCCATTTGTGATAGTATCTGCCACTGTTCAGGGCGAGAGTGATTGTTTATATCATGGGGTTCAAAATTGTCCTGCTCTGGTTGTATATCTTCAAAGATGCTGGTATTCTGAGCATTGAGCTTAATTATTTCAATATTTGAGATGTATATCTGTTCCCATGATGTGGTCTCATTATGGTTGAAATCTTTTTCTTCTCTCCATGGCACATATAAGAGCACTTGCTGTCTGAAATATTTTTCTTTCAATGTTGGGTTGTTAGCATTGGCAGAATATTTTGGATAAACTTGAACTATTGCATCACTTCTTCGCTTTATTTCTTTTGGCATTCTATAATTCTTTGCGACATGCCACAAACATTTTGCATCGAGAACATCACTTCTTGCCTGGTATTTCTCAATTACATTTGAGCAATCATTATTGTTTCGCAATAGTCTCCATTCTTGGTTATCATTGAATCCTATGCTAACAAAATCTCTCTTACCACTTGAATATAATTTTAATCCCATTAGGAGGTGGCAAGTTTCTTGGGCTGAGAAATCTCTTTCAGAGCATGCCTTGATGTAAAGTTTTTGAACAACTGTTTTTGCAATTTTAGTTTTGTCACCAGTCATGTTAATTATTTGCATCAGTTCTGAAAGATGGTCTGATCTGTATTCTGATTTACTAATGTATTTGGCCAAATAATTGATTAAAGCTTGTTTGCTGATCACTGGTGCTACATCGGTGTTGGCACGCCATGTTTGAGTAATGTATGGATTATACTTATTCAAACGAGCATCATTTCTTTTTGGAATAAACTCAGCATTCTTTCTTTCGTTAATTACAATCTTGGCTTCAGATTGTTCTTCCTGTGGGAATTTGAAGCGGCATTTTTTTATGTGCGTCTGTTTACATTTTCTTATGCAGTATTGTTCAGAGCATATAGTGTGTCTTTGCACTTTGTTTAAAAGTTCTGCCAGGTCCTCATCAAGGTCTATTACTTCTGATAATAATTTCCTGCATGGGTGGGTTTCTGCGGGTGGCTGGTCTTGGTTTGGGTGAAATGCTGTCACAAGATGACTGAAATAATCTATTATTTTCTGTTGTTCTTCATCAGTTTTCTGTAATATGTTAGTGACATCTGGAGCATTTTCTATCCAAAATATGCCATGTATATGTGGGCTGCCTCTGCAATCAGAAACAAAAGAATTGTATTTAATTGTATTAGCATAAAAAATGGTGTAATTATGTTTACGTTACCTGTGTTGATATTCCACCCTGTACCAATAATCTTTCACATTATACTTTTTCACTAACACCTGTGAAAATGTGGATAAACAAAGCAATTGTGAGATAAAATTTCAGTATTTGTATGCCAGTTGTTTACTTCAGTTGCACTTACATCATTTATAAAAACTTCACCTCGTTTGAGGAAATAGGCATCTACTATCAGAGGGTTTGCTTTCACTAACTGGCGCCTTTTGAAGTCACTCATTGTGTTGTAGTCCTCTTCTGGGGCAAGCATCTTGAAAAGGTCAGGCCAATGGAGGTCTGCTGCACTAAGGGTAAAAAACAATGTAGGAAGTCCCAACTGCTCAACCATGGATAATAGTTCTTTCCCTCTAGCAAACCAATATGATTTTGTGCCCGATATGCTTGAGTTCCTATACATAATTTTTCTTATCATATTAGGATTTGTTTCTAATTCTTGTTTCAGTTCATTCAAGGTCATGTTCTGCAAATGAGGCTGTGTTTTTATAAACAAATTTCCATTTTTCAATGCTGACCAACGCATGTAGCTATTCAAGGCAAAGTAACGGAACCGATTGTGCTGAGCAAATCTGTCATCACAATATCTCATCAAGTGTTTGAAGTAGTTTATGGCACTGATGGATTGGTTTTTTCCCACTCTCAAACTCCCTTTGCCAGTTGGAAATAGGCATGGAAATGCCTGCACTATATAAGAGTCATGCTCAAATGCATTAATTGGTTTATCACTTATGTTTGGCCAAGACAAAAATGAACTTATCTGATCTGCACTTGCAGCTCTGGCCATAATTGGGCTTCCAGACTCATATATATCTTCTTCAGGCTGTTCGTTGTTGTTTGAAGGGTGACCTGCCATAGTTGGTTGTCCAGGTTCATCAACTTGTTGTTCTTGTTGTATGATTTCTTGTGTGGGGTGCATATCTGGCAAAGATGAATTTGCAGAATCTTGTATTGTTTCTATTTCAAATCCTTGCACTAAATCAAAGACATTGTCATCTTCAGGTAAAAGGTTCATGTTGGATTCAGAAATTTCTATATCTTTATAATAAAAATTATTGTTTTTCAACCAAAGCAGAGCATCTCTAACAACTTTAGCCCTTACTTGAAAATCAACAGGTTTTAAGTTTTTAGATGCTCTTATTGTTAGGACACATGGCAAATCTGTGACCTTATGAGGTAGTGTCTTTGCAAAGGTTTTAACATCTTGAGGATAATTGATTATGTTTCCTTTGTACCCAAGCTGATGGCCTTTCAGTTTTATGACAGACACAATTGGATGTATTTTAGCAATGAGTTGCTCTTCTATATACGTCAAACATTTGAGTTCGTCAGGTACGTTTTCATCCAGTTGTAACTCAGCAAATTTGTGGCACGTTGGTGCAGAATAAACACATTTTTGTTTGCTATCTTTCTTTGCCATAAATTTTGCTTTACATTTGTTACATATTTTCCACTCATATGATAACATTTCTTGTTCAAACTGTTTCTGGTATGCATCAAGATCATTTTCATATTGTTCAATATTGTTATGATTATCTTGTTCAATTTCTGTAAAAAATATAAAACAAATCATTATCTTCTTATTGTTCGAGTAATTTACGTAGTACTTCTAATACACCCTGATACTTACCTATGCGCAAATTATGCCTACCACAAACAGGGAAAAGAAGCATATTTTCATTTGTTAAAGGCAATGACGTAAACCTAGAAGGTATAGCATCAGGTTTAAGTCGTTTTTTCATATTGTTGTAAAATTGATCATTTACAAAGTGATCAGAGCGGGAAACGTCTGGACGTACCCCCTCCGGGACGTACCCCCCCTATTATTTCTATTTTTTTTTAAATATTTAATATTTAATTTAAAAACCCTGGGGCATTATGTTGAATATTTAATTTAAATAAAAATAATCGGAAAAAATATTAAAAATAATCGGAAAAAATTGGTGCGTCCTTCTACATGGGAAACGTCGGGACGTACCCCCGTCGGGACGTACCCCCCTGTTTTATATTCATTCTTAAAATATATTTATTGAATAAATATAATGGGTGGATATTTTTTAATTCACTCTGGATTAAACAGAAATAATCGCACATCGTCCCAGAAATATTTTACAATATTTATAAAATAATCAAAATATTTTCCTCTCTTCTCCAAAATGAGCTGCATACGGAATTTCTCGTAAGATCTTCGAGTAGACTCAGAGCTGGCGCGAGTAATGTAAGATCTGTCACGAGTAGACTTAGACCTGTCGCGAGTAGAGAAGGATCTGTCACGACTTAAGATCTGATGCGAGTAGCGTAAGATCTGTCTCGAGTAGACTCAAATCCGTCGCGAGAAGAGATCTGTCACGAGTAGACTAAGATCTGTCGCGAGTGGAAAAGGATCTGTCACAACGTAAGATCTGTTGCGAGTAGCGTAAGATCTGTCGCAACCCCGTTAGGTTAGGTTATGACAGGTTGGACCCATGACCCTTATAGTTTCAGAGTTTTAGGGAAGCCACCAGTCGGTCCGCATGCACATCTACTCCGTACCACTTTGTGCACCCAAAGCGAAGCAACCTCACACAGCTAGTTTGCCATAAGAAATCCCGCATGCAGCTCATCAAGAAGGAGAGAAGAAAATATATTGATTATTAAAAAAATATTCTTGAATATTTCTGGGACGACGGAAGATTATTTCTGTTTACTCCAGAGTGAATTAAAAAAAATATCCGTCCATTATATTCATTCAATAAATATATTGTAAGAATTATCATAAAACAGGGGGGTACGTCCCGACGGGGGTACGTCCAGGCCGTGCCCGTTTGGTTTTGTCAGAACAATTTGACAATAATTTACAATCGTCCTGGAAGAATAGTTACATGAATTTTTTTGTTCATAGTTGTGCAAAAATATTAGTGATTGTAATATCAGAATCTGAGCTTACTTGGCATGGTAAAATAGTATCATTGTCAGTATCTGGCATATTAAGTGCTTGAACAGATTCATTTCCATTAGGGTGTTGATGCAAATATGAAGATTCATCAGAATAGCTATTTGCATTGATTTGAATGTTTTCTTCTGAGAGATCAGATTCACAAAATATCTCTTCCATGCAGATGCTGGACACATCTATAAGACTGTTGAATTAAAATCAGTGTTAGTGATTGCCTTTCAAAATAATGTGTGTTGATTTGTTTCAATTGTCTTACCTCATTGCTAACATATTCTTTGCCATTGTTTTTAAGAAATGTTTGAATTTGTTGTTTACCTGAATTAGCAAGAGGAGAAAAATCATATTGATAGGTGTTAACGCCAATGAAATATGTACTCACTGCTTGGCATTTGATATAACTAAACCCACCTGTTTGTAAGTTATGTGTACCAGCAATAGGGAACAGATGCATGATGTCAGGTGTTAAAGGGATTGAAGTAAACATAGTAGGTATAGCATCAGGTTGCAGCCGATTTTTTATCTTGTTTGTAAATTGATCATCTTCAAAGTGATCACAGCACAACCAATGTTTGTTGCAAAGTTCAGAAGATGGCATTTTCAATAATTTCACATCTCCTACATTCTGTACCCACTGCTTGCATCTACATGATGAAAGCCAAACACATCAATTGAAACAGTGCTCGCATCTAAACAATAAGGGCGAACCAAACATCAAAATGTAAACTGTTGTATTTGTGAACAATACAAACCTTATAACATTTTTGGCAATGACTTGTCCATTCTTGATAATTGCCGGAAAACTTAAAAGAGAGCTGCCGGAAGATTGACAGTTTATGGCAGAGCATTTCCTCGTGTATTTTTTTTTTTTTTATCCATTTTTTTAGCACAATTGTTAGGCAGTAATTCACAATTCTCTTGCACACAGCTTGTTGCTTGTGAGTCTTTAGCAAAGCATTTATTGGTTTCATGTCTATTGTCTTGAACCATGTTCTTTGTATTGGAAGAATTGACATTTGGTAATAATTCATCATTACTCTGGAATAATTTTTTACATGAGTGTATGGTCATCCTTCCACCATAAATGTGTAATTGAAGTTAATCTTTGGAACTTACTTGGCATGGTAAAACAATTGTATTTAAACTTGTAGTAGACTTGTCATGAAATATTTCTTCGATAAAAATAGTTGAATCTATAGGGACTTCTTCTAGTTTCATGCCTTGTTGAATGTCCTGTGCATCTTTTGACTGCCATGGCACAAAATACACCTCCTGCGGTGTTAAGGTTTCAAAAGAATTGGCATTGATCACTTGAAAACAGTCCTGGAAACAGATTTATTGTACATCTTCAAAGGTATGTCATTGAAAATTTTTATTTTGAATGCAATTAATATAAATACCTGATCTGGCTGCACATTGATCATATTTGTGTAATTTTGACTTCATAGTATTCATAACAACCTAGACACCTAACCTAACCATTGGCATTGACAGTCCTAGAAATATAATTTATCCTTGACAGTCCTAGAAATATATTTATCAGTACGAACCTAAAAAAATAATGCCATTTAGAATTGTTTAGATTCGAATTAAGTTGATTATTTATTGATCTTACTGCGACAACACACCTGCAGGATGTGTTGCTCCGTCTCCCAACCTCCAACCAACCAAACCGATCAAAATGTGGAACCAAAATGGAAACTTTCAGTGGTAACAAATGTTTTAAAAATTCATTGTAAATAATGATTTGTTAACGTAGTATAAGTCATTTTTTTATTATTAAAAAAAACAATGTTGAATCAGTATATGTACGTTCGCATGTCATCTATTTTATGTTTGAAACAGTGGTCAGCCCGGAGTGGGCCAGCAGGGAAACAACTCACAATGTGAAACCGCAAACATAAACGTTTAATACGTTTAATAATAGGAACTCTTTAATGAAATCTTTAAAAACTTTTTTTTTATAAAGCAGTTTCATTTTTATTTTGTAAGAATTGTTATGTTCAATTACTATGTGTGCTTTCCTGTATGTTTCCAATTTTATTTTTGCAATACTGCCCAACCCGGAATGAACGAACTCGCTGGCTGGCCTCTGACACCGAGTTCCTTAGGCCGAGCCTTATTAGTTGTATTATAATAGTATTTGTTTGTTTCGCTTCGGCTCAGCCAATCAAATCGAATAAAATCGTCAGGCCCCATAACAAAAAGACAATGAGCGCCGTTTCGGGTAGGCAACCCTTTGTACTCCTATCCCTCCCTGGAGAGAGGGGTCTGCAAAGTGGTGCCATCTAGCGGAACCGGTGTGCAAACACCCCCAACCCTTCTGCTAACAGCTGCAGACACTAAAATATTAAAAAGACATCTGCGGTGTTATTCTCTTTGTGTTAGATAAAAGAAAGTTTTATTCTTTAAGAGAGGAAAAAAATGGACACTCCATTAGAAAGTAAGATGGAGACAAACTTAGTTACAATGTTTGTAAATAGTACATCATCCTTGAACTTGTCATCACTTAGTTTTTTGACATTATCTCTTGTGATTTCTATTCTCAAATGATTCCTTTATTTATTCTTCAATCAAAAATAAAATATGATTGGGTGTGAGGTTTTGTTTTCTTTACTGTGATAAACTTTAATTAGTCTGCTGACCTTCTAATAACCCGAGCAATCTGTTGAACCTACTGGCATATTTTGTTTGACCTATATTTTCTATCTGGGTGTTCTCAGAGTGAAACTAACTATAGTGTGAGCAAGTCTGAGTCAGTTTAGCATGAAATAAAGATAGAGAGATAAAGAATTCTGAAAAATAAGTTAACATTTTAGCCAAGTTAGCTTACAACCTAATTACAAACTTTTTCAACTTAATTCAAAATATTTCACACTTTATTTAAGTAGGAGAAGCTTTGGTTTTGCTTAGAGCTGCTCTCTACAAAGTTTCATGCAGAAGCACTCATCCATTCTATTATTTTATTCTCCATTCCCACCCAAGAGCTTCGCCGTCAGATCTGTTAGCGCAGTTCATCCAAGTTTTGTTAGAGACCAAATTGAGATCTAACATTTAATTTAATGGCTTTAAATCCTTGCAGGGGTCCTTCTGATATGATTTGAGACAAAACTGATTTTGAATTTTCATTAAATTCTCATGTTTTAAGTTATAACAGTGTACAAACCTATTTTCAAACTTTTTTCAGCTAAATTCAAAATGTGCAGACTTTATTTCAGCAGGGAAAGATTTGTTTCAGTATACTCTCAGTGAACAATACATATCTTTCATGAAAATGATGATAAAATAGTTCAGTTCAAGTCAGACGATACTTTGAAAAGTTTCTGAGGCTTAGGCATATTCTGAAATCTTAATAACTTTTGATAGAATTCTCCTGGACCCACAACACTAGTCTTAAATCAAAGAGTGAGTCGTGCTTACATGAATTTAGGATATTAACACCAAACATTTTGATAAACTACTTAAGTTTTAAGAGAAAGTGTTCTACTATAGAGAGTGAAACTTTTCCACCTAAGTATTGAGAGTTCAGACTTTATTTCTGCAGGAGAAGCTTTGGTTTAGCATTGTTTCAGTGTACAGTAAGAATCTTTGATGAGAAATAGTTCAGATCATGTTACTCGAGAACCAACTTCGTATTAAGTTCGACGACCAAGTATTCAGATGCAAGGTGATAGAAAATTGAAGTGATAGCTGACAGGAAAGGAAAAGGAGAAGCCAGAATTATAAACAACCCAATTTAATAAAAAAAAAAATTAAAGGAAAGATGATCACAATTAAAAAAATAGATTAATAAATACCCACCCTTCCCCTCCCGCAAATCACAGCCAGAATTAGAAAAGATTAAAAATACCCACCCTTTCCACCCGCAAATCACAGATTGATCAAAAAACATTCACACACATACACCCACAGACATACAAGACGAAATTGAATTTGGACAAGACACACGAAACAAAAACATACCATTCAAAAAATAATGAATAAAAACATCACACACATACACCGAAAAAGAAAACACACACACACAGACATACATCTCCACACAAATACACACATAAACATACACTTTAAATTTAGAAAGAACAGACACACATGACAAAATTGAATTTAAAAATAACACATACATACACAATCACACATAAATCACAGAAAAAAATTAATAAAAATCTGACAAGGGTGGAGGTGGTGGCGACTGGTGGTTTTGCCCAATGGGCTTACATGATGTGGTGGCGATAAAACGCCCCTAGTTGAAACGGCGCTGGACGTCTTCAGGGGCCGGTGCAGGCCAGGAGCTCCTTGCCCACTGGTGAGGGTAAGGGACTGACACAGATCCAAGGCGGCTCCACACGCCTCCCCGTTGCTGTGGGGGGGGGGGGAGAGGTGCGGCATATCCCCCGCAGACCTCCCCCTGGCCCGTGGCGGCACTATCTGGCTGATGGGTGGGCCGACTGCCCTCCTCGGTGCAGTGACACCCACAGGTCGCCGTGCAGGGGGGCAGCTTGACCTCCTCGGTGCAATGACGGCCACGGGGCGCTGGGGTGGCGGGGGTGGCATCCTGCACTGATCCAACCACCCCGCCACCAGCCCCAGCGGGTCCCGCGACGGGGGTGGAACCGGAAGGCGCGGCGGCGAGGCAGAGGGGGGCGCAGTTGGAGCCGTCGCCTCTGTTGGAGCTGCCACAGGTGACGGGGGAGCTCCCCCTGTACTCGAAGCTGATGGTGTCGCTGTGGTGTGCTGGAGCCAGCACCGCCGACGCCGGCAGCTCCTCATCGTCAACGCTGCTGCTGCTGCTTCCACTGCTGCTGTCGCTGCACACACGGTCCTATGATCAAAAAAAAAAAAAAAAAAAAAAAAAACCATAATTCTGTCAGACACACAGCGGGAGGACACCTACGAGACGAAACACAGGCCATGCAAATGAGTAAAAAACTTTACAGGGCATGAGCAGTCGCTACATGTACATTTTGAATTGCACGAGGGAAGCGGGCTAGGCAGTAGCTGGGTGGTAGCAGGGGCCGCGGGCGGAGTTATGTCTGTAGCGGCGCACTTGGCTCCAGCCACCGTGCTGGCGGCGGCGGGACGGATGCAGCTGCTGGGGGTATGTTCTCCTTGTCCTCATCCTGAAACATAACAATAAAAGGTATAAGTGACAAGGTCCACACATTTTCGCCCAGAAACTTTAAGACATTTGAATTTAACTCTGTGTTAACCTTGGTGTTAACATGTTCATAATGTCGACGGTACACTGATACGCCAAATACCACTTGTGTTAGGTATCATTTTCTTAAGTTCAACGCGAGGATGCTCAATATGATGACCAATCGCATGAATACTCAATACCCGTAAAAGTGGTTTCCGTACCAGGGTGCCACGGCGCAGCGCCCGCCACTTTGACACTCCAGCCTCGGCGCAGCGTCCGGTCGTCACTCGACACTCCAAGATAAGCAAGCATGAGTAGCGCGGCGGCGAGCGTGCGGCGTCTCAAGGGGGGAGTGGGGCGGAAGGCCAGCTGGAGGGCTTCAGAGCTTGCCAGGACTTCAGAGGGTTCGGGTTTGTTTTCCGGTCCACAGGCGGGCGATTCAAGTACTGCTTGAGCTCTACCGGTCCTTCTTTAAACTTCGTCCAGTGCAACCACACTGCACTAGGTGCCATCGTGGCGTTGAATCAATAATTGCTTTTTGCGAACCGATGCCGACACGTACGTTTACTTCTAGAACTACGCATGGGCAGTGTGCGGTGAGGGAGGGGGACAGGGAAGGGGAGCCGGAAGAGGTTCGTCGCGTGAGCGCGAGATGGCGCTGCACTCGCTCCGGCCGGACAGGTGGCTGGCAGGCGCGCAAACATTCAAATATGGCAAATTCAAAAGAATCGAGAATCGACCCGCAGACTCGATTCTCTTGGTAGAATCGATGCGTCGAATCGAGAATCGACGATAAGACTCGATTCTCGAATCGGAATCGGATCGACCAACCCCACACGGCACTGGCCGCCGTCACTCGACCCTCAAGAAAAGAGCGGCTGCCAGCGCCGCACCGCGCCGCGTGCTGCGCGGAGGCCTCTGGCTCCCGGTTGACGGTTGGGCGGCGACCGAGGCCGGGCCGGCGCAGGCGGCCAAAACTGTACACGCGTTTTGAGCTCCAGAGACGCTAAATAAGACTCGAACCGAACGTATGACACCCCCCCCCCCCGCGTCTACACTGAAAAACTGCGCGGCGTGACTTCGTACCGTTTTAGGGACGTGAATAAAGTGTCACGTCAAAAAAACGGCATGACAGAAACGTCATGCCAACAATCGGCGTGACTCAGAAATTCACGCCAATTTTTGGCGTGAATTCCCAATGTCATGCCGGTTTTTCGCATGACTTTTCTCCTAGAGCCGCGTAGAGCGCATTGTAATTCATGGCAGAGGACGCTTCACTCACATATCATGCTGCACGCCAAAAAATAATTTTCAGACCAGAGCTAAGCTCTTTAGCAGAGGAATTTAGCACCGGCATTACAAATTTATTTGTGATTCTAAAAGATTAGCTGCTATAAGTAAATCTTTAGCAATGTGCCTAAAAAGTATGCACCTACTAGAAAAATCTTTAGCTGCGCGAGATCCCTAAATCAGCGTCAATTTTTAGTGCCACTTCTAAAAATTAGCTAAGCTTCGATTTTTTTTGATTTTTTTGGCGTGTGTTTTTGGCGTGAATTTCCTGTCACGCCATTTTTTGGCGTGACTTTTTGTCACGCCGTAATTTGGCCATGTGTCCGACCATAACATTTTCAGTGTAGAGGCCACCTGTGCCGCCGGTCACCCTCGGGCGGGTGATCGTAAAACCAGCGCGACCCGGGCTAAAAGCAAACAACTCCGCCTCAAATTGAAAGCGCCACAGCAAAAAAATTTTCACAAGAGATCACCAGAAATTTTTTTAAATCGTGTTCTGAACTTTCCTTTACCCCTCCTCAGGCCCGCGATGCCGTGCCGCGTGTCGTCCCGTGCCACTCTGTGGCATGCCGTATCACGTGACGCGCCGTGCCACTGTGACATGCCGTTCCACTCGGTGACAAGCCATACCACTCTCTGGCACGCCGTGTCAATCTGTGACATGCCGTGTCACGTGACGTGCCGTGCCGCGCTACCACGCCGAGTTACGCCGTGTCACGCTGTCGCATTGCGCCTTGCTACTCAAAATGCTGCGTCACATCCCGTCTCCAGGATGAAAATCCTGTCATTGAATTTTTACGAGTTCATGAGTCATAAGTGACTACACCAGGCCACGTCGGTCATGCCGGTTTTTCGCATGACTTTTCTCGTAGAGCCGCGTAGAGCGCATTGTAATTCACGGCAGATGACGGCCAGATTCACATGTCATGCTGTTTTCCGGCGTGAATGTCCTGTCACGCCATTTTTTGGCGTGACTTTTTGTCACGCCGTAATTTGGCCATGTGTCCGACCACAACATTTTCAGTGCAGAGGCCACCTGCGCCGCCGGTCTTCTGGCCCACTGTGCGGCGGAGGGTCCGACCGTCGGCAGGCGGAGTCCGCGCTGCTTCACACGCTCTCTCGGTCCCTTACAGGACGCCCCGTAAGTGCGAGAGAGACAGAGCGAAGAAAGCTGTGCTCGGAATCAGCGGTAAGTAACTTGGCCGAGAAAATAAACTGAAAACAGCGACGGGACACCGGGACACCAAGCAGGGGGGCCAACCGTTGTCAGCGCGTCACGCGAGACTGTGTGAAGCGGCTGTGCAGATGTTTCTGCTTCAACGGTTCCGGTACTTGGTACGATATCAACGTTTTATGCGTGGTTCAATCAAAGCTGGGAGAGATTGGGGGGGGGGGGGAGGCATCCCTCGGCGGGCAGAGGCAGCGTGGACACCCTACCCCTTGCACAGTGGGCCGGAGACAGTCAAAACCCAGGACGGGTTTTTGAGCTCCACAGTCGGAAAACAGGACTCGAACTGAACGTGTGACCCCACCGATGGATTGCTCTCCGAACAAGGAATCCATTAGTGGGGTCACGCGTTCAGTTCGAGCACTGTTTAGCTACTGTGGGGCTCTGAACCGGGACCGCCTTCAACAGCGAGGCCTATGTTATAGGGGATTCGGCCGAGCAGGCAGAACAAAAGGCTCGACAGAAAAGGTAAAAATTAAAAGCATTTTCGGACGACGCGCAGGGTCAGACCGGGTGAGACACTAATCCAAGCGCGCGGTGGGACGCGCAGTGGGTCAGAAGATAATCGCATGCGGCCAAAACTCTAGGCGCGTTTTGAGCTCCAGAGTCGATGGCGCTACCCAGAACTCGAACCGAACGTGTGACCCCGCCAATGGCCAATTGCACACTGTAAATCAAATAGTGATACATCTCACCATCTGAGGGGTGAGACAGAACTGTCTCGCCCAAAAAAAAAGTGATACTAAAATTTATCACCGTAAAAAGGTCGTACACGAATGAATCACCGACAAAAAGGTCGTACACAAATGTATCACCGAAAAAGGATGATACTTCTTCTGGAAAAGAAGGGCCCATCTCGCTGATGTCTGACCTTTTTCCGGTGATACATTTGTGTACGTCCTTTTATCGGTGATACATTCGTGTAGGGCTTTTTTTCGGTGATACTTTTTGTATCGCCGAAAATTAGTGAGACGTCCCACCCTTTGAATTTCAGTGTGATTCCTCGTTCAGAAGGCAATGGATTGGTGGGGTCACAATCCGGTGTGAGGTCACACGTACGGTTCAAATCCCATCTACCGACTCCGGAGCTCAAATCGCGTCTAGAGTTTTGACTGCCCGTGCCGGTCTTCTGGCCCACTGTGGAATGGGACGGCGGGAGGGCGGGGACGTGTCGAGGGGAGGGGGAGTGGGGCTGGCGCGCTGCGGGCTGCGGCGGTGGGTCGCCGGCACAAAGGCGACACTAACAAGTGCCCAAAAATAAAGCTGTAAGGCAATAAGGGTGCAATAACTACAAGGAAGCTGTTTGTGAAGGCTGCGTCGGGAAGTGCCGTTAGGTCGTGGCGCGACGCTGTGACACAATACGCGACGCTGCGACGCGGCGTTTTGGGCTGCAGAGTCGCTAACTGGGATCCAAACAAGCATGTGACCTCACCAATTAAATCCTCGTTCGGAGAGCAATCCATTGGTGCGGGGTCACGCGTCCGGTTCGGGTGCAATTTAGCGTAGTGCGTGTTCATTTCGCGGATTGGGGCCCTGGCTGGGGTGCCGGGGCCGAGAAGCGAGGGCCACAGAGCTCGCAGGATTGCAGTGCAGCGGGTGTGGTGTGCGCGCGGCGGAAGTAACGATTGGGATTCCCAGGCGCATCCTGAGAGAAAGGGTCAGTTTTTCAGAAGCAGCCTGCACTCCAAAAAAAAGTGTCCTGTCAATGCCGTTAATTTATTACCAGTTTTGACTGTAGGTCAATTCACAGCGTTTACTGTGATCTGCTCACGCGATTCACTGTGATCTTGTTCGCGGTGTTTACTGTGATCTGGTTCACAGTAAACACTGTGAGTTTGACGCCGCTGAGCACCGAAGTACTGCAAATCAGGCTCCAATTCACGGCGTTTACTGTGGCCAGATCACAGTGAAC
The DNA here is from genome assembly GCA_030522485.1 of Stenchaetothrips biformis. Taxonomy (NCBI): domain Eukaryota; kingdom Metazoa; phylum Arthropoda; class Insecta; order Thysanoptera; family Thripidae; genus Stenchaetothrips; species Stenchaetothrips biformis. The sequence continues at coordinate 16,118,691 of CM060088.1, forward strand.
ACTGTGACCGAGATCACAGTGAACGCCGTGAACTAATTCACAGCAAACGCCGTGAATTGCATAACAGCAAACATTGGTAATAAATTAACGGCATTTACAGGACCTTTTTTGTACAGTGTGGGAATCCCAGGCGCGACTTTTGCCGTGCGGTGCGCGCGCGCATCGGCGAAGGTGACGAAAGCGGCGCGAAACGGAAGGGTGCATGGTGAGGGCGAGGCGGGGAGGCGCGGCCGACGGCGCACAGTGGGCCAGAAGGTCTTCTGGCGAGACCGGCGGACCAAACTCTAGACGCGATTTGGGCTGCAGAGTCGCTAACTGGGACCCGAACAGAACATGTGACCCTACCAATGAATTGCACGTCCAGTTCGAGTCCAACTTAGCGACTCGGGAGGTCAAAATGCGTCTAAGTTTTGGCAGCCTGCGCCGGTCCTCTGGCCCACTGTGCATCGGTCAGCAAGAGGGCAGGCTTAGGGGGGTCGTTGGCAGGTTGAAAACACCCGAAAGCACAGAGTCGCGAGGGCGGCGGGGGCGACTCGTCCGCTCAGGCAGAGAGGGCCCAAGATTGAACCGAGATCTGCGCAGTGGTCCAGAAGACCGACGCAGATGGCCAAAACTCGAGTCGCACTCAACTCGAACCGAACGTTTGACCCCACAAATGCATTCGTCGTTCGGAAAGAAACCCATTTGCGGGGTCGGTATTTTGCGACTATGGAGCTCAAAACGCGTCCGGGATTTTAGTCACCCTGCACCAGTCTCGGGGCCCACTGTGAGCCACTGGTTCAATAATTGCAAGGAGGCTGATTGTAGATTCGGCGTCGGGCAGTGCCGTTAGGTCGTGCTGACGCCGGCCCGGTGATGACGCGGATGGCACATTTATAGTAGGGTACACCGAGTCGTGTTGACAAAAGATGAACGTCAGTGGACACTTTCGGCTTCGGCGGCACGAACAGGTGGCACATTGCACTCGCTCCAAAACGATAAACGTTCTTGCTTACACTCTGTCTCAGGTCGGAACGAGCCTGGCGATGGTCCCGGTATCGCAGCGGTAGTGCCGCTACCTGCTCCGAAGGGTCCGCGCCAGTCGGGGGCGGGCATGGCCCGGGCCGGTCCCCCGCTGGGAGGGTCTATTGACACTGCATTTTTAATGAACCTCTAGCAGCGCGTTATTGAACTACTTGTGTGAGGACAAATTTGTTCAGTTTGACCAAAAAAATGGACTCAGACAAAAATTTCAATGCGATTCAAAAAAAAAATGGGGTGAATATTTTGATTTTGACGTTCATTGAAGAGTCATTGAGTCGCAGGCGCAACGGGGTGGTTTAGCACCGCCAACCCTAAAAATCGATACAAAAAAGGCTCGTTTGCACGGAAATTTTTATTTTTGAACGCTTATTCTCTAACACGAAACCTCGGGGACACATGTTCAAAAAACCTAGAATTTTTTAGTTGAAATGCAGTTAAAAGTCATTGACACGCAGCGCCTTTTGTCCCCGCTCGCACCCCCATAATAGGGCGTGACGGGAGGGTCCCGGCGAGGGTCTCCGCCTGCGCATGCAGGTAGCGGCGTTGCTGCGGTGGCTGAGGAGGCAAGTGAACCTCGCCAGGCTCGTGGAGGTGTGCGGAAGACGGTGCCCCGCGGCACAGTGGGCGGGTCAGAAGACTAGTTATGCAGGCGGTCCGAATCCCGGACGCAATTTGAGCTCCAGAGTCCCCGAATGGGACTCAAACCGAACGTGTGGAGTGCTTGCGTTCGGAGAGCAGGTTGAAAACAGCCGAAAGCGCGAAGTCGCGGGGGCGGCGGCGGCGACTCGCCATTGGTGGAGACGCGCGTTCGGTTCGACTCTGGAGCGCAAATCGCGGCCGGGATTCGAACCGCCCCAACCGCTCTTCTAGCCCAATGTGCCGCGTGGCCGCGCGTCCGCGCGTTCCGCTGCGCGTAGTGCGCCGCGCGCCGCATCGGCGAAGGTGACGAAACGGAAGGGGTGAGGGCGAGGCGGGAAGGCGCGGCCGACGGCGCACAGTGGGCCAGAAGGTCTTCTGGCGAGACCAGCGGACGAAACTCTCGACGCGATTTGGGCTGCTGAGTCGCTAACTGGGAACCGAACAGAACATGTGACGCTACCAATGAATTCCTCGTTCAGAGAGCAATCCATTCGTGGGGTCACACAGTTAGAGTCCAGCTCGGAAGGTCAAAACGCGTCTTAGTTTTGGCCGCCTGCGCCGGTCCTCTGGCCCACTGTGCATAGGCCAGCCAGAGGGCGGTCCAGGCGGACCATTGGCAGGTTGAAAACACTCAAAAGCACGGAGTTGCAATGGCGGCGGCGCAGCGACTCGCCCAGTCAGGCTGCATAATTTGCATAATTTGCACGCACGTTGCCGGGAGTGCGGGGACACAGGCTTGACTGTAATCCGGTTGCTTGACGCATGCCATTCCTTTCCGAAGCCCAGAAGACCAGTGGAGGCGGTCAAAATCCCGGACGGGTTTTGAGCTCCAAGGTCGCTGAACGGGACTCGAACCGATCGTGTGACCCCACTAATGGATTCCTCGTTTGAAAAGCGATCCATTGTTGGGTCACACGTTCGGTTCGAGTTCTGTTCGGTGACTCTAGAGCTCAAAACGCGTCTAAAGTTTTGGCCGGCTGCGCGGGTCATCAGGCCCACTGCGCCCAGTCACGCGTTGCCTTTGCACGCACGTTGCAAAGAGTTCGGAGACAAGAGACACAGGCTTGACGCATTCCTTTCCGTGTTGGAGCATTTGGCCGGCGCGGCCTCGTAGACGCACATGGCCGGGCCATGTGGCCGGTGCCTCGTCCCTTCTCTCCTCTGTTTGCCTGCCCCAGCTTTTCACAGAAGTGGGCAATAAAGGTTGCACCGGAGGCGGGGACCGGATGGCCGCAGTTTCTCGGCCCACGTGCGCACCAGTAAACAACAGAGACGCTGTTTTTTGGGCCGTGGCACCGCTCTGCAAACTCAACAGTGTACGTACTCAGTACACTCTGTTCAGCGTGTACTCACAAGCACACTCTCATCAGAAGGTACTCATCTGTGCACACTCTCATCACAGTGTACTCAGATGAGTACACTCTGATGAGAGTGTGCTCAGATGAGTACACACCTTAGCACGCCTGGCATTATATGCAGCTGTAGGTGTGTACTCATCTGAGTACACTCTCCTGAGAGTGTACTCATCTAAGTACACTCTCGTTGGAGTGTGCTCATCTGAGTACACTGTGATGAGAGTGTGCTTGTGAGTACACGCTGAACAGAGTTTACTGAGTACACTGTTGTGTTTGCAGAGCGGTGGTGGTCAAGGGCGAATCTTAATTGTTATCGTTTTGCCGAAAAAGAAACCCATTAGAATTATGGACCGTAGCGCGGTCAACGGGGTGGCAGTAAAGCTGAAATAACAGCGTCGGGTGTGAAAGATTTCTACTCTACCTTCGCGTGGAATCCTCCTTTCTTACACATGAGGGGAGAGAGAGAGAGCGAGAAGGAGAGGAGGGGGAGAGAGAGAGAGAGAGAGAGAGAGGGAGGGAGAGAGAGAGACAGAGAGAGAGAGAGAGAGAGAGAGAGAGAGAGAGAGAGAGAGAGAGAGAGAGAGAGAGAGAGAGAGAGAGAGAGAGAGAGAGAGAGAGAGAGAGAGAGAGAGAGAGAGAGAGAGAGAGAGAGAGAGACAGAGAGAGAGAGAGAGAGAAAGTCCAGCGGTGGCGGTCCTCGTCCTCCAAAGTCAGGGCATGGAGGCCGTGGTGGGCAGGCCGCGCCGCTATGCCGTGTGGGTGCGAGAGGGACAGAGCGACGAAACACTGCGCGGAATCAGTCGGCCGCAGCTCGGCGGGCAGCGCACCCACCCGACGCCGAAGGCCGCGTTGTTGAGGATGGTGGCCACGGCCGAGACGAGCAGCAGGCGGCACAGCAGCTCGGCGCGCGCGGGGTCCTCGGAGTGCAGGCACAGCGCGGGGGACAGGATGTTGAGCAGCAGCACGCAGTGCAGCACGGCCAAGAAACACAGCTGCGCTCCAAGAAAAACAAAAAACGGAACGCATCAAATTTTAATTTTTACAGCGTTGTAGAGATATCACTTGCGACAGCCCGTATCGGGAAACCTAAATGCGCATTTGAGTTCCAGCGCCGCTTGGTGGCGCGTAGAGGGCCAGAGGGGAAGGGGCGCGAGGCATTGTAAGGCGATACCGCGGGGCGCGGCGCGTCACAACGCGTTGGTCGGAGACGCCGTCGCACATTGAGCCAGAAGACCGGCGCAGGCGGCTAAAACTCGAGACGCGTTTTGAGCTCCAAAGTCGCTAAAGAGGACTGGAACCAAGCGTGTGACCCCACCGATGTATTCCTCGTTCTGAGTACAATCCATTCGTGGGGTCACACGTTTGGTTCGAGACCCATTTAGCGACTCTGGAGCTCATAACGCGTCCGGGATTTTGATCGACACCCTCCACCGGTCTTCTGGCCCACTGTGCGCTGGGTGACCGGCAGGGCGTCAACAGTGAACTCCGATAATGAGCGCGCTTCATGAAATGGCACCCGCCTCGCCGCGCCCCGATACGAGGCCGACATAAACCTCCTTCTCAACGATGATGAGGCACCCTCAAAAAGAGAGACTAACCCAAATAATAAAGTCGAACCAACACGAGTTTAGTGTAACTCAATCACTCGTAGTCATGGGCTTGCATGGGCCCTCCCTTACCACCCCAGCTTTCACTCGCGTTGGTTATAAGAAGGTGCGATTCCCTCTTTGCGACTTAGTGGCCAGAAGACCGGCGCAGGCGGTCGTAACTCAAGAAGACGCGTTTTGAGCTCCAGAGTCGCTAAATAGGACTTGAACCGAACTTGAAACCCCACAAATGGATCCTCGTTCGGAGAGCACACAAGGACGAGAAGCGCACCTGCACGGTGAGCAGCAGCAGCATGACGGCGGGGGCTGGTCGTGCAGGCCGTACAGCAGCTGGTGGGGCTTGGCGGCGGCCGCGGCGGACGACGCGCAGGTCGAGGCGGCGGCCTCTCTCTCTCTCTCTCTCTCTCTCTCTCTCTCTCTCTCTCTCTCTCTCTCTCTCTCTCTCTCTCTCTCTCTCTTCCTCTCTCTCTAACTCACTCTCTCTCAGACACACACACACACACACACACACAAACCACACACCACACACAACCGGAGGGACCATTCCTTTAGTGCAGTTTACAGTCTTGTTTGTCGACTGGCAACAGAGCAGTGTGCGCCGAGGCCGAGCGGCGGCAGGGCAGCAACTCTCTTTTGCCTCAAAATGTTTTGTCTGGTGTGGAATTAGTGCCCGCCGACTGTCGCGACCCAGGTCCCCTCCATCGCGTTCTGGAACGCAAAAGGTGATTTGGTTATTCGACCGGGCCGGCTTGCACGTCACGTCACGTCAGGCAAACGCAAGCATGTAAAGCATAGTGACACATGACGGGACCCGCACTGCTGCACGTTTATACGGAGCGCTGCGACGCGCGGAGAGACGCGACCACGCAACGCAGCGACACGTGGCGACGCGCGACGCTGTGACACGGGTCAGGGCGCGACGCTGTGACGCGGGTCAGGGCGCGACGCTGTGACGCGGGTCAGGGCGCAACGCTGTGACGCGGGTCAGGGCGCGACGCTGTGACGCGGGTCAGGGCGCGACGCTGTGACGCGGGTCAGGGCGCGACGCTGTGACGCGGGTCAGGGCGCGACGCTGAGACACTAGACGCGACGCTGCGACAAGCCGCGTTATTGGCTGCAGTGTCGCTAACTGTAACCCGAACCCGAACAAAATATGTGACCCCACCTATGAATTCCTCGTTTAGAGACAAATCCATTGGTGGCGTCACTCCGGTTCGAGTCCTATTAATCGACTCTGGAGCGCAAATTGCAGCCGGGATTCGAACCGCCCCAACCGGTCTTCAGGCCTACTGTGCCGCGTGGCCGCGCGTTCCGCTGCGCTGGGAGGGTCTCTACCCTGGCCCACTATCTTGCCGTGCGGTGCGCGCGCGCATCGGCGAAGGTGACGAAAGCGGAAGGGGTGATGGTGAGGCGGGGAGGCGCGGCCGACGGCGCACAGTGGGCCAAAAGGTCTTCTGGCGAGACCGGCGGACCAAACTCCAGACGCGGTTTGGTCTGCAGAGTCGCTAACTGGGACCCGAACAGAACATGTGACCCTACCAATGAATTCCTCGTTCAGAGATCAATACATTGGTGGTGTCGCACGTCCAGTTCGAGTCCAACTTAGCGACTCGGGAGGTCAAAATGCGTCTCAGTTTTGGCAGCCTGCGCCGGTCCTCTGGCCCACTGTGCATCGGCCAGCAAGAGGGCAGGCGCAGGGGGGTCGGGGGTCGTTAAGAAAACACCCGAAAGCACAGAGTCGCGAGGGCGGCGGGGGCGACTCGCCCGCTGGCAGGGAGGGCCCAAGATTTAACCGAGATCTGCGCAGTGGTCCAGAAGACCGACTCAGATGGCCAAAACTCGAGTCGCGTCACTAAAAAACACTCAAGTCGAACCGAACGTTTGACCTCCCAAATGCATTCGTCGTTCGGAAAGAAACCCATTTGCGGGGTCGGTATTTTGCGACTATGGAGCTCAAAACGCGTCCGGGATTTTAGTCGCCCTGCACCAGTCTCGGGGCCCACTGTGAGCCACTGGTTCAATAATTGCAAGGAGGCTGATTGTAGATTCGGCGTCGGGGAGTGCCGTTAGGTCGTGCTGACGCCCGCCCGGTGATGACGCGGTTGGCACATTTATAGTAGAGTACACCGAGTCGTGTTGACAAAAGATGAACGTCAGTCGAGACTTTCGGCTTCGGCGGCACGAACAGAAAGTTGGTGGCACATTGCACATTGCACTCGCTCCAAAACGATAAACGCGTGTGCTTGGGCACGGAGGTGTGCGGAAGACGGTGCCCCGCGGCACAGTGGGCGGGTCAGAAGACCAGTTATGAAGGCGGTCCGAATCTCGGACGCAATTTGAGCTCCAGAGTCTCCGAATGGGACTCAAACCGAACGTGTGGAGTGCCCTCTCTCTCTCTCTCTCTCTCTCTCTCTCTCTCTCTCTCTCTCTCTCTCTCTCTCTCTCTCTCTCTCTCTCTCTCTCTCTCTCTCTCTCTCTCTCCCTCTCTCCCTCTCTCCCTCTCTCTCTCTCTCTCTCTCTCTCTCTCTCTCTCTCTCTCTCTCTCTCTCTCTCTCTCTCTCTCTCTCTTTCTCCCTCTCTCTTTCTCGCTCTCTCTTTCGCCCTCTCTCTTTCGCCCTCTCTCTTTCTCCCTCTCTCTCTCTCCCTCTCTCTTTCTCCCTCTCTCTTTCTCCCTCTCTCTTTCTCCCTCTCTCTTTCTCCCTCTCTCTTTCTCCCTCTCTCTTTCTCCCTCTCTCTCTTTCTCTCTCTCTCTCTCTCTCTCTCTCTCTCTCTCTCTCTCTCTCTCTCTCTCTCTCTCTCTCTCTCTCTCTCTCTCTGGCTCTGTCTCTGTCTTCTCTTGGGCCGCGACTGACGCGGCACGGCGCGGAAACGCTGCATAATTTGCACGCACGTTGCCGGGAGTGCGGGGACACAGGCTTGACTGTAATCCGGTTGCTTGACGCATGCCATTCCTTTCCGAAGCCCAGTGGAGGCGGTCAAAATCCCGGACGGGTTTTGAGCTCCAAGGTCGCTGAACGGGACTCGAACCGATCGTGTGACCCCACTAATGGATTCCTCGTTTGAAAAGCGATCCATTGTTGGGTCACACGTTCGGTTCGAGTTCTGTTCGGTGACTCTAGAGCTCAAAACGCGTCTAAAGTTTTGGCCGGCTGCGCGGGTCATCAGGCCCACTGCGCCCAGTCACGCGTTGCCTTTGCACGCACGTTGCAAAGAGTTCGGAGACAAGAGACACAGGCTTGACGCATTCCTTTCCGTGTTGGAGCATTTGGCCGGCGCGGCCTCGTAGACGCACATGGCCGGGCCATGTGGCCGGTGCCTCGTCCCTTCTCTCCTCTGTTTGCCTGCCCCAGCTTTTCACAGAAGTGGGCAATAAAGGTTGCACCGGAGGCGGGGACCGGATGGCCGCAGTTTCTCGGCCCACGTGCGCACCAGTAAACAACAGAGACGCTGTTTTTTGGGCCGTGGCACCGCTCTGCAAACTCAACAGTGTACGTACTCAGTACACTCTGTTCAGCGTGTACTTACAAGCACACTCTCATCAGAAGGTACTCATCTGAGCACACCTTAGCACGCCTGGCGTTATATGCAGCTGTAGGTGTGTACTCATCTGAGTACACTCTCCTGAGAGTGTACTCATCTAAGTACACTCTCGTTGGAGTGTGCTCATCTGAGTACACTGTGATGAGAGTGTGCTTGTGAGTACACGCTGAACAGAGTTTACTGAGTACACTGTTGTGTTTGCAGAGCGGTGGTGGTCAAGGGCGAATCTTAATTGTTATCGTTTTGCCGAAAAAGAAACCCATTAGAATTATGGACCGTAGCGCGGTCAACGGGGTGGCAGTAAAGCTGAAATAACAGCGTCGGGTGTGAAAGATTTCTACTCTACCTTCGCGTGGAATCCTCCTTTCTTACACATGAGGGGAGAGAGAGAGAGCGAGAAGGAGAGGAGGGGGAGAGAGAGAGAGAGAGAGAGAGAGAGAGAGAGAGAGAGGGAGGGAGGGAGAGAGAGAGACAGAGAGAGAGAGAGAGAGAGAGAGAGAGGGGGGAGAGAGAGAGAGGAGAGAGAGAAAGAGAGAGAGAGAGAGAGAGAGAGAGAGAGAGAGAGAGAGAGAGAGAGAGAGAGAGAGAGAGAGAGAGAAAGTCCAGCGGTGGCGGTCCTCGTCCTCCAAAGTCAGGGCATGGAGGCCGTGGTGGGCAGGCCGCGCCGCTATGCCGTGTGGGTGCGAGAGGGACAGAGCGACGAAACACTGCGCGGAATCAGTCGGCCGCAGCTCGGCGGGCAGCGCACCCACCCGACGCCGAAGGCCACGTTGTTGAGGATGGTGGCCACGGCCGAGACGAGCAGCAGGCGGCACAGCAGCTCGGCGCGCGCGGGGTCCTCGGAGTGCAGGCACAGCGCGGGGGACAGGATGTTGAGCAGCAGCACGCAGTGCAGCACGGCCAAGGAACACAGCTGCGCCCCAAGAAAAACAAAAAACAGAACGCATCAAATTTTAATTTTTTCAGCGTTGTAGAGATATCACTTGCGACAGCCCGTATCGGGAAACCTAAATGCGCAATTGAGTTCCAGCGCCGCTTGGTGGCGCGTAGAGGGCCAGAGGGGAAGGGGCGCGAGGCATTGTAAGGCGATACCGCGGGGCGCGGCGCGTCACAACGCGTTGGTCGGAGACGCCGTCGCACATTGAGCCAGAAGACTGGCGCAGGCGGCTAAAACTCGAGACGCGTTTTGAGCTCCAAAGTCGCTAAAGAGGACTGGAACCAAGCGTGTGACCCCACCGATGTATTCCTCGTTCTGAGTACAATCCATTCGTGGGGTCACACGTTCGGTTCGAGACCCATTTAGCGACTCTGGAGCTCATAACGCGTCCGGGATTTTGATCGACCCCCTTCACCGGTCTTCTGGCCCTTTGTGCGCTGGATGACCGGCAGGGCGTCAACAGTGAACTCCGATAATGAGCGCGCTTCATAAAATGGCACCCGCCTCGCCGCGCCCCGATACGAGGCCGACATAAACCTCCTTCTCAACGATGATGAGGCACCCTCAAAAAGAGAGACTAACCCAAATAATAAAGTCGAACCAACACGAGTTTAGTGTAACTCAATCACTCGTAGTCATGGGCTTGCATGGGCCCTCCCTTACCACCCCAGCTTTCACTCGCGTTGGTTATAAGAAGGTGCGATTCCCTCTTTGCGACTTAGTGGCCAGAAGACCGGCGCAGGCGGTCGTAACTCAAGAAGACGCGTTTTGAGCTCCAGAGTCGCTAAATAGGACTTGAACCGAACTTGAAACCCCACAAATGGATCCTCGTTCGGAGAGCACACAAGGACGAGAAGCGCACCTGCACGGTGAGCAGCAGCAGCATGACGGCGGGGGCTGGTCGTGCAGGCCGTACAGCAGCTGGTGGGGCTTGGCGGCGGCCGCGGCGGACGACGCGCAGGTCGAGGCGGTGGCCTCTCTCTCTCTCTCTCTCTCTCTCTCTCTCTCTCTCTCTCTCTCTCTCTCTCTCTCTCTCTCTCTTCCTCTCTCTCTAACTCACTCTCTCTCAGACACACACACACACACACACACACACAAACCACACACCACACACAACCGGAGGGACCATTCCTTTAGTGCAGTTTACAGTCTTGTTTGTCGACTGGCAACAGAGCAGTGTGCGCCGAGGCCGAGCGGCGGCAGGGCAGCAACTCTCTTTTGCCTCAAAATGTTTTGTCTGGTGTGGAATTAGTGCCCGCCGACTATCGCGACCCAGGTCCCCTCCATCGCGTTCTGGAACGCAAAAGGTGATTTGGTTATTCGACCGGGCCGGCTTGCACGTCACGTCACGTCAGGCAAACGCAAGCATGTAAAGCACAGTGACACATGACGGGACCCGCGCTGCTGCACGTTTATACGGAGCGCTGCGTTGCGTGGTCGCGTCTCTCCGCGTGGCGACGCGCGACGCTGTGACACGGGTCAGGGCGCGACGCTGAGACACTAGACGCGACGCTGCGACAAGCCGCGTTATTGGCTGCAGTGTCGCTAACTGTAACCCGAACCCGAACAAAATATGTGACCCCACCTATGAATTCCTTGTTTAGAGACAAATCCATTGGTGGCGTCACTCCGGTTCGAGTCCTATTAATCGACTCTGGAGCGCAAATTGCGGCCGAATTGGAGCCACCCCAACCGGTCTTCAGGCCCACTGCGCCGCGTGGCCGCGCGTTCCGCTGCGCCGGGAAGCCCTCTACCCTGGCCCACTGTGTGCGGGGCGGGGATGAACATTCGCAAGTGTCCACAGGTTGGCCTGGGGCTACGCGGGATTTCACCAAGCGTAGTGCGCGTTCATTTCGCGGATTGGGGCCCTGGCTTGGGTGCTGGGGTCGAGAAGCGAGGGCCACGGAGCTCGCAGGATTGCGGTGCAGCGCGTGTGGTGTGCGCGCAGCGAAAGTAACGATTGGGATTCCCAGGCGCATCCTGAGAGAATAGGTCAGTTTTTCAGAAGCAGCCTGGGAATCGCAGGCGCGACTCTTGCCATGCGGTGCGCGCGCGCATCGCCGAGGGTGACGAAAGCGGAAGGGGTGATGGTGAGGCGGGGAGGCGCGGCCGACGGCGCACAGTGGGCCAGAAGGTCTACTGGCGAGACCGGCGGACCAAACTCTAGACGCGATTTGGGCTGCAGAGTCGCTAACTGGGACCCGAACAAAACATTTGACCCTACCAATGAATTCCTCGTTCAGAGAGCAATCCTCACACAGTTAGAGTCTAACTCGGGAGGTCAAAACGCGTCTTATTTTGGCCGCCTGCGCCGGTCCTCTGGCCCACTGTGCATGCATAGGCCAGCCAGAGGGTGGTCCCGGCGGACCATTGGCAGGTTGAAAACACTCGAAAGCACGGAGTCGCAATGGCGGCGGCGCGGCAACTCGCCCGGTCAGGCAGGGTCCAAGATTGAACCCAGATCCGCGCAATGTACCAGAAGACCGGTCAAAAATGTAGACCCGGTTTAACCTCCATAGTCACTAAACAAGACTCGAACCAAACGTTTGGATTCGTAGTTCGGAGAGAAACCCATTGGCGGGATCCCTCTCTCCTTCCCCCCCCCCCCCTCCCTATCTCTCTCCCTATCTCTCTCTCTCTCTCTCTCCTCTCTCTCTCTCTCTCCTCTCTCTCTCTCTCCTCTCCTCTCTCTCTCTCTCTCTCTCTCTCTCCTTCTCTTGAGCCGCGACTGACGCGGCACGGTGCAGAAACGCCGCATAATTTGCACGCACGTTGCCGGGAGTGCGGGGACACAGGCTTGACTGTAATCCGGTTGCTTGACGCATGCCATTCCTTTCCGAAGCCCAGAAGACCAGTGGAGGCGGTCAAAATCCCGGACGGGTTTTGAGCTCCAAGGTCGCTGAACGGGACTCGAACCGATCGTGTGACCCCACTAATGGATTCCTCGTTTGAAAAGCGATCCATTGGTGGGGGTCATACGTTCGGTTCAAGTCCCGTTCAGCGACCCTGGAACTCAAAACGCGTCTAAAGTTTTGGCCGGCTGCGCGGGTCATCAGGCCCACTGCGCCCGGACACGCGTTGCCTTTGCACGCACGTTGCAAAGAGTTCGCTTGACGCATTCCTTTCCGTGTTGGAGCATTTGGCCGGCGCGGCCTCGTAGACGCACATGGCCGGGCCATGTGGCCGGTGCCTCGTCCCTTCTCTCCTCTGTTTGCCTGCCCCAGCTTTTCACAGAAGTGGGCAATAAAGGTTGCACCGGAGGCGGGGACCGGATGGCCGCAGTTTCTCGGCCAATGTCCGCACCAGTAAACAACAGAGACGCTGGTTTTTGGGCACCGGTGGTGGCCGTGACTCAAGGACGAATCTTAATTTATATCGTTTTGCCGAAAAACAAGTCCATTCAAGAGTCCATTAGAATTATGGACCGTAGCGCGGTCAACGGCGGGGTTCAAATAGTTCGTCTGAGCGGTGGCAGTAAAGCTGATATAAGGGCGTCGGGTGTGAAAGATTTTCACTCTACCTTCTATCTAGGTTGTCCCATGTACCGAACGACTCCATGCGAAAACGTCTAGTTCAGTGGAGAGCTGTCCAAAGCTCTACTGAATAACCGTGTGAAGAGACAAAGAGAGAAAGAGAGGGGACAAAGAGAGAAAGAGAGGAGAGAGAGAGAGAAAGAGAGAGAGAGCGAAGAGAGAGAGAGAGAGAGAGAGAGAGAGAGAGAGAGAGAGAGAGAGAGAGAGAGAGAGAGAGAGAGAGACCAGCGGTTGCGGTCCTCGTCCTTCAAGAGAGGGACAGAGCGACGAAACACTGCGCGGTATCAGTCGGCCGCAGCTCGGCGCGCGCGGGGTCGTCGGAGTGCAGGCACAGCGCGGGGGACAGGATGGTGAGCAGCAGCACGCAGTGCAGCACGGCATTATGGCATGTGAGTGTGAGTGTGTAGTCAAAATAAAAAAAAAACGTTAACGCTAACGCTAACGTGAAAGCAGATGATACTAATGTTTATTTCAATGTATGTTTGTTCATCATTTAATGAAGGAAAACAATTTAATTTTAATTTTCTAATTTTGTTTGATGTATTCATGTCTACGCATGTGTGTCCACAATGATATGCCTAATACCACTTGTGTTGGGTATCATTCTCTTTGTTTCAACGCGAGGATGCACAATATGATGGCCAATCACGTGAATACTCAATACCCGTAAAAGTTGTTTTCTGTACCAGCGCGGCATCGGCGCAGCCCGCAGCGTCGTGCACTTGACACTCCAGCCTCGGCGCAGCGTCCGGTCACAATAAGCAGCCGAGCTTCGTCGGTCGACACTCCAACATAAACAAACAAGAGCAGCGCGGCGCAGCGCAGCACTCCGCGCCACTTGTAACCAGACGCCGCGCATCCGTTCCGACCTAGTACCAATGCGAACTTTTGCGGGTATCAGTTAAATAACTGATTGGATGCCGAATTCTGCATCCTCACGTTCCGACGAGAAAAATGATACCAAATAAGACTAGGCTAGCGCTAGCGGCGGAGGCGCGGGCACGGGCGCGGGCGAAATGAAGCCCCCTCCGCACCATAATTCTTGGCGAGCCATCCACGCGCTCGCTGTCCCCGTACACGACACGAGAGTACAAGCATTATGATACATAAATGTATCATCTGATAAAAATTTTAATTTTAATATAACTTTTAGATATCTGAATGTGACATTGTGTTCTGTTAACATGTTCAAAATGACGATGGTAGTACACTGATATCCCCAATACCACTTGACAAGTTGACAAGTGGCACTTGTGTTGGGTATCATTTTCTTTGTTTCAACGCGAGGATGCACAATATGTAGGGCAATCACGTAAATACTCACAACCCGTCAGATTGGTTTTCAGTGCTAGGCCGGCCATCGGTGCGGTGCGAAGGCCCGACAGAAACCAGACGCCGCCCCAGACGCGCCCCGGGCCCTGGCGTCCACTTGACCCTGCGCCGCGGAGACCTTCCTCTTATCACTCTGCGCCACTTGTAAACGGACGCCGCGCATCCGTTCCGCCCTAGTACCAATGCGAACTTTTGCGGGTATCAGTTAAATAGTTGAAAGGATGCCGGATTCTGCATCCTCACGTTCCGACGAGAAAAATGATACCAAATAAGACTAGGGTGCTGCGCTGCTGGTCCTCACCGCCGCGCCGGGGCACCATGCGGGGCACGCGGCCTTGACGCGCAGCCTTGGCACGCGGGCTGTTCCAAGCCCCCACTGCCCGTATACTATCTTCTAGCCTAGCCATCCAGCCGCTGGCTCTCCCCGCACGACACGAGAGTACAAGCATTATGACACATTTATAATTTTAATTTCTATTTCTACTTTTGCGTATAGCTCTGTACATAGATGTATCATCTGCTAAAAAAAAACGGAACGCATCAAATTCTTATTTTTACAGCGTTGTGGAGCTATCACTTGCGACAGCCCGTATCGGGAAACCTAAATGCGCAATTGAGTTCCAGCGCCGCTTGGTGGCGCGTAGAGGGCCAGAGGGGAAGGGGCGCGAGGCATTGTAAGGCGATACCGCGACCGCGGGGCGCGGCGCGTCACAACGCGTTAGTCCGAGACGCCGTCGCACATTGAGCCAGAAGACCGGCGCAGGCGGCTAAAGCTCGAGACGCGTTTTGAGCTCCAGTGTCGCTAAATAGGACTGGAACCAAGCGTGTGACCCCACCGATGTATTTCTCGTTCTAAGTGCAATCCATTCGTGCACGTCGGTTCGAGACCCATTTTAGCGACTCTGGAGCTCATAACGCGTCCGGGATTTTGATCGACCCCCTCCACCGGTCTTCTGGCCCACTGTGCGCTGGGTGACCAGCAGGGCGTCAACATTGAACTCCGATAGTGGGCGCGCTTCATAAAATGGCACCCGCCTCGCCGCGCCCCGAGACGAGGCCGACATAAACCTCCTTCTCAACGATGATGAGGCACCCTCAAAAAGAGAGACTAACCCAAATAATAAAGTCGAACAAACACGAGTTTAGTGTAACTCAATCACTCGTAGTCATGGGCTTGCATGGGCCCTCCCTTACCACCCCAGCTTTCACTCGCGTTGGTTATAAGAAGGTGCGATTCCCTCTTAGTGCGGCGTAGTGGCCAGAAGACCGGCGCAGGCGGCCGTAATTCAAGAAGACGCGTTTTGAGCTCTAGAGTCGCTAAATAGGACTTGAACCGAACTTGAAACCCCACGAATGGATCCTCGTTCGGAGAGCACACAAGGACGAGAAGCGCACCTGCATGGCGAGCAGCAGCAGCATGACGGCGGGGGCCTGGTCGTGCAGGCCGTACAGCAGTTGGTGGGGCTTGGCGGCGGCCGCGGCGGACGACGCGCAGGTCGAGGCGGTGTCCGCGGACGCCGGGGGGCCAACACGTCGACAAGCACTTCGCGCACCTGCACAAGGAACAAGACATCGTGCTCACCAGAGTGAGTGGCGAGGACCACCGAGGCCGCACTCACCGCACAGTGGGCCAGAAGACCGGGGCAGGCGGCCGAAACTCTAGACGCATGACGCATTTCGAGCTCCAAGGTCCCTAAACAGGACTCGAATCGATCGTGTGACCCCACCAATGGATTGCTCGAGCAAGGAGGAATCGATTGGTAGGTCACACGTTCGGTTCGCTACCAATGGAGCTTAAAACGCGTCTGGGATGTTGACCGCCTCCGCCGGTCTTCTGGCCCACTGTGCGCCAGGCCGACACGCTCACCTCCAGGCAATCCTCGGCGGCACACTTGATGTCGGCGTCCAGGGCGAAGAGCACGAACCCCGACGGCGTGCCGTCGTCGTCCTCGGGGTGTTTGCTCTTCTCGCGGGGCGGCGCGGCCATGGCGACGGTCAGGCCGACGGTCGGGAGCGGGGCGGGGGATGATGCGACCCTGAACGACAGCGACACAGCCACGCCTACACTGCAAAGGAAGTCGTCCAGGGTCGCCACAAAGGCTTGCAATTTTCGTAGCAAGCATACTCGCCACGAGACGAGCTTTGCAGTGCTTGAGCTGCACAGTTGGCTAGAAGACCGGTACCGGTAGGGGTGACCAAAACTCTAGACGTGCGAGGAGCAATCCGTTGGTGGGGTTTCACGTTCGGTTCGAGTCCTGTTTAGCGACTCTAGAGCGCAAAACGCGTTTAGAGTTTTTGCCGCCTGCGCCGGCCCACTGTGCCGCCACAGTTGCAGCCCAGGCTTTTTCTGTAGAGGTGATTGCGTCACCACACTGAAAATTTAATGGAAGGACTTTGCGCCAAAATATGGCGAGACAAAAAGTTTTGCCAAGTTTTGGTCAGACCTGAAAGTCTCGCCAAGACCTTTGTAGGAGCAGTGGTCTCGGCTGCAGCGGTAGCAGCAGCTCCGCTGCACAGTGGGTCAGGAGTCCTGGTAGGGAAATGCCTGTGCCGCGCGGGGGGGGGGGGGAGCACGTCGAACAGTGGGCCAGAAGACCGGTGGAGGCGGTCCAAATCCCGCACGCGCTTTCGGATCCAGAGTCGATAAATGGGACTCGAAACGAACGTGTGACCCCGCCAATAGATTGATCTCCGAACAAGGATTCCATCGTTGGCGTGACACGTATGGTTCGAGTCATGTTTAGCGACTCTGGAGCTCAAAACGCGCCTAGAATAGTTTTGGCCGCGCGTCCGCCGGTCTTCTGGGCCACTGTGCACCGATGGGGCGGCCACGGCTGTCACGCCGCAGCCACACAGCCGCACGAGCACAAAGATGCAAGGTGTTCTAAGTTGCCCCCCGTTGACGCGTTGCACACGCACACGCGCACACGTATGAGCCCCGCTGACGTTCCCTCGAATTGGGCGACCAGAGTCACAATGTCGCGCCCTTCCACTCCATTGCTCGGCAAACAGCCCCGAACATGCCTCGCAACCTGCATCTCACCTTGAGAGGAGGGCGCCCCTCACTCAAGATCTCACAAAGCAATCAAACCCTTTGTATTGACCGGCACAACAGGCCCCTCTGTAGAGAGGTTGTTGTGCAAGGTTTATTTTGTTGGTCGAAGTCCCCACCAACTATCAAAGCACCAACTGAACAATAGCGCACTTGTAGCTCCGTGTGCCCGTTTTTCTAGTCTGCCCTCGCTTTCCCCTTTTCTTCCCGGCTTGTCCGGAGAGTTACCTGACCAGCGGAATGCCTGTCGGACCATGACGCACAGTGTCAGAAAAATTTGTTGTTAATTTACGACGAATCTATTGCTAATTTTTTTTTCTGACAACAGTTGTTCTTAAACGACAGCAGTCGTTTACGAACAGAGAATGTTGTTGATAAATGACAGTTGGGTCATTCTAAAACAACTTACTTGTTGGAAGACAACTTCTCCGTCGTTTCAGTTTTAAACAAAGATGTTGTAGGAAAACGACCATGTTGTTGACAATTTTGTTGTTTTCGAACAATCGTTACGGACAGTGCACAGTGGGCCAAAACGCATCTAGCGTTTTTGCCACCTGCGCCGGTCTTCTGGCCCACTGTGCGACGGCTCGAATCGGGCGTCCCGTAACAATGCGTCCTTGGACGGCCGTTTCTCTTACTTAGCATGAGTGCGTCGAATTTGTTCGCAGAATTCGTCCTGCCCTCTTCTGAGGGCCATGGGAAGAGGGGATAACAGAAAGGTCGCATCCCAAAAACCGGCAGGGTAGACATGAGCCCTGTACCGTTTTAGCCCCGATGACCTGCGCCGCAGCTAGAGCACTGGCCGAGCACGACTCGAGCCCCGGTTGCCAGAGCCCCGACCTGAGCCCCTCTCGAGCCCCGCGCCAACAATTTTCTATTTTGGCCCTGTTTTTTGAATATTTTAGGCCAAATTGTAACCTTTTTTTGGGACGCGGAGCTCAGGTGGGGCTCAGGGCGGGGCTCTGGCAATCGGGGCTTAGTCAGGGCTTGAGTCGGGCTTAGCCAAGGCTCTTCTCAGGCCATCGGGGCTCATGTCCACCCTGCCCAAAAACTGGCGTAGATAACGCTAATTTTTTGGCATGGAAACTTGGTCGTGTCAATTTTTTGGGAATGACTTGTCCCATTAAACGCCTTGTGAGCACCAATCCGCATTCTATAGGCACGCCAAAAAAAAGGCGTGACACAAATTTCATGCTGAATTTGGGCGCGGATTGTCATGCCGATTCGAGGCGCGACTTTTTGCCACGCCATATTTTTGCCAAGTCCGACCATTCCATTTACTGTGTCGGCGGCAGGCCGTTCTGTCTCTCTCTCTCTCTGTCTCTCTCTGTCTCTGTCTCTGTCTCTCTCTCTCTCTCTCTCTCTCTCTCTCTCTCTCTCTCTCTCTCTCTCTCTCTCTCTCTCTCTTTCTCTCTCTCTCCCTCTCTATCTCACTCTCTCTCAGACAAACACAAACACACACACACACACACACACACACACACACACACACACACACACACTACCGGAGGGACCATTCCTTTAGTGAAGTTTACAGTCTTGTTTGTCGACTGGCAGCAGAGCAGTGTGCGCCGAGCGGCGGCAGGGCAGCAACTCTCTTTTTCCTCAAAATGTTTTGTCTGGTGTAGAATTAGTGCCCGCCGACTGTCGCGACCCAGGTCCCCTCCATCGCGTTCTGGAACGCAAAAGGTGATTTGGTTATTCGACCGGGCCGGCTTGCACGTCACGTCACATCACGTCAGGCAAACGCAAGCATGTAAAGCATAGTGACACATGACGGGACCCGCACTGCAGCACGTTTATACGGAGCGCTGCGACGCGCGGAGAGACGCGACCACGCAACGCAGCGACACGTGGCGACGCGCGACGCTGTGACACGGGTCAGGGCGCGACGCTGTGACGCGGGTCAGGGCGCAACGCTGTGACGCGGGTCAGGGCGCGACGCTGTGACGCGGGTCAGGGCGCGACGCTGTGACGCGGGTCAGGGCGCGACGCTGTGACGCGGGTCGGGGCGCGACGCCGAGACACCAGACGCGACGCTGCGACAAGCCGCGTTATTGGCTGCAGTGTCGCTAACTGTAACCCGAACCCGAACAAAGTGACCCCACCTATGAATTCCTCGTTTAGAGACAAACCCATTGGTGGCGTCACTCCGGTTCGAGTCCTATTAATCGACTCTGGAGCGCAAATTGCGGCCGGGATTCGAACCGCCCCAACCGGTCTTCAGGCCCACTGTGCCGCGTGGCCGCGCGTTCCGCTGCGCCGGGAAGGTCTCTACCCTGGCCCACTGGGTGCGGGGCGGGGATGAACATTCGCAAGTGTCCTGCAAGTCCCGCAAGTGCCTGGGACTACGCGGGATTTCACCGAGCGTAGTGCGTGTTCATTTCGCGGATTGGGGCCCTGGCTGGGGTGCCGGGGCCGAGAAGCAAGGGCCACAGAGCTCGCAGGATTGCGGTGCAGCGCGTGTGGTGTGCGCGCGGCGAAAGTAACGATTGGGATTCCCAGGCGCATCCTGAGGGAAAGGGTCAGTTTTTCAGAAGCAGCCTGGGAATCCCAGGCGCGACTCTTGCCGTACGGTGCGCGCGCGCATCGGCGAAGGTGAAGAAAGCGGAAGGGGTGATGGTGAGGCGGGGAGGCGCGGCCGACGGCGCACAGTGGGCCAGAAGGTCTACTGGCGAGACCGGCGGACCAAACTCTAGACGCGATTTGGGCTGCAGAGTCGCTAACTGGGACCCGAACAGAACATGTGACGCTACCAATGAATTCCTCGTTCAGAGAGCAATCCTCACACAGTTAGAGTCTAACTCGGGAGGTCAAAACGCGTCTTATTTTGGCCGCCTGCGCCGGTCCTCTGGCCCACTGTGCATAGGCCAGCCAGAGGGTGGTCCCGGCGGACCATTGGCAGGTTGAAAACACTCGAAAGCACGGAGTCGCAATGGCGGCGGCGCGGCAACTCGCCCGGTCAGGCAGGGTCCAAGATTGAACCCAGATCCGCGCAATGTACCAGAAGACCGGTCAAAAATGTAGACCCGGTTTAACCTCCATAGTCAATAAACAAGACTCGAACCAAACGTTTGGATTCGTAGTTCGGAGAGAAACCCATTGGCGGGATCCCTCTCTCCTTCCCCCCCCCCTCCCTCTCTCTCTCTCTCTCTCTCTCTCTCTCTCTCTCTCTCTCTCCCCTTCTCTTGAGCCGCGACTGACGCGGCACGGTGCAGAAACGCCGCATAATTTGCACGCACGTTGCCGAGAGTGCGGGGACACAGGCTTGACTGTAATCCGGTTGCTTGACGCATGCCATTCCTTTCCGAAGCCCAGAAGACCAGTGGAGGCGGTCAAAATCCCGGACGGGTTTTGAGCTCCAAGGTCGCTGAACGGGACTCGAACCGATCGTGTGACCCCACTAATGGATTCCTCGTTTGAAAAGCGATCCATTGGTGGGGGTCATACGTTCGGTTCAAGTCCCGTTCAGCGACCCTGGAACTCAAAACGCGTCTAAAGTTTTGGCCGGCTGCGCGGGTCATCAGGCCCACTGCGCCCGGACACGCGTTGCCTTTGCACGCACGAAGAGTTCGCTTGACGCATTCCTTTCCGTGTTGGAGCATTTGGCCGGCGCGGCCTCGTAGACGCACATGGCCGGGCCATGTGGCCGGTGCCTCGTCCCTTCTCTCCTCTGTTTGCCTGCCCCAGCTTTTCACAGAAGTGGGCCATAAAGGTTGCACCGGAGGCGGGGACCGGATGGCCGCAGTTTCTCGGCCCATGTCCGCACCAGTAAACAACAGAGACGCTGGTTTTTGGGCACCGGTGGTGGCCGTGACTCAAGGACGAATCTTAATTTATATCGTTTTGCCGAAAAACAAGTCCATTAGAATTATGGACCGTAGCGCGGTCAACGGCGGGGTTCAAAAAGTTCGTCTGAGCGGTGGCAGTAAAGCTGATATAAGAGCGTCGGGCGTAAAAGATTTTCACTCCACCTTCTATCTAGGTTGTCCCATGTACCGAACGACTCCATGCGAAAACGTCTAGTTCAGTGGAGAGCTGTCCAAAGCTCTACTGAATAACCGTGTGAATTAGAGACAAAGAGAGAAAGAGAGGGGACAAAGAGAGAAAGAGAGGAGAGAGAGAGAGAGAGAGAGAGAGAGAGAGAGAGAGAGAGAGAGAGAGAGAGAGAGAGAGAGAGAGCGAAGAGAGAGAGAGAGAGAGAGAGAGAGAGAGAGAGAGAGAGAGAGAGAGAGAGAGAGAGAGAGAGAGAGAGAGAGACCAGCGGTTGCGGTCCTCGTCCTTCAAGAGAGGGACAGAGCGACGAAACACTGCGCGGTATCAGTCGGCCGCAGCTCGGCGCGCGCGGGGTCGTCGGAGTGCAGGCACAGCGCGGGGGACAGAATGGTGAGCAGCAGCACGCAGTGCAGCACGGCATTATGGCATGTGAGTGTGAGTGTGTAGTCAAAATAAAAAAAAAACGTTAACGCTAACGCTAACGTGAAAGCAGATGATACTAATGTTTATTTCAATGTATGTTTGTTCATCATTTAATGAAGGAAAACAATTTAATTTTAATTTTCTAATTTTGTTTGATGTATTCATGTCTACGCATGTGTGTCCACAATGATATGCCTAATACCACTGGGTATCATTCTCTTTGTTTCAACGCGAGGATGCACAATATGATGGCCAAGCACATGAATACTCAATACCCGTAAAAGTTGTTTTCTGTACTAGCGCGGCATCGGCGCAGCGTCGTGCACTTGACACCTTAGCCTCGGCGCAGCGTCCGGTCACAATAAGCAGCCGAGCTTCGTCGGTCGACACTCCAACATAAACAAACAAGAGCAGCGCGGCGCAGCGCAGCACTCCGCGCCACTTGTAACCAGACGCCGCGCAACCGTTCCGCCCTAGTACCAATGCGAACTTTTGCGGGTATCAGTTAAATAACTGAATGGATGCCGAATTCTGCATCCTCACGTTCCGACGAGAAAAATGATACCAAATAAGACTAGGCTAGCGCTAGCGGCGGAGGCGCGGGCACGGGCGCGGGCGAAATGAAGCCCCCTCCGCACCATAATTCTTGGCGAGCCATCCACGCGCTCGCTGTCCCCGTACACGACACGAGAGTACAAGCATTATGATACATAAATGTATCATCTGATAAAAATGTTAATTTTAATATAACTTTTAGATATCTGAATGTGACATTGTGTTCTGTTAACATGTTCAAAATGACGATGGTAGTACACTGATATCCCCAATACCACTTGACAAGTTGACAAGTGGCACTTGTGTTGGGTATCATTTTCTTTGTTTCAACGCGAGGATGCACAATATGTAGGGCAATCACGTAAATACTCACAACCCGTCAGATTGGTTTTCAGTGCTAGGCCGGCCATCGGTGCGGTGCGAAGGCCCGACAGAAACCAGACGCCGCCCCAGACGCGCCCCGGGCCCTGGCGTCCACTTGACCCTGCGCCGCGGAGACCTTCCTCTTATCACTCTGCGCCACTTGTAAACGGACGCCGCGCATCCGTTCCGCCCTAGTACCAATGCGAACTTTTGCGGGTATCAGTTAAATAGTTGAAAGGATGCCGGATTCTGCATCCTCACGTTCCGACGTGAAAAATGATACCAAATAAGACTAGGGTGCTGCGCTGCTGGTCCTCACCGCCGCGCCGGGGCACCATGCGGGGCACGCGGCCTTGACGCGCAGCCTTGGCACGCGGGCTGTTCCAAGCCCCCACTGCCCGTATACTATCTTCTAGCCTAGCCATCCAGCCGCTGGCTCTCCCCGCACGACACGAGAGTACAAGCATTATGACACATTTATAATTTTAATTTCTATTTCTACTTTTGCGTATAGCTCTGTACATAGATGTATCATCTGCTAAAAAAAAACGGAACGCATCAAATTCTAATTTTTACAGCGTTGTGGAGCTATCACTTGCGACAGCCCGAATCGGGAAACCTAAATGCGCAATTGAGTTCCAGCGCCGCTTGGTGGCGCGTGGAGGGCCAGAGGGGAAGGGGCGCGAGGCATTGTAAGGCGATACCGCGACCGCGGGGCGCGGCGCGTCACAACGCGTTAGTCCGAGACGCCGTCGCACATTGAGCCAGAAGACCGGCGCAGGCGGCTAAAGCTCGAGACGCGTTTTGAGCTCCAGTGTCGCTAAATAGGACTGGAACCAAGCGTGTGACCCCACCGATGTATTCCTCGTTCTGAGTACAATCAATTCGTGGGGTCACACGTTCGGTTCGAGACCCATTTAGCGACTCTGGAGCTCATAACGCGTCCGGGATTTTGATCGACCCCCTTCACCGGTCTTCTGGCCCTTTGTGCGCTGGATGACTGGCAGGGCGTCAACAGTGAACTCCGATAGTGGGCGCGCTTCATAAACTGGCACCCGCCTCGCCGCGCCCCGAGACGAGGCCGACATAAACCTCCTTCTCAACGATGATGAGGCACCCTCAAAAAGAGAGACTAACCCAAATAAAGTCGAACCAACACGAGTTTAGTGTAACTCAATCACTCGCAGTCATGGGCTTGCAGCGGCCCTCCCTTACCACCCCAGCTTTCACTCGCGTTGGTTATAAGAAGGTGCGATTCCCTCTTAGTGCGGCTAAGTGGACCAGAAGACCGGCGCAGGCGGTCGTAACTCAAGAAGACGCGTTTTGAGCTCTAGAGTCGCTAAATAGGACTTGAACCGAACTTGAAACCCCACGAATGGATCCTCGTTCGGAGAGCACACAAGGACGAGAAGCGCACCTGCACGGCGAGCAGCAGCAGCATGACGGCGGGGGGCTGGTCGTGCAGGCCGTACAGCAGCTGGTGGGGCTTGGCGGCGGCCGCGGCGGACGACGCGCAGGTCGAGGCGGTGTCCGCGGACGCCGGCGCGCCCACCACGTCGACACGCACTTCGCGCACCTGCACAAGGAGCAAGACGTCGTGCTCACCAGAGTGAGTGGCGAGGACCACTGAGGCCGCGCTCACCGCACAGTGGGCCAGAAGACCGGAGCAGGCGGCTGAAACTCTGGACGCATTTCGAGCTCCAAGGTCCCTAAACAGGACTCGAGTCGGTCGTGTGACCCCACCAATGGATTGCTCGAGCAAGGAGGAATCGATTGGTAGGTCACACGTTCGGTTCGATACCCATGGAGCTTAAAACGCGTCCGGGATATTGACCGCCTCCACCGGTCTTCTGGCCCGCCGTGCGCCAGGCCGACACGCTCACCTCCAGGCAATCCTCGGCGGCACACTTGATGTCGGCGTCCAGGGCGAAGAGCACGAACCCCGACGGCGTGCCGTCGTCGTCCTCGGGGTGTTTGCTCTTCTCGCGGGGCGGCGCGGCCATGGAGACGGTCAGGCCGACGGTCGGGCGCGGGGCGGGGGGTGGTGCGACCCTGGCCGGCAGCGACACAGCCACGCCTACACTGCAAAGGAAGTCGTTCAGGGTCGCCACAAAGGCTTGCAATTTTCGTGGCAAGCATACTCGCCACGAGACGAGCTTTGCAGTGCTTGAGCTGCACAGGGCTAGAAGACCGGTACCGGGAGGGGTGACCAAAACTCTAGACGTGCGAAGAGCAATCCGTTGGTGGAGTTTCACGTTCGGTTCGAGTCCTGTTTAGCGACGCTAGAGCGCAAAACGCGTTTAGAGTTTTTGCCGCCTGCGCCGGTCTTCTGGCCCACTGTGCCGACACAGTTGCAGCTCAGGCTTATTCTGTAGAGGTGATTGCGTCACCACACTGAAAATTTCATGGAAAGACTTTGCGCCAAAATATGGCGAGGCAAAAAGTCTTGCCAAGTTTCAGGCAGACCTGAAAGTCTCGCCCAGACCTTTGTAGAAGCAGTGGTCTCGGCTGCAGCAATAGTAGCAGCTCCCTCAGTAAATCCAAAACTCATTTTCTGGACGTTTTTAACGCAAAATCTGAGGAGAAACAAAACTGTTTTTGAGCGCCACGGTACTCGAAGCACGTGGTGCTGCTTGTGGGAGCACCGCGACCGTTCTTCAGCCTCCATCCTACCAGAAACTGGGGTGTCCGCCCCGAGTTGTGCAGCGAAGAAGCCCGATTCGACGGCAATAATGCACAGCTTCTATCTCTAAAGATACCAGAGTTTTTTACCCCCGGTTTTGGGGTTTTTTCTCGGTTTTCTCGCCCCAGAAACTGGGTTTCGGATTTACCAAGCCGCTGCACAGTGGTCCTGGTGGGGAAATGCCTGTGCCGCGCGGGGGGGAGGGGAGCACGTCGAACAGTGGGCCAGAAGACCGGTGGAGGCGGTCCAAATCCCGCACGCGTTTTCGGATCCAGAGTCGGTCGGTAAATGGGACTCGAAACGAACGCGTGACCCCGCCAATAGATTGATCTCCGAACAAGGATTCCATCGTTGGCGTGACACGTATGGTTCGAGTCATGTTTAGCGACTCTGGAGCTCAAAACGCGCCTAGAATAGTTTTGGCCGCGCGTCCGCCGGTCTTCTGGGCCACTGTGCGCCGATGGGGCGGCCACGGCTGTCACGTCGCAGCCACACAGCCGCACGAGCCCAAAGATGCAAGGTGTTCTAAGTCGCCCCCCGTTGACGCGTTGCACACGCACCCGCGCACACGTGAGCCCCGCTGACGTTCCCTCGAATTGGGCGACCAGAGTCACAATGTCGCGCCCTTCCACTCCATTACTCGGCAAACAGCCCCGAACATGCCTCGCAACCTCCATCTCACCTTGAGACGAGGGCGCCCCTCACTCAAGATCTCACAAAGCAATCAAACCCTTTGTATTGACCGGCACAACAGGCCCCTCTGTAGAGAGGTTGTTGTGCAAGGTTTATTTTGTTGGTCGAAGTCCCACCAACTATCAAAGCACCAACTGAACAATAGCGCACTTGGAGCTCCGTGTGCCCGTTTTTCTAAGCTGCCCTCGCTTTCCCCTTTTCTTCCCGGCTTGTCCGGAGAGTACCTGACCAGCGGAATGCCTGTCGGACCATGACGCACAGTTGGCCAAAACGCGTCTAGCGTTTTTGCCACCTGCGCTGGTCTTCTGGCCCACTGTGCGACGGCTCGAATCGGGCGTCCCGTAACAATGTGTCCTTGGACGGCCGTTTCTCTACTTAGCATGAGTGCGTCGAATTTGTTCGCAGAATTCGTCCTGCCCTCTTCTGAGGGCCATGAGAAGGGGGGAACACCGGAAAGGTCGCATCCCAAAAACCGGCAGGGTGGACATGAGCCCCGTCCCGTTTTAGCCCCGATGACCTGAGCCCCGGCTAGAGCACTGGCCGAGCACGACCCGAGCCCCGGTTGGCAGAGCCCCGACCTGAGCCCCTCTCGAGCCCCGCGCCAACAATTTCCTATTTTGGCCCTGTTTTTAGCAGATGATACATTTATGTATCATAATGCTTGTACTCTCGTGTCGTGTACGGGGACAGCGAGCGCGTGGATGGCTCGCCAAGAATTATGGTGCGGAGGGGGCTTCATTTCGCCCGCGCCCGTGCCCGCGCCCGCGCCCCCGCCGCTATCCTAGTCTTATTTGGTATCATTTTTCTCGTCGGAACGTGAGGATGCAGAATTCGGCATCCATTCAACTATTTAACTGATACCCGCAAAAGTTCGCATTGGTACTAGGGCGGAACGGATGCGCGGCGTCTGGTTACAAGTGGCGCGGAGTGCTGCGCTGCGCCGCGCTGCTCTTGTTTGTTTATGTTGGAGTGTCGACCGACGAAGCTCGGCTGCTTATCGTGACCGGACGCTGCGCCGAGGCTAAGGTGTCAAGTGCACGACGCTGCGCCGATGCCGCGCTAGAACAGAAAACAACTTTTACGGGTATTGAGTATTCACGTGATTGGCCATCATATTGTGCATCCTCGCGTTGAAACAAAGAGAATAATACCCAGTGGTATTAGGCATATCATTGTGGACACACATGCGTAGACATGAATACATCAAACAAAATTAGAAAATTAATAATAAATTGTTTTCCTTAATTAAATGATGAACAAACATACATTGAAATAAACTTTAGTATCATCTGCTTTCATGTTAGCGTTAGCGTTTTTTGAATATTTTAGGCCAAATTGTAACCCTTTTTTTGGACGCGGAGCTCAGGTGGGGCTCAGTCGGGGCTTAAGTCGGGCTTAGCCAAGGCTCTTCTCAGGCCATCGGGGCTCATGTCCACCCTGCCCAAAAACTGGCGTAGATAATGCTAATTTTTTGGCATGAAAACTTGGTCGTGTCATTATTTTGGGAATAACTTGTCCCATTAAACGCCTTGTGAGCACCAAGCCGCATTATATAGGCACGCCAAAAAAGGCGTGACACAAAATTCATGCTGAATTTGGGCGCGGATTGTCATGCCGATTCGAGGCGCGACTTTTTGCCACGCCATATTTTTGCCATGTCCGACCATTCCATTGACTGTGTCGGCGGCAGGCCGTTCTGTCTCTCCTACTCTCTTTTTTTCTCTCTTTTTCTCTCTCTCTCTCTCTCTCTCTCTCTCTCTCTCTCTCTCTCTCTCTCTCTCTCTCTCTCTCTCTCCCTCTCTCTCTCTCTCCCTCTCTATCTCACACTCTCTCTCTCAGACACACACACACACACACTACCGGAGGGACCATTCCTTTAGTGCAGTTTACAGTCTTGTTTGTCGACTGGCAACAGAGCAGTGTGCGCCGAGCGGCGGCAGCACTCTCTTTTGCCTCCAAATGTTTTGTCTGGTGTGGAATTAGTGCCCGCCGACTGTCGCGACCCAGGCCCCCTCTATCGCGTTCTGGACCGATTCGACCGGTCCCGCTTGCACGTCACGTCACGTCAGGCAAACGCAAGCATGTAATGCATAGTGACACATGACGGGACCCGCGCTGGCCGCGCTGCAGCACGTTTATACAGAGCGCTGCGACGCGCGGACAGACGCGACCACGCAACGCAGCGACACGTGGCGACGCGCGACGCTGTGACACGGGTCAGGGCGCGACGCTGTGACGCGGGTCAGGGCGCGACGCTGTGACGCCGGTCAGGGCGGGACGCTGTGACGCGGGTCAGGGCGCGACGCTGTGACGCGGGTCAGGGCGCGACGCTGTGACGCGGGTCAGGGCGCGACGCTGTGACGCGGGTCAGGGCGCGACGCTGTGACACGTGACGCTGTGACACCAGACGCGACGCTGCGACAAGCGGCGGTTTTGTCTGCAGTGTCGCTGACTGGAACCCGAACCCGAACAAAATATGTAACCATACCTATGAATTCCTCGTTCAGAGACAAATCCATTGGTGGGGTCCCCGCTTCGAGTTCAACTTAGCGACTCTGGAGGTCAAAACGCGTCTACGTTTGGGCCGCGTGCGCTGGTCATGTGGCCCACTGTGCATCGGCCAGTTACAGGGCGGGCCGTTGGCCGGTTGAAAACACCCGAAAGCACGGAGTCGCGATTGCGGCGGCGGCTACTCGCCCGGTCAGGCAAGGCCCAAGAATGAACCCAGATCCGCACAAGACCGACGCAGGCGGCCAAACCTCGAGTTTTGAGCTCTAGAGTCACTAATCAAGACTCGAACCGAACGTTTGGCCCTACCAATGCATTCGTCGCTCTCTCTCTCTCTCTCTCTCTCTCTCTCTCTCTCTCTCTCTCTCTCTCTCTCTGTCTCTCTCTCTCTCTCTCTCTGTCTCTCTCTCTCTCTCTCTCTCTCTGTCTCTCTCTCTCTCTCTCTCTCTCTCTGTCTCTCTCTCTCTCTCTCTCTCTCCTCGTGTGTCATGGCGTCGGAGTCTATGGAGTGACGGTCCGCGAGGGCGACAAAAACTGTGTCCTGCAGGTGTTCTCTATAACGGAGTGAACTCTCGTGTGTCTCAAAGCAATACCCACCGCTCGGGTCGTGGCAGTGATTGTTAGGAGACGGCTGCTACTAGTATCTGCCTCTCTAATTGGTCTTCAAAGTTCACCACAAGCCGGCCACCCAGCGAGGTTAGGTTGCCGAGGCACGCAGGCTAGCCAACTTCAACATTGCCTGTGTGCAGTGAGCAGCACCAACAACGACCTCAAGCTTACGTGCAGCAGGCTGGCAGCAGTGTGTAAACAAACATGTCGACACGCAGCAGAAAAGCAGACGCCAAGGTGGGAGATATGGACAAAACTGATCTTCAGGATTTAATAACTGAAGCAGTGAAATCCGCAACTGAGAACATCACGAAATCCATTGAGGGAGTGAAGAAAGATGTGGCTGACATAAGGTTGTCACTGGAAAAGAAGGACTTGAGATGTGATGCTATTGAAACGAAGTTGGAGAGTTTACAAAATCGACTTGATGAGCAAGAGCAGTATGGCCGCAGAAATATTCTTAGAATCTTTGGCATCAAGGAAGAAAAAAATGAGGTCACCAACGAAATTGTGGTAGATGTGGCTAAAAAAATGGGTGTGACACTGGACAACAACTGTATCGACCGCTCCCACAGGATTGGTAAAGTGGGCACTTCAAACCGTCCCATAATAGTGAAATTTACTAGCTATGCCCATCGCAGTGCAATGTTTGGGGCCAAGCGTCATCTGAAGGGGTCCAAGATAACGGTGCGGGAAGATCTCACAGTCCAGAGGCTCCAACTTATGAAGGAGGCTGTCTCGTCATACACTGAGAAGAGAGTCTGGACAATGGACGGAGTGGTCAAGATCAATGTTGGGCTTCGCTATCCAGTGTCTGTGAGAACGACTGACCAACTGCATTCAGTGTTACGGAAGCATCCACCTGAAAGTGTAGACTAGTGTGTAACTGTATGGCTACCTGTACCTCAGTTCCATTCTTGACGATGTTGTTTTCTCTGTTATTTTTTCTCATGTCGTAATCCCTTGGTATCTGTATGCTAATGTCGATATGTATTATCTTGGTTAGTCTTTGTTTATGTTGTTTTGTTTTTGTTTTTTTTTTGTTCATTTAAGTTTCTGTTCTTCTTTTCTTTTGGTATTATTTTCCACAGTTTTTGTTGCTGAACTGCAATCCATGGCAATGTACAACTATCTGCAAAACATTTCTACAGTGCATAGTAATAAACTAAAAATTGTTCATCTGAATGCGCAGTCATTATTAAATGCCGTTAGACAGTCTGAGTTCATTGATATTTTTTCAAACAGTGATATCGACATCATTGCAGTATCTGAAACATGGTTAAAAGAGGATATGCACATAAATTTACCAAACTATCAAGCCTTCTATGCAAACAGGCTCAATAAGAGTGGAGGAGGAGTTGCTATATTTATTAAATCTTGTTATCAGGTTAAGGTAATATCCTCTTCCATTGGTGACTTCGAAAAGCCTGAATATATTATCTTAGATGTAGTAGTAGGTGTGTGCAAAATATTGTTCTCTTGTATTTATAGGAGACCCAAAGGTGGGTACCTGGAAATATTCCAGGATGAGTTGTTTCATAATCTGGCTAATTATAAGTCTGTATTTGTGTGTGGTGATATTAATGCAAGGTTTGGGAGTGGCAGTGAAGAGACCAAAATTATTAATGAAATGTTATCATCATGTAATCTTACCTGTGTAAACTTTGGGCCCACTTATCACACAGAGAAGTGTCATTCCATCCTTGATGTGGTAGCAAGTAACTGTCCGGAGCTCTTAGTGGATTATGGGCAGAAGGCGGCTCCTGGTTTTTCTGCTCATGACTTGATCTATGCAATATTTGATTTCACAGTACCACACAATAAAAGACAGAGAATTATTTACAGGCCCTACAAGAGCATTGTAGTAGATGATCTGCTGGCGGACATTGATACGGCCCCTTGGACAGAAGTGTTCTCAGCAACTGATATGGACAGCAAGCTGTCCAAGTTTAATAATATTATGTTAATGTTAATGGATAAGCATGCACCAGTATGCTCAATGACTGTCAGTACTCATAATCAACCTTGGATGAATGCAAATATTAGGAGGCAATTGAATCGTCGAGATCGACTTAGGAACAAGTATATGTCAAGTAAAAATTCTGTGGACAAGGAACTGTATCGTAAACATAGAAACTTGGCCAAACAGATGATTCGCAACGCTAAAGCCAGATATATGTATGATAAGTTTGGTTCTAATTTACGTTCAAGGGAGATGTGGGCACAAATTCGCTCCTTAAATGTTGGCAGGACAACTAAGCAGAATACTGAACCTGGCATCCCTGTTGAGGACCTTAATATTCACTATGCCTCTGTATCTACTGTAAGAGATTCTGACTTAACTAATTCATGCATTCTTGAGTATGAGGCACGCGAGGTAAACGGTGGCACAGATGATAAATTTTATTTTAAATATGTTGTACCTGAGACTATTGAAAGAATTCTAAAAAGTATTAAATCAAATGCAACTGGAGTGGACTTGATTCCTATCGTATTTATCAAACTGTGTCTGCCCAATTTACTTCCAGTCATTGAGTATATTTACAATTTTAGTCTACAAAATGGCATTTTTGGTTCTACCTGGAAATTTGCTAATATAATACCAATTGCCAAAGTGCAAAATCCAGTAGACTGTAAAGACTTTCGTCCAGTAAGCATACTGTGTGTTCTAGGTAAAGGTTTAGAAAAGATTGTTCATGAGCAAGTTACTGAATTCTTATTGCAAAAATGTCTATTTACCAAACACCAATCTGGTTTTCGTAAAGGTCACAGTACCGTCACTGCCTTGTTGAAAGTCGTGGACGACTTGAGAGCGGCAATGGATAATAGACTCATGAATATACTGGTGCTACTTGACCTGAGCAAGGCATTTGATTGTGTGCATCATAAGTTACTGTTAGCTAAGTTAAAATTCCTGGGTTTTGCTGATTGCACGGTTGAGTGGTTTAAATCTTACCTAACAAATCGAAGCCAGAGAGTTTATATCTCTGATTCTATCTTTTCCACTTGGCTGAGTCTGGCTACTGGTGTACCACAGGGCAGTGTGCTTGGGCCCTTGTTATTTATCATATATCTTTTCGACCTGCCTACAGTCATTAAACATAGTTCCTATCACATGTACGCTGATGACATTCAGCTCTATATACCGTTTAACCTTGATAGTTTCAGTGAATCCTGTAGACATCTGTCTAATGATATAGTTAGTATTATTGAATACTGTAATAAGCATAATCTAGTTCTCAACATCTCTAAGACTCAAGCAATTTTAATTGGTACTCAGCAACTGCTTACTAAACTACCAGGTGGTCATAGCTCTCTACTCACTGTTAAGGATACAGTTATACCATTCTCTAGTTCAGTTAAAAATCTTGGTGTCACTTTGGACTGCACCCTAAGCTGGAATGATCATTGCGTTGAAACTTCGAAAAAGGTTTTTCGAACGCTTGCTCAGTTGAGGCGTAATATTTCCTTTATCCCGACCAACATTAGAAAATTGCTTGTGTCTACCTTGGTGTTTCCCCATCTTGATTATGCCTCTGTT
Organism: Stenchaetothrips biformis; assembly: GCA_030522485.1. Taxonomy (NCBI): domain Eukaryota; kingdom Metazoa; phylum Arthropoda; class Insecta; order Thysanoptera; family Thripidae; genus Stenchaetothrips; species Stenchaetothrips biformis. The sequence continues at coordinate 16,151,080 of CM060088.1, forward strand.
CTCTTCACTGACATGTCTGTTGGCAACAACAGTAAGCTCCAGAAGGTCCAGAATGCAGGGATAAGATTTATTACTGGTGCTAAAAGCTACGATCATGTAACTCCTCTGTATAACGAGTTAGGTATGCTCAAAATCGTTCCTAGGAGAGTGTTAGCAATTGCGGTTCTCGTTTGGAAGATTATTACTTTGAAAAATCCTGATTATCTATTCGAACAGTTTGCTTTTACCTCGGCCTCTAATGTGCGCAGTACCAGAAGTAGCAGACTGATGCTGCAAATACCGATTCACAGGATGGTTAAGTACCACAACTCTTTCTTGGTGAAAGCGTCTAGTCTTTGGAATGAGTATAAACTGTATAACTATCTTAACTTATCGCCTACATCGCTTAAAAACCTAATGTATAAACACTGTCTAAAGCTTAATTAGTTGATCTATAATGATAGTCATTGTGATCTGTGCTGTGATACCGGTGTAATACCACTGTAAATGTTCTTGCCGTTTTTCCCTCTCATAATATAGAGGTCTATGTTTGTAGCGGGACTTTCTAGTCCTTGTAATGTGGACCAAATAAACTAAATTTCAATTTCAATTTCAATTTCTCTCTCTCTCTCTCTCTAACGCGTCTCGAGTTTTGGCAGCCCGCACTCGGTCACGCGGTGCATTTGCACGCACGCTGCATGCAGCTCGGAGACACGGGCTTGACGCATTCTTTGGTAGCGTGACGGCGCGGATGGCCGGGCTATGTGGCAAGTGCCACGTCACTGAGTCGCCTCGTCCCTCATTTCCTTTGTTTGTCTGCCCCAGCTTTTCACAGAAGTGGGCAATGAAGGGACCGGTTGGCCGCAGGGTCTCGGCATTGGCCCATGTGCGCACTTCCCGGGAAACAACAGTCACGAGTTTTAGGGCCGTGGCACCGGCGTTTCCCAAAAAAAAAAAAAAAAAAAAAAAAAAAAACAAGAAAAAAATGCCATCAGAATTGCGCAACATAGTGCGGTCAACTGCAGGGTTCTATTTGGTGTTCTAATAGTTCGTCCGAGCGGTGGCGGTAAAACTGAAATCAGTGTGTCGGGCGTAAAAGAGCTCTACACTATCTTCTATATCTAAGTGTAGTCCCATGTCACGAACGACTCCGAGCGAAAACGTCTAGCAAAGTGGTCAGCTCTCCAAATTTGGTCTTAGGGCTTATGCCCTGCTAAATAACTGCGTCGGTAACTCGATCAAGTCTAAAAACCAAGCGCGTACGTATAGCATTATGGCCTGTGAATGAGTGGTCCGCGTCCTCTCACAGGGAGAGAGAGAGAGAGAGAGAGAGAGAGAGAGAGAGAGAGAGAGAGAGAGAGAGAGAGAGAGAGAGACCAGCGGTGGTGGTTCTCGTCCGCCAAAGACAAGGCGTGGAGGGTGGGCAGGCCGCGCCGCTCTCTCTCTCTCTGTCTGTCTGTCTCTCTCTCTCGTTCTCTCTCTCCATCTTTCTCTCTCTCTCTCTCTCTCTCTGTCTCACCCGTGGGGCGTCCCCGAGAGATGCGAGAGAGACATCGCTCGGCATTGTCCTCGGCTGATAACCCACCGCGTCCGTTGCAGTGGCCGGTACAGAACAATCTCCGCGCAGGCCGGGCGAGCACTCCTTTCGACGCCGTCTCTCTCGCTCCCTTATGGGCTTACAAGACTGTGAGTGCGAGAGAGACAGAGCGATGGCGGAAGCAGTGCTCGGAGTAAGCCTACGCAGTTTTGAAGCAGCACTTCGGGACTGTTTGCTGGTTTGCACTCTAAATGTATTTGTGTAATTTTGTACAAAGCTTTGCACAAAGTTGCGCATACGTCCGTTTCGCACAAAATTTGTGCAAACTTTTACACGAATTTGTGCAAAGATTCACACGAAATTGAGCGATTCTGCGCACAAAGTAGTGCAAAAGTTATGTATGCGCAACTTTGTTCAAAGCTTTGAGCAAAAATTGTACAAATTAATTTAGTGTGTGCGTTTTGTCGCCGCCGCGTCGGCAACGCCTCTTGACGACGTGCATCGCGCACGCCACACCACACGCACGGAAAAAAGGAGTTGGTCGTTACGATCGGAATGGGTTGATTGGTGAAATCTGGTCGTGGTGACCATGCTTATGATTGTCGTAAACCAACCATTCTGATGACGCATCGGTGGTGGTGTGGTGATCGAGGGTCGATCGTGACGATCGGAAGTTCGTCTGGGTCTGGGGCATAGCCTATCGACCAAGTCGATACCTACGACCGAATCCTGACTGCACCGACCGAATTTTTAGCAGATGATGTACACAGCTATTCGCAAAAACAGAAACCAAAATTAAAATTATAAATGTATCATAACACTGCAAATCCAGTGGTAAGTTTGCATGCCACAAATTTGGCAAGCCGTATTGAATGCCAAAAATTGGCAAGCTTGTCCCGGAAATACTCCCAAGCGTGCCAAAATTTGGCATTCAAAACGGCTTGCCAAATTTGTGGCATGCAAACTTTCCACTGGATTTGCAGTGAATGCTCGTAACGGGGAGAGCGAGCGGCTGGGTGGTAGGACTAGAATATTCGGCCGGAGGGCGCTCCGCGTGCCCTGCCCTGCGCGTGTTCGCCTCCCTCCAGCTGGCAGACAGCCGCTCCTGCCTTCCGCCCCACTCCCCCTTGAGACGCTGCGCGCTGGCTGCGCTGGCTGCCGCCCTCCTCTTGCGTCGTGTGGCGGCGCGGCGCTGCTCCGCTTATCGTGACCAGACGCTGCGTTGAGGCGTCCTGTTCTAGTATCAACAACAACTGTTCCGGCTTTAGATTTTGTATTGTGCATGTTCGCGTGGCAGCGAGGGTTCTCGATATACGTCCGCGCCCGCGCGCCACGCACCACAACTTCGCGTAAACACATCGCCACCGCTGGCGTACCGCATTGACGCTCACGTCACCGCATGCGAGACGCGTAATGCGATATTGCCTGAGCAGCATGCACCTTCAGAGGCGTCCTCAGGTCGGCCACTGGCGCGGTGTCCGGGCGGGGAGCCGATGCAGACCGAAATGAAAATCGCGATTTCTCGAAAACGGCTGGGCCAAAAAAATTCAAACTTGGTACAGAGACTGGTAATAGACCAGGCCCGCCTCCGGTCTGGTCAAATCCGGCCCGACATTGCCTGTTTGCCTTCTGCCGTGATCGGCTCGGAAAACGGAGACCGCCGTAGCTCGGCTCCTAAATACGATATCAAAAATCGGGCCATGTACGTGCGTAGTCCTACTCGTTCCCAAACGCCTCTCCAAATTTCAAGTCAAAATCTTGAACGGTGTGGCCGTAGTTTGGGAAACGCCGAGACGAAAAACGCGACTTTTGGGTGGTTGGCGCGGCGAAGGCAGGCTGAGAGCAGGCAAACAGGCATCATCAAATGACCGGCCCCCGAAGGGCCCCCGCCACCCCTCCCCCGCCCCGCTGGCCCAGCACTGCACCGCCAGACTGCCATTGTAAAGCGCCTAGCCGTCTGCGCTCGCGCCTGCCTGGCCGCCGGGACGCATCCACGCTACCTGCTCTAGCATTGTCTCTGTCGCACTAGTAGTGAAAGACGGCACAGACGAAGAAAGCAATTGGCGACGTCTGGGATGGCTATGCGGATGCCACCTCTGGGTCCGGCGAGGAGGCTCGGTGCAGTCCCTGCCGATTCCGCGTCAGCCGGTGGCTAAGTGCACAAGTGCAGCAGGAATTGGCTCAAAATGGCAAGGTTTTACAAGTTAGTGCCAAAATGTGTTTTGAAGCGCGCTGATCAATTCTATACCAATAAAAATTGTCCCATGGTTTGATGTCAAAATTGTCCTAGCGATTTCTCGTTTTCACTCGATTTCATAGCTTTTTGACCTGATTACGCCACCACTCTTCAAAAATCAACTTTTTCGAAAATTTAAAAATTTTGTATCCGAGGTTTTGTATCCCCATTCCCTTTTGTTTGGTGTGAATGGAGCCGGGGTGGACTGGGCCACGTGCCTGCTCCGACCCTCGAGCAGGTCTATTGATGTCTATTGCCATTCCGGTACAAAAGGGATTGGGGATACAAGACCTCGGATACAAAATTTTTAAATTTTCGAAAAAGTTGATTTTTGAAGAGTGGTGGCGTAATCAGGTCAAAAAGCTATGAAATCGAGTGAAAACGAGAAATCGCTAGGACAATTTTGACATCAAACCATGGGACAATTTTTATTGGTATAGAATTGATCAGCGCGCTTCAAAATACATTTTGGCACTAACTTGTAAAACCTTGCCATTTTGAGCCAATTCCTGCTGCACTTGTGCACTTAGCCACCGGCTGACGCGGAATCGGCAGGGACTGCACCGAGCCTCCTCGCCGGACCCAGAGGTGGCATCCGCATAGCCATCCCAGACGTCGCCAATTGCTTTCTTCGTCTGTGCCGTCTTTCACTACTAGTGCGACAGAGACAATGCTAGAGCAGGTAGCGTGGATGCGTCCCGGCGGCCAGGCAGGCGCGAGCGCAGACGGCTAGGCGCTTTACAATGGCAGTCTGGCGGTGCAGTGCTGGGCCAGCGGGGCGGGGGAGGGGCGGCGGGGGCTCTTCGGGGGCCGGTCATTTGATGATGCCTGTTTGCCTGCTCTCAGCCTGCCTTCGCCGCGCCAACCACCCAAAAGTCGCGTTTTTCGTCTCGGCGTTTCCCAAACTACGGCCACACCGTTCAAGATTTTGACTTGAAATTTGGAGAGGCGTTTGGGAACGAGTAGGACTACGCTCGTACATGGCCCGATTTTTGATATCGTATTTAGGAGCCGAGCTACGGCGGTCTCCGTTTCCCGAGCCGATCACGGCAGAAGGCAAACAGGCTATGTCGGGCCGGATTTGACCAGACCGGAGGCGGGCCTGGTCTATTACCAGTCTCTGTACCAAGTTTGAATTTTTTTGGCCCAGCCGTTTTCGAGAAATCGCGATTTTCATTTCGGTCTGCATCGGCTCCCCGCCCGGACACCGCGCCAGCGGCCGACCTGAGGTCTCCTTTTCACCCGGGGCCCTCTTGCGTGGGGACGCCAGGATTTCCTCGAACTGCCCAGGCCCGCATAAGGGGGGGGGGGGGGGAGGGTACACATGCAGCCACAGCGACGAGATAGTATTAGTTAGTATGCGACAGTCTGCAAAATGAACAGGTCGGCGTTTAGTGCGTTGTGCCCTGTGATTTTGTGAATTAAGTGATAAACAGCCATACATTAAAATAATTTTTATGAATATTTTTTTTTTCCATGCGGTGTGCGGCTGGCGTGCCGCAGTGGGCCAGAAGACTAATGGAGGCGGTCAAACTCCCGGACGGGTTTCGAGCTCTAGTGTCACTACGCACATAAATAGGACTCGAGCCGGACGTGTGAGCCCACCAATGGATTGCTCTCCGAACGCAGAATCCATTGGTGGGGTCACACATTCGGTTCGAGCCTTGTGAAGCGACTCTTGATGCAGTTTAAAACGCGTCTGGAGTTTTAGCCGCCTGCGTCAGTCTCCTGGCCCAATGTGCGCCATAATGTAAACCCGGCTTGCCACAAAATTGGCAAGCCATTTTAAATGCCAAAAATGAGCAAGCCTGGTCCCGAAATACTGCTCAGCTGACCAAAATTTGGCATCGCAGGCACCAAATATTTGCGAGCTGATGAAAATTTCAAGTGAATGCTCGCCAATTTTGAGAATTCAAAACGGTGAAGGGTCGATGATGGTGCCTACGCTCCGATTCGATTGTGCGCAAGTGCTGGGGCGAAAGTTTATACCGTATGCAGGGCTAGGGCTGCCCGTGCGGCCGCGAGAACGAGTGCTGGAAGTAGGACCGCCCGGGTAGTCGACACTATAAACAAAGGAAAAAAACTCGGGAAAAATCAACAGTATTTTACAACCTCTTAACCGAGGGGGCGACCCTAGACGGCGGCGACACAGCCACGCCCAACCACGCCTACAGGAAGTCGTCCAGGGCCGCCACAACGGCTTGCTAATTTCGTGGCAAACTTGCCACGAAAGTGGTGGAGGTGGCCAAAATTCGAGAAGTGTGAAGAGCAATCCATTGGTGGGGTCACACGTTGGGTTCGAGTCCTGTTTAGTGACTCTGGAACGCAAAACCCATCTAGATTTTTTGTTGCCTGCACCGGTCTTCTGGCCCACTGTGCGCGGCCACGGTTGCAGCGCCAGGCTTTCTTTGTGGAGATGATTGCGTCACCACAGGTCACTGGTCACCCTGTGGCATCGTTCGGACTTTTGACCAAGTCGACTGACTGAAGCGACTGAGCCTCCAGTCCGCAGGCGAGTGATGTGGACTGACGCAAGCACTGGCAAGTCCAACAAAATTGGGAAGCCGTTTTGAATGCCAAAAATTTCGAAGGATTTCTCAAAAAATCTTCACTGCATGCCAATGTCTGGCGCTTTGGCCGCCTGCAATGCCAAATTGTGGCAGGCTTTGGAGTATTTCAAGCCAGGCTTGCCATTGTTTGGCATTCGAAACAGTCCCTGTGCCGCGCGGGGTGCGCGGCGAACAGTGAGGTAGAAGACCGGTGGAGGCGGTCAAAATCCCGCACGCGTTTTGAGCTCCAAAGTCGCTAAAGGACTCGAACCGAACGTGTGACTCCGCCACCGAACAAGGAATCGACTGTTGGGGTCACCCGTTTGGTTCGAGTTATGTTTGGCGACCCTGGAGCCTAAAACAACGCGTCTAGAATAGTTTTGGCCGCGCGTCCGCCGGTCCTCTGGGCCACTGTTCACCGATGGGGCGGCCACTGCTGTCGCGTCGCAGCCACACAGCCGGACGAGCTCAAAGATGCGAGGTGTCTGAAGTTACCTCCGTTGACGGGGCGTACGCACACGTCCGAGCCCCGCGCCCTTCCACCCATTACGCGGCAAACAGTCCCGACCGGCACAATGAGCCCCTCTGTAGAGAGGTGCTGTGGGGGTATTTTATCTTGGTCGTAGTCCCGCCAACTTTCGGTGCACCAACTGAATAGCGCACTTGAAACTCCGTGCTCCCTTTTTCTAGGCTGCCCTCACCCTCCCCTTTTCCTCCCGGCTTCTCCGGAACCAGCGGAATGCATGACGGACCATGACGCACAGTGGGTCAGAGGACCGGTGCAGGCGGTCCGAATCCCGGACCAGGGGCGGACTGGGACCCAAACGGCCCGTGCGAGAAATTCATTGAACGGCCCCTAACCCCTCGGACTCCCCCCCCCCCTCGCGGCCCGCGGCCCTGCCCTCCTGGGTCTGCAGCCCCTGCAGCCACGGCCCCCGGCGGCCTCGCGGCCCTCCCGGGCCAGTCCGCCCCTGCCCGGACGGGCTTTGAGCTTGAAAGTCGCTGAATAGGACTCGAACCGAACGTGCGACCCCACAAATGAATTGCTCTCCGAACGAGCTCAAAACGCGTCCAGAGTTTTTGCCGCCTGCACCGGTCCTCTGGCCCACTGTGCGACGGCTCGAATCGGACGTCCCTTGACAATGCGTCCTTGGGCGGCCGTTTCTCTACTTAGCATGAGTGCGTCGAATTTGTTCGCGAAATTCATCCTGACCGATGGTGACCGCGCGAGCTGCATACAGTACGTACACTGGAAAAGTATCGGCGAGACAGCGACTCGTTTTAGGGCCATGAGAAAAGGGCATGTCAGAAGGGTCGCCAAAATCGGCGAGGCTCACAAGATCACGCCAACTGTTTGGCATGAAATCTTGGTCGTGCAAATTTTGGCACCCTTTCTTGAAGGCATGACTTTTGTCCTCTATGAAACGCCTTCTGAGCACCAATCCACATTCTTTAGGCACGCCAAAAAAGGCGTGGCTCAAATGTCATGCCGATTTTGGGCGTGACTTTTTGCCACGCCATAATTTGGCCAAGACCGACCATTCCATTACGTAGCAGTGTTGGCATGCAGCATGAGAAGGGCGCCCTTATCTCATGCATGCAGTAGCAAGGCCGTCGTCGCCTCTGCCTGTCTGTCTGTCTGTCTGTCTGTCCTTCTCTGTGCGGAGCGGAACTAAACGCACGCTGCAACGCGACTCTCTCTCTCTCTCTCTCTCTCTCTCTCTCTCTCCACCGCCGGACCGGAGGGACCATTCTTTCTGGTACAATTTACGGTCTTGTTTGTCGGCTTTGAGAGCGTCGTCCGAGGCCGCCCCGGCAACAGCCAAGCGGCGACAGCACTCTCTTTTGTCTCAAAATGTTTTGTTCAGTGTCGGATTGATGCGCGCTGACTGCACGTCACGTCCAGGCAAACGTTGTCATGTAAAGCATAGTGACGCACGACGGGACGCGCGCTGCAACACGTTTATACGGGGCGCTGCGACGCGAGGAGAGACGCGACCACGCAGCGACACGTAGCGCAGCGCGGCGTCACTCTTTGACGCGGAGTGGGGTTGGGCGGGGCGCGACGCTCGCTGTGACGCGTCACGGGACACTGTGACACGCATCCTGCGCCCCTCTGGCACGTTCTGGAACGCGACAGGTACAGTGGTTGGGTTTGCGACCAGTCCGGCTTGCACGTCACGTCACGCGATAGCAGAACGCACGCTGCAACAACTGACGGGATGCTGCAACACGCGACGCGGAGAGAGACGTGACGCTGTGACACGCAACGCTGTGACACGCGACGCTGTGACACGTGACGCTGCGAAGTGCGGTGCGAACCTGTGACGCGCGGTGGTGGAGCGCGAAGCTGTGACACGGGAGGGACGTTGCGACACGTGGCGGGGCGCGACGGCGCAACGCTGTGATGACACGGGATGCGCGACGCTGCTACTCTTTGTGGGGCACGACGCTGTGACACGTGACACGGACGCGACGCGACACTGCGACCCGTGACGCTGCGACAAGCACAGGGACACGTGACGCTGTGACGCACGACGCTACGATACGCGACGCTGCGACATGTGACGAGTCGCGGTGGCATTCAAGAGGGAGCAACTCCCCTCATTCCGTGATGAAACTGGGAACACGATCCAGGGCGCAAAGTGAAATACAAACGGGACGGAGCTGCCCACCATTCTTTCCGATTTGCGTTGATCAGGACCCACCCAGATCTCAAGTGGTTTCCGCGTAGAAAAAGTTACGGCTTGACTGGCTTGACTCCGTAGTTGCAGGCATGGCAAGGGCAAGGGGGGTGGGGGAGGAGGGGGCGGTTGGCTTGAAGACGGAGCTGGCGCGGTGCGCGGGGGCAGGCGAGGGAGGGTAGGGGGCATGGCAGGAGGCGAGGCGTGGCAGAAGGCGAGGCATGGCAGGGGCAGGCTGGCAGGCCACGCCACGCCAGTGTCACCGACGCAACCCACCCCACGCCGCCGCCGCTGCCGCCGTCTGGCCGGCGCCATTGTCAACTGTCACCTGCACCTGGCCCGCACCCTGGCCTGCACCCTGCACTGCACACTGCACACCTAGTTGCGTTCCAGCCACCAGCGGAGGCGCGTCGTGCGCTCCTCAGCTCCGTCCGCGGCGAGGCCATCCTGGCGACCCTAACGCACGGCGCGTCCCAGTGCACTCGCGCAGTGGGCCGGCGCAGGCGGCCAAAACTCTAGACGTGTTTTGAGCGTTAGAGTCGCTCAATGCAGCTCTGAACGAACGTGTGACCCCACCAATGGATTTCTCTCCGAAAGGGGAATCCTATGGTGGGGTCACACTGTCCGTTTGAGTCCCATTTGGCGACTCTGGCTCGAAACGTGGCCACCTGAGGCGGTTTTTCGGTCCTCTTGTGAGTCGCTGCCGCCGCGCACGCACCCGATCGCAAACGGCCCTTGAGCGAACCGCTGCAGCGAGCACGCTCTGACAAGTCTACGAAGCATCTACTCCGAACTACGAACGACACGAACGCATTGTAGAATAGCTTCGTATTTCGAAGGATTGCACACTAAATTACTATGTAGGTTTTTATGCGCGCCCGCGCACGAAATTAAACATGTACTTTGTAACGCACGCATTTGTACGTCGCAATGCACGATTTAGTGCGCGGGTATGCAGAAAATCGTGCGTTATTGCGCACAATTTTGTGCGCAACTAGTGCATGTTTAATTTCGTGCGTTACGTATGCACATAAACCTACATGGTAATTTAGTGTGTGCTTTTTATAATACGAAGAATTTCTTCGTAGATTTTACAATGCCTTCGTTTTCTTGGTATCTTGAAGCGATGCGTCGTTGACGTTTTACTGTGCAGTGTAGTACGCGGTCTGCCGTTCTCTGAAGTCCCGGTCCACAGCGGGTCAGAAGAGAATTTAGGCGACCAAAATTCTGGACACGTTTTGAGCTCTCGAGTTGCTAAATGGGACGGTGTGACCCCACCAATGGGCTCCTCGTTTGGATCCATTGGTGGGGTCACACGTTCGATTCGAGTCCCATTTAGTCACTCTGGAGCACAAAACGCGTCTAGATTTCTGGCCGCCCGCGCCCGTCTTCTGGCCCACTGTGCGGCCCAGGGCGCCCGGAGCATCGCGGTCGTCTCTCCCAGCAACTCGCGCCCTGCCGCCACCACTCTACCAACTCCAGTGTCCCGCTTCGAGTCCAGTGCTGCGTCCACACGTTCGGGTGTGTTGTGTGCAATTTGTGCCCGGACCTTGAACGAACACGGAGTGTGCAACTTCACACTAAATTGCTATGTAGATTTTTGTGCATAGCTTTGAACGAAATTGAGCATACGTTTGGAAATGCACGAATTCGTGCGTAGCTTAGCATGAAAATGTGCATTGGTATGCAGCACCACGTGCGTTGTTGCGCACAAATCTGTGCATTCCACGCGTATGCTCAATATCGTGCAAAGCTATGCACGAAAAAACTACATAGTAATTTAGTGTGTACGCAGCAGGACTTGTGTGACGTTCATTCGTGCATGGAGTGATTGTGGAACACACTAAATTAATTTGTACAATTTTTGTTGAAAGCTTTGAACAAAGTTGCGCATACGTAACTTTTGCACTACTTTGTGCGCTGAATCGCTCAAATTCGTGTGAATTTTTGCACAAATTCGTGTAAAAGTTTGCACAAATTTTGTGCGAAACGGACGTATGCGCAACTTTGTGTGAAGCTTTGTGCAAAATTATACAAATACATTTAGAGTGAACCAGCGGGCAGCTGCCGGCGCCCCGCTTTGGCCCCTGAACTACTGCGACCAGCCCATCCTCTCGCAGTGTCGTGGCACGGCCCACAGTGGGCCAGAAGACCGGCGCAGGCGGCGAAACTCAAGAAGTGTTTTGAGTTCTAGAGTGGCTAGCGGGGACTCGAACCAAACGTGTTACCCCACCAATGGATTCTCCAATCGGAGGGCAATCCATTAGTAGGCTCACACGTTCCTTTAAACTTCCATTTACTCACGGTAAAAGTGCCGCCTTGAAATCCAAGGGGATGGCTTGGTTTTATTTCCAAAGGGTTTGAGTGAATTTTCTAAAGTGTCCAAATTGACATCAGTTAACAGAAATGGATTCGTCTCGACAAGACAAACAAATAATGTCACTGCATGTTATGGTTTTGGATGGGAAAAAAAATAATTTATTGAACTTCAAAATTTGAAAAATAGCCAAAAAGGACTATTTAGTACTTTTGAAGTTCAATAACTGTACAATTTGCCATCTTAACTTATGACATGTGTTCACATTATTTGTTTGTCTTGTCGAGACGAATCCATTTCTGTGAAGTGATGTACATTTGGACAACGTTGAGAATTCACTCAAACCCCTTGGATATATAACCAAGGCATCCCCTTGGATTTCAAGGCGTCACTTTCACCGTGGTAGGTGACTCTCAAGCTCAAAACACGTCTAAAATTTAGGCCGCCTGCGCCGGCCCACTGCGCAAGTGCAGTCATGCTGAGATCGATGGACGCGCCGTGCGTTATTTTAAAAAAAGGGGGAGGGTCGCCAGGATCGCACGACGCGCCTCCGCTGGTAGCTGGAACGCTTTCGGTTCGAGCCCTGCGCAATAAATTACTATGTGGGTTTTTGTGCATACGCAACGCTCAAAATTGAACATGCACTACGTTGCGCACAAAATTGTGCGCAAGAACGCACGATTTTCTGCTTGTCCGCGCACAAAATCGTGTATTGCCACATACAAATTCGTGCGTTACTAAGTGCATGTTTAATTTTTAGCGCGGGTGCGCATAAAACCTACATAGTAATTAAGTGTGTGTTTAGCGCCTCAGGGGCTCAAAACACGTCTAAATTTTTGGCCGCCTGCGCCGGTCTTCTGGCCCACTGTGCGGCCCAGGGCGCCCGGAGCATCGCGGTCGTCTCCCAGGAACTCGCGGCCTGCCGCCACCACTCCACAAACTCTAGTGTAAACATAGCACACTGTTTGAAATGTGTACCTGCGGAGCGCACTGTTGCTGTGTGCCACAGACCCAAGCAGCATCAGCCAGGCGCCAGGCACGCTGATCTAGCGTGTGCCTGACAAGCACACTGTTTACAATAGTGTGCCTGCTGGCACACATTTCAAACAGTGTGCTATACACACTTTTCCGTTTGCGGAGTAGGACGCCGTTGACTAGTACAGCCCCCGCGATTCCGAATCGAAGCTGCATCCATCAACACTGATAAAACAAACGCGGCCAATTCCGCTCGTGTGGTGCGGCCACGGACCTGACCACGTTTGGTGACGCGGTCTCGTCTCCGCATCACCAAACGCGGAATCCGCCACGTTTGAACCATGTTAAAGGATAGGGCTTGACCACGTTTGCGCTTCGAAGTGCGATGACCGCATCATTTAACGTGGTCAAATCTTTCATAACATTGACCGCACCACCTCGTGCGGAATTGACCACGTTTGTTTTCTCAGTGAACTTACACTAAATATTATGAACACACTACATTGGTTGCTGTGTATGGTTTCGTGAGTGCTCGCGTACGAAATTAAACGCGCACTTTCTAAACTTTGTTCCGCGTCGATTGCGACTCCACAACGCACGATTAGAAGCGCGTCAAAGCGTAAAAATCATGTGTTGTTGCGCAGAAATGAGGTTTGAGGCTGGAGGCTTCTTGGTGACTTGGCCGCTAAATGGCGCCACCGGGCGAAGTCGCTATGAGAAATGCAACGTAGCGTTCATGGCAGCCATGACACGGTGGAGCCAGCCTTGCATGTCAAGAACGTTGCGTTCTATTTTTCATAGCGACTTCGCTCGGTGGCGCCATCTAGCGGCCGAGTCGCCAAGAAGCCTCCAGCCTCAAACCTCATTCGTGAGAAACAAAGTGCATGTCAAGTTTCGAACGTAACGTATGAACGAAGACCTACACAGTTAACATCCACGTGGTGTTCTACAATTTTTAACTTGAGAATTTTTTCGTACAAATTAGTACGCACAATCGCACCAATTCATGCGAAAATTCGTTCTAATTTTTACGAAAAGCAAGTAAGCGCAAAAATATGTGACACCACGTTAAAATAAGTAATTGCACTTGCTGCCAGGAAAAAAAGTCATCGTCCATCAATTGGCTCACATGTGTTTCCAGCACACAGGAGCAATATCGTGGTTGTAAGTTTGGTCTCGTCCTGACATCAAAGGTACAGTTGTCGCATTTCTGCAGCGAACCCTGCTGGTGCAGGTGAATTTAGGCGACCATCTTGTCATCGATGGGCTCAAATGTGTTTTCAGCGCACGGGAGCTATTTAGTGGTTGTGTCTTTGGTCTTATTGTCACATCAGAGGTACAGTTGTCACATTTTCGCTGTTCGACCTCCGATCAGGCGCACTTGGCCGGTGCGGTTTGAGGGTTCTGTAGCGAACCCTGCTCGTCCGGGTGCGGCCTGGCGTTCACTTCGATCTTATCTTACGGTGGCGTCTTCCCACTGCGGCGGGGCTGAGAGTGCGAGGCAGAAACCGGCCCGGTCCCGTTCTCGCACTCTCGGCTGCAGTCTTCGCGTATCGAGGAAAGTGAGGACTAGGGCCGTAGGTACTCCATTGACTCCATGAAAATGTTCTCTTGATACAATAAGAGGACAGTGGTTCGTTACAATGTGATATGCCCTAGTGTTTCACTTTCGTGGATACTCCTCCGCAGTTGGATTATCGATTGCAACGGCATTTCACACTCCCAAAATTCACAATGGCGCAGTGAAAGTCGCCAAAAGGCATGCTACTAAGCCTTTCCAAAGGTAAATCTTGTTCTCTCTCAGTTTTTCGGTCGCAACCCCCACCGTCTGCATATTAAACTCATTGACAAGGTGCGCGCTTTCAAGCACCAAAAGGGTACTAACTTCTGCTCTTTGCCTACACTGAGAATCCAAACGCTATGAATATAGCGTCAATTGGCGCTATGCGTTTGAAGCCGTTTTCATCGCTCCAATTGGCGCTATGCTTTTGCATCGCACGTGTGGTGCAATGCCTTCCTATGCACTAGCATAGGGCATTTTCGGGACGCATCGCACGTAAGGTGCAATGTGACTATGGCATTGCACCATACGCGCTATGTTCATAGCGTTTGGAATCACAGTGTAAAGCAGACGGGGGACGATGGCGGCGATATAGTGTATTCACTATATTGTGGAGAGGATGGCGGGTCAGATGGCGGCGTCCAGCTGCCGAAGGTTGACATTGACGGCGGTGGCACAAATTCTGCTCGTTCTGGAAGAACAGGCTGAAACGCAGAATTTGGGAGAACGAGGGAGGCCCGCTGGTCTGCAGCAACGCAAGGTGGAGCGGAAGGGAGAGGATGCGAGGATGCGGAGGCTGGGAGCACGGCGGCGACAATGTCGCAGACCTGCGACTGCAAACCAGACGGCATCTCGGCGAAGCGTCGAGTGATCGTAACGGGCACATGAGCACGCCTGCCGGCGACAGGCGTGTTCAGTTGCCGGGGCCATAGCGGGTCGCTGAGCATGCGATGCCTGTAAAAGCATTTATTGCCGTATGGGCAATTTTCGTCCTTCATGACGTATTTACAGGGAATCATGCTCAACTTTTGCTTGTACAACTCCAAGTACCGGACACGATCCGGCCCCGTGATTAGGCTCTTACACTTAACGCCGAAGTACACCGTCTGGGCGCACAGAGGGCACTTCAATTTTCGGTCCCAATATCGACCGAATCCGTCCTGAGATGGAGCGCCTCGGTGCCACGTCGCGGCGCAGTCCGCGCACATAGCCCCAGTGCATACACAATTCGATCCCAAAAAAAACGATGCCCCGGTGTAGGAAGACGGATAGGGTTCATTGGTAGGAGTGCGGAGGGACTTACGTGCGCGACGTCGCTGGCGGCGCCCGTAGTAGTTCTTCCAGGGTTTTGGAAGAACCTCCGCGAATGACACAGCCTGCTGAGCTTGGAGGGGTAGCGATGCGTCTGGTTCGTCGGAGGGAGCGATTTCCCAGGCGCATCGAAGGCGGGCGATTTGTCGGGATGGTCGCTGGGTTGCAGGCGGGTCGTCGGCGGCGCGACGGCGCTTGGTCTGAACGACTTCCAAGCAAATGCTACAGGTGATTGGTTCGGCGGTGTAGTGGCGGTTTTCGATAGTGCGCATTTCAGCACTGAGATGGGCTAAAAGAAAAGAAAGAAATTATTAACAAACGAAAAAATAATGTATACAAAGGCGGTATGTAAATAAAGAAAAGAAAAAAGAAAATAAAAGGAAAGTTCAAGAGAAAGAGGATTTAAATTTTTGCCATGGATTCCGTCTAGCAGGGATTTCCGCATAAATGGGCGAAAGCGGAGTCGGATAGACAGATTGGCAAGCAAAAGACGGTAACAAAGGCGGGGGTAACAAGGTTCAGGGGGCGGATGACGAGAGACCGACAGGGGAATGAAAGTAGCGGGGCGACGCGTCGGTGCGGCGCGTCGTCGGTGGCGGCGGGGGTGGCAGACTTATGATACGTGGTGACGGCATCGAATAATGCGTGCGTCATCACGCGCTCTTGTTGCGCAGGGGTAAGATTGGTGAGCATGTACGTTACCCACTGATGAAATCGTAATTGAGCGGTAACCTCCATCAGCGTACAAGGACAGACATGTCACTGTCGTTCAGCGAATATATAAAAAAACAATGACAAGAAAATTGCAAAATTGAACACGCGCAAAAAAATAAGAAAGATGTCCAATAAAAAAAATATCCACTGTTTCCGTTGCGCAAAGAGGCAGTCGTTAAGTGAGATGGTCAGTGAAAAGAATGGTTGACAATTAAGTAAGAAAAAAAAAAACGGTCGAAGTCGTAAATGTCCATGTGTAGTGTGGTGTGGGCGAACCAAAATGAAATTGGTCTCCTAACGAAGTCGTTTGCAGGCAGACTGTTTTTGTGATAATGAGCACTGCAAACGAACGACATAGAAGAATAATGAGGAGGCGCGAAGATAAACGCGAAGAAGAAATCGCGTTTAGGTGTTGCAGGCAAGTTGTTTTTGTGATTATGCACACTGCAAAGTCGAGAAAAATAGGAGCGCGAAAACTAATACTACGCAGTTACCAGTAATGCAAGGATCGTGCAGGCCCATGTTTTTGAATTTAGGCCCACTGCAGTCACACAAAACAAAACAGAAAACTGCAAACGAATAAAGAAGAAAAGAAAGAAAGAACGAAACGATAATGAGAGGCGGCGAACAGTTTCCAGTAATGCAAGGGTCATGCAGGCCCATGTTTTTGAATTTAGGCCCACTGCAGACACGCGAACAAGACCGAAAAACTGTAAAAAAAAAAACACGGCGAAGAAAGGGGCGAAAATTGAAAACGAAAAATAGCGAAGAGCGACGAACAGTTTTCAGTAATGCAAGGGTCATGCAGGCCCATGTTTTTGAAGTTAGGCCCACTGCAAAACGCACGAGCAAGACCAAAAAACTGTAAAAGAAGAACGAAGAAAAGGCGAAAAACGACGGCGAGGGATGACGAAAAGTCCTCAGTAACGCAAGGGTCATGCAGGCCCGTGTTTTTGAAGTTAGGCCCACTGCAGACACGCGAACAAGACCAAAAACCGTGAGGGCGATGCCTAATTGTAGAACGAAGAAAAAAAGAACAAATGGCGGTAATGCAGGGGTCATGCAGGCCCATGTTTTTGAATTTAGGCCCACTGCAGACACTCAAGCAAGACCAACTACCTAATAAAACTACCTAATAAAAGTGAAGACTAGAACGAAGAAGACGACGTCACAGGCCCGTGTTTTTGAGTTGAAGGCCCACTGTGATTACGCGGAAAACTGTAAAAAAATTGATTAATATAAAGAAGACAGACAGAAGAAAGAAAAGTGGAGATAGACAAAGGAAGAGAAGGTAGTGAGAGAAAGAGGACGTATAGATTTGTAAGGAGAACACTAAGAATATTAAGACAAGATCGACAAAAGATGAGTGACGAGAGACAAGCCCAGAGAGACGGAAAAGAATTAGGAAATAGAGTAGATTGTTAATCAGGAGACTAAGGTAAGGAAAAGAGAGAGAAAAGAGAGACTTAAGATTGAGACACAAGAATTAACGGCGAAGGCGACGAGGCGAGATCGGAACGGCGGGGGGAGGAGGCGGCAACTCTTGAGGTGGTGGGGTGGCGGCTGGTGGTTGGGCGACGGGGGAGGATGGCGGTGATATAGTATATTCACTATATTGCGGTGAAGACGGTGGATCAGACTGCGGCGTCCAGCTGCCGAAAGTTGACATCGATGGTGGTGGAGCCAATTCGACTGGTTCCGGAGGGACAGGCTGAAACGCAGAGGGAGGAAGGACGAGGAAGCCCGCTGGTCCGCAGCAACGCGGGGCGGGGCGGAATGGACAGGATTCGAGGAAGCGGAGGCCGGGAGCACTGCGGCGACAATATCGCGGACCTGTGACTGCAAATGAGACGGCATCTCGGTGAAGCGTCGCGTAATCGTCACAGGCACGTGAGCACGCCTACCAGCGACGGGCGTGTGCAACTGCCTGGGCCAGAGCGGGTCGTTGAGCATTCGGTGTCTGTAGAAGCATTTGTTACCGTACGGACAGTTTTCGTCCTCCATGACGTACTTGCAAGGGATCATGCTTAACTTCTGCTTATACAGCTCCAAGTAGCGGACACGATCCGGCCCTGTGATTAAGCTTTTACACTTAACACCGAAAAAAACTGTCTGTGCGCACAGAGGACACTTTAATTTGCGGTCCCAATACCGCCCGAATCCGTCCTGAGACGGAGTGCCTCGGCGCCACGTTGCGGCACAGTCCGCGCATATAGCCCCGGTACAAACGCAATTTGATCCCAAAAAGAACGAGGCCCCGCTGTAGGTAGAAGGGTAGGGCTCGTTGGTAGGGGTGCGAAGTGACTTACGTGCACGGCGTCGCTGGCGCCGCCCGTAGTAATTCTTCCAAGGTTTGGGAAGGACCTCTGCGAAGGACACAGCCTGTTGAGACTGAAGAGGCAGCGACGCGTCCGGTTCGTCGAAGGGGGCAAGTTCCCAGACGCATCGAAGACGGGCGATTTGGTGGGATCGTTGTTGTGTTGCGGGCGGTTCGTCGGCGGCGCGACGACGCTTGGTCTGGACGACCTCCAAGCAGATGCTGCAGGTGATCGGTTCCTCGGTGTAATAGCGGTGTTCGATTGTGCGCATTTCAGCGCTGAGATGGGCTCAAGAGTACAAGTCCCATGAAGGCACACAGTAAAATATTCTAAGTCCAGTAAGGCTAGGAGAGCTCAGGAGTACAAGTCCCGTATGGTAATTACCCAGGAGTAGACCGATGAAAAGGCTGCGGACGGATGGGCCGAAAGGGAGGGAGAACCGCACCGGTCAAGCGTTGGCTACTTTCTGGTCTTTCCTTCGCGCACTCGAAGGTGCGACTGTCACGGTGCGACCTCCCACTACCCGGCCAAACTAGTCCGCACCAATCAAAGGGTTACTCGTCACCGGCAACCAATGGAGACACAATCAAATAGCAATTGGTCAGTCACAACCAATACCGAACGTTCAGAGTAGGGGAAGGCACTGGTGACGCAGATGAGACAAGAAGAAAAGAGGTCTCAAATGTAATAATAAAAATATCCTAACGTTTCAGCACTGAGATGGGCTAAAAGAAAAGAAAGAAATTATTAACAAACGAGAAAATAATATAATACGGTATTGTATACAAAGGCGGTATGTAAATAAAGAAAAGAAAAAAAGAAATGAAAAGGAAAGTTCAAGAGAAAAAGGATTTAAATTTTTGCCATGGATTCCGTCTAGCAGGGATTTCCGCGTAAATGGGCGAAAACGGAGTCGGATAGACAGATTGGCAAGCAAAAGACGGTAACAAAGGCGGCTGGTAACAAGGTTCAGGGGGCGGATGACGAGAGACCGACGGGGAAACGAAAATAGGCCTAGGCCCAACAGCCTAATGTCTGCTATGACACAAGACTTAGAATCTAGCCGCGAGTGGAGTGGGTGTCCAGGTGCTGTTTGCCGCAGCCAGTGCGTAGCTGGAGCGCTTCTCTCGGTCACTGACTCCCCGATCCGTGGGTGCTGGGCTTTTATGAAAAATCGGGAGTTTGGGGTGGGGGAAACTTCCAACCAATCAGAGAGCAGGGAAAACCATGAAAATTCCTTGGCCATCTGCTAGTTTTCCCTTCCTGCGGTCCGCTTTTACGACCACAGTTCTGACAGGTTGAAATATCGATGCATCGGCAAGCCCGAACCTGCATGAGTCAAATACGGGCATTCCCATGCACCCCCGATGTGATCACCTAGGAGACGTGGGCGGCTGTGTCACTCAAGATCGTAAAATCCGTTCCACTCCAATGATGTTCGCCCCTTGCCTCCCGGTGATCACTCCCCCACATTCCTTCTCTTTCCGGTGGACGATTTTTTTTTTACCCCTCAAATACCTTAGCATCGCGTTTTCCCCAGCAGCATAGGCTTCCCCTGAAACAATTGAAGATTGCTGCTGCATGCTTACCCCCCCTCCACTCGCAGTGACTACCCGTTTCCCCTCCAACAACTGACAGTCGCTGCTCGCATGCACACCTCCCCTTTTCTCTCCGTGAAGGAAGAGAAAGGTAGTTGTGATGCTTGCAGAGCATTACAACAGATCAAACACTTCTCCCGAAACTGAAGGGAGGGAGTGTGTAAAATATACGAGGAGCACCTGGACGCATGACGCAGTCATATGCCATTATGAATTATTGAGCAAGCGAAGCCTAGTGCTGCAGCATCGAAACTAACAAATGAGAAAACTTGAAAATAAAAGAAATGCTGTCAAAAATTCCAAAGACCTTCAAAACACATTAACTGGCGTTGACAAAACCGTGAATCATAAGTACTTATGAATAATAAAAATATAAAGTATAAAGGGTGGGCTATGGCCAGCTAAGAATGGGCGACAATCATGGCACAGTCTTTTTAAGTGCAAAATTGACTCAGCGTAAACCAGTCACAAGTTTTGCGGGGATCCTCCAGCTGACAGGGAAAGGAGGTAATACTAATTGAATTAAAACAGACTCTTCGACATCAACATCGTTCAAAACCAACAGGAGCAACTTCAATAGCTGCCGATACTCAAATGCTTCAAGTACTGATTGCTCTAAGAACAAATTAAATGAACCTGCCGCTTCAGGCGGTGGGTTCTCGTCAAGAACCGACGAGAGAGATAGAACACTGGAAGTTATGTTCCAGTGTATGCTGTTTCGGGGAGCATCAACATCAAACCACCGAAAACCAAAAGAAAGGAAACAATTTGTTTCCACGTGGCTACCTAGAGCAGGCGGCAGTGGTGTCAAAAGTAACAATGAAAGCTAACGAGCTCATGAAAAATTCAGAAAAATAACTCCGAAAGGACTTTTGCCAAACAAGCAAATTGGCGAAAAGGGGTACGGTAAAGAAAGAGCCAGTCATATTGGCTAAACAATGGTTCAATAAGGAACCGCAAACCAAGGGCTTTAAGGGTTGATGTATATTACTGCATCATGTCAGTAGTAAGAAAAACGAAAAGATTATATCTACATAAAGTATCAACCGAAAAAGCCCGAGGGGTGCGAAGCGAGGTTGAGAAATGTTTGAAAAGCCGCAAAAGGGCAATATAAAGACAAAGCTTCAATTGTTAAAAAATGCAACTAACCGCGACGAAAAAAGTACTCTTTCGAATGGCGTTGCCGTAGGCAAGGCACTGCTATAAATTTCGGAAAGACGTGTTGCAACGGACATCATAGAAAAGAAAGGAAGGTCGACAACGTAATCGTAAGTATAGGTAGTGGAGGCGGAACAAATAGGAATGAGAAATAGGAAAAAAAGGGAAAAGGAAGACATGTTGAAATTAAAAGAAAGTAAAGAGAAAAGAAGAATAACAGAAAAAGTGTGATTAAAACTTACCAAAATACTGATCGCGACCGGTGCGGGCGGTACTGGTGCTTGCGGAGTGGGACATGATGAATGGAGAGGTGATGCACAAAACACAGAAAGCGACTGGCTTGATCAGTCAGCGGGAAACACTCAACACAAAGGAGATTGGGAACACTGGTGCGTATAGAACGCGACTGGCTTGATCACTCAGGAGGACACACTTAACACAAAGGATATTGGGAACACTGGTGCGTATAGAACGCGACTGGCTTGATCACTCAGGAGGACACACTTAACACGAAGGAGATTGGGAACACTGGTGCGCGTGTGGTGGGCGACGAGCTGCCGGAGGGGAGCACACACGGTGATGTGTGGAGGATGGAGCGGCCGGCGGCGCGTGGAACAGGAAGAACGGCCGGATGCGGAGTGGCAAGGAGGCCGGCGCGGAGCGATGGCTGGGCTTCAGCGGCGGTGGAGAGAGAATCGGAGCACTGAGGTGGACGGTGCGAGCGGAAGAGCGGTTAGCAGCGAAGGCACTGACGCGATGGGGTTGAGGTTGCGAGCAGTGCACAACAGCGGCAAACAGCGAGGTCACTAGCGCAGCGTGGAGCGAGACGACGGGCTGCGACGTCGAACTGTGCGTAAACAGCGACGAGCGGCGAGAGCACTGGCGCAGAGTTGAACAGTGGGCACGACGGTCGACGACGGGCTGCGGCGCCGAACTGAGCGTAACAGCGTCGAGCAGCGAGAGCACTGGCACAGAGTTGAACAGCAGTTTTGGGTTGAGTTGAAAGCGGGGCAGGTTTCTGTTTAAGAGGGTTTGGGGGCTGGAAAATTGGAGGAAGTCCAACGGGCAAGGGGGAAGCAGCGCTAGAATTATAACAAGTCTCCATAGCTTTTAAAGAGCGGGCGCGCTGTCGTGGCGCACTTCCACACCTTACGGCAGCCTGCTCTACGTGGATTCCCACTTGGCATCATACGTCCCTTGGGGCAGGCTGGCCAACCGAGGGTGTGATCCAACACGGGCTAACTACGGTACAGGTACGCGTAGCAGGCCATGCAGGTGTCACCGGGAGCCGAGGCTCAAGTGACTCGCGAGGCGTAGGCTTGTTCAGCCGTGGACCATCGCGTCACACCGTGGCTGGTGCGTGGCCAAGAAGACAGGCGCAAGCGTGTGGCTGTGCGCCGCCGGTGCCGTGAGGCAGGCAGCGGCTATAGGCACTGGAGCTCAACCGGAGCGGGCATCAAAGCGCGCGACCGGCGCAAGCCAGCAGACCGCCTCAAGGGTGCGGGAGAGGCCGTCGCACCGCAGTAAGCGTGAGGTTGAGAAGCTAGGAATGAGCAATGCCTGATTCGTCGGTCAACTCCGTGTATTCTCGCAGGATAGGAGAATGTCTCATAGGAGACCCTTCCTGGCGCACACCCGCGTCCTTACCTCGGGAGGAGCTTGTCGCAGACTGAGCTAGCCTCCCCTGGACCGTACTTAATTTATAGGATAGTTGGAGGTGTCCGGCACTGGTCTGACCGCTGGACCGACCGATTGCCACGTGATCTTACCGTGCAAAGGGGGCCACCCGCTTCAATGAATGGCCCGATCGGTCGCTGCGGTGCATCCCGCTGCCAGTGCCGCCACTACCTGCCCAAGAGTCGCCAACCCTGCTGAGGATTCGGCGCCCCATTCGAACCCGTGTGGAGCGCGGCGCAGCGCGTCTCCACAGGAGACTGAAGATTAAGGCACAGGAATCAGCGACGAAGGCGACGGGGCGAAACAGGAACGGCGGGGGGAGGGGGTGGCAACTCTGGAGGGGGTGGGGTGGCAGCTGGGGGTTGGACGATGGGGGAAGATGGCGGCGATATAGTGTATTCACTATATTGTGGAGAGGATGGCGGGTCAGATGGCGGCGTCCAGCTGCCGAAGGTTGACATTGACGGCGGTGGCACAAATTCTGCTCGTTCTGGAAGAACAGGCTGAAACGCAGAATTTGGGAGAACGAGGGAGGCCCGCTGGTCTGCAGCAACGCAAGGTGGAGCGGAAGGGAGAGGATGCGAGGATGCGGAGGCTGGGAGCACGGCGGCGACAATGTGGCGGACCTGCGACTGCAAACCAGACGGCATCTCGGCGAAGCGTCGAGTGATCGTAACGGGCACATGAGCACGCCTGCCGGCGACAGGCGTGTGCAGTTGCCGGGGCCATAGCGGGTCGCTGAGCATGCGATGCCTGTAAAAGCATTTATTGCCGTATGGGCAATTTTCGTCCTCCATGACGTATTTACAGGGAATCATGCTCAACTTTTGCTTGTACAACTCCAAGTACCGGACACGATCCGGCCCCGTGATTAGGCTCTTACACTTAACGCCGAAGTACACCGTCTGGGCGCACAGAGGGCACTTCAATTTTCGGTCCCAATATCGACCGAATCCGTCCTGAGATGGAGCGCCTCGGCGTCACGTCGCGGGGCAGTCCGCGCATATAGTCCCAGTGCATACACAATTCGATCCCCAAAAAAAAAAGATGCCCCGCTGTAGGAAGATGGATAGGGTTCATTGGTAGGAGTGCGGAGGGACTTACGTGCGCGACGTCGCTGGCGGCCCTCGTAGTAGTTCTTCCAGGGTTTTGGAAGAACCTCCGCGAATGACACAGCCTGCTGAGCTTGGAGGGGTAGCGATGCGTCTGGTTCGTCGGAGGGAGCGATTTCCCAGGCGCATCGAAGGCGGGCGATTTGTCGGGATGGTTGCTGGGTTGCAGGCGGGTCGTCGGCGGCGCGACGGCGCTTGGTCTGAACGACTTCCAAGCAAATGCTACAGGTGATTGGTTCGGCGGTGTAGTGGCGGTTTTCGATGGTGCGCATTTCAGCACTGAGATGGGCTAAAAGAAAAGAAAGAAATTATTAAGAAACGAGAAAATAATATAATACGGTATTGTATACAAAGGCGGTATGTAAATAAAGAAAAGAAAAAAAGAAAAGAAAAGGAAAGTTCAAGAGAAAAAGGATTTAAATTTTTGCCATGGATTCCGTCTAGCAGGGATTTCCGCATAAATGGGCGAAAACGGAGTCGGATAGACAGATTGGCAAGCAAAAGACGGTAACAAAGGCGGTGGGTAACAAGGTTCAGGTGGCGGATGACGAGAGACCGACAGGGTAGACCTACGCTTATTTTTTCAAACGGCGAATTTTTATGAGTTCCGGGTGTCAAAATGACTGAAATGGTGTGAAAACTCTTGGGTTCAAGTTTGGTATTCGTACGACCACTCTAAGCCGTGCCCCGAGGGATTTCATTTTAACATTGGGCTCTCATGGAGAAAAGTCACAAAAAAGACCAAAACGGGTTTTTTGGGAATTTCTCGCTTTTGGATGCACTTAATTTCAAAACCAAGCACATTATCGTGATCTACGCCCGAAAACGCATCTAACGATGCATCGGTTGCGATTTTTCTAGCCCGGGATCTTGTTTTCAAACCCGGCTATAAGGCGGTTTTGTGGGGTTTTGGCCTTCATTGAAAACGAGGTTGCGGAAGAAAAAAAATTGCATCCGATACACCTTTGAATGCGTTTTTGGGCGTAGATGACGATAATGTGCTTGGTTTTGAAATTGAGTGCATGCAGAAGCGAAAAATTTCAAAAAAAACCGTTTTAGTTCTTTTTGCGACTTTTCTCCATAAGAGCCCCATGTTAAAATGAAATCCCTTGGGGCACGGCTTAGAGTGGTCGTACGAATACCAAACTTGAACCCAAGAGTTTTCACACCATTTCAGTCATTTTGACACCCGGAACTCATAAAAATTCGCCGTTTGAAAAAATAAGCGTAGGTCTACCGACAGGGGAATGAAAGTAGCGGGGCGACGCGTCGGTGCGGCGCGTCGTCGGTGCACACTAAATTGCTATGTAGTTTTTTGTGCATAGCTTTGAACGAAATTGAGCATACGTTTGGAAATGCACGAATTCGTGCGTAGCTAAGCATGAAAATGTGCATTGTTATGCAGTACCACGTGCGTTGTTGCGCACAAATCTGTGCATTCCACGCGTATGCTCAATATCGTGCAAAGCTATGCACGAAAAAACTACATAGTAATTTAGTGTGTGGCGGCGGGGGTGGCAGACTTATGATACGTGGTGACGGCTTTGAATAATGCGTGCGTCATCACGCGCTCTTGTGTCGCAGGGGTAAGATTGGTGAGCATGTACGTTACCCACTGATGAAATCGTAATTGAGCGGTAACCTCCATCAGCGTACAAGGACAGACATGTCACTGTCGTTAAGCGAATATATAAAAAAAACAATGACAAGAAAAGCGTGCAAAATTGAACACGCGCAAAAATATAAGAAAGATGTCCAATAAAAAAAAATATCCACTGTTTCCGTTGCGCAAAGAGGCAGTCGTTAAGTGAGATGGTCAGTGAAAAGAATGGTTGTCAATTAAGTAAGAAAAAAAAACGGTCGAAGTCGTCAATGTCCATGTGTAGTGTGGTGTGGGCGAACCAAAATGAAATTTGTCTCCTAACGAAGTCGTTTGCAGGCAAACTGTTTTTGTGATTATGAACACTGCAAACGAACGACATAGAAGAATAATGAGGAGGCGCGAAGATAAACGCGAAGAAGAAATCGCGTTTAGGTGTTGCAGGCAAGTTGTTTTTGTGATTATGCACACTGCAAAGTCGAGAAAAATAGGACCGCGAAAACTAATACTACGCAGTTACCAGTGATGCAAGGATCGTGAAGGCCCATGTTTTTGAATTCGGGCCCACTGCAGACGCACGAACAAGACCAAAAAACTGTAAAAAAAAACACGGCGAAGAAGGGGCGAAAAAGGAAAAACGAAAACAATAGCGAAGAACGACGAACAGTTTACGCCCACTGCAGTCACACAAAACAGAAAACTGCAAACGAATAAAGAAGAAACGAAAGAACAAAACGATAATGAGGGGCAGCGAACAGTTTCCAGGAATGCAAGGGTCATGCAGGCTGTCGAGACGCTACTCCCTTCAGAACATAGCGTTCGTTCCACGGGTTACCGCTGGCCGATTCTCACCGACACGAAGATAGCCCCGCGGAATGATCACTACGCCTACCGACACCGTGAGCCACGGCGGGCCAGTACCGCTGGCCGGGCCTAGGGCCCGACATGAAGATAGCAAGCCGTATGCTCTCACATGTGACGCAGCGTGTGAAGCCCTGGTACCACTGGCCGGGTTAAACCCGACTCGAAGATAACCGCGGGCGTGTAGCGTAGGTGGCTTATGCCACTACCATTGGCCCGTGGGCGCGGAGATAGTGGCGTGTAGGTCACTTGTGGCAGGTCACTTCGGAGGAATTACTCACTTGATTTTTGATGGTATTATATTCACACAGACAGTGGTTCCCCACGCACAGTTACAAGTTTTAGCTTACTTGCTTCACGAGGTTGCTGCGCCGTCGGGCAGAGCTTCGCCCTGCTGGTTCGGACACGGAGTGTGTCTGGCTGGACCGTGCACCCTCAATTTATCCTACGCGGCAGAACGTCGGCTGCGACAGGGTGCGCGTCCGCCGGGCGCTGCCGAGCCGAAGGCTCCAGATTCTAGGAATCCTAGACCTTCAGACCTTCGGCTGGACTTCGGCAGGCCGCTGCGCGCGCCAGCTCCGGGGGTGCCGGAGCGGGGGCGCGCAATTCAAAACACAATGTAGAGCGGCAGAGCCTCTCTACACAGGCCCATGTTTTTGAATTTGGGCCCACTGCAGACGCACGAACAAGACCAAAAAACTGTTAAAAAAACACGGCGAAGAAGGGGCGAAAAAGGAAAAACGAAAACAATAGCGAAGAACGACGAACAGTTTTCAGTAATGCAAGGGTCATGGAGGCCCATGTTTTTGAATTAAGGCCCACTGCAGACGCACGAACAAGACCAAAAAACTGTAAAAGAAGAACGAAGAAAAAGGCGAAAAAAGGTGTGTGTGAACTAGGGATTTAAAGCCTGGTAAACTTACCGGTAAGAATGGGTAAAATACCGGTAATTTACGGTAAGTTACCCTGCGAAAATCGGTAAATTACGGTAATTTTCGACTTAACCTAACCTTTCTGATGTTTTTACAGCAGAAACTTTCTCAGAGTGCACAAAGGCATGAATATTTGACAACAAAAGTGTCTCAACCACTTTTACATGCCTTTTAAAACACTCCGCTAGTCTTAAATACCCTTTGAAAACAAATTATTAACAGTTTATACGCAAAAGTGCACATAAACATAAGATCGAATTTTGCCGTTATTTACCGTAAATGACGGTAAATTACCAATTTTACCGTAAATTACCGTCAGGGTTGAAAATGACCGGTAATTTTAAAACCCTAGTGTGAACGACGGCGAGGGGTGACGAAAAGTCCTCAGTAATGCAAGGGTCTTCCAGGCCCATATTTTTAAATTTGAGCCCACTGAAGACACGCGAACAAGACCAAACACTGTAAAAACGGCGATGACTAATTCTAGAACGAAAAAAAAAAAGAACGAATTGCGGTAATGCAGGGGTCATGCAGGCCCATGTTTTTGAATTAAGGCCCACTGCAGACGCACGAACAAGACCAACTACCTAATAAAATCGAAGACTAGACAAAGTAGAC
Source organism: Stenchaetothrips biformis (assembly GCA_030522485.1). Taxonomy (NCBI): domain Eukaryota; kingdom Metazoa; phylum Arthropoda; class Insecta; order Thysanoptera; family Thripidae; genus Stenchaetothrips; species Stenchaetothrips biformis. Next base: position 16,178,817 of record CM060088.1, read on the forward strand.
GACGTCACGTGATTACGCGGAAAACTTTAAAAAAAATAATTAGTATAAAGAAGGCAGACAGAAGAAAGAAAAGTGGAGATAGACAAAGGAAGGGAAGGTAGTTAGAGAAAGAGGAGGTATAGATTTCCAATTAATAGACTAAGAATATTAAGACAAGAGTGACGAATGATGAGTGCAGAGAAAGTGACGAAGGACAAGTGCAGAAAAACGGAAAAGACTTAGTAAATTGAGTAGATTGACAATCAGGAAACTAAAGGAAGGAAAAGAGAGAGAAAAGAAAAAGGAGACTGAAGATTAAGGCACAGGAATCAGCGACGAAGGCGACAGGGCGAAACAGGAACGGGGGGGGGGGAGTGGTGGCAACTCTGGAGGGGGTGGGGTGGCAGCTGGGGGTTGGACGACGGGGGAAGATGGCGGCGATATAGTGTATTCACTATATTGTGGAGAGGATGGCGGGTCAGATGGCGGCGTCCAGCTGCCGAAGGTTGACATTGACGGCGGTGGCACAAATTCTGCTCGTTCTGGAAGAACAGGCTGAAACGCAGAATTTGGGAGAACGAGGGAGGCCCGCTGGTCTGCAGCAACGCAAGGCGGAGCGGAAGGGAGAGGATGCGAGGATGCGGAGGCTGGGAGCACGGCGGCGACAATGTGGCGGACCTGCGACTGCAAACCAGACGGCATCTCGGCGAAGCGTCGAGTGATCGTAACGGGCACATGAGCACGCCTGCCGGCGACAGGCGTGTGCAGTTGCCGGGGCCATAGCGGGTCGCTGAGCATGCGATGCCTGTAAAAGCATTTATTGCCGTATGGGCAATTTTCGTCCTCCATGACGTATTTACAGGGAATCATGCTCAACTTTTGCTTGTACAACTCCAAGTACCGGACACGATCCGGCCCCGTGATTAGGCTCTTACACTTAATGCCGAAGTACACTGTCTGGGCGCACAGAGGGCACTTCAATATTCGGTCCCAATATCGACCGAATCCGTCCTGAGATGGAGCGCCTCGGCGCCACGTCGCGGCGCAGTCCGCGCATATAGCCCCAGTGCATACACAATTCGATCCCCAAAAAACGATGCCCCGCTGTAGGAAGATGGATAGGGTTCATTGGTAGGAGTGCGGAGGGACTTACGTGCGCGACGTCGCTGGCGGCGCCCGTAGTAGTTCCTCCAGGGTTTTGGAAGAACCTCCGCGAATGACACCGCCTGCTGAGCTTGGAGGGGTAGCGATGCGTCTGGTTCGTCGGAGGGAGCGATTTCCCAGGCGCATCGAAGGCGGGCGATTTGTCGGGATGGTTGCTGGGTTGCAGGCGGGTCGTCGGCGGCGCGACGGCGCTTGGGCTGAACGACTTCCAAGCAAATGCTACAGGTGATTGGTTCGGCGGTGTAGTGGCGGTTTTCGATGGTGCCCATTTCAGCACTGAGATGGGCTAAAAGAAAATAAAGAAATTACTAACAAACGAGAGGAGGAATGACGACTGGGTCGATGTTGACTGGCTCGGAGGGTGTGGGGCAGACCGGCATCGCTTGATAAGTTGGCAGGTGACACCTGTCACATACCGCCAAGTGGTATTCCACAGGGCGTTCGTTGTTTTTGAGCGCGATATGCCCGGCTTCATGCAGACTGTTGACGAACTGGGAAAGGAGGCCCAGCGGGGGCAAACAGCCGGGGTGGAGTGTCAAGTTCTTGACGTTTGGAGATTTACTCTCCAAATAGTGATAGTTGTAGAAGAAACAATATTCAAATTGCTCCATGGTGTGGCTTGGGGTGACGGCGGGTCACTGTCGCTGCGTCACTTTCTGCGGGGCTGCGGCACAGTTACTTGCTGTTGGTCCTTGCGTGACTTGCGGTTCACTGGCGTGGCGTCACTCAGGGCTGTTGCACGGTCACTTGTTGTTTCTTGGTATGCACTGGCTGTGGCACGGACTCCAGTACTGCGTCTCTGGGCACTAGGTTGCGCACGGGTCACTGGCAATGTGGCAGACGGTGGTGGATGGCAACGAGTTGTTGTCTCGGCAGCGGTCGGTTTAAAACTGAGGAGTTTGGGGAAAGTTTGTCCGTCTGTCAAGTGTCAGTTGGTGGCAAGATGGCCACGATGCTAATTTTTATTCATGGGACAAAATTGAGTACCCCTGTTCATCGGTTTCGCCTGGATTGATCCGTGGGGTGACAGTCGCAGTCGGCCTGCCGGTCGGTGCGACAACGCCCGGGGAAGAGGGGACGGTCATGCCTGCCCTGTTGGAGGGGTTTGGGGGGACACAAATGGGTAATTCGTAACCATCGTTAAAGTGCGAAGCGGGGGCGGGGGTCGCGGGGAGCGGCCGTCTGGACAATCGGAGCACCTACCGCGTGTCGCCATGGCCATGAACGGGCACGTTCATGACTCGCACGGCTACCAGCCACACGAGCTAATAGCAAATAATTACAAGCTAAGCATCTTATACTAAGCCCTTGCCCTACAGCGGTGGCGGCGCGCGCGGAATGGTTTTTAGCCGCCGGCGTTCGGCCCGAGTGGTGTGGCGACCCGTCCTAACTGCGACGGTGCCGCACTGCGGTCGCTGGTCCGCCTGGTGAGGTGTGGCCATCCGCCACATATATACCCTCGCCCGGCGGACTTCCTCTGCCTGAGTATCCAACAAGTGCCTGGGCAGGCTCCCCTCAGGCACCACGTTACGCGTGGCGTGGCGTAGTGCTGCCGGGTCGGCCAGCTCCGTGCTGGTGGTGTTGGTGCGTGCAAGAGGGCGCAGAAGAGGAACAAACCCCGAAGGTACTTCGCGTCCAGCCACCAGAGACGCCGCACCGCGACGACTCACCACAGCGCCGAGGCCAACAGAGCGACCGAGACAACAGCCGTGGCCGAGCTCCTAGCCGAGGACGAGACTACAGCAGCCGTGGAAGATACTACAGCCGTGACCGAAACTATAATAGGAGCAGAGACTACTCAAGAGAGAGGTACCAGCACGACGGACGCCGCGAGGGCGGCCAAGGCAGCCAACACTCTTCCCGCGACCACACCGGACGCCAGACTCCCATGGAGTATGGCCATGCAAGAGGCCGCAGCCAGTCAGGTGACCGTGACAATAGAGAAGTAAGAAACAACAGAAGCTCATCAAGGGACACACGAGGCCCAAGGAGATGCTACAACTGCGGCAGAGACCTGAAGGACGCGCGGACGGACCAACCGGCCCGGCCAGCCGTAACGGAAAAATGATCGGGCTTCGGTTCGGGAGGCAGGAGGTGTCCCTACCGGCACAGGCTCGTTATGCTCGGGTTTCTCTTTTTGTGTCCGGGTTGAGATTAGGTCGATTCTCTAGTTCTCTCCAAGGCTTGTCAGGGGTTGGTTCGCCCCGTGTGGTTTTAGGGATGCAGGATAATTAAAGGCTTTAGTATTTTAATACATATATTTGGTCTCAGTGATTTTGAAGTCCAGCAGTCTTCGGATACTGACTATCACCCAGGTACAAGAAGTCTCAAATACAAGTTACAGGGAGACGCACCATAGAATAGTCCACGAAAAGTCCTCAGTAATGCAAGGGTCATGCAGGCCCATGTTTTTGAAGTTAGGCCCACTGCAGACACGCGAACAAGACCAAAAACCGTGAGGGCGATGCCTAATTGTAGAACGAAGAAAAAAAAGAACAAATGGCGGTAATGCAGGGGTCATGCAGGCCCCTGTTTTTGAATTTAGGCCCACTGCACACACTCAAGCAAGACCAACTACCTAATAAAACTACCTAATAAAAGTGAAGACTAGAACGAAGAAGACGACGTCACAGGCCCGTGTTTTTGAGTTGAAGGCCCACTGTGATTACGCGGAAAACTGCAAAAAAAATTATTAATATAAAGAAGACAGACAGAAGAAAGAAAAGTGGAGATAGACAAAGGAAGAGAAGGTAGTGAGAGAAAGAGGACGTATAGATTTGTAAGGAGAACACTAAGAATATTAAGACAAGATCGACAAAAGATGAGTGACGAGAGACAAGCCCAGAGAGACGGAAAAGAATTAGGAAATAGAGTAGATTGTTAATCAGGAGACTAAGGGAAGGAAAAGAGAGAGAAAAGAGAGAAAAAGAGAACAGACTTAAGATTGAGACACAAGAATTAACGGCGAAGGCGACGAGGCGAGATCGGAACGGCGGGGGGAGGAGGCGGCAACTCTTGAGGTGGTGGGGTGGCGGCTGGTGGTTGGGCGACGGGGGAGGATGGCGGTGATATAGTGTATTCACTATATTGCGGTGAAGACGGTGGATCAGACTGCGGCGTCCAGCTGCCGAAAGTTGACATCGATGGTGGTGGAACCAATTCGACTGGTTCCGGAGGGACAGGCTGAAACGCAGAGGGAGGAAGGACGAGGGAAGCCCGCTGGTCCGCAGCAACGCGGGGCGGAGCGGAATGGACAGGATTCGAGGAAGCGGAGGCCGGGAGCACTGCGGCGACAATATCGCGGACCTGTGACTGCAAATGAGACGGCATCTCGGTGAAGCGTCGCGTAATCGTCACAGGCACGTGAGCACGCCTGCCAGCGACGGGCGTGTGCAACTGCCTGGGCCAGAGCGGGTCGTTGAGCATTCGGTGTCTGTAGAAGCATTTGTTACCGTACGGGCAGTTTTCGTCCTCCATGACGTACTTGCAAGGGATCATGCTTAACTTCTGCTTATACAGCTCCAAGTAGCGGACACGATCCGGCCCTGTGATTAAGCTTTTACACTTAACACCGAAAAATACTGTCTGTGCGCACAGAGGGCACTTTAATTTGCGGTCCCAATACCGCCCGAATCCGTCCTGAGACGGAGTGCCTCGGCGCCACGTTGCGGCACAGTCCGCGCATATAGCCCCGGTACAAACGCAATTTGATCCCAAAAAGAACGAGGCCCCGCTGTAGGTAGAAGGATAGGGCTCGTTGGTAGGGGTGCGAAGTGACTTACGTGCGCGGCGTCGCTGGCGCCGCCCGTAGTAATTCTTCCAAGGTTTGGGAAGGACCTCTGCGAAGGACACAGCTTGTTGAGACTGAAGAGGCAGCGACGCGTCCGGTTCGTCGAAGGGAGCAAGTTCCCAGACGCATCGAAGACGGGCGATTTGGTGGGATCGTTGTTGTGTTGCGGGCGGTTCGTCGGCGGCGCGACGACGCTTGGTCTGGACGACCTCCAAGCAGATGCTGCAGGTGATCGGTTCGTCGGTGTAATAGCGGTGTTCGATTGTGCGCATTTCAGCGCTGAGATGGGCTAAAAAAAGAAAAAAAATGATTAACAAACGAGAAAAGAATATAATACAGTATTATATATAAAGGCGGTATATAAGTCAAGAAAAAGAAAAACAAAAGGAAAGTTCAAGAGAAAAAGGATTTTAATTTTTGCCATGTATTTCGTCTAGCAGGGATTTCCGCATAAATGGGCGAAAGCGGAGCCGAATAGACGGATTGGCAAGCAAAAGACGGCAACAAAGGCGGCGGGTAACAAGGTTCAGGCGGCGGATGACGAGTGAACGACGGAGGAACGAAAGTAGCGGGCCGAGGCGTCGGTGCGGCGCGGCGTCGGTGGCGGCGCGGGGTGGCAGATTTATGGTACGTGGTGACGGCATCGAACAATGCGTGCGTCATCACGCGCTCTTGTTGCGCAGGGGTGAGATTGGTGAGCATGTACGTTACCCACTGATGAAAGCGTAATTGAGCGGTAACGTCCATCAGCGTACAGGGACAGACATGTGGCTGTCGTTCAGCTGTAAGTCGAATCAGACTCACAAGGGCGGGCCGGCGTAGCAGGCAAACAGTAAATGCTTGTCGGAACATCGTAAAAATCAAGCGGTTTTAGTGGACAAACAGGCAGTGGGATCGACGGCGGGGGAGGGGAAGAGGTAATCGGGTTTAAGGAAACGATTTCCGTTGCATCACGGGCGATATCGACAACGGTGAGTGAAGCACGTTATGCTCGGGTTTCTCTTTTTGTGTCCGGGTTGAGATTAGGTCGATTCTCTAGTTCTCTCCAAGGCTTGTCAGGGGTTGGTTCGCCCCGTGTGGTTTTAGGGATGCAGGATAATTAAAGGCTTTAGTATTTTAATACATATATTTGGTCTCAGTGATTTTGAAGTCCAGCAGTCTTCGGATACTGACTATCACCCAGGTACAAGAAGTCTCAAATACAAGTTACAGGGAGACGCACCATAGAATATTTCTAAGTCCGATAAAACTAGACGGGCTCAAGAGTACAAGTCCCGTGAAGGCACACAGTAAAATATTCTAAGTCCAGTAAGGCTAGGAGAGCTCAGGAGTACAAGTCCCGTATGGTAATTACCCAGGAGTAGACCGATGAAAAGGCTGCGGACGGAGGGGCCGAAAGGGAGGGAGAACCGCACCGGTCAAGCGTTGGCTACTTTCTGGTCTTTCCTTCGCGCACTCGAAGGTGCGACTGTCTCGGTGCGACCTCCCACTACCCGGCCAAACTAGTCCGCACCAATCAAAGGGTTACTCGTCACCGGCAACCAATGGAAACACAATCAAATAGCAATTGGTCAGTCACAACCAATACCGAACGTTCAGAGTAGGGGAAGGCACTGGTGACGCAGATGAGACAAGAAGAAAAGAGGTCGCAAATGTAATAATAAAAATATCCTAACGGGCTGTGTGCAGAGGGAAGTCCTGGCCACAGGAGTGGGGGTGGCAGGAGCGATGGTGGGACAGGGACACGGCCAACACCGGCGGCAACAGCAACAGCAGCCGATTTTAAAAATTATAGAGAAAATTACTGTGAAAGCTATGTTGTAAACATTTGTGCCATCATCGAGATTTGGGGTCGGCTCGGCCATGAGATAGGCGTATTTTTGTTCCAGAGCTTTTAAATCTATTTTTGTTGGATGAGTGTGTGTTCCAAACGTGAAATTCTCATGTATGAAAATTTCTGGAAATCTAGTTAGGTGCGTCAGAGCATCAAGTTGGGATGTGCTAATAGTAAGCGGTACAGAAGGCGCATGCAAATCTTCAGAAGAAAAGGTTTCAAGCGATGAGCCAAGTTCAGAGTGGGGGTAAAGTTCAAAAGCTTCAGATGTGCACCGGCATCCTGGCGGAACGGAGTATAGTCCGGTTCCTTGCAGGGTGTCCCGTCTATTCATGCTGGCAGTAGGACAGATGACATTGACATGCACTTCTTGTGGTAGTGCATACACCCAAGTGTCGTCAGTGCGAGGCCGAAACAAAAATGGTTTCAAATTTGAGACTGCTTCCGTAGTGCACAGATTTTTGATTCATGATGCATTACTTAAATACAAGGCCATTAAACAAGACGATTGAGAACGGTGATACACAGGCCAACGTGACGGACAGCTAAATATTACGTCCATTTCTGTGCACTGTAATAAATCGTCGGTTGTTAAAAGAGTATAGTACTGCCTGTCGTCATATACTGCTAAATACGACTCTGTTTTAGCATATTGGGCATAGTAATTAGTTTCTGGTAATTTGACAGGTAGAGGTAAGGCTCGGTATAATGTGAAATAAGTTTGGCTGGCCCTTATTGGTACTTCAATAAACAGGAAAATCTCGGTGACTGAAGCTGCAGCGTGCACAGCAGCTAAGTTGTAGCACTGGTAAAGTTCATCAGTGGTTAAAGGCAAAAGTAAAGAACGGCCAGCAGTCAAGTGAGATTGCATATCGGCAAGAACGGTTTGTAGGGTGTTCGGTGGAAAGAAATAGGGTGCAAGCCGGGAAGAAGCAGTGATATCTAGCGCCTCACGAAAAGCCATGACATCTTCTTTGAGAGCAAAAACGTGATTGGCTAGCAGCTGTCTCAGCTGCATTTGTGCCATGATTCCATGGGTCTGTTCACTTAACTTGTTAATGGCAGATTCTAGAATCTCTGTTCTGTTTATTACAAGGGTTTTAAGTTCATTGTGAGCTTGAAGTAGTGCATTGGTATTTGCAACATTTTGATTGATAGTAGCTGTCATGTTTTGCATTACAGTTATTTTAGAAGCACTCAGATGAATGACCTTGTCATGAATGACCTTGTCGGTGTAGTGGCGGTTTTCGATGGTGTGCATTTCAGCACTGAGATGGGCTAAAAGAAAAAAAAGAAATTATTAACAAACGAGAAAATAATATTATACAGTATTGTATACAAAGGCGGTATGTAAATAAAGAAAAGAAAAAAAATAAAATAGAGGGAAAGTTCAAGAGAAAAAGGATTTAAATTTTTGCCATGGATTCCGTCTAGCAGGGATTTCCGCATAAATGGGCGAAAACGGAGTCGGATAGACAGATTGGCACGCAAAAGACGGTAACAAAGGCGGCGGGTAACAAGGTTCAGGTGGCGGATGACGAGTGAACGACGGAGGAACGAAAGTAGCGGGCCGAGGCGTCGGTGCGGTGCGGCGTCGCTGGCGGCGCGGGTTGGCAGATTTATGGTACGTGGTGACGGCATCGAACAATGCGTGCGTCATCACGCGCTCTTGTTGCGCAGGGGTGAGATTGGTGAGCATGTACGTTACCCACTGATGAAATCGTAATTGAGCGGTAACCTCCATCAGCGCACAGGGACAGACATGTGGCTGTCGTTCAGCTGTAAGTTGAATCAGACTCACAGGGGCGGGCCGGCGTAGCAGGTAAACAGTAAATGCTTGTCGGAACATCGTAAAAGTCAATTGGTTTTAGCGGGCAAACAGGCAGTGGGATTGACGGCGGGGGCGTTAATTATAACCGGTCGAGGCGGGGGTGGGAGAAGGGAAAGGGGCCTTTTCGACGATATTAGGCGGAGACTGTCGAGAGCGAAGACTATAATTGTGATGGTGAGTCACAGACAAAACGGCATCGTCGCCTTACAAAGGGGAAGGGCCGTACGGAGACGATGGGGGTATATCGGCGCACCTGTACACACACTAAATGTTCTACGGTAAAATCTATTCGTAATACAAATAAACATTGTGGTATCTTACGGTACTTGCTGCGCAAACATAATACGAATGAAGGGTCTCATATGTTACGGTGAACCTTCTCCGTAAAGAAATGCTAACTGTACTTTACGAATCCGAATTATGAATCTGCTTGCTCCCCGTAGAAATGGAAGCCATTCGTGAACTATGATAATTTTTCATTTATAAAAATTTGCTTACCCTTTTTAGATTTACTCATCAAAATATGATACGACACAAATCATTTTCTCTTTACTCTTTCATCCATGCAAACCATGTTCAATAAGTACCCGAATCACATCTTGGCATACATTTCTACGGTGGTGACATTCTGCACAGATTTACGTTATTTTTGAAGACCTTTGCTCCCACTGAAGCTTGGTTAACAATAAAACACAAAACTCTAGTTACTTACTTGGAATGGGGCCAACAGTGATAAGGTGATTTGTAATTCCTATGTTGTTTATATTCTTCTTCCAACCAGCCATCAATCCAACCATTGTGTTAAGGTTAGGAGGGGCCCAATGGCATTCACATTTGATGGCCAAAATAAACACTTTGTCATAAGTTCCAGCATCTTGCATGCATGGAAGATTGTTGTTTCCGCCACTTTGATTCGAGTCCTGCCGCTTGTTGACCATGGCGATAAAAATTTAAAGACTTTTTCTAGTAAAAACTATCTCAGTGAGAGCGCTCAGCAACCATGGAACCACGGTGTCAGCAGAGCCAAACCAAACGATGGAGCTTTCTTCAAATTAAATCCAAAACAAAAGAAGCTTTACGTTGATTGAACCGATTCAAGTCGTACACAAGTCATAAATACAACAACAAGCAGCACTAGTAGTTACACTAACGCCCACCAGGAGCGCTACAGGCGTCGGGCATCAAGGGGTACGGGGTAGAGAAGGCAGGGGACAAGGCGCAGACAGGAACCAAACAAAACAAAGTTTGTAAAAAGAATTCGGGAGTCGCGACTAAAAAAAAATACACTTTGGTTACAATGTCGCCATTAAAATATGGCAAGATTAGAACCAAAGTGGCTGTACCGATGATTTTGAGCGAATGCGAGGTAGTTAAACAAATGACAAAGTGTTTGTTTCGGCCACCAAAGAAGTTTGCATCGGCCCCTAACCTTTGACACTTGACTAAGGAACCAAGTTGCCAAAAGATGGACACATCAGAATTTTCATGTAGCCCATCGTTTTGAGTCTCATTCTACATCGTTCCATGTAAGTCATTAAAATGGGGCTTTGTTCAAGTTATGCTAAAACTTGTTACTTGCTTATGTTAGCATCTGCCGTTGACTAAGTATCTAACACTAGAAACTGGCGCTTTCTTTTGGTTAACATGAATAACAAGATAAACTTATACCTTTTTTTTTTGGTTGAAGTCCAAGACTAGAAGTGATGATTCATAACATACGTATGAACTCTGCATTGTGTTTGTAAGCTACCAATATTTTCAGACACTCATGTCAGATTCGTACTGTACTGAAGCTGTAGTGGCCTCCTTACGATAAGATCTCACCGTAAATTATAGAGCAAAAGAATCTGAACAGACCTGATACGTATTACAATACAAGTCAAGAAACTTGATTAGTATTACAATACAAACCAGAAATGTTGTTTGTAGCATACAAAGAACAAAATTTCTTCGTAGCATACCAACAAGATTGCACCGTAGAACATTTAGTGTGCAGTCCGGGTCTAGCGTGTTTCTGGGGGTGAACTAGCGACGGCTCGAGGTCGCCCCTGTGCTGTTTTCCTGCCTCTCAGGGCACTGTCTAGCCAAGTGGTCAATGCCGTTACAGGTGTAACAACGCCGGACGTGGTCTCCTGTGTTGTTAGTTGATGTATGGTCCCTGGAGTGTTTCCTGGAGCTGCTGTCATCGTAGCGCCCTCGTGAGCTATCCCTGTATGTGTTTTACCTTCCTCGAGAGTTACTACGGCCTCTGTTGTCATAGCGCCCTGTGTTGTACCCGCCTCGAGAGTTACTGCGGCCTTTGTTGTCGTAACGCCCTCTTGACTCGTCCCTGGCTCATTCTCCAAAAAGTGGGCAACTTTTTAGAAATTCGTGTCCCTTCCAGTTTTTTTCTAAACTTCCATGCAAATGGTCATTTTTTTTGCCGCACTTACTTCTTATTCATACGCAAGTATGAAAAAAGAATCAGGGTCGAAATTAGGGTCAAATTATAATCTGCAAAATAAATTTTAATTTGTTTCAGTACCTGGGATCTGTGCTATGCCACAAATAGTAGAGGGCTTGAAACAAAAAAGTTGGGAATAAAGTGAGAATGTGCTGCCACTCCTTTTAATTATCAATTTTTTGTTCAGTGTCCCTTTTCTGTTTGCAGGTAGTTCCGTTCTTCTTCGTATTTACTGCTTGCCGCTTCAAACAGCTGTCCTCTCTTCGTTCCAAAGCCAGAAAGATCCCTTCTACAAAGATGCCGTTGATGCTTTAGAGTGAATGCAGCTCGCAGGTAATCCTCCAGATTATGCAAATGTAGATTGAGATATTAAAACTTGTGACAAATTGCGAATCAACAGCAGATTTTGAGATAATTTCCATGCACAGGTATGTGCTCTTAACCATTTCTTGCATCCATACTTTGATCAAAGAGGTTTAGGGTAGAGATGATTTGTTTGGATAGCATTTATACACTATCCGATTTTGTTCATTCATTTCTTTCCTCTGTAATAAGATCCTGCTGTTCCAAGCAAATAGAAAGGGCACAATTTATGAACCTTCCGCAAGTTTTTTGAGCATACCTGTGTCTGACTCACTCATAGGATTAAGGAGAAAAATATTGAAAGTTGCATTCTCTTATTTGCTCCCAATTGTATGACAATTCTGCCACTTTTTTGAAAATGTCTGTGTCCACCTCACACATGCATAAAGAAGAAAAATATGAAAAATTTAAATCTCTTTGCTCCCTCAGGACTTCATGTCCACAGTGGACCCAGAGCTCCTCGTCGTGGTGGTGCCAGTACCGCGGCCACCACCCTGGCCGGGCGCACCGGCGCGTCCTGGCTGCTGGCGGCGGTACAAAGACCACGATGCTGCCCTTCCCCGGCACGGCTGCTGCCAGGGCGCCGCAGAGCCGCGCCTGTGCAGCCCAACCTCGGCGTCGTCGTGGTGGAGCTACGGCCACCGCCAGCCCGGCCTGCTGGTGGACCGCGCGGGCCGCGCCGCGCCGCGCCGCCTCGGCCGGCCCAGCACGCCGCCGTACTCGACGCTCCTCGTGGAAGAATTCCATGTCCACAGTGGACCCAGAGCTTCCCGTCGAAGGGGCGGCGCCCGGGGCACGGCACTGGAAGGCGCAGCGCTGCGCGTCGTAGCTGCTGACGAGGCAGCAGTGTTTCAAGAAATGAAGACCAGTGATATACAGCTTTTAACTTTTATTTTTAGCTGTGTGTGAATGTGGGTGTGTGGCTTAGGGTGGGGAGGGGCTTTGAATGTGTGTGACTTTTGTTTCCTAGTTTACTTCTGCCGTATGTGTGTGCAACGTTCCTGCATGGACTGCGTGGGAGTTTTAAAGTAATTTTCTGTAATATCTGAAATAGAATGGAAATTGAAAACATTTTTATACTGTACACAATTGAATTTATTTAATGCATCCTAGACCTCACATCGAATTAAGAGAATTTGGCTCCTAGTTTATGGTACTTTGGTAAGATGTATGAGAAGCCCTGAAGTTGAACAATTGGGAAAGGCTTAAAGACAGCAAGGTTTTCAACAAATGATGCTGTGATATTTTTTTTATTACATTCCAATATTTTGTAGCTGTTGCAAGCCTGAACATACTCTGTCTTTAGCTCATTACAAAGAAGCACTTTGATGTCCTTGTAAACAACAATGTCTTTGATCAAGGTAAACTTTTTGCCCTCCCTGTCATAAATATTACTGCCATTCCTCTTTTGAACAGAACACCATTAGTTTTTAACATGGAGCATAAAGTCAATGAAAGCTTTTGGATTGCCAAACAAGTTAACTAGGAGACTGCTATATTCACAATTTTTCAGAAGCACTGTTTGAGTTGAAGTAAGAACATCAGCAGTCTGCAGGAAGGGTTCAGGTGTCTGTCCTGGTCTTGTCAGCATCTGCGAGGCACGAAGGCACTGATGTCTGTATGAGCAGGATTTGGGTGCATTGATGAAGTTCTTCATTATACGCATCAAGTTTTTGAAATAACTATGCATGGCTTCAAAGCGCATGGTCCACGTCACTCTTGCTGGTCCAAAATTGATCATTTGTGATATCATGTGGATTGGGAAGTGCCACTTTGGTGTTATCTCAAAAGAAGGATAATGCTGTTTGAACAATTCATTATGCAGTTTTATCTCTCTCTTCAGTTTAATGCGGTCTTCTCTTGAAAGTTCATAACTCAGCAATCCCATGGATATTTTGACAAGTCGAATGAAGTTAATGTAGCGGTCGCCTAGCTCATCAGCTTTCTCCATTATGGCAAATGGAAGACACAGAGCCAATGACAGCATTTGTGCAGCACTCTGTCGTAGACCTGTCACCAAATGATCCTTTAACATACGTGCAGGCTTATCTTTGACTAGAAATTGAGCTGCTACTAAAGCTACTCTAGTGTTGATGTCTTCTATCGAAAAATGTCCCTCAGACACCAAAAAATGGAGAAAGACTCTCATGTGAGCTTCAAGTACTCCTTCATGAAGAACATGCATGAGGTCAAAAACAAAGCATTTTGAATAGTCAAAATACTGCAAATCAGCAATAACTGACGGCCCGTTCAAGCCACACAAGGTTGAGTTGGCAATTCGTTCCTTAACTGGTAAAGACTGAGCAATGGTTAGCCGATCTGCTGCAAGACTCTCCAGGGTTCTTCTCTGAAATGAATCTTCGTCAAAATTGACCTGCATCTCTTCGTGGGTGGTGTGACAAGTGTGACAAGGCTTGTGGGCCTTGCCTACAGATTCCTTAGACCCAGCAAAAACATTTACAGCAGGACTGTCTCCACTAACACAGTAAAGCGCTCCCTTAAAGTTTCTTCTTGTGCCATTAATATTCATTATAGGTTAAATGCAAAGTAACTTTCAAGACAAAGTGCAATTTTTTTAAAAAAAATCTCTTGCAAAACAAAAAAAATAAAAAATTCTCTTACAGACTATAGGTTGAATGCAAACTAACTTTTCAAGACAAGGGGTAAACGCATCACGCATCGTGATGTGTGTACTCACCCTTTCTCCCAAAACGAAAAATGAATAAAGTACCATAAATTACTCAACTTCGTTTTCTTCATCCGAAGGCACAGAGACAGTGGTGGCGTCTGAATCATCGTAGCTCTCTGCGACAAGTAGGTGTCCTTCCATTGGAAATCGGGAATTCAGATCGGGCCTGGCTGCGGTGTGGTGGGTGGTCATGCGGCCCGTATGGGACCTCATGTAGTCCCACACGTTTGCTGGATGCAGAGGTATCACTTCCCGGTGCGTGGAGCATGGCGCCGTCACTAGGTTCGTGGGTCGGGCGCATTTGTCACAAAACCGAAGATAATCCGGCCCTGGTAAGTTGGGATTAACGAAGACGTGCCCAGCTTGTGCGTGCACTGCTTCGTACTGTCCCATGAAATCAGCACTCGGCTGACAATCCTGGTGCACGGTGAGGGGCCGTAGTGCGTCGAAGGCAGGGAGAAGAATGACGTGGTCGTAGTATAAGCAGTACGGCGATGTGATTTCATCGGGATGTCCTGAGGTCGGTGGCTGCATTGGATTCATAGTTGTATTACTGGCGTCACTGTCACACGTTTTCTTGAGTATCACTTTTGCACTGTCGTGACGATAGCTTCGGTGGGGCTTGAGTGGGCCCTAGTTGACCTCGGCGGCGTGGAGGCTCGTTGCGGCGGAGCAATTCTGGTCACTGGAGCGCTGCGTCGTGGGCCAAGTTGCGGCGGTGCGGCCCGTCACTGGGCGCTGCGGCTTGGAAGGCGTAGGTGCTGGTGGTGCGAGGGGGAAAGCACTCGCGTAATAGTCGGGTCACTCTGTCCGTAATAGCACGCGTAATACACTGGGAGAAAAAATGAAGGTTGTGACTGTTAATCTTGATGCCACTCTTCACTGTACGTCGAAAGAAGGTGTTTACCGTACCCAGGGATACAGCAGACACCGTACCTCAAGGAACGGAATCCACTGTACCCTGGGAACATGCATTCACCGTACCTCGGTGTCAAGGCCCCTACTGGGTGTGTGTTTACTGGGCACGGCAGGCTCGCCTGAACAGGCTGGCCTAAGCGCCGTGGTGCTGGCTCGGACGGCCTAAGAGAGGTCCGTCGTCTGCGCCAGGGCAGGCTGGCCTAAGCAGGCTCGCCTAAACGCCGTGTGTCCGGCTAGGCTGGCCTGACGAGGCTTGCCTGCACGCCGTGGCAGGCCGGCCTAAGGAGGCTAGCCTAACGCCAGTGTCTCTGGTCAGGTCGGCCTCAGTAGGTCCGCCTCACGACCAGGGGTAGGCTGGCCTAAACAGGCTTGCCTTAGGTTGCGCGGCTGGCAAGGACGGCCTAAATAGGCTGCCTAACTGCCAGGGGCCGCCTAAGCAGGTCGGCCGACGGGCGGGTTCGGGTCGAGCTAGGAGAGAGTCAACACTTTGGCTGCAACCGTGTATTCTGCCTCTGGACCTGGCTCGTCCACCCCGGGCTGTCTCCAGCCCCGCACTGATGCTCCTCGTCGGGGAGCGGGTTAATTTATACCCTTGCCTGGGCCCGGGCCCGCTTGGCGACAACCCCCTCCGCCGGGCGCTCACCGAGTCGCCGGGCGCTCGGAGAGCCGAATGTCCAGCGGAGATTCACGCGTGTCTAATTGCGCGATCGGGTTGTCGTCGGCAAGGGTGCACCGTGCCGCCCCCTCGTGGCGACACGGCCGCTTGCCTGGCAGCACTGCGTACTACCACGCGCCGGTGTGTTGGCAGCCCTGGCTGCTGGCGCGGCACTGCATGAGTGCGGCAAGTGAACGCTTTACATCACTATCACCCTTTTTAAAAAAATTATGAAAAAAAAAGATTGTGCTTGCTGGAAATTTAATATTTATATATACACAATTTTTTTTTTTTTTTTTTTTTGCAAGGCTTATTATTTACGGCAAACAATATCGGGTGATAGTGCATCCTAACTTATTTATGGTGGCGAGCCAGTGTTTACAATCATAATTTTCATTCTTTTTTTTTTTTTTTTTTTTTTTTTTTTTTTGTTAACTATTTACATCTTAACCTAACTTAACCTAGCCCGTTTACGGTGGCGGCAGTATCCGACGCGTGGCGGCCTTAAGTCGGCGGCGTTCGGCCCTGGTGACGTGCTTAGTCACCCGGCCGACAGCAACCGTGCCGCTAAGTTGGTGGTGCTCTGGCGGCGCATTCGTAGCCGCTCGCCACAACTCTTGCCTTGCCCGGCGCAGGTCTTCGGCCGCGGCGTCTAGCTGCGCCCGTTCGCGCTGCAGGCCACGGCTGCGCTCCTCTAACTGAGCTATAACGGCGCCAGCCATGGTCTGCACCTCTGACGCTTTGGCTATGAGGTCTGCACCTAGCGACCTCACAGTTGGGATGCGTCCTTCCTCCGCGGCGGTTTGCAGTCCCTTAACGCCAATCATAATTGTGCGCACGAATTTGCGCATGACGTCGTAGGACGATGAGTCACCGCGCGGTGGAGACGGCGGGGGCGGTGGTGGCGGCATCCCCTGGTGTGACGCAGCGCCTGTCGCTGTATGGTACCCGTACATCGGCTGCTGCGCCTCCATGAACAGTCGTTTGGCGACTGTTTGGGGGGCCGGGGGCTGGCTTACCTCCCCGGACGGTGGTGGAGCGTTGTCCATTGGAGCCGGCGGCGCGGCGTGGACGGCGGCTGGCCGCGGGGGCGGGCCAGTTGACGGCACTGTTGGGCCAGTTGATGGCACTGTGGTGGGCCACGGTGCTGAGTGCGTCGTGGGCTGCGACGCGCGGGCGGCGTCGGGCCGTGGTGGTGGGCTGGTTGATGTCACTGCGTCGGGCCGCGTTGTTGGGTGTGTAGGGGCTGGCGATGCACGGGCGACGGCGGGCCGCTTTGGTGAGCTGGGTGACGTAACCGTGCTGGGCCACGGAGTGGGTTGCGTGGCGTCCGGCAGTGGTCGGGCAGCGGCTGGCCGCTTTGGTGAGCTGGTTGATGGCGTTGGGTGCGCCCTCCTGTGTCTGGGCTTGCTGGGCTTGCCGCCCGGAGCCAAATTGGCCGACGGTGCTCGGTCGGCGGCTGGCCGCGGGGGCGGGCTGGTGCTGGTCCGGCCGGACTTGGCGTCCGGGGACGGCGTCCCGAACAACTCCCTCATGCGTTGGGCGGTAGACGTGGGTGGCGTAGTCGGGGCGGGTGCTGCTGGCGGTGCTGCATTAGCTGGGGGAGGCCTGGTCTGACGCGAAACTGGTGCGGGCCGTGTTGCCTTCCTGTAGAACGGCATGTAGTCCCGTCCTGGTGTACGCGGCACGGCGGGTTTGTCGGCGGGCATGGTGGCAGACTTTGCCTCGGTGGCTGCTTCGAGCGAACTGATGGTCCGGGCACTGCAGGCTGTATTTGTAGGTTGTCCGGGCCGCGGGAGGGGATGTTTATTGCACCTGACCGCTCGGGGTTGTAGTTTTTGGCTTGCTGATTGGCCGGGACGGTGGCCGTCGGTGCGGAGGCGGTGGCGCTGGCTTGCTGCGGTAGTAGTAGCAGCAGGCAATGCGCTGGCGACTGCCGGGCGGGCATCTCTTAGAGCTGGCTTAAATCTAATTAACAGCACTGCGTACTACCACGCGCCGGTGTGTTGGCAGCCCTGGCTGCTGGCGCGGCACTGCATGAGTGCGGCAAGTGAACGCTTTACACTCGGAAACTGTTTAGACATCGATTTCATCATAAATGTAGAATGAAGGCAAAATTTTAAATTTGCGATAGAAACAATTCGATGGCGGAAATAAATACATCTCAACAAGACGAACGAAATATGATAAGCATGTTATGACCTCAGACTCGAAGTTTAGCAGCAATCGGCGTCAGAAGTTTCTAAAAGGATCCAAAATCGTACTTTTAGAAAACTCTGACGCCGATTGCGGCTGAACTTCGAGTCTGAGGTCATAACATGCTTATCATATTTCGTTCGTCTTGTTAAGATGTATTTATTTCCGCCATCGAATTGTTTCTATCGCAAATTTAAAATTTTGCCTTCATTCTACATTTATGATGAATTCGATGTCTAAACAGTTTCCGAGGTACGGTGAATGCATGTTCCCAGGGTACAGTGGATTCCGTTCCTTGAGGTTCGGTGTCTGCTGTATCCCTGGGTACGGTAAACACCTTCTTTCGACGTACAGTGAAGAGTGGCATCAAGATTAACAGTCACAACCTTCATTTTTTCTCCCAGTGTAGTGTGCGTAATAGTAGCGTAATAGCCGAAATGTTTCGAATTTGATCTATTTTAGGGGTTTTTTGGTCTGTTTTCGGCTAAATTCCTAAAATTTTGAGGCGTAATAGAGCGTTATAGACGTAATAGTCGGGTCACAGGTTTTAAGAGTGATTTCCCCCTCGTGGTGGTGTTGACAGTGTCGCTGCTGTCTCCAGACTGAACTTGGAAAGCGGTCTTTGGCAGGGGTGGCCCTTGCAGTGCGTCAGGTGGCACTTCCAAAATGGCCGAGATGCTAATTTTGTGTATTGGTGGGAGAGCACCGAATAGCCCTGCGCGTCGGTGACAGTGACAGTTGCTGATCCGGGGACGGGCAGCGTCATGTGTGCTTGGTGACAGTCCGTTTGGCGTGACGGCTGAGGGCGCGTCCACGCGGGGGATTCCCGTAATCGGCAATTCGTAAGCGCCTTCCACATTAGGTACAACTAGATGTCGACGAAAATGCATTTTCGGCCACAGAAAAATATAGCTCAGCATCAAGGCCGAAGGCCTCCCCCTGGCTAGTAATGAGTCCCGCAATGAGGGAGCCACCAAGTTGTCCGTCTACCCGAACAAATCCCGATCCAACGTCGTCTCCGCATTCGAATTCTCGCGCGTTTTGCCCTTCAGTGAGCTTTGTGACGTCCTGTGCGCAGCCACACGTGGTGAGGTTAGGGGAAAGGGGGGGGGGGAGAGGGCAGGAAGCGGCTCGACACCCGATCGGTCCGTGGAGGGAGGCAGCGAGGCGAGCAGCCAGCCCGCCGCGCATGCGCCCTGCGCCGCGGCCGGCCGACGCCGACGCGGAGCGCGGGCGCGGAGCGGCACGGCAGTCGCATCGCAGCACTCGAAGGCTGCAGTTCGCCAGTCGCTGTTACCAGTCCATCCGCTCAGTGGGCCAGAAGATCGGCGCAGGCGGCCAAAATCTCGGACGGGTTTTGAGCTCCCGAGTCGCAGAACAGTGCTGGGTCCGATCGAGGAATCCATTTGTGGGTTCACGCGTTCGGCTCGCCTCTAGCGACGCTGGCGCTCCATACGCGTCTAGAGTTGAGGGCGCCTGCGCCGGTCTTCTGGCTCACTGTGAGCCGTCCGCTCGCCGGTCCGGCTGGTGTGTGCAGCTTCGCAGTCCGTGTGGTATTGGCGGAGACCTAGCTGAATACGCCATCGCGTCTGTGTGCGTGTGGTTGTTAGGCTAGGCCGGATTGCTTTGAACCTTTCCAGTGTTGATCTGGTGGAAGTGGCGTGCTGTGCGCTGTGCCCAGCCTCACCGCTTGGTTGCCAGTGCCGTTGCCTTTGCGGCCTGGCGTGGCACAGTGGGCCAGAAGACCGGCGCGGGCGGCCAAAACTCTAGACTGCTTCGGAGCTGCAGAGTCGGTTAACAGGACTCGAACCGAACGTGTGACCCCACCAATGACTTCTCGTTCGGAGAGCAATCCAATTGTGGGGTCACACGTTCGGTTTGGGTCCCATGTAAACCAACACTGTATCTCTAAACGCTTCTAGAATTTCGGCCGCCTGTCTGGTCTTCTGGCCCACTCTGCGTGGTAGCTGGCTGTTCAGTCGGCGGCCCTGCAGACGGATTCCGAGAGTCGTTTCGTGTCTCTGTTCTCTCGTACTCGCGGGGCGTTCTGCACACAGAGACAGCGACGTCTTGTTTTCGAACCGCGTTTGTTGCCATCTCTCGCATCCGCACGGGACGCCTCTCGAGTGCTGGAGTAGTCAAGAAACGACCATGCTGCAGGGACTTTGATCAGAGTGTTTGATTTGTGTGTGTGTTTGCGTGTGTGACAGGCCTCTGGGTTTATTCACCAGAATTCCATGTCGTCCAGGCTTTGCCCGTTTCACAGTGGGCTGGACGACCGGCGCATGCGGCTAAAACTCTCGACGCGTTTTGAGCTCGGGAGTGGCTAAACTGGACCCGAACCGAACGTGTTGGCCCACCAATGGATTGCTCTCCGAACTAGAAATCCATTGGTAGGGACACGCGTTCGGTTCGAGTTTTGTTCAGGGACTCAGTATTTTCGAAATGCGTCTTGAGATTTGGTCGTCTGGTCCACTGTGCACTGCTCCAGCACGTGGCTGTTGTCGCTCTGTCTCTCTTGCGCTCACAGGGCGTTCCTTGCAGGTACGAGAGAGACAAAGTGACGACACGATGATACACAGGGTAAGCCCTTCTGATGCAGATTGATTTTGAGTCATTTTTGTCGCTCTGTCTCTCTCGCACAGGTGCGAGAGAGACAGAGCGACGAAAACGACTCTTGGATCAGTCTATTGGTGTCAAAAGAAGTCAAGAAGTCCGTGCCTTTCGTCCCCTCGCAGGCCGGGGGGGGGGGGGGAGATATTTCGTACTTGACGGTTTTCGGGTTGCCCCTTTCTATCAGGATTTCAGACTTGTTTCTGACATTCCGACAACATTTTCACGTGTGTCAAGAATCGCGTCGTATGAGGAAGAGTAACTTCGTACACTACAAACGCAACTGTCTACTTAGCACGTACTTACAAATGCACAGGCATGGCATGGGGGGTTATACGGCGCCAAGCATGCAGTTGCAAGTGTGGACTTGCGAAGCATGCGTTTGTGAGTGTGTACTTGTAAGCATGCATTTGTATGTGCGTGCCGAGTAGACCGTCAGGTTTCCTGTGAAGTATAAGGGATTCTGCTTCGTTTTATGAAGGATTTGGCTTCTTATGACGCACAAGCTTTTCTACGTTGATTGGTCACTGCCTTCGTTGTCTTCCTACTACGAAGCGATGCAATGCCTCGCAGACTTTGTACCGTAATCGGTCCGATGTCCGCTGGGGACCGCACATTGTTGTTCCACGCCTCCTTCTTTGCAAGGTCTGTTTCAACAAGTTCAGGATGTCACTCACAGGGGTTGTTCAAGGATAAGTGGCCCGAGCTAGTCTGCCTACGCACACAAAATGGTTCTGGACTTCAAGTCCACAATTATGACCAAATTAGTGCATACAGAAGTTAGGTACATGTTTGTACTTACGTTAGGTGGAATTTTAAAAATACTAAAGCACAATGTAAAAATAGCTTTTACATGCTCAGATATGGCCATGGTTATAGACAATGAAAGTACATACATATCAGTGGGTGGCGTGCTGGATGCTTTTCTTTCTCACTTTCCGCCTCCTGGCGTAACGTCGTCGTGGGGGGCCTCAGCACACATTCAGCCAAGAGACCGGCGCCGGCGGCCCAAACTCTCGGCGTGTTTTGATGTACAGAGTCGTGAAACAGGACCCGAACTGAACGTGTGACCCCACCGATGGCTTCCTCGTTTGAAGAGCAATCCATTTGTGGGGTCACACATTCGGTTCGAGTCCCACGTGGGGACTCTGGAGCTCATAACACGTCTAGAATTTAGACCGCCTCCCTCTCCTGGTCTCCTGGCCCATAGTGAATCGGCCGGTTTGCCACGGCCGTAAGATCAATTCGATTTGGAGAGGAATCGAAGTGGATCACTGAGAATGAAAGAGTCTTGATCAATACTCATTTCTGGGTGAGGACGGGGTATCGGCTACCTATATGGCTACATACTATTCTCACCCAAATTTGGGCAAGGGAACCTTCCTCGCCCAAATTTGGGTGATCAAGAATTCCTCACCCAAAATTTAAGTCATGATCATGACTGTTTCAATCTCAGTGATTCAGCAAAATAGTCTATTGTTTCGCTTAACAAGAGCCGAATCGTACGCTTGTACCATTCTTCCTTGCCGGATACACCTCGATTCCTCAAAAAAGCAATTGCATAGGGTGACGTCAGCTAATCGGAAGCCTGCTTTCATCAGTGGTAGAGGCTACCCTCGATGAAAGGAAGCTTCTGATGGGCCGACGTGACCCGACTTCCGGTGCATTTGTTTATCCGAGGGTTCGAAGTGGATCTGGCGAAAAAGTTTAATCCTGTGGAGTCTTCCACATGTGGTACACTCACCTTTTCCTTATGTGTGCAAAGTCTGTCCTGCAGCACATCTGAATGGGCTTATTAGGGATAGTAATCATGCGAAAAATCTAATATACCCGTCAAGGTGCAAATAAAAGTGTGATGAATATGGCCCGCTCTGCAAACTCAAGTGTGTGCCAAGCACGCATCACAAGGACTCAACCTAAGGCATGCACTTCTTTGCTGCATGCCTGCAGGCACACACTTCTTTGCTGCATGCCTGAAGGCATGCGCTTGCTTGCTCCATGCATGCACCAAAGAAGTGCATGCCTGGGGTTGACACTATGTAGTGGGTGCTTGGCACACACTTGAGTTTGCAGAGCTTGCACACTCTCAGACTCGTACTGATTTTTTGTTTCATAACGTATTGACGTTTCTGCACATTAATGAGCTTATTAACACTTTTATTTGTAACAGTAACATTATTATCAATTTTGTCTTGACAAATCTGTTCAGCTTCTTAACGAAATCCTATTAATGTGCACAAACGTCAATGATTATTGATAAAATATCTATAGAAGGATGAGAGTGCAGGTAATAATGTGTTTTGCACTGGTGAAAATGATGACATTTTCATTTTGATGACATTTTCATTTTCACCAATGCAGAACACATTATTACCTGAACGGGCCACATTCATCACTCATTAAATTGCCCCTTGTAGCCTGTTGGACCCTTCACTACTAAGTTTGGAACGTTTGTTTCCGCTCACTGCAAAGCCAGTGGTAAGTTTGCTTGCCACAATTTTGGCAAGCTGTTTTGAATGCCAAAATTTGGCAAGCTTTGACCTGGAATCTTCAGAAGCTTGCCAAATTTTGGCAAGCTAGTGAGTATTTTCGGGCCAAGCTTGCCAATTTTTGGCATTTAAAACGGCTTGCCGCTTCTGTGGCAAGCGAACTTACCACTGGATTTGCAGTGCTTGGAGATGGAGGTGTGGTCAATGTCTGTCTTTCGAAGGCAGCATCATGTTCACCAGAACTTCCTGTTCAATTTATGCACTCGTGTTCTTCAGTATGCACCGAAATTATTTTTGTCCGGCGTTTCCACCTAAGGCAAACCCTTCTGTCAGCGTTCTACCCCATACAACTACACTTCTTACTCTCATCACCTGGCTTTTTGCATTTGGTTAGGGCAGAAGGACATGATCACAGCACCTGAAGACTAATAGGTTTTTGCCATTTGGCTTTTGCCCTGCCCGAGCAACACGAGGTCGACCACGAGAACAAAGCCGGGCGCGGGGGTGTATGTTGGTGCTGCACCCGGGCAAGAACAGATTGAACCAGGCATTGATGTGAGCGAAGAAGCCCCGCACACCGATCGCCCAGCAGCCCATGTGGCGCTGTGCAACCACTTCACCGCCCGAGCCTGCACTCTATGAAGCTTTAGACAAGTCTAGGTTTACTCCAACAACTCCTAGCAAGTGGCTGTCAACCACCTGTGGGGTGGGTTAGTGTGGTTTCGGTGGTTTGTTGTTGATGCGCCCCGAGACAACACATGCATAGGCAACATGGTTTATTTTCATTGTTTAGGACGAAAACTATTATTGGCATTCATCGATGGCCCAAGCTACGGACACTGCTTGAACTAAGGGAATCCATAGTTCCATATATTGCTTCCAGGAGGCAAGGGGTCGGAATGCAGGTACACGCGGAACGATTTCCCGTTTCTGTCTACCTTCTTTTCCTCCTCCTTGGGACATTAATTACTCAAGGATATTGGCTTGTCCGCTTTGGTCACGAATTTCTTTTGATACGGCTGCCAGGACTAATGTTATCAATCAATCAATCAATTTACAAGAATTTTTTAGAGTGTAATTTATAAAGTAGCACGTAAAATTAATTTTATAAAAGTAGGTCAGGGCTTACCTATAATCTAGAATATAAAGACACATTTCCACATCTCTGGTATAAGGTGGCTACTTTACAGTATTTTATTAACGTCACATTTTCGATGGAATCCCTTTCCCACGTGCGCCCTCCGTCCTCCGATTTACAGCCCTGGCTAAGCCACTTCCGATGCGACTCGTCATCGGAAGTGTCATCAGTGTCACTGTGATTCTGGTAGTATTCATCAAACGGAATTTGAGGATTCTCGTCGATTTGATCTTCCTCGTTGTCCTAAGAAGAGAAATTATTTATGAATGAAGTGAATAGATCAACGAAAAGAGATTTGTGACTGTAGATCTTACTTCAAACGGGACATCCTGCAGGATATCGAGGTGCTCCTCTGCAGGATGTTCATATGGTTCCTGAGAAGGCAAAGTATGACATGCATTATTAAAAAAGTATTTTTTTTTTCAGTTGTGCACGCTGTAGGTAATAAATGGACCGATTTCTTAATTTATTTTTTAAAAAAATATTATTTATACTTACTTCTTTTATGTCCATTTCAAAGTCCTTGAAATCTGTGAAAAGATTTAATTTATCTATTACAGTAAACTATTTATTTTTAACGTACATTTAGCATTGTGCCCGTTTCAGATATGTGATTCTCACCGTCATCTTCCTCGTCACGCACAATGATGTGCGTGACGTCGGAAAAGATGGAACAGCTGTCGTTGTCTTCTCCGTCTGTTTGTTCGTCATCTGCAACAAGCATGTAATAATGATTTTAATCCTTGTGACATACCAGTTGTTGCGATTCGTCCGGGCCACGCATTGACACATAATGTTATTAGCTCGTTTCATGCAATAAAATATAGGATTAGTCGGGCACCACCGAGTAGTCATGCATTACAGGTACACTACGGATGCCTTCATTAAAATGTGTACTTATGGATCAGATTCCTGCTCAGGGTACAGTAATTTAAAGCGTAAGTAAACATCGTAAGGAAGGCATCTTGCCATGCTCATTAGTCACTGCTTGAGCAGTGTTCAACCCACGCGGCGAGAACGCAGAGCAATTGGACTTGTGGGTCAAGAAGTTGTTTCACTATGAGATGCGGGTGAGGACATATTAATAAGCCATCTGGTACCACCGTTTCACATGGACAAGTTGGAACATGTGAAGAATCAGCGACATTTATTTTCCGACTGCCGGCAGGTGTTGATGTTGATACGACAGTAAAATCTGAAGCAGTACGTCGCTCCTGCTAGTTAAATTTTACAGCAAAACGCTACGACTTCCTCAGATTTTTCCGTCGACTTCAGATGAGATCTCGTTGAACCTTTATGAGGGGATGGTTCACAGTCTTCAGGAGACCTAACTTTCATACACAATAGGTATGAAACGCATTCGAATATCCCACTCACTGAAACGTTGATGAAAGGTGATGTTGGCGTTGGATGGTGGTTGGACCCATTAACTTTTCGTGCGGCAGGAACAGTATAAGTATCGATTCAGTACACTTATAATGTTGCCTGCAGCACAGAAAGGTGATGAGAAAATTAACAGAATTTATCTTAATTGTACCTGTCACTTTTTTAATACAGAATCCCTGGAATGGCAATTTATTCTGACCGGGCATTCTTATATGAGAATAATCGTTGTTTAAATTTTTTTGAAACACTGTAATAGGTTAATAGAATATAAAGTGAGGCCTAAGATGAGCTGCAATGCAAATTTAGAAAGTTTCATCCATTGCAAAAACTGGAGACAGCAAACATTCGTCTCCGACGTAACCAATGGGACGGTACCCTGGCACATTCAAGTTTTCTAAATTTGTTCCAAGAACGATAATTCTTGGTTGAACCTCAGTACACAATTCAACCAAGAGTTTCTGCTTGTCAATATCTTCTTCCCATGAGTCGGATACTTCAATAGTGTCAATTTGCCATTCCCATTTCGTTACGTACGGCAGTGAATGTATACTTGCCGATACTGATCTCGCTTCGAAATTGCAATGGATGACTTGGCCTAAAATAGCGGTCTTTACTGAATTTAAGAGATCGTGGTCTTCCCAAATGCCGTCGAGGAGGAGTCCCACCCCTTGCTCGTGCAGGAGAGCTGAAAATGGATGTCGGTGTCTTCACTTGCATTAAAAATATAACTCATGGATTTGAATTATATATACTTACCTCGCGCGTGCATGGTTTCCTTTATGTACGTTCCTGGGAAAGCCAGCGCGCGTTCACAAACGACCAGGTCACCGATCGGTGTTGCCCACGCGCCGGCTTGAAGAAGGGACCTCATGTTCTGCAAAGATAGAAAAAAAAATTTGCTTTTAAAAAAGTACCATACGAACAAAAAAAAAAGGTTAAAAAAAATGGAAGACAGGCAATTTGCGTTGCAGAAGGAAACTTGTGAATCACTGCGAGAGGTCAAAAAAACGAAACGATTGATGAATGAGTAACATAAGACGTTTTATTTTTGTGAAAAGAAATACTCTACAATATTTGCAGCAATGGTAAAATCATCACTGTAGGAAAGGAGGGTAGATGTGGGGTTGAGACTAAGTAATGTTTCAATAGGGAGGGAGCCATACTCATCAGCCGCACTCTGAAGGAGAGCGTTGCCCGGCCTGCACCACGTGGAGGTTGAGTATTGGACTTAGCAGGCCACCCCCCGTCCACCCGCCAACCGGATTTTATTGTAAGGAATGTGTATGTGCCTGTGTGTGTGGAATGAGCTCATAAACAAAGCTGCTGATAGAGTTCAGGCGTGGTTCTTCTTATTCTCTGTGATGTCACCTCCTGAAGCCGGAAAATGTAAAGGGAAGAGAACAAATGAAACAAAAGGTTGGATTGTGCAAAACTGATACATTTACAAACCTCCAAGGGGCTATGGAATTGTTGACCCCGACATGAAACCTAAGTAGGTGCTCACTTTTTTTCTAACCTAACCTAACCTAGCTTAATATATATATATTGGTTATCCGTTTATTATTGGTCGTCCGTTTCCTTAATTTTAACAGGACAACGGGGCTGCGACACGACCGATGACGAGTCGCATCACTGTGGCTTCGCCTCGGAGCTGGACAGCCGGAAGGACGGAGGTCGCCTTTCCCACGTGCGCCCTCCGTCCTCCGATGTACAGCCCTGGCTAAGCCACTTCCGATGCGACTCGTCATCGGTCAGCAGAGGAAACGACAGGAGAGGCCATGATTCTTCAGTCTGTGAACAGAAATACATAGAAAACATATTTACGTAACTATTGTAAACAGATCAAAAGAGTTGGTTCCTGAAAATCCTTCAGAAAAAGAAATGATGGTTAAATATTCGTGTTGAGGAAAATGAACCTTTTCTTTCCTTTTCGTAAAGGAGCCATACTCATCAGCCGCACTCTGAAGGAGAGCGTTGCCCGGCCTGCACCACGTGGAGGTTGAGTTATGGACTTTGCAGGCCACCCCTACAGGGATGTTAACATTACTTTTAAAAAAAGGACTTTTTACGTTAACGAAATAACTTTCCGACCTCTTTTCGTTACTTAACGTTAACAACCCTGCACCCCTCCCCCCTTCCCAGGATATTGATTGTGGAAATGGGTGTTAAGTTGGCATGACGAAAGGTGAATAATAGGTGCGCACCAAGATTGCAGTGAAATGTGTGATAAATTGAGAAAAAGTTTTAATACTAATCCTTATTTACAAAAAAAGTGTTACATTATTTAACATTATTATAATTAGACATATTGTCATGATGTTAATGTAAGGTTCAGGTATTTTTTTTTGTGATGGTTGCCCCTGCATCCCATCAGTGGTACCCAACTAATCTTAGAGTACCTCCTGCATGCGATAAATTCAGGTTAAAAGTGATAAATTATGGTCTCAATGTTGATATGGGACGATGAATGGTACATTTTTGATAAAAAAAAAATCAGTGTAGGTTTCAAAACAATACATTTTTTATTTTTGATAACGTTTTAGGCATGGTTGTATAAAAAATTACATGAGATAAAAAAAATCCTTTAAAAGAAATTCTAATTTAATCAGTTATTTACATAATTATAAGTCACAAATTGATCTTGATGGAATCGTTCATCGGTAGGAGCATGTCACATGCGGCTCATTTGGTAACATGAAGTGACGCCTTGGCGTTTTTTTTTTTTAAACTTTCTTAATCAGAGGTTCCTCTGACCTACACTTTTTTCGCATGACATTTATGTATGCCGAACGGTCCCTGGGAGGCTCTGCCACTTCAACCCTAGGGAACGACGGTTTTTTGATTAATCGACCCATGCATATGGTGAGCTTCATAAATTTTACCCTAATGAATTGTCTGTGATTGTCACATGAGAGAAATCTGTGCTCCATCATTGGTCTAAACACTAGGGGTTGCCTTCACAGACACTGCCAAAACGCGTCCAACGCTCTCTGCCTGGCAACCTTGCTTAAAAATGAATCGAATGTAACAAATGCGTTACATTATTGAAATGTCCTTTGCATCAAATTGTGCAACAGCCGCCAAAAAAATGTGTTTGCTACTGGAACGCCTTGTAAACAGTGACAACCTGCTATGGCTCGCACGGGTGTTTTCAATGGTCATTAGTCACGACGCACTTCGCGATTTTCTACAGGGTTGTAAAACTCCGTTTTTTTACAAACCTTGAACTTGGGATTCATCAGCTTCAGTAAGCGCTGCCGGTTTTGTTGCCTCTATACT
Organism: Stenchaetothrips biformis; assembly: GCA_030522485.1. Classification (NCBI taxonomy): domain Eukaryota; kingdom Metazoa; phylum Arthropoda; class Insecta; order Thysanoptera; family Thripidae; genus Stenchaetothrips; species Stenchaetothrips biformis. The sequence continues at coordinate 16,207,584 of CM060088.1, forward strand.
CTCAAAATATGCAGCAGGTAGAACAAAGGCATATAATCGTTGCATTAGAGAACAGCCGTCAGTGGCCAACGCACAGTCATCCCTAGCGTCTTCCCTTGTGTTACTTTTGACAAAAAATATTAGATAACGTTTAAAGATAAAAGTTCTCGTTATAAAGGAGAAAAAAAAAATCAAAATTGACCTATACAGCTGGAAGACGGGCCTAATTTTTCGACCCTTTTCACTGCGACCGAATGTCAAACCTTTACCACTCTTTTGCAAGGTTTTGCAGCTTATACAACGAAACACGCTAAAATCCCATTTTAGTAGAAAAAGACTTTTGCCTCAACCCTGCGCGTGAAGATAGATTCAGGACGCGAACACCAAGCAAATGCACACGGAGCCATTGTGGTTTCTGATGTATCCAAACAAAATGAAATTGTGGCTGTATCAACTTCATACGTCCTGAACCCAAAAAAAAGTTAAATGGATAGTTTAAAACAGACTTGATCAGGTATTGTATTGATCTCGTATCCTCAATGCATGCTTGGGGCCTGCGCAGTAGGCAACCACTTAGACACCTTAACAGGAAGGGTTGCCTGTCTACACAGGTGCTTCCTAGTCTAAAGCTAAAGGCGCTTCCCGCCGAATCGCTCGCAATGCTTTCTGCTAAGCTACGTTGCATTAAAATGAAAGTCATTTATCAGATGCGAAGCTTAATTCAATGCTCCAGTATTAAAATGTGTTTTCCCCTTCCAAGAAAACAGATTCTTTATTTATTTCAAATAGCCGCATGAAAAAGGTGTTTCCTACCAAAATGCAAAAAAACGTTACAATACTCAGCAGTGTGCATACCTTGAACTTGAGAGTCATCTTCTGCAGTAAGCGCTGGCGGTTTTATCGCCTCGATGCTCTCACGTGATTCCGCATCTACAACAAACGCATAAAACCGTTGCAATCAAACACTGCCGTCATTGACCAATGCAGATTAAACTCTGGCATCTGAACTTGAATTACTCTTGATAAAAATCTGGATAACGATCCAACACATAAATACCCGTTGCAAAGGCACAGTTATAAAAATTACATTTTTCGGTCAGTGACTGGACTAGATCTTGTCGACTGTTTCCAGAGGCAAGTTCACTGATACTTTGACATAGTGACAAAAGTCCAAAATTTTGATAAATTGAGATTTTTTGCTACGTCCTAGAAATTCTGATTTACTATCGACTGGTAGAACGCGTATATCGATATCTTTAATAGATTCGGCGCAAGGAAAATACCTAAAAATGATGAAAGTCCAACCGTACCTGACAAATCGACGCAAGTCCAACCGTACCTTATCAAAAGGACGAATGTCCTTCCTTCAAAAACGGCTGCAGCCCAACAGTTCTTCCCCGAAAAGACGAATATCGTTGAGTTCAGTGATAGAGTGATCAATAATCATGCCTTAGTTGAATACACTGAGTTATTTCGTTTTAGAAGACAAATTGGCCTTTCGCCACAATGTCAAATTACGTTTGGACTTTTGTCGTTATGTCAAAGTACAGTTGGACTTTCGGCTTTATGTCAAAGTACGGTTGGACTTCGTCGTTTTGTCAAAGTACGCTTGATTTTTCGCCATTTTGACCTGATTTTTGTACGCGGAGAAATGGCGAAAGACCACTATCTCTAGAACCAGACGGTTGATTGCAATAGCCCTTCAACCAAAATATTTCTTATTCTTTCAGGATTTAGTGGTGTTTTTTTCAACCAGCAAATCCTAAACTTCCATCTACCAGCTCAATTTATAGTCTAGTTTTCGCTCCCCTGAAAAACAAGGAATCAAGGACTTTCGTCACTTCGTCCAAGTATCGGTGAGTTAATCAATCTAATGCAGAATTATATTCCCTTAACAATTTTTAACGGCAAGATCCAATTTGAATTGGAAAAGATTTCAACAAGAACCTTACCTCCTTATAATAAAAGGCCTGCGTCAAGCATAACCCTCCCTTATTAAAATCCCTTTAGTGTTTCTAATTTTCGAATCTATCTTAAGATATTTTTAAATGCAAGGGAAGCCTGGCGCAGAACGGCCTCAGTGTGGTGACCTTTGTCATCTGCCAGGTAGAGAACCATAAAAACAGCTTAACACTAGGGGTTGCCTTCACAGACAGGCATTTTCTGGTTTAAAGGCATTTCCTGCCAAAACGCGTCCAACGCTCTCTGCCTTGCAACCTTGCTTAAAAATGTATGGAATTTGTCAAATGCGTCATAATATTTCAATGCCCCTGGCATCAAATTGTGCCTCTCATGAAAAACCTACATAAGGCATTTGTTACCGCCGCCAGAAAAAAGGTGTTTGCTACTGGAACGCCTTGTAAACAGGGACAAGATGCTATGGCTGGCAGAGGTGTTTCCATATGTCGCGACGCTCTTTTTCATGGCAGTGCATTTTTAAATTTTAAAATTCCCATCACTCCTTGAATGGTTTATCTAAAAGGAGTTTCGGCAGAGTACAACAAAGGCATTTTTGTGGGAAATGACTTAAGCGTATCAAGAGAAAGTGCTTTGGTGCTCACTGAAAATTGAATATGAAAAAAATCCTGATGCAACACCTAACATTCTCTTCTCTTTAGCAGTCGTATATGAGTTTGTTTTTTTTTTTATTATAAACTTACGTCCGAGGGTGAGAATTAGCTTTGTGACATAGCCTGGTTCGTTTAGGTAGAAAGGAAGCTCCTCTTGGTTTACTTTTACGATGGGAATATTCATGTGAGAAAGATGTAAGGCATCTGCAGGCAGAAACAAACAAATGGTTAGCCACAGCTGCTATGAACAAGAAGTAAAGAACAAGAAAGATAGCAAAATTTATATAAATTGATATTAATGAAAGCAAACTGTTGTATATTAAGATAGGTTAATATCAAAGCACAAATGATAAGGGTGGGAATTTATTTAAGCCGGCCTACCGGCCTACCAGGAAAAAAAACCCGCGGCCGCTGAACGGGAAGTTACAATGCCATGAGCTCGTTGACACTGCCCTCCGAGTGGCAAGCTGGAAGAGCAAGCTACTCCGACCTTAGGCACCCGGGCAGGGCCCTGCAGAGGAAACGCAATGGACCCCTGGGGGCACCGGGTAGTGTGAGGAGTCACACCCACTAAAAAAAAACCTGGGCCGATAAACGACAGGAAGGGAGAAAATGGGACGGTGAAAAGGGAAAAAGGAGGCAGTTTGCAGGTACAAAATGTTTGCATAAACACGCTAGATCGATTGATCACTAACAACTGAACCACCAAGAGGCCGCGCATTGGCGAGATCCGAGACAGCCGGCGGCGCCACCGAGCCCGCCCCGCTGTCGAGGGGGGCGACGACTCCCGTACCGTCACACGCACGGCACGCGACACCGGCCAAGCGCTGCATTGGCGCGGCGCCAGGGCAGGTCAACCCAAGGCAGGGTGCGCAGTCCTCGCGGGGCACCAGGTCGCAAAGCCTCTAACGCAGCGAGGCCCCTGGATCTCGCTCCGCTACGCCCCTGCAGGTGAAGCCCCGACGCCCTATGCAGACAGACAGGCCCTCCCGCGAGAAGCTATCAATTGGAAAGCGCCAACAAGACAGGCTGCGTGGAGCCTACTCTGTCAGCTAAACTGTATACATTGTATGCAGTAAATGCTGCATACATGCCATGTATGCAGCAAATACTGCATACATGCCATGTATACAGCTAATGCTGCGTACATGCCCATGTATGCAGTAAATGCTGCGTACATGGGATGTATACATCCAAAAAATGCATAGGGTTTATAGACAGATCCAGCTGTATACATGAGCATGTACGCAGCATTTACTGCATACATGGGCATGTACGCAGCATTAGCTGTATACATGGCATGTATACAGTATTTGCTGTATACATAGCATGTATGCAGTATTTACTGCATACAATGTATACAGTTCAGCTGACAGAGTAGCATCGCCTCCTGGGAGAGGAGCAACGCGACCGAGATCAGTCTTGCCAACGCCCACGCCCGAAAGCGTGCGACATGTCATGCATGATGCCGTCCAAGACGGCTTGTCGAAAAAAGGGCCTGATGTAATCCGAGGGGGATGACCAATACTCATCACTACCGTTTGTTGCCAATACCACTTGTGTTGGGTATCATTGTGTTTGTTTCAACGCGCTGCCTATTTCGGCCCGACTTTAAATTCAACAGACAACCAACGTTTGGTTTTGTTCTCGTGCTGCATTAAAATATATTAACAGGATACCAATATATCATCTATTAATAAAGTTAGAATGGCCCTCCCAATTAGTTTTACCACCAGAGTGTGTCTGATATGTATCTTACATCACATGCACGTCATTCTTGAAAGTTGTGCAATGTGCAGTACCAAGTCAACAGGGGGGGGGGGGGAGGTAGAATAACTACACACATGTGATTACACTGGTAGCCAACGAATGTGACATCACATTCGTTTGCACGTGAAGACTGCGATGTCAATTTAAGCGTGACAAACAGTGAAAATTTACAGGGAAACGAATGTGACACACTGGACCGCTTTGTCACATTACTTCGGGTGTGACACGAAATCAGAGGGTGAACTATCACACAAAAACGAACGTGACACATGGTTCTCATTGACATGTCGTGTCACATCCAAACGAATGTGACACCCATATGGTGTCACATTCGTTTGAATGTGACACGCCCTCGGACATGCCGTAAGTGTCAGGTTGTGGGGTGTCACGTTCATTTGAATGTGAGAATTTGGCATGTCACATTCAAACGAACGTGACAGTATATGGGTGCCACATTCGTTTGGATGTGACACGACATATATCGTTGGGTACCATGTGTCACATTCGTTTTGATGTGACAATTCACTAGCTGAGTTTGTGTCACACCCGATTTAATGTGACAAAGCGGAGCGGTGTGTCACATTCGTTTGACTGTAAATTTTCACTGTTTGTCACGTTCAAACTGACATCGCAGTTTTTACGTTCAAACGAATGTGATGTCACATTCGTTGGCTACCAGTGTAGTTATGTTTTGCATATAATGGAAACACCATAACGAATAGCGCTAATCTCCGCGTCCAAGTCGTTGCTTTGCGTCACCACGCAGCCCAGATATCTGAAGGAGGCAACTCGCCGGAACGACACGTCGCCCACGAGGATGGAGTGGCTGTGGTCGGGGTGGTCCGTAGCCGTCGACACAACCATGTACTCCGTCTTCGGGAACAAGACGCAGCCCATAACGCTCTGACTGCTCCCGGACCCGAGCCGCCACTGCGGTGAGGGCCTCCTTGGAGTCCGCGAGCAGCACCAAGTCGTCCGTGAACGCCAGGATGAGCGGTTCCTGTACGTAAGTTGGGTCCGCGAGCCGGCGCGGAGGCGGGCCAAGTCCCCTATGGCCGCCTCCAGAGCCAGATTGAAGAGCAGCGGAGACAGGGGGTCGCCCTGCTTGACTCCGGTCGCCACCTCGAAGAAGACCGACAGACTGCCGCGGACCCGCACGGCGCATGTTGACACATCCTGCGTCAGCTTGACCAGGTTGGTGAGCTTCTCTGGAACGCGCCCTGGGCCCGCATCGCGGCGTAGAGCGCAGGCCGATGAACGCAGTCGTAGGCCTTTTGGAAGTCGACGAAGAGGAGGTAGGTGTCCTTCTGCGCCTCTTGCCGGTCGTGCAGGATGCAGCGCAGGGCGACGACCTGGTCGATGGTCGACCGGCCCGGCATGAAGCCGCACTGGTACTGCCCCACATTGCGGAGAAATCCTCCCGCCATGGCTGGCACTGCTGCAGCACGGTTAGATACGATGTACACGTTGCACCCCAGGAACGATCTTGATCCATAAGGGCCACTTGGACGCCTCGTGCAAAAATTTCGGACGAGCGTGGTACATCTTACCCAAACATCATCGGCTGGATGTATAAACCCCGGACCGAACAGTGAGGTGTGTCTCCTGTAATTAGGCTGCCATGGCAGGAAAGGAGGCGATTAAATGCAGCTGCATTCGGCTAGCCGTGAGGACGAAAAACTACAGCAAATAGATCCATGCTGATAAAAGTACACGTTTCTCGTGGTTCCCGTCGTTACGAGGCACTCCCCCCCCTTTTTTTAAGGTAATTGAATTCTTATTGTGAAACATTACCAAGCGGGGGAAAGTAAATGAGCTCACCTGCCCTGGGAGGATTGTCAACGTCTTCTTCATCTTCATCTATAACGATACCCAAATATTTTAATTTGGCACGTTTAGCGACCGTCTTTAGGTTAGGTGTAAGAATGATACGTATGTGCCTTCGAGCCCGACGCTGTGGCGGTCTGCCGCGCCGTCCCGGGATTCTCGGCCCGATTGGATTCCTCCTTGGCCTGCCGGCTGGCCGCCTGGGCTCCACTGGAGGGCGGTTTTGAAATGGAGGCCTTCCACGCCGTCCTCCCCTACCCTGCCTCTGCCCCTGTCAATTTCTGCTGGCCCTGGAAATCGAGTGCAAACTGTTACCACAGACTAGCCAAAGGGTACTCTTGCATCGACCCCACCTTCAGTTTAACGTTACCAAAATTCAATTCTTACCACCATCTGGTACTGGAGGAGGAGGTACTGTCCCACCTCGGGTGATGGATCCCTTGCCATCTCAGGGCTCATGCGTCCTGGTGTCGGAGGCCTCCAGGGAGGGATTGCAACTTCATGAGGTCGCAATCGCGCCTCAATAAACACCACCTAGGGGCTTGCCGGTGGTAGAGGCTGGGCCACTCGGGGCTGTGGCTGGGGCGCCAGGTCTGCCTCGTCCTGGAAAAGGCAAAGGCGCAGATCCAGGACAGCAGGGCTCCCAGGTGGTGGAAGCGGCTGCTGCGCTACGCCGTCGCCCTCATGAACCACGCCAGGTATACAGGGATGGCCGGCGGTGTTGGAGGGTCCCGCGGCGCCAGCTCTGCCTCGTCCTGCACACCGCACAGATCCAGGACAGCGGGGCTTCCAGGTGGTGGAGGCGGCTGTGTCGCCACGACACCCTCCCCCAGATGATCCACGCGAGGTTCAACCGGCGTGGCCGGCCCCACGCTAGCTTCGTCCTCACGACCCGGGCGGCGCGCAGCAGAGAAGGCTCCTTAATTGACAGAGAATAAGGGGAGCGCAACGATAATGTTAAACCTTTACATTAAGCATTACATTTATCCGATGAACAGCTATAAAAAATATTGAAAGTTAGTATGAGTTACGTACGGCGTACGGTTGAAGCTTGTATTGATTGAAGACAGGAAGCAGTTGGGAGGCCTCGTCGGCGAACGACCTGAATCATCCTGGTGAACAGAATAGAACATGTAAACACATGGTTGCATTTTCGCTACACTTAGCAGAAGTACTCATGGTTCCACCGGGGAGGTGGGGCGTCTTTTTCATTCCGGCAATGAGGGACTTAAGAACACTTAAAATGAAACACAGTTCAGATGTGCAGAGCAGAGCATAAAACTTTGGGTCAACTGTGCTCGTTAATCAATGGAAACGTACCTCGTCTGAAATGTCCATCGGGACCGGCGTGCACCGTAAAGGTTCGCCTTCCAAGTGGACCTTTTGGTGACAAAAAAAAAAAAAAATTGATGTAGGGATATGTGACATAACAGTCATGTTATCGCATTGTTGCATTAAGAACCACAAAAGTTCCTGTTTCTTACCTCTGCGTTTGTCTCAGCTGCTTCCGAAGCAGCAACTCGTGCAGTAGCAGCACCCGCAGCAGCCCGGATCTGGTCTCTGCGCCGTTGCCACGCCGAGCCCGAAACCACTGGGGGATGTTCAGCCCATCTTGGGTGCACAGATGGCCCAGGCACGGCGCACTCCTTTACGTATTGAAGAAGTCAGATCAATTAACTAATTGAGGAAATGACCAATACCACCGGTTCCCAACCATTCTCGTCTCGCGACCCAAAAATGTTTACCGAACATTTTTGCGGTCCTGCCAAACATTCCCCCCCCCCTTAAAAAAGAGAAGAAATTAAGAAGTTTAAGTTAATACTTATTCAACGAGTAGCTATGGTGAAAAAAGACACCGGGTGTCGAACCCTGGACCTAGCGTGTCCTGCTCGTCCTGGCTGATTGTCGGCAACATTGCCCGCGCTGCAGGTGGGCCCACCGCGCCCTGGTCTTCGTCTTCGCTGGTGGTCCAGCCGTCGCCGTCCATGCTGGAGGATTCGGTGTCGTCGTTGGCCACCGCGATGGCTATCTGGTCGTCGTAGGCCGTGGACGGGGCTAGGTCCTGGACCCCCAGCAGGTCCCCCTCGGCTACACTGTAAAAAATGATCGGACTTTTACCATACAGTGGTCTAGCAAAATTCCTATACATGTATAGGAAACATGGATATTCCGATACATGTATAGGAATTATCCGATTTGTATAGGTTTTTTGGTATTCAAGCCGAAAATGTATAGGAAAATTCCTAGCCATGTATAGGAACTCCCTGAAATCCTACTCATGTGTAGGAACTTTCGAACCCGTGTATAGAAATATGACTGATTGAAAAAAAGAATTTTGTTCTGAAGTGTTTTAGCAGAGATTCAAATTTTTGTAACTTGTACAAATAATGGGAACCAATGCGATTAATTGTTCACTTGTGACAAAAGTCGCAAAGCTGCTTCTATGTCTGTAACCCAGATGAGCCGCTAGATGGCGCTAGTATCGTTTTTACGGACTTACTTCTCGGTGGAAGCTACGGTTAGGAATTTCGTTGGGTGGAGAGGCACGCGCTCTCCTTGAGTAAAGTGAAAGGGCAGTGCAGCGGACACGGCACCTTCTCCATGAACGGCCAGGAATACAACGGAGTCACGGTAGAAAGAAACCTCAAAATATATATTGGAGACGGCTTCGCACCCATCGATACGGCCACCAACACCATCACGCTTAAAAACACAATCTCCCACTCGTCTTCTGTGGGAGTCTGCAGAGACAGTACAGAGGGAGACTTCTTCTGGCGCTCCTCCACCCAGGACACATACACAAGCATCTTCCAGGGTCAAGCAGACCTCGTCAGCAGACCAACCCCCTACGGCCTGGCTGACTTCCTAGTCAGTGAAACCGAAACCCACGTGTTCGCCCTCCGCCTCCGTAGCAACACCACAATCAATGGCATCCACTGCTGGAAAACTGAACACCCTAACCTCTTCGTAACCAGAGGGGCAACCTCCCTTAGTAAAGTAGCCACCGAGAATACCGATCTCATGACGTACATAGACTCAAAATTCCTCTACTCGGAGCTTCGTCGCCACGACATCCTGAGTAACATAACGAACGAGATCCTGGACCGCCGCTGCCACCTGGAACGCAAACAGATCATCCAATCTCTTCAACTTGCACAAACCCAGCCTGAACTAATCGCACACCTTTTCGAAAGCCCAGGTGTCATCGGGCGCACCCTTTGTGAAGGACTCTACATCGCTCAATGCACCGAGGTAACGGTCCGCGTCAGACGAACTGAAAAATGCTACGATGCTATCCCCATCTTCAACATGGACAACGAAGCCCTCTTCGTCCTGCCATCCACCCGCATCATCGCAGAGCATGCTGAAGAGATACCATGCAACGTCAACCTGGCCCCCATCTTCAAAATCAACGGACAATGGGTTTCCTTCACCCCACAAATCAAAATTGAACCAACACCTCAGGTCCTGTCACCTGAAGTTGCACCCAACCACAGGCTCGAGGTAATGGCTAGCATCTCCACCGGAGGCATCCACACCCCAGAAGAAATGAGATCGCTAAACCGACTGATGACCCATGCAGCAACACGCGCAGCAATCACGAACTCCATCACCCGCTCTGCAATCGGCGACCCAACCGGCGATTCTCTCGACATATCTACAATGATTACGGGAGAGCACGCAGCAGCAATGATCAACAGAGGACTCGCGTCACTCTGGGGTTACTTGTACAACTTCGGCATCTTCGCTGCAGGAGCAAACGCAATCTACTTCGGCTTCGGACTAGTCAAATACATGCTCTCCTCAACTCTTAACTGCCTCACCATCCGGAACAGCATGGGCTGCACACCCTGGCTCCTTGCAGGACTATGGTCCGCTCTGACCCACCACACTATAACACGAAACACTCAGCGCTCTCAGCAATGCCCAGTGAATCGCCAAGAGGAGCAGGACCTTGAAGAAGTATCCCTCCAGCCAACGGCCCCACAACTGTACCACCCGCGACAATCAGGTACACATGAAACACAAGCCAGCCAACTTCCCCCATGGAGTCTCTGGAAATAGACGTACCCGACCCCGAAAGATCGCCCCTAATATTACGGACCACGCTAAATCTCAAACAACCCGGCCGCCAAACCTAAGAGCCACGCCAGCCCAAAGTCCCTCGCACTTGCACGAAGCACTTGCACCGGCATCCCACACCCACACGCACCTACCAACCAGGCACTTGCACAGAGCACTGAGGCGTGTTTTCGTTCCCCTACCACAGGGTACCGATCGTCTTTTCGTTTCTGTTTGTGACGTCACGAGCTCAACCGCGGTAGCGTGGTGGGAGCGAACGCCCTACTATCTCCCGGAGGTTTCTTGACTGTTTGTGGTAGGGAAATTGGCGCGAAAGAGGCGAAGAGAGAAGAGAGAAGAGAGAAAAGATTGAGTATTTAAGATGTCTATGAATATTACTGTAGATCAGCATCGGCTATATACGAGTCCGGAGGGGCATCTTATAGCAGGAAGCAACGGTGGCTTCTTCATATATGATATCTTAGGTAAGTGTAGTGATGTAGTTGTGGTTAGGTGAGGACCTCGTAGTGATCCTTTGTTGTACTTTCAGTTCCTAACTTCTGTATTTATTTGTTCTGCAGAAAATTGTACCATTGAATTGCCAATGGAAGAGGCTCCAGTTGTTATTTCACACCTGGGGCACCTACCAGGAGTGATCAATTCAGAGGTTGTGGGGACTGCAGTGAATGGAGAAAGCGCCTCTGCTGCTTCATCGAATGAACCAGAACCAATCAAAGAAGAAATTTGGCTGAAGAACAGTGGCAAACTCTCAGCCCTCGATCTGCAGGCAAGGGATGAGCTGATCGAGCTGGTTGGGAGTGACAAATACCAAAAGCTGTTCTCTGACAAAAGAACTACCAAGAAGAAAGTGTGGGAGGAGATTGCTCAGATAATGATGAATAAGTATAGCTTTGGAGAAAGAAACGCAGCCACAGTCTGCTCTCAAAAGTGGAGGAATATGGAGTCGACAACGCTGACTGTCTTAGCTGCTGCTGGCCCTAAAAACTCTGGAGGAGCGCATGTCAAGAAACCATCTTACTTTGATGGTATTCATGACATTGTTAAAGACAAGGCGAAGGCTGTGCCCAAGAATCTAGTAGACTCCATGGCCACTGCCAGTCCGTCAGCGAAAGCACTTGAGGAGGACGAGGAAAAGGATGAGGAGGAGGAGGAACAGAAGGATGATAGCTCATCCCCATTCCTCAAAGTTCAAACGAGCAGCAAACCAAAGACGAAAGTAAGCAATGTGGACATCTTGAAGTTTCTGCAAGAAGAGGCGGAGGAAAAGAACCGCCAGCATGAAGAACAGCTGGAATTTCTGCGCAAGAAGGCGAAAAAAGACGACAAGCGTAAGAAAGATCTAATTGCTGTGCTATCCGCTAACTTGAAGAAGAAAACAAAGAAGAAAGGAGCAGCTGAAAAGAATAAGTCATGCTCTGAAGAGAGTTCCTCTTCAGAAAGTGACTCTTCTGACGAGGAGCCAAAGCGGAAGAAACACAAATAAATCTCATTATCAAAAATGGCGAGGAGCCAACATTTATTCCTGTGTTTTTAACAGCTATTATTACTTTATTTTTATGTTATGTTTAGATGTATAAGTGAGGGTTTTAGATCCTATTACTTCTTAAATTTTATGTTGCAATCCTCAAAGCATCAGCAGTCAAAGTTTGTTTGCTTAGTTAATGTGCTCACAGTTACTTGCACATGGACAAAGCTACAATGAACTTGGAATGCCAATGCTGTGAGGAAAGTGTTATTGTACCTTTGTGTTGTGTCATGTAACTGTGTCTAGTCTTCAAACAAACTTTGCCTGTGAATTGCTGTGATATTTTGCCTCATATGTATTTCTTTTACACACTTTCTTATTGTGTTGTGTTATATTTTAGACTGCACATGCATATCACTGCATCAGCAGTCCAAGTTCGTTGCCTTTGTTATGTGCCCAGAATTACAAGCACATTGACAGAGCTGCAAAGCACTTGGAATGCCAATGCGGGGTAGTGTAGTTGCAGTTAGGTCATGTGTTGTGTAATTCTGGGTCTAGTCTTCCAATGAACGTGGGCTGTGAAATGTTGTGATGTCTTTGCTATATCTATAATTTTTACCAATCAAGTTTATGTTCCTCTTCAATGTTGTAGCACTTACGAATTTTTTGTTTAATTTGTTTTCTGAGTTAGTTAAATTCAGTTGTAGCAATAAAACCAAAATTTGAAACACAACTGTATTTTATTATTGCGAATGAGACAATTCACTTATGACATTACGAACAATTTTAGCCACTGAAGCTGTTTACCAAACTCAAAACGCTCTACATATTACATCCCTCTTAGCATTTCCAATCCGTTTACTTTCTTCATCAGCTACTCCACCTAATGCATTTGCATTAAGCATCCTAACATTCTCAGCCATTTCCTGAATTACATTGTCGTTTTGCAAATAACAAAAGTTGTGTAAAACACATGCTGCCAAAACGAAATTTGAATCTTGGGCGACATCTTTGAGTGTTAAAAACAGGAGACGGCGCCAGCGCCCTTTTAAAAGTCCAAACGTATGTTCAATGACCACTCTAGTACTACTGTGTCTATAGTTGTACCTCCTTTGTATTCTTGTCAAATTACCGTAGTTCTTGAAGGGGGCTAGAAGCCAGGAGCGATTGGGGTACGCTTTGTCTCCGACAAGATGATAGTTATCCATGTAGAAAAGGCTTCTATGGCCATCGGCAGTTACCTTTCTAAACAAACTGGAAAAGGCCAGTGCACGGCAATCATTCCTGGATCCTGGAGTTCCAATTGACACATTTGTAAATATTTTTGATGCTGTGCACACCCCTTGCAAAATAATAGAATGATCACATTTCCGATCAGTGTAGGAATCCTGATCGGCAGCAGGAGCCAGTACTTCTATATGACAACCGTCAATGGCACCTAGGACACCTGGGAAACCAGCCCTTTCAAAGAATTGATGTTGCACTACATGGCTCTCGTTTTCAGAGGGCCACACAATGAAAGTGTTACTCAAACTGCACAAAATTGAAACTATCCTGTGGACTTCTTTGTGTACTGTTGACACGGAGAAACCATACTTGTCACCCACATAGTCCATGGCCACTTCTTGGCCTAAGTAGTGAAGAGTCATTAGGACTGCTCGTTCCACGTCGACCAATAAAGCATCACCCCGACGCTCTTTTATAGGGTAATGTGGCCGAATTACCTCCACAAGAGTTCGGTAGGTTTCCTTCTTCATCCTGTGGAAGCAGGCAAAAGAAATGAAATTACAAAGATTTCAAGAGACAGATTGGAATCATGTATCTGAGGTAAATAGCATGATACACACCTAAACCGTCGGTGGAAGTCCGTGTCCAAATAACGATCAATCCAATTTAAATCATGTTTGTATAACTGGCCTAACCTGAAATGTTTATTTCTTTCTTTCACTAAAGTCAATGCCACAGAGTTAGAATCACATCGTTGCATTCCCATGAGTGCTACAGTATCATCGTCATCGTCAAACTCCTCCAAAAGGACGGCAGCAACCACAGCAAGTTTCTTTGAGTCCATTTCGGCAATTCATACAATCAACTCCTTTGTATGGGTCGCGCCATTTCAGAGGATGGGAGCAGACGACACTACACCGCCTGTTTTCGTTTGTGTTTGCTGCTTGTGTCTGTTTGTGACGTCACGTGCCCTACCAGGAGCTACCGTGGTAGGGGAACGAAAAGACGCCTCTGGCACCAGCAATCCTCCCCCCTCTGACAGCTAACCGATCAGTGCTTAGGTGGTCCTCCGGGATCAGACCGAACCCTTCATCGGACCTGGGTAGAAAACTACCCGATCGCCCTCCTCAGGCGAGGACTGGGAAGAAGGCGAGACAAGACGTAAGCCCCAGCCCGCACCTCCACCACAGTCCCCAAGCCGCACAACTGGTCAACGGCCCGCTGCACCTCTCGATGGGTCTCCAGCCATCCTTCGCCAAGAATGCCCTGCACGGCAGCCACCAACTCCCCCATGGCGGAGCCATGGAGGCCTGCGCGATCAAGCACCAGCGCGACTGCACACTTGTACGCCGTCATTGCGAATGGCGTCCAGCGCAGAGACAACCGCCGGCGCGACCACTGGCAGCACCAGCTTGCGGGAACCAGAGTGGGGAGGGGGGGCAGCACCTCCCCTCCCACGGCTCTGCAGCGCTACCCTACAACCCAGTGCAAACATCAACTCGCAGACGTGGCCTTCTAGTTTCGCTACTACGCACCGTCGCTACGGCCTCTCTTCGTGCCATAGCCCGTGCCGCTACCTCAGCCCACCACGCTAAACCCCAACCAAATCCGCCATCAATCACAGTAGCTACACCTACTCAAAGCACCCTGCACTTGCACGGCGCACTTGCACCAGTGAACCCGCCCCCCGCACCCAGTGGCTTCATTGAATCAGCAAAACGCGCCGACCACGCCGGACTAGTATGTGCTGACTCCGCACCTGCACCCGGCCGAGCTCGCGCTCGACGCGCGCCAGTCAGCACACTCTTTCCATACTGGCTATCCAGCCGCCCCACTGCAGGCCCTCGGCCTCAGTCTCGCTCCAACAGTCAGTGCAAGTGCATCACCGCGCGCCTCAGCCATGGCTCCTCACCCGTGCCCCCACTGCAAATTAAATGGCAAGACTGCAGGCAAAAATTTGGCGAGACAAAAAAGTCTCGCCAATCTGTGGCGAGAATCAAATTTCTCGCCATTATTTGGCGAGAACCAAATGCCTCGCCAATATTTGGCGAAAATCAAATGTCTCGCCAAAATATGGCAATAATTGCCTCCCATCTCTATTTGATGTGAGGAAACGCACTAGATTCAATATTCTCATAGATTAAAGACACTAAATGAAATTTAATTCATTATTGGATGATATTGAGTGGCCAATATCCGTATTCCATGTGTATCGGTAGACAACAGTCGGATAGCTCAGCAGTCCGCTTTCCCAAGTCTCACAGCCAATAAAAGATAAAAAATGTTTTGAATCGTCATTCCAGGAGATAAATCTCAATACCGCCAGAACATAGAAAGTAACCAGCAACCTTAGTTTAACTAACCACCACTCACCTGTAGTGTTATGTGATGCTACGTTGAGCCTATGGAACCAAGAATTGGAACGGCTGATCCCCACACGCAGACATGAATGACTTTTAAAATCAGTAAATTGTGGTCAACACCATATTTTGTTTAAGAAACTGTCATACCATTATTCTTGAAATAGATAAACATTCAGATAACACATTCAATTTCGTTCTTGCAGCTATGAAACACTATTAGAAGTTCCTCCACTTCTGGCCAATGTAGTGCTTTTTCCAGTGCTTGGAGAAGGGAGGTTAGTCCGCCCGCAGCTAGGTTGAGATATTTTAGGCGCTACGAGGCGTGTCAACCCATCCAACACACTTCCGCGTTTCCTTTGCCTCTTTTGGTTCATGGTTTGACTGTTCTTTTGTAGTTCCAAACCGGTTATAGAAGTTTTGAAACTAAATTAACATACTAAAAAATGAGGCACAAATAAACAACAACAAAAGCAAACAAAAAAATTCAGGTCAGGAGTGCCAACATGAGAATGATAATGTTGAACCGTCTGCCTGTTTCAGGCTTCGTTTTGTTGAAACATGTTGGCACTACTGATTGTTTTTGTTTGCTTTTATTGTTGTTTATTTGTGCCTCATTTTCTAGTATGTTAATTTAGTTTCAAAACTTCTATAACCGGTTTGGAACTACAAAACAACAGTCAAACCATGAACCAAAAGAGGCAAAGGAAACGCGGAAGTGTGTTGGATGGGTTGACACGCCTCGTAGCGCCTAAAATATCTCAACCTAGCTGCGGGCGGACTAACCTCCCTTCTCCAAGCACTGGAAAAAGCACTACATTGGCCAGAAGTGGAGGAACTTCTAATAGTGTTTCATAGCTGCAAGAACGAAATTGAATGTGTTATCTGAATGTTTATCTATTTCAAGAATAATGGTATGACAGTTTCTTAAACAAAATATGGTGTTGACCACAATTTACTGATTTTAAAAGTCATTCATGTCTGCGTGTGGGGATCAGCCGTTCCAATTCTTGGTTCCATAGGCTCAACGTAGCATCACATAACACTACAGGTGAGTGGTGGTTAGTTAAACTAAGGTTGCTGGTTACTTTCTATGTTCTGGCGGTATTGAGATTTATCTCCTGGAATGACGATTCAAAACATTTTTTATCTTTTATTGGCTGTGAGACTTGGGAAAGCGGACTGCTGAGCTATCCGACTGTTGTCTACCGATACACATGGAATACGGATATTGGCCACTCAATATCATCCAATAATGAATTAAATTTCATTTAGTGTCTTTAATCTATGAGAATATTGAATCTAGTGCGTTTCCTCACATCAAATAGAGATGGGAGGCAATTATTGCCATATTTTGGCGAGACATTTGATTTTCGCCAAATATTGGCGAGACATTTGGTTCTCGCCAAATAATGGCGAGACTTTTGTTTCTCGCCACAGGATGGCAAGACTTTTTTTCTTTCCTCTAGGATGGAATGAATTCTGACCTTTGACTTAACAGTGCCGTTTGCGGAAAGACCTACTCCACAAAGGCCAACACCAACCGTCACGTAAGGACGGCCCACAGCAGCCAGACCTACGATTGTGCCGAGTGCCCAGCACGGTTCAAACACCGCTGGACACTGGTGGAGCACCGCGCATCCCTGCACCAGAAGGAACGACCCCGCTGCTCGACCTGCAGAGCCACCTTCAGCAGCACCTCCTGCCTCGGACGCCACCTCCGGACCCAACATGGCGCAAACGCGAACCACCCCTGCCCTGCATGCGGGAAGAAACATCTCTCCAAC
Source organism: Stenchaetothrips biformis (assembly GCA_030522485.1). Lineage (NCBI taxonomy): Eukaryota > Metazoa > Arthropoda > Insecta > Thysanoptera > Thripidae > Stenchaetothrips > Stenchaetothrips biformis. Next base: position 16,224,652 of record CM060088.1, read on the forward strand.
TCGAGGACTTGCTGCGTCACGTGAGGGAGCACAAGCTACTCCCCCGCATGCGATCCAACAGCAACAGCAGCTGCAGCAGCGACAACAGCAGCAGCAGCGACAGCAGCAGCAGCAGCAGCGGCAGCAGCAGCACCACTGTGACCTGCTGCATTTGTGGCGCCAGCAACCCGCGCCACCTCAGCACGGAGCATGCCAGGGGACACACAATGAACGTGTCCGTCTGCCTGCAGCGGCTCAAATCACCACCACCCCCGCCTGTGCCCGACACGGACCAGGCGATGTACGGCCCTCCACGACCGCCATCCCCGGACCGCAGTCACCTGGACCAACACTGGGACCAGCAGATGGAGCTGGCAAAACCCCCCCTCGTCCTGAGCTTCAGCCAGCCTCAGCAACAGCAAGTGCAGCAAGACCTGTGCCTCTTCTTTTCGGCGGCCGGCCGAAACCTGCCCGCCCCGTAAACGCACCCGCACAACCGCACCTGCGTGCACAACGCCCCCCATGCCTCGTGACGTCCGCCCCTGGCGAGGGCGTGGCCCAGCCACCCTCGGGCGGCTGTGGCACGAGCGTCACGAGCGCAGAAGAAAGAAGAGGAATGCCGGTTGGACGGGCAGGAGCCGCCGCCAGGCCTTCACCCCCGGTCACCATCGACCCATGGACCCGTCACCTGGTACGACTCCACCCCCGGGGCGCGGGAAACCCCAGTCACTGGGGAAAGTACTGCCGACCCGGGGAATCATCAGCCCCCCCCCCCCCCCCCCCCCCCCCCCCCGACTAGGGGGGGCCCGTCAGCACCCCCCGCCCGTCTGAAAGTACTCGCAAGGGGAAAAGTAGGAAAGGTGGGGGGACCCCCGCCCCGCCTCCACTCCAGAGCACCCTCTTCAAAGTGAAATAGACACTCCAGTGGGCCTCGGCCGAAGAGACATAGACTCTATAGTTGTAAGAAACTAGGTTAAGCAAGTAGCTCAGTTAGGGACCTAGAAATAAGAGACGTGTTGCACTTGCACATGCACTTGCACAGGCACTTGCATGGGCACTTGCACCGCCAGGAGACTGGCTGCACTTGCACAGCACTTGCATGGGTACTTGCACCATCAGGATTAAGTAACTAGACTAAGTGACTCGCTGCACTTGCACTAAGCACTTGCACAGTCAATTAGGATTAAGACTGAAACTTACAGTAGTAGGTTAAAGGGCATAGGAATAAGTTAGAAACACAGGGCACTTGCATTAGGCACTTGCCCAGGGACTTAGAAATAAGGGACAGGCAGCACTTGCACATGCACTTGCTTAGGCACTTGCATGGGCACTTGCACCATGATTAGACTAAGAGACTAGCTGCACTTGCACAAAGCACTTGCACAGTCAACTAGGTTAAGACTAAACTTAAAAACGCGCAGTTTTCTACTGTGTCACAAGGTGGTGGGGGGGCTGCCGCCCCCCCACATCCCCCCGCTAGGGATTGACTAAACGCAACCTTGCATTAGCCCGCAAGGTGCAATTTAATACTAACCGCGAAATTTTTTTACCCATCGGGTTTTTTACAATCGTAATTATTCTGTATCGGCCCCAAGCCATTTCCAAATTAATCTGTATGACAACTTTCTAAATCATTAACTGCTCTTAAGGCCGCAAGGTAAAGAGCCGCAAAATCACCAAATGTGCATGTACAATTGTATTTTGCTATTTCCGTAATAAAGGCTATTCGAAACTAAACTCTCCTTGAGTGTGAGATAGTCGGGTGGCAATTCAACTGCCTATATTTTTTGACTACGATACGTCCCCCTTCACCATGGGAGGACAGGTAGTGGTCTGACTTCGTCAGATTGGCGGACCGGCTGCACCTCAAGTCATGTTAACACGGCTACAGTCATAGCCGTGGAGGTTAGAATATGATAACGTCAACACGGCCTAACGGCTTGCATAATTTGCGTTCTGTTTTGGGAAATCCGAGAAATTCTATGCATGCGTAGCACAGCTGCTATACCGATGTATAGGAAAAATCCTGCACAACAGATAGGGCAACGCCTATACACGTATAGTCATAATGCCATACCGATGTATAGGAAAATTGCCATACAAGTGTGTGGTAATATTCGTATACATGTATATGTGAATTGTTTCATATACATGTATAGGAATTTGACTACAAATTTTTTTTTTACAGTGTACATTGGTGTCTTGCTGGTGTCGCGGGGCCTCGCACCGCGCCCAGCAAGTCTTGGAGCAGGTCTTCGGCTGTGGCCGGCTCCTCCTCTTGCGTTGTGGCGAGTCGCAGTAGGGCCGCGGGCAGGTCCTCGAGTGTGGTGCGGCGTGCGGGTGGACTGACCGGGTTATGTTCGGCCTCCTCGGTGAACCGAACCGCTGCCGGATCGACGGTTCTCCACGTTGTTTTATTTTCCAAAGGGTTTGAGTGATTTTTCAAAGTTGTCCAAATTGACATTACTTGATTGACAGAAATGGATTTGTTTCGACAAGACAAAAAAAAAAAAACGTCAACATAAGTTTGGATGGCAAATTAAAAATTTATTTAACTTCAAAAGTACAAAGTAGGCCTCTTTGGCTATTTTTCAAATTTTGAAGTTGAATAACTTTTTTATTTCATATCCAAACCTATGACATGTGTTGACACTTTTTGTTTGTCTTGTCGAGACGAATCTATGGCTGTTCAAAGATGTCGTTTTGAACAACTTTGAAAATTCGCTCAAACCCCTTGGAAATTAAGCAAGGCATCCCCTTGGATTTCAAGGCGGCACTTTTGCCGTGTAGGTCTTACATTTGGGCATTCCATCGCCTTGCCGTTCACCACTCCCCACAGTTGATCCATGAAGCGGAAGAAGGGGATAAGTTGTTTTTAGTCATTTTACAGGAGAAACCAAAAACAGTTTGCAGGACCAATTTAAACTAATTGACATGATATCATGCATGGTGATAATTCAATGAAGCATGGCTCAAAAGTGGGACAAAAGTTGGAGGGGTCAGGCCGCTCCTTCTAGGGTTTCGGAGACTTGCCACTATACGCAAGTCAGCAAAAAAAAATGGTAAAAGGGTTTAACTCGACTTGTGTCCAAATGTTAAATTGAATTCGGAGACAAGTTGACGTGGCTCCCAATGTCATGTTGCAAAAAGAGTCAAGTCAAATTTTTGTGCAGCGTTTCCAGGACACTTTGAATTTCATGTAATAAATGAGAAAAGAACTCTTCTTGGCGAGTTACGAGTGACAGTAATCTTGCCCATGCCCATGCGAACCTGGTCGCGTTTGCGGATAAAAAAAAAAACAGTGGAAAAAATATAAACGATTTGCGCGAAACAAACGAGAAAAATGTACACGTTGACAACATATCAGTAACTGTTCTACAGTTTGTTGTCAACGCTGGCTACAATTTGAAAATGTTTTCTGCTTGCTGCCTTGGGATTTAACAGTTAGTTCAAAATTTCAGAAAGACGTATGTTTTTATCTTAAGTTTCGGTCATGTGACCCTGTTTTATCGCCCTCAAGTCGGTGTGCCAGGCTCAACGACTGTATTCATCTGCTCAAATTAGTGGGCAGCCCTTTTTGCAGCTACAATGAACTCAAATATGGAAACCTAACCTGTGAGTAAGCCACTGCTTATTGCAATGGTGTGATAAGTATTATCGCTCTGGATGTGTTACTGACGCTCGTAACTCGCCAAGAAGAGTTCTTTTCTCATTTATGACATGAAATTCCAAGTGTCCTGGAAACGCTGCACAAAAATTCGACTTGACTCTTTTAGCAACACGACATTTGGAGTCAAGTCAAATTTTGTTGAAACGAGACTTGACATTTGGACTTAAGTTGAGATAACTCCTTTTTCCAACCGATGAATAACAACCTAAGTTGACTTATCTCCTTTCCCAACTTTCAAATGGAGCCATGTGGATTTTCCGTGACTTGTCTCCTTTTTGGGACTACAAGGTGATCGTAAATGGAGCCAAGGGGAGTTATCCCCTTTTTCTGTGTCGATTTGCTCCCTTTCTATGAGGAGTTCAGGCAACAGTTTGAAACAGTTAGATCTTCATGACCGATGGCGCAGCGCTCTCGGCGTGCGGCGGTCGCTACCGGCGCGCGACGCAGCGCTCCGCCCGATACAAATGCCCGGTTTCCTCAACCACTAGTACAGGTAGGAGGGATCCAAAGACACGTATGGGTTCGTGAGACATCTGCGCTTAATATTTGTAAAATGCTAACCTTGCAATTTCCTCATCCGTATGACGAAAATGGTGTATCTTAGAACAGGAAAAATGCGAAATCAACTGAATCGCCATAAAAGAGAGATTTAGGCGTCTTCTCTTAGAATGAAACAAATCGGACGAGTCCCTGCGAGTGAACTGTGCTTCCCTAGTCTTCATGACGGGATTACAAACATTCTCGGAATTTTTGTTTCTCTATTATCGCTTTTAACGCAAATGGTGTACCTGGGCCCTTGTTCCTGGAATTCAAAGTGACGCACAGGGTCTAGCGGGATGGACTTAACTCGAGAAGATAGAGCACACCTCCCAGTACAAGGTCCCGGAAAGTCCCGGTTTTTTTTCAGTTTTTCTTCTCTGAGAAAACTTGGTTTATAAGTGCAACGATTGAAGACGCGCGCGTGGACCTGTACACCAGCCGCTCCGAAAGCGTCGGCATTGTCCCGCCTTGTCCCTCCCGTGCGCACACAAAGGCGGTGCGAGCGGGAAGGACGACCCTCCAGATGCGGCCTCCGGAGGAGGGTGGGGGAGGAGCGTGGCGGCGCGTAGTGCTGCCGCCTGCCAGCGCGAATCCCGTCCGCCCGCGTCTCCGCACCGCTTCACTTGCATTCGATTTTCTCAGCACCGGTTCAAGATGTAGAAAATGTAAGAACACCGGCGTCTAGCAAAGGATTGGGCGCACAACGTTTGTTTGGGGACAATTTCCGAGATTTTGCCTCATTTGCAGAATATGGCGAGATGGAAAATACTGTTCAAATGGTTTTTGGACAAATTTCGAATTTGCGGCCGCCCCAGTCGGCGCAACTTCAAACCGCGCATACCACGCTGCTCCCCAGTCTCTCCCGAACAGTTTGACACCAACCCGAACCCTCTCGCCTAAATTTTGGGCGCTCTAGAGCCAGTATTGCATTTAGGCCCTTTCGTTTAATTACAGCTTTTGCCCAGCCGGGATCGAGTGGGACTCAACGGAATTGGGTTCTCCAGGGTCCAATGCATAAGTGCACACAGAAATTCCTTTTGTCCTTTGTTTTTCCTCACTAGATGCACAAATCGACTACTCTAGTTCTAAAGGCTGGCATGAGCCGGTGCCGCAACCCCGAAGGCCTTCGTGCGGCGCCACCCCGAGATGCCGCGAGTGCTAAGGGGTTCCGCCAACAGCGTTTGCAGCGCTCGTCGCAACCCCTAAGCGTGTAGGACATCCGGTTAGGGTTTGCGGTTTCGGCGCTTGCGTTCCGCGCCGCAACCCCTAAAGCCGTTTCCCTGGGCTGTCGCCGCTCCTGTGCGGAGGTGGTGCCTTGGGGAGGAAGGGGGGCGGGGACCGTGCCCGCCGCCTCCACTGAGCACCTCGCTATCTCTCATACTGGGTGGCATGGTAATCCCCTCGCCTCGTACTAGGCACTGCAGCTAACCAGTTGCTGGCTGCTCAGAAGAAATGCTGGCTGGTGTGGCTGGTGGTTGTCCGATGTCCTTGTTTTCATCTTTGTCATAGTATATTGTTCGTTTTATCACAATTATGTTGTTGCAAGCATTATGACGGTGTCGTTACTCGTTGTGAACGGTGAATTTAGTTTATCGAAAGCAATGAATCCGCCTCCGATCGTGCGAATAAGGTCGTCTGTTTGTTGTGATTCGTCTTCACAAACTTAGCCAAGTGAGTCGTAGAGGAAAGTGCGTTTTATAGCGACTGCTTCTCGCCCTAAATCAGGCTTAATTCCTATGCACTCCAAACTCTCTGTGCACTCATGCGCCTGCCTCGTAATGTCATGCTTTCTTTCGTAAAAATGCGTTTTCGTCCGTTCCTAACCCTCTGATGCCTCGAATGCTTTTTCGGCGTTTATTCATATGCTCGTTCTGTCTGTTTTCTTTACTCAGTCGCGATTTTGTTGTTGCAGGACCACAGGAGCAGGTGTTTGGTTGGAATGCACCTGGCGAATGAACCGCGAAACTGACTCGGGAGTCGACGGAACCCGACGAGACTTCCTTTAGAAGCCAAGGATCCAGCATGGGGCTGTGCGCTGTGCATACAGCCAAAACAACAATTCTTCTTTTCTTCACCGCGGCATTGATCGGTAAGAGACGAACGTTCACGGTATCACTTTAAAAAAAAAGAAGGGTTAGGACACTTTGGTGCCGAGCGCCTGTCCACCTGCATGACAACAGCTCGATTACTTTTGTCACTAATCGAACTGACTCGACACCTTGTATGTTTTGTATTATTTTTTCTTTGGTTAAGTAGAGTCAATTCTTATTCGAATCAACTCAATCTCTTGGGGTTTCAACTAGGCTGCTGCATTGGATTTATTTCTGTGTTTGTATAATGTAATTAAAAATGTTTTTCAACATTTGTCCGTAGGATGGTTGCCTCTTGCTCATCTCCTTTGATCGCACTGCAGGCATCAAGCTACCAGTGGAAGTGTTACACGTTGGACGTCTCATTCACAGTCATGTACCTTGCCCCCCTTTTCCCCATTCTATCTTTACGTATTAGGAGCCTTATAATACCTTCATGTTGTCGTATTTATTGACAAGACAAAGCAGGTCTGAGGGCTAGCCCTAAGCATCCACATTGTAAACTTTGTCTGGTAGTGGCAGGTTTTGTCCGTTTCAGTTGATGTCAAAATGCCCTGATTGAACTCGGTACTTTTGATTTATTTTGAAATATCTGAAGTCTCGCTCTTCTTTAGTTTTATCTTACATGCTACCAAAGAAAACACAGTCCACTGAGGAGCTAATTTTTGTTTTTATATTTTGCTGTGATTACTTCTCGACTGTGGTTCCATGTCTTAAAAATTTGTGTCCTGAGGTGGCTGGCTTGCTGCTGACCTCATTCTTTCTCCTTGAGGCCCCTTCATAATGCCCATCTGTTTGTCATGTTTCAGGAAGAACTTCAATCGGGTGCTTTTCCTGGGAGAGTGTCTCATGCCCCCTTCAGTATGACGTTCAAACCAAGCTGGGTGCCGGATGAAGGTATGAAGTTCAGTGACACTGTAGGTAATTTGTCATTGAGTCATCTCTGTTACATTGTGTTTACCTGTTGTAGGTGAACCCAAGTGGACATGTGCTCCGACGTTGCTGTTCTGCACTTCTCCCTGCAACTTATTGGTGTCCAGTTGTGCACATGTAATGCAGTGTATTATTTGGAGTGAGTGAAATGCATTCTGTGATGTTGTACTGGACTCGAAGTGAGAATGCTCTTTTTGGAATGAGGTCACACACCCACTCATGTATTTGTGATAATTTTTAAAAGCCGATGTATTTTTATGTGTGATTTGTAGTTAGGTGCCGACAAAGAACCTGTTTGGGTTCCCTTTTTGAAAATGTGGGGAGGCATACAGCCACCAAATGTGATTTAGAAATAACCTTTCTGTAGCAAAGGAAAGTAATATATTATGATGATCACACATCACTTGTACTTACTTTTTATGTTCGTTTCTTTCAAGTCAATTACTGTAAGTACTCCATGTGCATGCAGATTTAGACTGCCAGTAATAATTGTTATTCGTTGTTCCTTTATTTTATCTGTAGTAAAATACCAATGTGTTAATTCAACATGATATTTAATGACAGATAAAAATAATTTTGAATGTAAACCTAAGTTTTCACTCTATCATGCATTTAGAAGTTTCTCAGCCTAATGTCTGAATGTCTGAAAGGGCCTACCAATGTATGAGAAACATTAATTTGATCCAGTCTCTCTTTACGAGAAAAATATTTTGTCATAAATTATGACAACAAGTTGAACTTTGGTAAAGCGTTTATCATCTATGGCGTCACAAGTAGTCATATTTTTTTATGTCCCGGAAATTTTGTCACAGCCTTCCCAGACACACAGTTGTGGTCTAAGGCACCCTTACATAAAATTAAGTGAGATACCAAAATACTTTTGAATAAATGTTGAGTTTTGTACTCAACTGTCTGTTATATAGAAATTCAAATTTTCTTACTGATTCAAAAAAGTGGGAAGGCTAGCTTCCATGGAGAGGATTTTGAATGAAGCACTCTTGGTGTGCAAGAAAAATTTTGGAGAAGAAATAACTAGTAGGGGTGGGCGGTTACTGGATTTTGATACCGGTTAACGGTTATTGATATTAACCGGTCTTTTGCCGGTTAACGGTTATTTTGAAATAACCGGTTATTTTCAAATAACCGCTTTCTTTAAAATACCACAGGTTCATTTTTATTTTTGATAAAGTTGCGAAAGAAATGGAAAATTGTAGCTGTGTATGGCTGATGCCGGTTCACTTATAGTCTCTGACCAGTCGGGCTTGACCAAAAAGCCTTTTAATTCAGCTGATGACGCCAATTTTGCCAGAGAACTTGGCCTGGTAGACTTTCCACCGCATCAAAATCATAACTTCGTCCTTTCACAGGAATGGCAGTTTTACATTACTGTTATTTTGGAGCAGGTTAATTGATATTAACCGGTTACACCTACAACCGGTTAATGTAAAAATTTCTAACCGAAAAACCGGTTAGTGAAATTAACCGGAAAATTAACCGGTTAACCGGTTAACCGCCCAGCCCTAATAACTAGAACCTGTTTAATTTTAGTTCATCGATTCTGAGACAAGTTTACGAACTTGGTCGAAGTTCTCCAAAGTTACTAAGTATAGTGCCAAAAATAGCTTCAGTCAACCATGCTCAGATAGTCTTGTCTCTGATGTCACATACTCCAACTCATAGCCAAGACACATTTAAAAAACTGAACTTTTGGCCTGATTTACAATGAATTTGTGTATAATTAGTCAGGATAACCTTGTATAGTTTACTGATTCTAAAGTGAAAAATCTTGCAACATTTAAATAACAGAATTTATCTCAATTTATTATTAGAAAAGTTGTTGATAAGTTGGTTTTTGTGGAGGAACTGACAACTGGTTGCCGATGTAAATCCAAGTAAAGGGTAGAGAGTTTGGTAAGTGAATTCAAACAGCTCTCAAAGTAAATAACATTACTAACACACCATATCGCTTTTGATACAGGTACAATGAGTCTTTACATATTTAACAATTGCAAATATGTTCTTAACTCTAATAATACCGAATAACTTAAATCGGATGGTTCAAGTTTAAAAGTGATTAATTGAAGCAGAAAAGCAAAATCACAGTCGAAGAAGGACTCTCACAAAATACTAAGCATTCAAGCAGAAAGGCATAATCACAGTCGAAGGAGGACTCTTTTAAAATACTAAACGCACCAGCAACAGAAAAGCAGATGGTAAGTCTCAAAATAAGGAGAAGGCTTGTCTTCAATTGATTCAACGTTTAAGTTAAATTTAACACTCCTGCCAATAGAGGAAATAAAGGAGGTTTATGTAGAGAGTTAGTTGTTCCACTTGCAAGAACACTTTTCCTCCTCCACTCCCGCTTAGTGATGACAAACATCCCACAAGGTAAAAAAAGGAGAAAATCAGGGAATGAACAAGGAATTTCTACAAATAAACTTATAGTGACAATGGTGGGCAAAAACCTTAGAAAACAGGCATCATTTTTACCTGGGAATCAGGACATTTTCGTTACTTGGGTTTAGCGTCTTTGGCGAGTAACTTAATATAGTAAACGTACAACACGCATCAACTAAGTGTTACCACCTAATCCCGTGTTTCACATGATAAGTTAAAAATAGCATACAAAATAAAACCAAATAAATAAAAATAATACAAGTTCACACTAGAATTAATTAAACTTACATGAGAAATGCAGTGGGGATGACAAACCTGCAGCAAGAAGGCAAGAGAGAGGAGAAAATTATAGGAACCAGACAGAGGACTAAACTACAAGAAAACAGATGAAAGGCAAAATTTCACATACGAAAATGTTGTAGAATAAACATGAAATGATAAACTTAAGATTAGCAATTATTATAACAAAGAGAGAAAAAACTGACATGAATGATGTGACTAGGTGTCTGAATGATTCAAAGCTCACTTTTAAGGATGATACAATTACCTCGATCAGTAAATAGATTTAAATATTGTACATCTCTCATTTCTTTCAAAAAAATTATATTTGAACACACTATGCAATGATACACTATAAATATAACTTTTTTCTCAACATCTTATGCAAATCTTTAGAAAACATTAAGTAACATTTGATTTAATTCCTTTTTCTAACAAAATGTTGTTGCTGAAAGTAATACCATCTGTAATTTGCATCCTTGACAGGGAATGTACTACCCTGAAAGAAACATGGCAATGACTGCTTAGTCCCTAGATTACACAACTTATTTGTCAACCATGCTCGTTCATGTCTAACCACAGTTCAAGATGGAACATTTGAACTTATAATGAAAATAGTGCAGTATCATCTTGAATACCTCTGTAAGGATCAGACTGCACAAAATTCTTATCATATCTACTAAGGGTCCCCGTTTCAATTCAGATTGTTAGGACGTCGGCGTGGCTCGTCTAAAATGAGACGGCGACAAGTTGGGCAAGTAGCTCTTTGCACATTTTGCATCTGCATTTGCTGCAGAGTGTTGATGCAGTTCCTGTGGAAGCAGTGGCGACAGGCGAGTTCTGCTCTAAATATTTCAGTGCTCAACATCTCAAAGCAAATGTTGCACTGTTCCTCAGATGCTGAAACAAACAATAGCATCCTGATGAAATTGAGACAGTAGGAAATTGTACACTACCGACAATTTTTTCTTGCAGTGACTTTAAAAAATAATATGGAAATGGCAATCGTCACCCATACATTTTTTAAACATTGGATAACTCACCATCCACAAGCTCAACATTGAGTGTTGTCGCAAACCGACCCAAGGCGTCCCCCACAGTCGTTCCGCTCATGGGGAGAGCCACTCCGGACTGCGGCAGATGGAGGCGGACCTGGTTGAAGCCTTCCACGAAAAGATACTCGTGAAGAGCCTCAATGTCCTCATCCAGACCAAATCGCCGCGTCCTCGGCAGGTGACCAGCAGGGAACTGAAACCGGATGGGGAGTGCGGCGGCATGCGGTTCTGGACGCAACCTCTCCCGCGCCGCTTCCCGCTCAGCAGCCAGGATGGGCAGCTCGCGCTGGCGCTGCGCCGCCTCCTCCACCTCCTCCTGCTCACGTAAGAGTCGCTCCCGATCCTCTGCTGCGCGCAGGACGGCGGCCGCGCGGTCTTCTCGAAGGCTGGCCTGAAAGGCAGCATCCTGCTGCCTTATTATGGCTCTTCGTTCTTCGACTGAACAAGTGAAAGCAGTAGAATTAATGTCGAGAAGTAACAAGAATCGAGACTCAAAGGGATGGTTGACTCACGGGCTGCGTCTGGTCGTGGAGGAAGTGCAGGACGAGCGGGAGGGCGTGCGGGAGGATCTGGCAGATTCAATGCCCCCGGAATGTGGAGGGGGTCATCATTAGAGGATTCTGTATCATCAGGAGCATTAATAAAGGCTGGGGGTCACAAACAAACATTGCATATGCTAACTAAATGCGCACCCTCATCGACGTCTACGACAACCATCCGGTTGTGCCTGGGCCGCAGCTGCATTCCCTGCTGAGGCGGAACGTCTTCTTCCTCAGACCCCGAGGAAATGTTCACCACGCCAACAACGTTTCGACCTGCAAAGTTTCCGTATAACGATGTAGAAATAACTCCCACATACTAAATTTCTCAACGAATATACACTTAGTTTCTCACCGCCATGAAGAGCGTGGACCTTATGGATGTGTTTGCAAAGCTGCCCCTGCCTGGCATCAGCGCAAGAGCAGGTGTACATTTGCGCGCACAATCCCGGGTTGCAGCGTCCGCACCGCATCATGCACAGGCAGAACGAGTCTGCTGTTCTTATGACGGTGTACCCGGCACGGCCGCGGCCTCCAGCGCCCTGAGAGGCCACCCGCCAGTACCCCGGACCCGGCAATCTTGTCACGTTGTTGTCGGGGATGGCCATCCCGCGGGTGTGCCTTTGGAGGGTTGGTCGCTGTTCGCCAGCTCTCCCACCACTAGGGTTTTAAAATTACCGGTCATTTTCAACCCTGACGGTAATTTACGGTAAAATTGGTAATTTACCGTAATTTACGGTAAAACTCGAGAATATTGAAAAAACTCTGAAATAAACGTCAAGGAAAAGGAAAATCATCAAAAAGTAATAGATTCAGTTCAAAACGTTTCATTTTTTGGTTGGAATGGCATTACAAAATTAATAAAATCACATTTGCAAGGAAAAGAACATTAATAATCGAACAGGAACAGAACTTTAATTCTATTTGCGAGCAGCACGGCTCCGCGTGGTTCTTCCCCCACTGTCCTTGTCCCCTGTTCGGCCCATACCCGCACGGGTGCGAGTGTTAGTGTTGACATCTGCGCTGGCCTGCGCTGTTCTGCTGGAGCTCGCAGTCGGTGCCGGCGCGGGTGTAGTTGCTGGACCGGAGGCTCTTGTTCGCTGTCACTAGGGTCCTCATGGTCCGAATCACAGTTCACCTCCCACTCCGAGTCTTCGCCATCCGATGACTCGGCGTCACTTTCGTCTTCGTCTCCTTCATTGCCCTTTTTAGCATCCTCACCGTCAGCGTGAGCCCCACTCCCAATAGTAGCGGCGAAGGACTCAAAGTATCTCGCCATTTCAGTGGCGGACAGGGGTTCCAGATTTTTGCCCTCGTTCAAGTTGGCCAAAAGTGACGCCCTGGCGGTGACTAGCTTGGTGACCCGGGGGTTGAGAAGACGGTTTCGGGCTTTGTCATGGATAAAACCATGGTCTGACCACCTTCTTTCACACTCCGCGGCAGTAGGGGGCATGGAGAGCAGAATGGCGGCCAGGGTCGCGATTTGCTGGGTGGAACACACACCTCTCCACCACACAGCTGGGTGAAGCGTTCTTGATGACTCAATAATGGATTCGAGCCCGAAAAAACCCACCTTGGTTCGGAACTCACCTAAATTTGCTATAACTGCTCCTTCATTGAGACCCATATGTCCTGCCATTTGAGAGATAAAAACAATCGCCTCTGCGACTTCGCCATCAGTCAGGCCTTCACCCATATACCTTGGGTCTAGCATATATGTAGCCATGTGAATGGGTTTTATGGTGAACTCTTTTCTCTCCAATAACAGTGCATGTGCATTTCTTTTTTCATTAGATCTGAGGCGGAGTTGAGACAAATTTTCCGTGACACACTGATTAATTTTAGTGTGCAAGAAGTACACATCTGAGAGAAGCGCTTTGTTACTCTCTATCAGAGTGATGGGGGCATGAATGGGAGTCAAAACATTAGAGATACACTTGATTTTCTCCCAGAACTTACTGTCTAAGACACATTTACGGATATTTCTATCTACATCAAGGGTTTCATCAAGGACTGTTTCCTCTAGTGCTGATTTGTTTTTCAGAAGTGAATTTAAAAGGATCACTGCTCCAGCCCACCTGGTTTTGCCGGGAAGCTTCAAAGTGACACTTTTGCTACCATACTTTTCCTTCTGTTTGATGTTGAAAGCAGCCAATACGTTAGACCTCTTTTTTACAGTCCTGACAATGCTCCTAGCATTTTTGTAATACTTATCTATTTCATGAATTAACTTAATTAAGTCTTGAAATAACAAGTCCCAACAATGGGCAGCACACCCTGCAGCAGTAATGTGAGGGCATTTCTCTTGAATAAGTCTCCATGCAACTTGCATGTTAGCTACATTGTCTGTAATAAGAAGCCAGAATTTTTCAGGTCCTATTTCCTCTATGACCTTATGAAGTTCGCCGCCTACAAACTATCCTGTTTCTCTAGTCGCTCCACGAAATATTTGCTTGTACAAGACTGGCTGAGGGGTGGTAACAATAATATCAATAACACTTTCAGATCAGTGCTGCTGCATTCTTTACTTTCTCACTATTTGCAGCTTTGCAAATATTATACTCAGCATCCAGCAAAGACCCTCTCAAAAAATAAGGTGTGGGCGGCTCCCACGACGGCCGAAGCATTTTAAAGAAGTTTTTCCAATATAGTGTACTAAAGGCCGAAAATGGCATTCCGGACGCATACATGGCTCGGGCGAAGGAGGCGTCCAGCATCTTCTTTTCTTGGGGTCCAGTGTGGTCGACGAATCGGTCCATTGATGCTTTGCACTTCACACCTCCGCCTCCAGACGAGTGTGATGAGCCCGCGCCTTGCAGTGAAGAGGTGGACGCTGCAGATGTAGTTGCAGTACCACTGTTCCCAACACCCATTCTGTCGCCGTCACCGTCACCTGCAAAAAAGTGCCCCAAGCCTCAATAAAATTACGTTTAAAAGTTCGCGCTCTTCCCGCCCCGGTCCCTTCCGTTCGGACTCAGATACGCGCATGCGCGGCCAGGCCGACGAGGTATTCCCCTCGCCTCGCACACAGAGCACAGCACACCCCACCCTTCCCCTTCCCCTCCCTGACTCTTCCCCCGTCGGGGAACCCTAACCTAATTAGGTTAACTTCCAATCGATTGAGAATCATTTCACTCTCGTCAAAGCCTGAGTCTGTGTCGCTCCCGGGTCTGTCCCGCTGCACTGGTGTTGGTTGCTGAGGGTCAGCGGGTCCCGTGCACTGTTAAAAAAGTTTTGGACTTTCAAAGCAATTTTGATACCAATTTTCCGAACACTAATATGAATTTTATCAAAATTGCAAATTTCAAAACTTGATGGGAAAATTCAAAACAAAGTCGTAAAATTGTCAACTGGTAGTAATTTTCAAATCGTGTTCTGAAAATGGCGAACCTTCAAGTGTTAAATCTGGTAAAGAATCTTAATTTTCCTAATGTGATCGTAAATTTCATAACTGGCCCAGGAGGCGTGGCCAAGGAGCGCGTGCAGAGTCATTAGGTAGCTGACCCTCCGCTCACGTGGGACGTGGTAGCACAGTGGTATAGAGCATGCACCACGAGTTAAGCATCCCGGGTTCGAAACCGGCTGAGCAAAAGGAAAGTTGGGTTCAATTAGCGTGATACGGTCGAATATGTGTTCCTGTACTTGAAAAAGTGTCATTTTGCTTACCTGCCCTGTAATGACTTCGCAAACAAGGGATCTGAATTTTTATAACATGATTGTAAAACAATTTACAATCATATGTGATTTTAATTTTCATAACAAATGTTTGTGAATAAACGTTAACGCTAACGTGAAAGCAGATGATAGTTTGTATAAGTTTTAACTTTCAATCAGTGCAGCTATTAAAAAATAGTTTGAATTTTTGTTTAAGTACGCATTGTTGGTAGTAAGCAGCAGGCAACTCAGTCGCTCAGACCAGAAAGTACAGATATCAATAAATCTCGTGACCACTGGCTCTGAATACACGAAACACTATTCTTCAAACTAATTATAGTGCAACTTTATTTCAGCATGTTCGATATTAGTAACAATAGTATAGAAAAGCTACATTAAGAAAAACCTGTCAACAATTACCAAACCAGCCTTAGCCACATTAGTTTAAGTTCACAAATTTGAAACCTCATTCTCACCTATTTCTCAATATTAACACGAATGTTTTGTAAAATCACAAAAAGGTTCATGGTATAAACAAAAACACATGTAACACACAGGAATTACAAATATATAGGTTTCATTATTATAAGTTGAAAGTAATTAAATGGTTAATTGGTTTTTTTTTTATAGAATTAGCAATATATAATAGTAATATTAAATATATTATACGAATATATTGTAGATATATTTTAAACGGCTGGCAGCAACCCTGAAACAATCACAGATAGTTGTTTTAATACTGTAGCGAATTAGGCATAAATTAGTCTTAGTTTAGTTGTGTTAATGAATTGCTTACCGGTCGCAGCCACCGCTTCGGCCAGGTTCTCCGGCAGGATGGACCTGTTTACTTGCTGCTTGTTACCGTAGAACTCTGCAACGGTAACGCCTGCGAGAAGAATGTGGCACGATAAGACGATGACGTTAAAACCTGGGTTTTTAAATGACGTTATCCACTAAAAAGAATCTGATGACAACTTACCGAAGGGCACCAGCCCGTTCACTCGGCGCCCGTTTCCAGACGCCGCGAAGAAATATGCCGGCTGCCGTTCGGCGTACAGCCGCGCCGCCTCCTGGCACGTTTCTGGCGCTAAGTCCATATTAACGAATGTAAAAATGGAGGCGCCGTCGGTAGTGTCCAAACATATCTTGATGGCTCTTCCTGATGCAGTTTCAGTAGCCTCCATGGACGCTACCACGTACAAATTCAGGGACGGCAACTCCGTCACGCGGCGGTATTGCCGCCGCACGGCAGCCGCCGCTGCAACAGCGTTGAAAGCAGCGAACAGGCTCATCTGCAACAAAAAAGCAAATAATGTTACAGTGGGTTTAAAGATATATGCCCTTAGAAATTGGCTGCGAGCCGTGGTGATGGCCCAGTCTTCGGGCGTGGCTCGGCGATACCCCGTGCCCGAAGCGCTTGAGCCGGGCCGGTCGGGCCGCACGCTGTCAGCAAGCGGACGGACAGACGGACGCAGCACCCGGCAATATATCGTATTTACTCCACGCGTGCACTATACGAAGCAGGGAGGTTTTTCAGCAGATGATAACTTCGCTAAAGCTAAGCAAGCTAAGCTGCAAATGCTACGAAGGTGTCAGCTTGCTTTTACTGTACTAAAATATTAGAGGGGCGGGCCGTGTGTGCGTGCGTGAAGCGCACTGGGCGGCGCGCGTGCAAGTCCCCGGTTGGAGTCGAGGCATTGGCCCGGCTGGCCCGCTCCGTTTCGCCACGTCGCTCACTTATCACTGCATTATTACGGCACGGCCTTGTTCCGCTCTTCGTGCATAGCTCGCTCGGCCGGTCAATGCCGCGCTCGATTCCGCACTTTCGATGGTACCTTCGGTCGGAGTTTTCGGCACGGAGGACACACGCACTATGGCTGCTCGCTGGAGACTGACTGCGGGGCCGAGCGCGGCGCGGTTGTGGCGCACCCCGTGCCTGGACCAAATATTTCCCCAACCCCCGCCCTACATCCCTCCCCTGCTCTGTGCCCCGCCTAGGTCAAGTGCAGACAGTCCCACGTCGCCGTCCGCCCAGACAAAATATTCTCACTTTGCGTGCGGGGGGAGATAAGGGGGCGCGCTGCGAGGCGCTGGGGCGTCAAGTGGCTAGCGGAGGGCCGTGAGGGCTCGGGTGGGCCTCCTGGCGTTGCAGGCCACGCAGACGACTCGCTCCGCTGCGTGCCCGCCCACCCGGAGGGAATGCCCACCGACTGCGCCTAGATGTGCAACACTTACTTGCTACATGTACAACGCCTCGTGGACTTCTGCAGCCCCGTCCACGATGCCCTCCAACAGCCGGCAGGCCAGGTCTTCCCTCCCACTCGGCCGCTGCTTGCAAATGCACGACCTGCGGGAGCGGCAACGGCGGCGGGGCTGCGGGAACGCTGATTTGAGGTCCTCGATAGTTATGTCCGAGCCTTCCTGTGCGGCGTGACGAGCCGCCACGTTCAAATATTGCACTCCGTGGGTTTCTATTACTGCACGCACTTTGTTTAAGCAAACTAGTCCCGGCCCGTTCAAGGGCACCGCACGAAGCAAACTTTTTAACCCGACGCACAGCGTAGGGTACGCCTCGACGATGTCAGCCATGCCGACGCACTACAACTGAAGGGCCTTGAGCTAAGGGAGGCCCCTCGTACCCTTGGCCTCGGCGCAGGCGGTTTTATCTCCGCCTCGCCATGTAGATCCTAACACGCATTTTCACGCGGAGGACTTCTTTCGCATCGGCACTGGCGCATGGCTGCTGGCGGACTGTTGGACAAATGGTACCGAGATGGTGGTAGCTCATAATCGCGTGGCAGGCGCGTACAAAATTCGTGTTGTCACGCTCCACGCATCGGCACGCCCTGCATCGCTCTTACCCGCAATTGGCAAGCCGTTTAATCAAGACGCCAGGTGCTCCAGAGGGTGGGCCTTGCCAGCTCGCGCTGTGCGCGACGAGCAGCGTGGTTGCGAGCAGTGCGCGGCTGTTGCCTTGTCTCTGTCGCACTTACACGGGTCGTTACATGAGTGCGACAAAGATAGAGAGAGACAGAGGAGCGCCGCATTTTCACCTCAGACACGGCACATGCGCGCCCCGCCCCGCCTTGCTCCGCTGTGCCCTCGCCTTTCCCTCCCTTTGCCGGGGCGCGTCTCTGTCGCAATGCATTCCCTTCCCCCTGTCCTGTTTGGTCATCGGTGCCGGGCGGGACACCTCATTTGCATGTCGCATGTTTTTTTGGCAGCTTTCCGATATTTCTGGTAGTTTTGCTTTCCGTGGCTAAGATTCAGCTACGCAACGACGACCCGCGCACATAAATAATTTTTCGCAAAAGGAGACATAGTTGTTGAAGCGACTCTCCCGCCCCCTTTCCGTCTTTAGCGAAACGATGTAAACACTTACCCAATCGTTTCGCCGGCACAAATCTACCTGGCTATTCCTTGGGCCAAGTCAGCCGTCTTCAGCTGCCACGAATCTAGAACAAATAAATAAATTTTTAATGTGTGAACGTTTATAGGCACTTCACAATAACCGTCCTTGTGAGCAACTTGTACCATTGGTGATGTCGATGATGAGGGGGATATGGCTGCTGAAGTACGACTGGTACCGGTTCACGCGCATGGCGGGATCGTTAGAAAACGCCCCGTCGATCGCAGTGCCGGCGTAGGTGGTAGGGGCGGTAAGGTTGCCGTTAGCCGTGAGGCCCGCGGCTGCGAGTGCGGCGGTGATCCTGTTCCCCGCCGCGGAGTGCATGTCCACGTTGAAGTCGGCCGCTAGGATTGTCCTCGCAGGTAGGACAGGTGGCAGGACCGCGTGCACTGCGGCCAGGATGTCGTCCAGCTTGGCGGTGGGGTGGCAGTACAGCACGGCCACCAGGAGGTCGTCGCCCTGGCGTGCGCTTGCTGCCTCGACCAAAGGCCTGGTGACAGTCTGCGCCTGGCTGAACGGCAGCCTGGAGAACACGGCCACCCCGCCGGCGGCGCTGCCTTGCCCTGGGGCGTCGCATCGAGCCACCTCATGCATGCCGCGGGCCAGGACGATGTGATGTTCAAGGCGCAGCCATGTCTCGGCCAGCAGCAGCACGTCGGCCTTCATGAAGATCTCGTCTCTGGACACGTCCTGGTGGTGGGCGTTGAGGCTCTGCACGTTGTGGTACGCGAGCCGGACAGTGCCTGCCGGGCGTGGCTCCAGCAGGGAAGTCCACATGGGCACGAACGGTTTGCTGCGGAGCCGTCTCTTTTCGTTGTCCAGCCGGGGGTGTTTGAACAGCTTGGACGACCCTGCTGGCGTTCGCCTGCGCACCACGCGGCCTCCAGCCGTGCGACGCAAGTTCCCTCTGGTGCGTGACACGATGAACAGGCCGGCCAGTGTCCTCACTCGACTCAAGGCAACATACACCATCTTGTTCTCCATGCCGTCGTAGTACTCGATGCACACCATGTCGTACGAGCTGCCTTGAGACGAGTGAATGGTGTCGGCCAGCGAAGGCACCAGAGAGAACTGCTGGCGGTACACCTGGCGCCAGTGCTCTGTGCGCACCTTAACCAGGTGCCTGTCCTCGCGGTCCACGGGCACCAGGCCGTCTTGCTCGGCCGCGGAAGGGCTGGGAGGCAGTGTGAATGGCAGCGAGTCAATTAGGTCCTGTGGCAGGGCGGCCTGCCTGGCGATGGCCGTCCGCAGGCGCTCGCGGGCAGCGCGGCTGGTGACAGCGCCGACATCCCCAGGGAATTCCAGCCACAAGGTCTGCACGGCGAGCTCCGGCGTGGTGACACCAGGGGTGCGTGAAGCGGGGCAGACTAGGCCGACTTGCACCCACTTCAGCATGCCGACGGCCCCGTTGACCAGTCCGTCTTCGACGCACACGTTGATGGTAAGCTTGTAGGGGTGGTCGACGACGGCCATGTGATAATGCGGGTTTAAGAGGGAGGTTCCTAGAGAGACGAGTGGAGGTATAGCTTATAAACGCAAGGTTTATTGGTACACAGGTTCAATGCAGGGTAATCAATGCAATATAGAGAGAGCGCGAGAGCGGAGGTCCTTGGGACGCGGCGCTACGGACGAGACGGTCAGGGAGGACGATGTGTCGCTGCTGCTGGCTGGACTCGGAGTGACGATCGGGCCGGCCGCGCTGAGGCTCGCGGCCGGGCTCGGAGTCGGGCTTCGGGATTGGCCCGGCGGGCCACTCGGGACCCGATCGGCGCGATCGGCTTCGATTGGCGGCCGCGCGTTCGGGACGCGCGGCGCGGGATACTTGAAGCGGTGCCGCGGACGGCTGACGCGCGGGGTAGCGCAGCCGGCCGTTTGGGCTAGCGGCTGGCTCTGAGCGCGGGGTATCGCCACGCGGGTAGTGCGCGTTCTGACTTAGTGCATGGAAAGGGTGGTGGAGGCTTACAAAGCCGTATCACCACATCACCCCTCCCTTCTCCGGGAAAACAGGCGGGTGGGCCTCGGCCTTCCAGCTGTCCTCTGGACACGCTGGAGTCACCTGGCTGTCCGTTGGACGCGCCAAATGTTAACGCCTCTGTCGAGACCTGTCAGTGTGACGCGGTCTCAACGAGTGTTCAAAGCCTAGCGTTTGTAGTCAACTGGCAAACGCAGTCATGCTGAGCTTGTAATGAGTAAGCTAGCAGACACAAGTGCAAAGATCAAGCACTGCTCCCCATGTGGGCTAGCCGCAGCTAGGTCCAGAGAAAACCACCCAAAACTCTGGACGAGCCTCGGAGGCACTAATCAGATTGGAGACAGGCTGGCTGAAGTCCATGAAGTAGTGCTGCAACAGTTGATCGTTGAGTAGGACTCGAAGTGGTAGTTTCTCTATGGTGAGCGGGCGAGGGAAGGCTTGAGTCATCGTAGAGCTTCTGGCGCAGAATCTGGAAGGACCAGGGACGATGCTCAGAGCGGATCAGATGACCTAGAACAGTGCAGGCTGGTGAGAGGCTTTTGTTGTTACACGATGGTTCACCTTTAGGGGGATCGGCTAGAATTAAGACGGAAAAGCTTTAAGTTTATCAAAATGAAACTGTAAACTAATCCAGAGTAAGTCTAAGCCAGACTGATTACTGAAGGCTTTTAAAATTAGGAGAGCGTTACTCGCTAAACAATTCTGGGTTTAAATCGAGGGGAGGCAAACAACATTGGTTGTTGACAAGTTAACTGCTGGTCAACCAGGCTGTAATTAAGAGGTTAGCGCAAGACAAATTAGAGTTCCAACACTGGAGTTAAGTTTGAAATTACTGCAGTGGGACGGAGAGGTTAGACAGAAAACTTAGCTTTTGTTTGGGGTTCTGATGTCCACGCTGATTGGGGTGGGCCAGCAACGGTGTCCATTCTCTCGGAGTTCGAAGTGCAGTCCGTCAGACCTTGGTCGTCCAGCAGGGACCGTGGGTCGTCGTCCGGGGGCGTGGGTTCGAATCCGGAGTGGAGCGCGTTGTTTCTCTGCTGCCCGTCGTCCAAGTTGTCGTGTAGGCGAACTGCCGTCCGGTGGCGAAGGTTCGAAACCGAGGCGAGACTGGTTGAGTGCTGTCCCTGAGGACTCGCAGCATCACCTTGTCGTCCGTGTTGGTTCGAATCCTGTCGAGGCGCGTTGATTCTCCAAGTGGAATCGCTGTCGAAAGACTCGCGATGTTAGCTTCTTTTCGCTCCGGCTTGTCGTCTGCTTGTTTGTTGACAGCGCGGCCGTCTTGCGAATAGGGAGGCTGCATTCGAATCGTGCGCTCCGCGCGGCAAGGTTGGCAGCTCCGATGGCTCGGCCTGTCATTGGCTGACGCGGCGCGAGTGCAGATAGTGATCTTGGGAGGGTGAATAAGCCCATGTCGGTGTAAACAGTTCTGCTTGTTTTGGTTAGAACTTCTAGTTTTGAGTTTTTTCGAAGTGAATTCAAGCGTCGCGCGACCTGGCTTTGCGCCGCGGTGCATGCGTTCGACTTGTGCTTCTCAAAAACATTTACAAGCAGTACCATTACTGCTACCTTCTCATCCCTTTCTTCTTTCAATTCAAGCCTTGGGGATCTTGGAAGTGTTGTGATGTTTGGAAGTTAGTCTGATTTCCATTGCACTATTAGTTATGAAGCAGTGCAAATTACTTGCAGTAGTGGGCTCAAAAGGCGAAGGCCAGTCTGTGTCAGTTGGACGCCAGACTTTAGTGAGTGCGATTTTGAATTTCTGTTCTGTGTCTTGAAGACTCCAGAGAAATTTTTAACTGTGTTGACTCCACCATTGTGGTGTGTCATAATCAGCTGGAGGGTTGAGAGACTTCTTGTTGTGTTCCGTGTCATTATGACTCCGGAAGAACTTTCAAACTGTGCTGACTCCACCGTCTGCCAGAGGTGTGTCACGTATTCATCAGTTTCAAGAGAAAGTTGTGATGAACAAGAACCAGGAACTGAAATTCTTGTCAAAGTTCAAAGTCTCACGTGCCAAAGTAGTTCAAGTATGAGTGTTGTGCTGATTTTAAAGTTAAAAGCAACTCGGCCAAGCAAACAAGTTATTGCGTGTAGATGCAGGCACAATCAAATTCAATCCATTTCAATTCAAGTGAAGCAGCTATGGAAGCTGAGCGAGGCGAGGAACACAGGATTACTCGAGCGAAAAGCAAGGTGAGATCTATACATGTATTATAAAAATAAGGTGAAGTAAAAAATAAATGTTATGTACAATTCGATTGGGCACGGAATTCAGAAAATAAAACAACATAGGTGGCCCGCCTGAGGCAGAGCCCGATCATTTTGTTGGGTTGGCCCGCTTTGAGGCGAAGCCCGATCACAGTTCAAGGTTGGTCCGCCAAAGGCGAAACCCGATCAAGTTGATGTTTGTTCACTGGTGGGACGGGCAGTAGCGACAGGTGTGTCGCTTGCCGCATAGCGCACACCAGATGCGTTTATGCCCCGTCCTCTTGCGGCGTTGGTCATAGATTACTTGCTGCAGCACCTGGTGGTGATGTACGATGTTTATCACAGGCGCTGGTGCAGGCGGTGGCTCGTGTCGCGTTGGGGGCTGGCGAGCAGGTTGGTTCTGGCGGCGGGCAGCCGCTTTGCGGCAGTAGAAGCATGTCCCGCCGACCAGTCTCATCTGTGTTGGCCTCCCGCACTTCTGGCACACCTCCGGGGGAATCGCCTGAGCGACTGGCGGGCCCACTGCGCCGAGCAGATCTTGCTCGTCCTGCGCCGCATCACTCTGGGACCACTCACTGTTGCTGCTGCTGGAGTCGGTTCCGAGCTCTAGGTCCCACATGGCGAGGGCGATTTGTCTGTCGGAACGAGTTTGACTGTTGTCTTCGGGCCCCAGCTCATCCAGGCTGATGAGGTCACCTACCGCAGCGTCATGGGTAGGGCTGGGTGCCGGTCTTGTTGTCGGTCGGGCCGTGTGCCGGGCCCAGCAGGTCGTGCAGGAGCTTCTCGGCGTCGTCTTCGGGGTGCTGGACACGGACCCCGCTGGGGGGTTCAATGGTGCGAGCCAGCGGGTCGAATGGGCGCTCCGCGGCGTGGCCGGGCTCGTTGGTGGCGGTGGCCGCGGGCATGAAGACCGCGGTGCTTCTGTTGACGGCGGTGACACCTGTCTTGTCAGCGTTCAGCGGTCGGGCCGATCTGGTCGCTGCGGGCACGATGGGCTCCGCGCTCTCACGGTCGTAGATGGTCGGGTTCGCCCGGAATGGCAGCTCCGGCCGGTGGTGAACTTGCGGCCCCCGTCCGCCTTTCTTCACTTGCCGCTGGGACATTGTGTCAGCTGAGACAGCGTGTTGTCCGAATGAGGTTACGCACGGTAATGGCGTCTCCTCGTGGGCGGCTGGTGAGGGCGGAAGTGGAGGCGTGTTCAGCTAGATGTAACGCGGGCTGTGATTGGCTGCCGCGTGCGAAATCCAGCAGGCCGTGACTCGCTTGCGCGATGGCCGCCAGGGGCGCTTAGATGAGCGGCGAGGTGTCGAGTTGTAAACACTCGTCGTCGTCTGCTAGGAGTTTGTTTATTTGGGCCAGCAGCGTGTCGTCTTGCAGTTGTTCCTCGTCGGCGGGTCGTGTTGCGGGCGGCTGTTCGCCGACTTCGCCGAGCGTGTCCAGGTCTATGCCGTCCATGCCGTTCCAACCGACGCACTGGATCGTGGAGTGCCCGCGTTTTCGGCACAAGTTGCAGCGCGTCTGGCCGGACGAGCGTTTCTTTTTGCGCGGTGTTTTGCTGGGGACGGGTGCTGTTGTTTTCGCGCCGATCTTGTGTCGGAGGTCGTTGGGCTTGAGCCCGGGCTGGGCCACGTCGAGGTTGACGTGCACCTGTACCGCTGTTGGACATGGCGGCTCGATTGGTGGGGCGGGGCTCGGGCCGCGAGGGGCGGGGCTTGGGGGCCTCGGTGGCGCAGGGCTCGCTGAGCTGGCGACAGAGGGACTCCAGGACCGGACTGGCGTGGCCGCGCCCGTGTCCCCGGCGACAGTGTCGTCTGAGGACTGCCTGTGTGAGCGCGGTGGCGTGCGGGAGCGCCGATTTCCTGCGGCGCCTTTCGCCGTTCGGCGGTAACACCCGTAGCATAACAATCTTGTCTGCGCGTTGGTGTAACCGGATACTTGGCCGCAGCGGTGGCACGTTACCGCTGGGGGTGGGGCCGCACGGATCGCCCGTGCTACCACTTATGCGTACTACCCTCAACGCCTAGACGTTAGGCAGCCAAGCTAGCTTCCCTGCGACTCCGCATCCCTTTGTAGCGGCACTCGGATATCGAGCCGCGAGGCAGACAATGCCACCCACATTTCAGCGCCAGACCCAATCTCTTTACGCGGTAACCCTTGCCGCGCCCGTGTCACCCCAACGCCGGACGGCACAATCAAGACGCCGCCCCGGTCCAGTGATCTGGAATAACACTCTCCCTCTCGTGCATATCCCCAATCTCAGCCACTCACACAGACGGTATTGAGGTCACACATACGCAAGGACATTGCCCTTCCTGGCTAGTCTATATAAGCAGGGCGCACCCTGTCTCCGCACTCAGATCAGCAGCAGCAGCCCTCCAGCACGCACCTTCACGGCCCTTGCCTGGCCGCGTGTTCCTCACCCTAACCGGACTTAGACTCTGGCGGACTGTCCAGCCTAGTCCCGGTCTCCTTAACGGACTTAGCCGTCTCGCGCAACAGTCTCGCGACTCAAAGCTCGACTCCCGCGCACGGTCATCTTTATCGATTTTCCTGGTTCGAGCCCAGCTCGCGGTACATCTCTACGCTTCCATTCCGCGCTACGCTGCTCGCCATCACCGCACTTCGGTCTTCAACTTCACGCCCTGGCCATCGTCCACGGACGCCGACCGAAGCACTCCTAGCTGCCGCTTCACTCATCGAACTCATCTTATTTGGTATTGTTCCACATCGAGAGACTTGAACACCATTCACGCTTGTATTCCTTCTGATCGAATTATATGTTCTGAGTCAGTTCTATCATCAACCAAATTAGTCTCTTATTTATCAACCTTGACGCAATACACCTACAGGGGCGCGTCGGCTGGTCTGCTGATAGCGGCTTCGCAGCGTTAGCCATTGCGCTGTCCGTTGGACTCGCGCGTTCGGTAAAATCGTAATTCCATGTTCCAACATAATGAGTGAGAAAAAAAATTAATATGATAAAATAATTAACAATAATAAGTTTGAAAACCTAAAAATATATCAATACAAATAAAAGTAGCTTGAGAGATAACTATGTCATATAAATTGTATACAAGGAAGTCGCAGTACAAGCATTAGGAAACAATATATATTTGCGACATCATATTTTCACAGTAGCGTATTTTCACATTGCGCCTTGTCAACTATAGGATTCAAAAAAGAAAGTGAAGCATGACACAGCAACTACTTTTTTCATTAACATCAAACAAGATCATAGCGGTGAAATCCTAATTCCATGTTTCAACAGAGTTTATGACGACATCCTCAGCCCTGAAATAAACATGCGGATGCATTGTTTTATTTGTTAATTAATCTATACGAATCAAAAATGATAGGAAGGAAGGTAGAAGAGGTGTCTTACCAGTCGAGCGGAATGCTTCCCGCAAATCTGCAGGTAGAGGATTCTCCTCTACTTGCAGATTTTCGGCGAACACACGCGCCACCTCTGTCCCTGCGTAAGGAAAACGCAATGATCAGTAAAGGAATGAGAAATTGTGTGAATAGCTGCAAAACGATATTGGATTGTTCGAAAACTTACCAAATGGAACCAGCCCGTTAACCCGTCTGCCATTTCCGACTGCTGTTGTGAAGAACGCTGGTCTATTCTGTGCGGCCAAAGTATTAGCCTCCTGGCACGCCTCCAGAGGCAAATTAATGTTGATATACACGAACAAAGTGGAGCCTTCGGAGGAATCCAGGCTCGCCTTGATTGTTTTCCCCAGAGATGTTTCCGCCGGCTCCAGCGCTGCCACTTTATACAGGTGCAGTGGCTTCAAATCAGTAAGTTTCTTATATTGGCGCCGCTGTGCTTGCGTCGCAGCTTCTGCACTAAAACTTGCGAAGAGACTCATCTGAAACAGACAGAAACAGACTAGTGTTACGCAGAGTGGTGGCGTTTTTGTGAAAGTATGCCTCGGGGGTGGGGCTGGTGAGGGTCAGCGTCGTACTGGTCACCACGACCCACTGGCGCGGCAGCCGGCTCTGGATCATGAGCAGCAAGTACAGCTTGGTCTAGATTAGATGCAATGGCCGGGGCACGACGGAACTGTTCCAGTGCAACGCGAGGCAGAACACGGTGTCTTGGGGGGGCAGCCCGGTCGTGCCCCAGAGCAGCCACCACAGCTGAGGGTGCAGAGCCATTCCCCCCAGAAGCCGCCGGTGCAGACGGTGCAGCAGCACGAGACAAAGATGCCACATGAGCCTGAAAATCTGGCAGTTACTCATGTGGCCACCTGTCGTCCTCTTGCCGCGGTGGTGGTGGTGCCTCACGACTTATCACCTTGCGCGGAGGTGGGCCTGCAGCCAAGAATCAAAGTTTAAAACATAGTCAATTAACACATTTCACCAAAGTTCAATGTGACTTACCATTATTTCTGCCCTCGTCCTCAGACTCCTCGTCTGACGAGTACCGTACATGAGGACGCCACCACGGCGCGGACCTGTCTTCTGGGTCCTCCAACAATCCGCTGGATGAACCTGACAACATGCATTTTCAATACATTTTGAGTAAATAGATCGTTTGGTGGAGAGAGATTCGACAGGCCACTGTAACTTGTTTATTCCTGCTCATTTTTTTTTTAATTTAAAGCCTTACCTCAGAGGGCCGTAATATCAATGTTGCGCCATACTCCTGGTCGGAGAGGAGGGGCAAAACGGCCAGCTGCTAAAGGTTCCAATGAAAGGGCAGGCGGGACATTGCGCACTGGGCCGCCTGATGTTCATGTAAACAAATATTTTAAACAATTTGAGTCAGGTTTGTTTCTCCTCCAGGGAAGGCATAAAACAAGCCAACTACAAAAAAAAACGAGCCGCCGTGGCAAATGTGTCCGTTACTTTGAAAGGCAAGTTCCTACCTTCTTGAGCAGCTCCGTTTATCAGCTGAGCAGACCTCCCAAGCTTCCTCTTGGCCCTCATCCTCTGCAACTTCTCCAGTCTTTTGGAGCTTTTGTTTGGTGGAGCCGAAAAGTTAAGCCTGGAGGCCGCGACTGTGCCAACCACAGGTGGGGCTGCAGTAGGTCGCCGAGCACATGCCTCTTGCTGTCGAACAGCAGCCTCCTGCCGGCGGTCAGCAGCCTCTTTCTTCCGGCGGGTAGCAGCCTCTTCCTGGCGGCGGAGAGCAGCCTCTTCCTGGCGGCGGAGAGCAGCCTCTTCCAGCCGGTGGAGAGCAGCCTCTCTCTGCCGGCGGAGAGCAGCCTCTTC
Organism: Stenchaetothrips biformis; assembly: GCA_030522485.1. NCBI lineage: Eukaryota > Metazoa > Arthropoda > Insecta > Thysanoptera > Thripidae > Stenchaetothrips > Stenchaetothrips biformis. Next base: position 16,252,597 of record CM060088.1, read on the forward strand.
CAGCCGGTGGAGAGCAGCCTCTTTCTGCCGGCGGTCAGCAGCCTCTTCCTTCCGGCGGGGAGCAGCCTCTTCCTGGAGCCGGAGGGCCGCCTCTACCTCCCGGCGGAGAGCAGCCTCTTCCTGGCGCCGGAGGGCTGCCTCTTCCTCCCGGCGGAGAGCAGCCTCTTCCTGGAGCCGGAGGGCCGCCTCTTCCTCCCGGCGGAGAGCAGCCCCTTCCTGGCGCCGGAGGGCAGCAGGGTCATTCTTTCCCAAGTCACCTGAGGCCCCGATATCGATGTCTCGGATTTTGACCAAACTTTGTGGGGATGTTCCCTGGGTAACAAAGAACATAAAAAAAATAATTCAATTTTTTTGGTCGGCTCTAAAAGCTGAAAAGACACATTTTGTAAAAAATATTCAAAAAATCACCAAAATTCTGTTTTTAGCCTTAGGTCGACGTACCCAGTGGATTTCCTTTCATTTTCTCATACTGAAAAAATAGAATCTGAGAGCCGCCTCACAAGTCACATATTTCAGGTGATATGGACCAAAAAATTGGTTTTTCGCGAATACCCAAAAAATGCATCCGAATTTTTTCATGAAAATTTTTTTGAAGAAAGGTCTTATGGTGGTCTACTACCCTGATGTTTTTTTGGAAAAGGCTTTTCAGACACAGCGGAGATAAAAAATAAAAGGTGTATTTTGGTGCACTTAATGGCCCACAGAATCACCACTTTGAGTCCTACGTCATGACCCCCATTAGACTTTTTGTTCGCCTTTTCAAGACGAATCGATTGATATAAGGCAAAGACAGATCGGAGAACTTTTAACAATCGGCCCTTTTGCGCACCCTGCACCTCTTCGATTTTGATCAAGTAAAGTAAATGTTCTTTGTTACCCAGGAAACATCCCCACAAAGTTTGGTCAAAATCCGAGACATCGATATCGGGGCCTCAGGTGACTTGGGAAAGAATGACCCAGCAGCGGCTGCAGCGGCATAGATTACTTGCTGCAGCACCTGGTGGTGATGTACGATGTTTATCACAGGCGCTGGTGCAGGCGGTGGCTCGTGTCGCGTTGGGGGCTGGCGAGCAGGTTGGTTCTGGCGGCGGGCAGCCGCTTTGCGGCAGTAGAAGCATGTCCCGCCGACCAGTCTCATCTGTGTTGGCCTCCCGCACTTCTGGCACACCTCCGGGGGAATCGCCTGAGCGACTGGCGGGCCCACTGCGCCGAGCAGATCTTGCTCGTCCTGCGCCGCATCACTCTGGGACCACTCACTGTTGCTGCTGCTGGAGTCGGTTCCGAGCTCTAGGTCCCACATGGCGAGGGCGATTTGTCTGTCGGAACGAGTTTGACTGTTGTCTTCGGGCCCCAGCTCATCCAGGCTGATGAGGTCACCTACCGCAGCGTCATGGGTAGGGCTGGGTGCCGGTCTTGTTGTCGGTCGGGCCGTGTGCCGGGCCCAGCAGGTCGTGCAGGAGCTTCTCGGCGTCGTCTTCGGGGTGCTGGACACGGACCCCGCTGGGGGGTTCAATGGTGCGAGCCAGCGGGTCGAATGGGCGCTCCGCGGCGTGGCCGGGCTCGTTGGTGGCGGTGGCCGCGGGCATGAAGACCGCGGTGCTTCTGTTGACGGCGGTGACACCTGTCTTGTCAGCGTTCAGCGGTCGGGCCGATCTGGTCGCTGCGGGCACGATGGGCTCCGCGCTCTCACGGTCGTAGATGGTCGGGTTCGCCCGGAATGGCAGCTCCGGCCGGTGGTGAACTTGCGGCCCCCGTCCGCCTTTCTTCACTTGCCGCTGGGACATTGTGTCAGCTGAGACAGCGTGTTGTCCGAATGAGGTTACGCACGGTAATGGCGTCTCCTCGTGGGCGGCTGGTGAGGGCGGAAGTGGAGGCGTGTTCAGCTAGATGTAACGCGGGCTGTGATTGGCTGCCGCGTGCGAAATCCAGCAGGCCGTGACTCGCTTGCGCGATGGCCGCCAGGGGCGCTTAGATGAGCGGCGAGGTGTCGAGTTGTAAACAGCCGCAGCCCGCTCGGGGCGGCTCAGTACCCGCTTAGGCACTTGAGAGTTGTCAGGAGCTGCACTGCCGTCGGCAGCAGGTACCGGCTCTCGTGGAAGGGCAGGCCCAGCATGCACAACATCCTGGGCGTAAGGAAGGGCAGGCGCTGCGTCATAGTGCACTGGGACGGCAGCCCGTTCCTGGTCCGCCATGCCTTGTCGAGGAGCGCCTTGAAGGGCGGGCACAGCATTGACGTCACCATCGACTTGGGGTTGACGACGAGCGTTGCGTTGTTGACCCGGAGGATCGTCACCAACGTCGTCATCGTCGTCGTCCCCGTCAATGGGCTGATCTACGTCAAGACTCTCCTCGTCGTCTAGGTCTTCAGCACCTACAAATATTGACAATAGTAAAGTTAATTCAATCATTTTAAATGTGCATGTGACCGAAGGCATACTACATTACCATGTGTGATGGGCAGGATAACGTAGGTGACATAGGCCATTGACCGGAGGAACGTCTCCAAGTCAGCCGTAGTTGGAACATGTCCTGCTTCTCTCCCTACCACTTTCTCCAAGGCTTTACGGATGCGTGCGTCCCTTTCCCTCATTGACTGGCCTCTGGGTCTCCTAGGCGCGACAGCATCATTTTCCCACCTAAAGAAGTCATTTCTGTCTCGACTTTCCAGAATAGTTCTTTTTTCACGATTTATCGTCCAGGCGAACCAAAACCAACCTGCAAACGATATGGTTGAAAATTTGTATTTTAACGACTGTACTCGTTAATTTACGAACAATTTGTAGTATAGAATTAACAGCAAAATAATCGTCATTTTACAAGAAAATCCCTTACAGTGCGGCCGACAGGCGTGTGTGATTGTCGCGGCGCCCGCGCCGCCGCCGGTCCGTTTCGTCTTGCGTCCGTCTGGGCACTATCCACGCGCTCACCAATAGACACCTGACACCCAAGGGCAGGCTGGCAAACAGGCACAGACGTATTTGGAACTGTTAGTCCTTCCATATTGTTAAGATAAGAAGCCAATCCAAAGACATGTTAAATTCAATTTTAATTTTAAATAAATTTAACCTATTTAATAGATTTGACTGTTTCTTTATTTTCGTTCTTGTACCTTTGTACGCTTTCGCATTCCTTAACACGGGGCAAAAAACCACATGAAGGTAGGCAACCCGCGCTGCAGAGAGCAGTTTGCCCCCCCCCCCCTGGATTTCGAACGCGTCGACGCCCCTGCACACACACAATGTCCTGTTCAGCCTGTGGAGGGTGGTGGTGGGGAGGAAGCGCGTAACCTCTGACCTCAGCTTGCAGTACTTACTCGGGTCTTCTCTCCACAGCTCTGAAAGATGCTTCGACGTTGCCTGATTCTCGGGCTAGCTGTCGAATATCTTCTCTCATTCGGTTGAGAAGAATCTGGTCCGGGTTTGGCCGGCACAGGGGCTCGTGAGGTACATCGAGGTGAAAAATCCCTAAGACATCTCGTCCATGGGCCGGACATTCCAGGGTCTTGCAGTACATGTACCTTGTCGTGCCATGTTCGGACCTCTTGGAGTATGAATATCCATTTTCGTCTACAAAACTGGTGCCATGACTGCGTGAAGCTGGCGTGGGCATAAGGCCCGCCATCGCGACGCGCGAACAGTGCGATGCAACAGTGTGTTGTGTTGGTTTCTGCTGAGTGGCGTGTATGCCCCAGGATGCCCCCATTTCTTCTGAGCAGCCAGCAACTGGTTAGCTGCAGTGCCTAGTACGAGGCTAGGGCATTACCGTGCCACCCAGTATGAGAAATAGCGAGGTGCTCAGTGGAGGCGGCAGGCGCGGTCCCCGCCCCCCTCCCTCCCTAAGGCAGCAACTCCCCTCAGGTGTAGTGACAACCTAGGGCGTGTCGGCCGTAGGGGTTGCGGCGCGGGACACAAGCGCCGAAACCGCAAACCCTAACCGAATGCCCTGCACGCTTAGGGGTTGCGCCAAGGACCGCAAACGCTGACACCGGAAACCAGAAGCACCCTGGCACGTCGGGGATCCGCCGCTTTGTAGACTTCGGGGTTGCGGCAAGGCAGCTTAGGACTTGCAACAACAAATGGTGGTTAGCTTTTGCTTTTGCAACAACGACTTAGGGGATGAGGCGCTTTGTGTTTGTGCTTGCAGCGTTCGCTGTTGCGGGTATCTGGAGTAGCGGCGTTGGGCTATTGAGTTGGGCCGTTAAGTAGGGGCCGTCGTCATTCGGCACTTTTCGATTTCGACATCGTAATAGCACTCAAAAGTTTCGTTTTTTAATGCTGATTCCGGATATGACCTCGATTTAGCGATCGGACATCATCTTTGTTTGCCAACCAGCCGATTAATGCAAAAATGTGCTTTTTTCCGCTTTTTTACCGTTTTTGAGCTACTAATTAGACGGTAGTTGTACGACAGGATGGTCCTCCCTAACACCAAAGTCGATGATTTGAGGCATGAGAAGGTGTGCGGGGACACGCACATGCGACCCAGACTTCAAAATTAACGCATTTAAGGAAAATGACAGGACCTGTTAGGGCCTACACATTCGGTGACGCGAGTAAAAGTGGCCAAGTAGTGTCCTGGGGTCGGGGTAACCCAGCGCTGGAACCGCCGGATGCCCAGGGAGGCAGGGGAAGGGGTGGGGGAGGCAGTAGCGTACTGCTCTTTTGCCATAAATTTGACGTTGCGTGACGCGGTGCCGCTCCGCTCAGCCCGGCCCTCCTCGGCCTGGCTCGGCTCCGCTCGGCACCGTCGCTAGGCGAGAGAGGGGTGTGTGTGTCGGTTGGCCGGCCGCTCGCTCGCTCGCCTCGGCCAGCCAGTGCGCCACCTGGGTTTGTTATTGTTGTGCCATTCATCAGCTGATTAGGACGCTGTGCGAAAGGTTGACGGAGTGCAATTATTTAGTGAGTGTGCTGCAACATCACCATGGGAATGGTGATGCGAAGCAATTTGAGGGTGATGACACCTATTCTGGATGTAGCGGCGAGGGACATCGAAGGGACTGCTCTCCCCGCCTTCAAGGACGCCATCTCCGCGTTCGTCTTCAACAGGGAGAAGGCAAAGAGGGACGCCATGACCAGGTAATGTCCGTCGCGATCGGTGGTGGTGCAGACAGTCATCTCGAAGACGAAGGCTGTTAGTCCAGTCAACGAAAGCAAAAACCCCGCACAACCTAGAACTAATTATTTTTGAAATTTTTTTTTCGGAATGTGGTAGAATGCTTCGTTGTGAACCCCCTGAAAAAAGATTGCCATCGAAATCGACCGGGAACCCCCTTTTTTCGAACGGGAAAGGCGTAAGTGACGAGCCGCCCATTTTGGCTCACTGCGCCGGTTCAATCTGTCGCAGAGAGCTGGGAGAGGGCTCAAACTGACCGTGAGGAACCACTGCATTGAACCTCTTTGAGTCCCGGTTCGAAAAGTTTCAAACCGCTCCTCTGCAGGCCTCTTTTCTGAAAATTCGATGATTTTTTTACGGAAATATTACAAAAACTCCATGATTTAATAGGAACCTGGCAAAATGTCTAAAGTAAATGTGGTAGTCTGGTCTCTTAGCTTTCCAACGCCGTTTCGATCACTCCTGAATTCCAAATAGCCTACGAGATATGTGCGGTGAAGTGCGCGCCGAGCGTGTTCCGGCGCGGCGCGGCGCGGCCGGTGGCTCCGTAAGGCGCGCACGGCCGGAGCGGCCACCTCGGTCGCCCGGCCGGAGGCAGTGAGACAGAGGGGGGTGAAAGGTAAATGTGCTCCGATCGCGGCAATTTTTTTACCACTTGTTCCTACCTTCGTGCCCTACCTTCCATGTAAATATTTCCAGCCGGCGATTTTTTTCCCAAAAAATATTAACAGAAAACGATATTTTTGCATCACCTGCGTTAAAAGCATGCCGTTCACATCTAACTTGGTCTTGTAAAGTAACGACCACCCGCACGTCCTTGGGCAAAGACCACTCTACGACACACACTAAGTTATTTCGAGAATCGGTTAGAAACAGGCTGCAAGGAATTTTTTTTCTGTGATTTTTAAAGTCACTTCTACCATCACCGTTCGAATAACTGCCCGTCAACGATGCAGGAACGGAGGCGGGCCAAACGTATGTAGCCCAAAAACATCCTTGAAATCTCCCCTTTCCGATGGTGTTCTCGGTTTGAACATGTTTGGCTTAGGAGCCGAGCAACAGCGTTAAACGTTCAGCCGCGCGGCATCCCGGCCGGCCGAGCTTCCGTAAGGAAGGCATGGAGGCTGCCGCGCGCCGTGACGCCGGAGCGGTGCCGCGCTGCGCTGCAGTCTCTCTCGCACTCATTGCCGGGAGATAGGCTCCGGGCCGGCCGGGATGCCGCGCGGCTGAACGTTTAACGCTGTTGCTTGGCTCCTAAGCCAAACATGTTCAAACCGAGAACACCATCGGAAAGGGGAGATTTCAAGGATGTTTTTGGGCTACATACGTTTGGCCCGCCTCCGTTCCTGCATCGTTGACGGGCAGTTATTCGAACGGTGATGGTAGAAGTGACTTTAAAAATCACAGAAAAAAAATTCCTTGCAGCCTGTTTCTAACCGATTCTCGAAATAACTTAGTGTGTGTCGTAGAGTGGTCTTTGCCCAAGGACGTGCGGGTGGTCGTTACTTTACAAGACCAAGTTAGATGTGAACGGCATGCTTTTAACGCAGGTGATGCAAAAATATCGTTTTCTGTTAATATTTTTTGGGAAAAAAATCGCCGGCTGGAAATATTTACATGGAAGGTAGGGCACGAAGGTAGGAACAAGTGGTAAAAAAATTGCCGCGATCGGAGCACATTTACCTTTCACCCCCCTCTGTCTCACTGCCTCCGGCCGGGCGACCGAGGTGGCCGCTCCGGCCGTGCGCGCCTTACGGAGCCACCGGCCGCGCCGCGCCGCGCCGGAACACGCTCGGCGCGCACTTCACCGCACATATCTCGTAGGCTATTTGGAATTCAGGAGTGATCGAAACGGCGTTGGAAAGCTAAGAGACCAGACTACCACATTTACTTTAGACATTTTGCCAGGTTCCTATTAAATCATGGAGTTTTTGTAATATTTCCGTAAAAAAATCATCGAATTTTCAGAAAAGAGGCCTGCAGAGGAGCGGTTTGAAACTTTTCGAACCGGGACTCAAAGAGGTTCAATGCAGTGGTTCCTCACGGTCAGTTTGAGCCCTCTCCCAGCTCTCTGCGACAGATTGAACCGGCGCAGTGAGCCAAAATGGGCGGCTCGTCACTTACGCCTTTCCCGTTCGAAAAAAGGGGGTTCCCGGTCGATTTCGATGGCAATCTTTTTTCAGGGGGTTCACAACGAAGCATTCTACCACATTCCGAAAAAAAAATTTCAAAAATAATTAGTTCTAGGTTAAAATTTCGTTGACTGGACTATGTGTGAGAAGCGGCGGCGTTGCCCGTAGTGTCAACAACCAGGGCCACCATAATACTGCAAGACCGCCTCGACAAGTGGTTCGCCCTTCAGGACTACCCAAAGGCCAAAAGAAACCAAGCCCACGAGGAGAGGAAGGAAGAATTCAATACAAATGCGGAACAGCTGTTTGACCTGTGCACCTATAAGTGTAATTATGAAGAGGACGGCTGCAGCTGCCGCATCAAGGTCCGGGAGTGCTCGCGGCGCCTCCTCAAGGACCAGAGGACTGCGAGGAGGATGGGAATTCCAGGCCACACTATTCCCTGTGACGTCCCCGCGGAAGCGGCCGCACGCTGAGTAGCCCGGGTCTTCTAGCTCTGGTCTATCATCATCGGCATCGCCGAGTCCAGTCAAGAAGCGCCGTGTCGAGAGCAAGAACAAGGACCAGGACTTCGTCGGCGTTTAGTGGGGCCCATAAACAGCAATGTACACATTACAGCCGTCCAGAAGAGTTTGTTGATTTGAGAGTTTGACCTGCGAAAAAAAGGGAGCATTATGGCAGTGTCCTCGTGACAAATTCAAAAAAAGATATTCAATATTACCTTATACCTTCTTGGAATCGTCTGTTAAATAAAATCTGCTTCTTTGGGCCCTTACAGCTGCCGTGTAGTGACCTTCGGAGCAAGTGCTGGTATAGTTGGCATGGTTTACCACAAAGTACCACCTTTTGCCGCATAGGAGGTCAGGTAACCTTATTCTGCGATCAATTTTTTTCTCGGCTTGTGTGAATCTGTATGTTGAATCAAGCATTACGTAAAGAAATTAACTCCTCGCAGCGGCGGCGGCGGTGTTCCGGAGGCGCGTCATGTTCCTGCCGGTGGTGTTGGTGTCTTTCCTGCGACCAAATGCTGAAATTTAGTTGTCCTCAACTACAACATGTAAACATTTTGCAAAGTAACGATGTTATGCTAAGAAACCAAGTTTTTCAATAGTACGAAATACAGCCAATCGCGCTTGCATGAGCTCCTGAAACGAGATGACCCGACATGAGATCCTTCCCTCCCCACAACAAAGTGCGCCCTGCGGCGAAACCAATTGACTTCAGAGTAACTGTAGATTTATTTTCCTAACATTTCGTTTACCTGATTCGAACTGCACACAGGCCTAGGAGGGCTGGTAACATTGGGAGCACTGATGAGACTTGAGACACTGGGGGCACTGGACACAGTGGGAGCACTGAGAGCAGTAGTCACGCCTGCTGCCCTCGCAGCAGTACAAGGTGGGGGTGTATCGGGGATACCCCCTTAGCTCGACCCGCACCTTCATCAGGCACTGGCCGGTGCACAGTGGGAGACTCCCATAGCACCATGTTGAAGTGCCATTGCCCTTCGAGTCGCCCATCTTTTGGGTGTCCCGATATCACTATCGGAACAATGTTCTTACTAATGTTGTTGAGAGGGCGAATTACAATTGGAGATTGAAGCACCCTCACCACTTTGATTGGTCTGAGAAGTAGGTCCGCGATGGGTTGAATGCATTCCACTCCAGCGTACGAGTCGGCCTTCCGGAGCCAGTTGGTCGCCGTGATGGTGAAAGGAACTAGTGGGTGCGGCTGGGGAACCCAGCACTGAACCAGCCTCCTCATGGATGCCTCGTAGTGGACCGGATGTCGAAGAATTACACGGCACATTGCAAGCCGCATGTCACGTCCATGTAGCACTGCCGCTGCCGGGCAGGGTGGACATGAGCCCCATCCCGTTTGAGCCCCGATGACCTGAGCCTCGGCTAGAGCCCCGGTCGAGCCCGACTCGAGCCCCGACCTGAGCCCGGACTGAGCCCCGACTGCCAGAGCCCCGACCTGAGCCCGGCTTGAGCCCCGCCCTGAGCCCGACTTGAGCCCCACGCCAAGAAAAGTCGCAATTTGGCCCCAAAACAGGGAAAAAGAGGAAGTTATTTGGCGTGGGGCTCAAATGGGGCTTAAGGCGGGTTTACGATCACCAGGTCTCGCGTCGCGCCTACAGGGTTCGCGTCGCGCCTGACAGTAGACGCAACCACCAGCCGCGAAACCATTTACGATGACCTGCGCTCCAGCCGCAACGCAAGGATTGGTCGAGGGAACCGAGTTGTCGCAGCCAGGGTTTCGTGTGGACGTGCCAACGAATTTTTCATACTTCGTGACCGAAACTGTCAGAGTAACGCGTGCTTCAGTTTGTTGTCATCTGGCTTGTCATTTCTTTTTGGGGCTAAAATGAACGAGAAAAGGAAAAAGATCATGATGTTGTTGCATCTCATCCGAATGCTGCTTCTGCTGAAGAAGAAAAACGGCAGAGTTCGAACTATTGGAGTCAATGACTTGTTCAAAAGACGGATCGAAATGGGTGATGGGCATAACCTCCTTAACGAACTACGCTTTGAGTCTGCAATGTTTTACAATTACACCAGATTAAATTACGCAAGGTAAGAACATTGCGGTAATTCGAAGTGTACGTGGTTGTGCGCAGTGCAGCTGAGTGGGGTTATGAATTGCTGTCTTCTTATAATTCGTCGTACCCTCCACAGATTTGACTACATCCTGAGTCTTGTAGGGCCTAAACTTCAAAAGAGGAAGATGAAAACGGCTATATGCCCGAAGCAGCGTCTCGCCTTGACCCTCAGGTTTGTAATTCATCAGCTTCTTGTTTTGCTTTTGTCATGTATTGTTAATAATTTATTTTTTATGTGTATTTCAGGCACTTAGCCGTATGTGACAGTCAAGCGTCACTCAGTTTTGCTTATCGTGTTGGGAGAGCAACGGTCTCAGTAATAGTGAAGGAGACTTTGAAAGTTATCATTGAAGTTTTACGGAAGGATTTTCTTGCTGTACCCAACACAAAGGAGGGATGGAAAGATGTAGCAGCCGGGTACGTAACTTCCCGTTGGTAATGCTATTGGTTGAGTGATGAACATGAAAGTGAAAACAAAAAATTATCTGCTGCAGGTTTGAGCGTCGTTGGAATCTCCCACACTGTGTAGGTGCCATTGATGGACGCCACATGCAGATTCAATGTCCAAAAGCTAGTGGTTCAACATTCTTTAACTACAAAAAAACTTTTAGCGTTAACCTGATGGCTGTGGCGGGATCTGACTACACATTTATTGCAGTGGATTGTGGAGCAGAAGGGTCATTACCAGACAGTGCAGTGTTTCAAGATGCTGAGTTTGGCAAGAGATTGGCTGCAAAGTCATTGAATCTTCCTGATGCCAAATGTTTGCCTAGCAGCGACAAAATGTTTACGTATTTCTTTGTTGGAGATGCTGCCTTTCAGTTGCGTCAGGATTTAATGAAGCCATATGCAGTAAGAAAATTAAGTCTGAGGGAGGCATTTTATAACTATAGAATCAGCCGTGCACGCAGAGTTGTGGAAAACACATTTGGAATATTGGTCAATAGATGGCAGATATTTAAGAAACCTCTATGTTGTAGCCTTGAGACTGCAGACTTAGTAGTAATTGCCACTGTGTGTTTACATAATTTTATAATTCGCTCCAGAAAACCCGAAGACCAGGAGTCCTACATAGGCCCTTCATTAGTGGATACTGAACAGAGTGATGGTTCAATTACACCAGGCACTTGGAGGGGGCAGGGTGATGATGGAGCTCTACAGCCCAGTGCTGGCACCAGAAGTCGAAATAGTTCTAAGAGTGCAACTGCACTGCGGCTGGTGTTGACGGATTATGTGATTGATGAAGGTAAAGTAGAGTGGCAAGAAAAGAGAGTGAAAGCTGGGTTTTGGGGAGCTCATATATCAGGCTAAGGTCTCGTGCTGTAAATAAATTTTCATTGTATTTCAATTGAAGTAAAAAAATTTAAAAACTGATTCTTAATGTAATATTTTATCCAATTAATGCAAGAGCAGTTTACATGACAGTAAAACTAAACATCTAATAGTAAATGTAGTCAACAAGAGTATATGAACTCATGGCAAAAACAAGGCACAAAGTTATCACAGGGGCATAGCCCAAACAAAACAGTGGAGATAGACATACACAGCTATTACTGGCTGAAGAATCCCTTCACAGCATCTGTTGTGTTTGGGAACATTTCACGCCTGTAATAGCTTTGTACCAAGTCTTTCTCCTCATGACTACAACAGTAACATTAAATAAAACAAAGATAATACTTGGTCCACAGACTACATATTGACAACAATAAACATTGTCCTTACAACTAGAGAAAAGTAACTGAATTGCAAAAAGTTGCATTCAAAATGGTAACAAAATACCCGTAGAAATAAGTAGTAAAAAATTAAAAAGAAACAAAACAATACTCGAATTGAAATAGTTCCAATGTAGGACTATCAGTCACAAAAATAAGAACTCTTATGAGAATATGCATATTCTTATAAAGTACCTTTGGAAATAAGTTTGCCTTATGGCAACATCATTATCACAGAACAAAGTATCAATACAACAAACAATGTGTGGGAAAACAGACCTCAAGGCTTAGCCAGCTATTACAGTTTAAGTTATCCCACAACATTGTTTGTTGCATGGATACTTTAAGCCTGTAATAGTTCCAGCTTAGCCCTGGACACTACTGTGTCGCTGCATGGTCCATTTCATCCAGCAATTCATCCTCTACATCATTTAATAAATTCTCAAAACGCCTGCGCCACTGTATTTGCCTCCTTACATTCTTCTCTTTAGCCAATGTAATCTCGATGCGAGAGCACAGCAACTGCACATCTGTGAGCTCTTCTTTAGTACCTAGTGCCTTGTCAGCTGACTCTATCACTTTCGACAACTTGTCCAATACCTCTGCCTCCCTCTTAGCTTTGGTGCGCCGGTCTGTAATTGTATCAGCCTTTTCCTCCTCGTCCAAAACTGGCAGCTTGTCCAGGGTTTTGGAAGGCTGCTTAAGGGGTGCAGACTTCACTTTTTTAGAAGATTCAGTCGTCTCCTCACTCTCCCTCTTCTTACCTTTTTCTGAAGGTGGGATGTCCGGAAAAAGTTGCTTCTTTGTATTAGTTTCTTCTACCGATGGGGTGGTGGCCAGCAAATCACGCACCTGTTGCGATCTGGGTGTGTCCCTCAAAGTGATGGAGCCGTCTTCACCTATAATTTCATCAATGAGCATTTCTGCAACTAGTTCCGTTTGGCTGAGGAGCTCATCATCTTTCTCCTCGTCACTGTCTGCTTCTGTGGCCTCATTCTGTTGTGGCTCGTCCTGAGAGTCTTGAGTGGCTTGTGGCTCGTCCTGAGAGTCCTGACTGGCTTCATCCTCACCAAAATTGTTGAAGCTTCTGTAACAAAATAAGTAAGTTGATGACCAGCCGAATTTTTTAAAAGTTGACGAACAAAGCAACATAGCAATGCAATGCAATGCCTCCCTCTCCTCCGTATTACATTTCTTTGGCATCGCACAATTCGCAAATTCACAAAGTGAACAAACCTACAGACTCCGCGCCCTTTCCTCCCCAACACACAACAAACTACGTGACTGCACGCTTCTCATACTCAGCTTTCCTCGCTCCTGATTGGCTGTTGACTCACGGCTGGAGTTCGCGTCGCGGAAAATATCAAGCCTGCCAGAAGTTCTGGCGTCGCGGCTGGCGTTCGCGTAGCCGTGTACGAGGAGGGCGCGACGCGAGGCCCCATCCTAAACAGCCCCGTAAGCCACCAGCAGGCAAATCGGGTGGCGCGACGCGAACCCTGTAGGCGCGACGCGAGACCTGGTGATCGTAAACCCGCCTTTAGGTCGGGGCTCAGTCCGGGCTCAGGTCGGGGCTGTGGCTGTCGGGACTCAGTCCGGGCTCAAGCTGGGGCTCGAGTCGGGCTCGACCGGGGCTCTAGCCGGGGCTCAGGTCATCGGGGCTCAAACGGGATGGGGCTCATGTCCACCCTGCCCGCTGCCGGGTCATCCGGCATGATGGATGGAGCGGTAGCCTTGAACAGTGCCGATGGTCCGGTCCTTCCTTCACCAGCTCCAGGGTTGCCACCGTGTCCGTGGTGTTGACTTCCTACATGTCAGGGTAAAGTGAGTGTTTGTGTGTGTGCAAAAGTGTTCTGTGCCAGCCAGCACGCTTACCATTTTGCCGCAACCGAGTGACTGTAACGCCGTGCTGCTGTTTGCAAACTAACCGCGGCCTACACCTCCGACGCGTCCGTACGGGCCGTGGCCGCCCCCGTCGCCGGGTGGGAAATATAAACAAAGCTGCCAGCCAGTGCCTCTCACGGCCGGCCGCCTGACGTTCGAGCGCGAGGGAGGGGATTGCGGGGCTAAGGAAGGATCGCCCCGTTACTTATCACTTCACGGCGACTCAAGTTGCATCCTGCGCTGCTTCCGTCGCCTTTGACGAGCCGCCTTCCAAGAATCCCGCGTCCACTCCATCTCGCCGCGCCGCCAGCCGCTCCCCGCTGGCCACCGCTCGTCTCCACGCCTTCCCTCTGGGGTGCGTTCGGAAACTTCACTCGGGCTGAGTCGGTGGTGGGGGGCGAGTGGCCGGCTCGGGTGATCCGAGTGGTGGTTGTTCTCGGACGGTGCGATGTCGTCTACTTTGTTTACATCTCCGATGCCCGTTCCCTGATTTCAATGGATCTGATAGAAAATCAAGCTCGGAGGAGACGTGTGATTGTGTCTCTAGCAATCAACGCCACCATTAGCTTAATTTACAACATTGTGGACAATGAAGAGGAGGAAGACGGGCGACTGTGGCTCATTCGCCTACAACTTTTACTTTTAGAGAAGCGCCTTCGTGGGGAGAGGTTAAAACCCACTAGAATTAATGCGTATATAGGTGTCACTATTCCTAACATGAATAGCAAACAATTTCGACAACACTTCAGGCTGATGCCTGCGGTGTATGATGCACTGGAACGTCGTCTGGGGCCTCTTCTTGCCAAACAGAACCACTTTGGACGTTCTGTCATTCCTGTGCGCACTCAACTGCTTGTGACACTATGGCTTTTAGCCACTCCAGATTCATACCGGTGCGTATTCTGCCCAGTATTTTGTTGTAAAGAATTTGAAATGTTTTTAATCTGTTAAATTTTATTTAGGTCTGTGGGTGATCGCTTTGATGTAGGCAAATCTTCAGCTAGTGATGCATTCTTTCGTGTGGTGCAGAAACTTTGTGGTATTTCCCAAAATGTAATCAAGTGGCCATCACATGATGAAATACCGGCAAGTAAGCAGAAATTTCATGCTTGGGCAAGAATGCCTAATGTAATAGGAGCAGTGGATGGTACTGATATTGAGATAAAAGCTCCAAAGGTGAGTAGTGTCAGGAATCCTACATTACACTTTTGTATTTTTGTTCAGTTTGGTATTGACTGTAATAATCTTGAAAACGCAGGTTGAACCACAAGCCTACAATAATCGCAAGAAAAGGACAACTATGATACTTCAAGCAGTTTGTGACTCAGACCGAAGATTTACTGATTGTTTTACTGGTTATCCGGGAAGTGTCGGAGATGTCCGAGTGCTTAGGAATTCAGATTTGTATAGAGCAATACGGCAAAATTATAGAAATTTCTTCCCCAATGAGGAGTACATAATTGGCGATAAAATCTATCCCGTTTTGACATGGCTTATTCCAGCCATCAAGGATAATGGAGCTATGACTGCTGTGAGTTTCTTTGTTGTGTCTAATGTTGTGAAAGGAGCGGCGTTCAAATGCAGTAATGAATTTTCTAAATCTGTCTTGCTTACAGGCTCAAAAAAATTTCAATAGGGTACTTGCTTCTACAAGACAAGTTATAGAGAGAGCATTTGCTCTGCTTAAAGGGCGTTGGAGACGGTTGAAGTACCTTGATATGGATCGCATTGATATGGTATCTTATGTAATACTGGCTTGCTGTGTGCTGCATAACATCTGCTTGGATCATTTGGTACATTACAATGAAGACGATGACTTCATAGAGGAGAGTCTTCCACATGTTAATTTCCGTGCAGGGCAGGCGCCAATTGAGGAGGCAGGTTTACATTATGATGATGCAAATGGTCAGGCTAAAAGGGACTATCTTGTAACAGTTGTCCCAGAGTGGGTTCCAAGAAATGAAAGAGTTTAAGTGCCATGTAACATCTATATTTAGATAGAAAATTACAGTATAATGCTTTAACTGGTACAAAATAAAGATAATACTTAACATAAGTGAGTGCATTCCTGTGTAATAAAATCAGCCTTATTACTGCAGCTCACATTAAGTTCGTATAAGTCATAAGTATAAAACAATCAGACAATAATAACATCTTTGGAGAGCAGGAACAGAGATAAGAATCCTCCATAAAGATATTGAAACATGAATCAATAGTCAATGAGGATCAATTGTCAATAATGACAAACACAACAGTCTTTGGGCACACTTACTTAATCTCACAAAAACTTAATTACTTGAAACTAATAAAGTAATATGGCCACAAAATACCCGTACATAAATGACTGCTAAAAACAAAAATATAAGAAAATAAAAATTAAATAACAGAGATGTAACATACCTTTTCATATTAGGACTAGTAACAATAGTCATGGTTTAGGGACATCTCAAAAACATTAATCTTTGTCTACAATTCCAAAACAATAATAATTGAAGAATAAAATCATATGGCCAAGCAGCACCCATCTATAAGGTACTGCCCAAAACAAAAGGTACATTTTAATTTTGAAACATAAGATTAAATTGCAACTAGTAGCCAAAAAAAAACAAAAAATTATTAAAAAAAATTAACAAAGGAAATAATACTGCCCAACTCTACCTAGATGCTATTACAACTATGTTCATTAAACTACAGCCTAGTATTATCCTAAAGAGTTAATCACAAATAAATGGAGGGAAAAACTCAGGAAAATGGAGGGAAAAATGGAGGGAAATTGTCTTCTGCAATCTCAATGAAGCGATTCATGGTGTCTAGGTAAGCAGCCATAAATTCCCTGTGTCGACGCTATTTGGCTTCCTCTTTGGCTTCCTCTTGCTTTAAGACAGCCTCACGCAAAGCTTTAACTTCCACCTCCAATCTAGTCTTCTTCTCTTTCTTTTCACTGCTCTTTAAAATTGAATTTGATTCTTTGCTATCAGGGGAGGCTGACCGCTCGGAATTAGATCCAGAGCTTGAGCTTGTCGAAGCAGACGGTGAGGATGGGGATCTGAGCGACGACAGTGGTGTCACTGGATTGACTGTTGGAGAGGTGTGACATGCCTCATCCATGTCTTCAAAGAAGCGGAATATTTTGACCGGCTCTCCACTGCACTTGTCACCAAGTTGATCTTTCACCTTGTTATACTGCTTTTTTAAATCTTTGTATTTCGCCTCACATTGTTTCCAAGTAAAATCCCAGAATGGGCTTTTCTTCTTCTCTTTCAATTCATTAGCAACCCTCTCCCATTTCCTCTGGTTGCTCATAGCTTGGCTAGCAAATACAGTTTTTAGCTTTTCGTGGCGAAGGTAAATCAGATGCTTCACCGCATCATCGTCCTTCCATTGAGCAGGAGAATCTGCAATAATTAAGATTACATCAGACCACAGTCACCTTCGCATAGTCAGCAAAGAGAGCTATGCAAAGCAGCATTTACCCTTTGTACTTGGACTGGGACGTGGACTGCTTGGACTGACATGCTCTTCTACTTCCATTTCATGGGATGGGATCATCCCATACGCCCTGAGGACTTCCTCTGTCTCGTCCACGAATAGTAGACTGCCAGCAGCTAAATCCAAAACAAAATGAATGAAATTAAATCACTGCCTGACCTTAGCTTGGTCAGAGATGAAGGCTAATTTCACGGTCATGTAACTTACGATCATCTTTGGCAAGCAATATAAGCTTGTCACCGTTTCGGACAATGTCTCCGTTCTCCGTCACGCACAAGGAGTGCGTGTGACACAAATTTTCCAAATTTTCCATTGTTAATAATTCAACTCGAACCGGCACAAAGAACCATACAACCCCAGTTTCCCGCGAAACCTGCTCGGGTGAGATTGCACCTTGCTCTTCGAGGAGGGTGAGATTCCACTCGATCGGGTGCTCTCCGAACAGTTCTCGGACACCCCACTCCGACCCACCCGAGTGCACCCGAAGTGTTCTCGGACGGCCTTCGGGTGGCGGAGTGCACTCGGAGGACGTTTCCGAACGCACCCCTGGCAGTCCGCAGGGCTCCGTAACTTATTTTAAATTATTTTAGCGTTATTTACATTATCGGGCATTTCTACCAAACGCGTTGCGTTATTGGCGTTATTACCATACTATTGGATACTGCAAAGCATTCTGTAAATAAGTTATTTCGGGGTGTTTGTGGGTACGGCCACTCTAAACACCCGAAAAACATTATTCGTTATAATACGGCGAAATAGGCCTACTTTTAACGAATAATGTTTTTCGGGTGTTTTGAGTGGCCGTAACGACGAACACCCCGGAATAACTAATTTACAGAATGCTTTGCAGTATCCAATAATACGGTTATAACGCCAATAACGCAACGCGTTTGGCAGAAATGCCCGATAATGTAAATAACGCTAAAATAATTTAAAATAAGTTACGGAGCCCTGGCAGTCCGCAGCTCGAGCCAGCATCGCGTACATGTACAAACAGAACGCGCTTTACCTTCGCTGCGTCTCCCAGTGTCCCTACTTACTTCGTCATGCAGCACCTGAGCCACCTAGTGCATTGGCTATCGCACCGAAAGCAAGGAGAGTGTAGGTCCGGAGATTCCCCCCCCCCCCCTTCTCCACCTCCCTTCCTCATTACTTGTCTCCCCTCTAGAACTACCTGCTTTCCTCCCTTCCGGAGAGCTGCGCTGGCAGGTCCACGATTGAGAACCCGGGGTGAAGCGTGGGCGCCGCCCCTGGTACTGCTTCGCCCTGCAGGCATCCAAGCCCTCACCAGTGCCACTGATAAAAGAAAAGTCGTAAAATTATGAACCATTCCTGTATAGTATTTTCCCATAGTACATTCATATTTTTACGAATCATTTTATGACGAATGATTCATTATTTTTATGAATAGCTTGTTTTTTTACGAATGCTTCGTAAGACATATGAATAGTTCATAATATTCCATTATGAATCTTTCGTTTCCTAGTTTTTCCGTTAAAGCATCACGAGCTGTTCGTAACTTTACGAATGATTCATAATTTTCTTTTATGAGCCATTCGTAATATTACAAATTACTCGTAATTTTATGAATATTTCATAATTTTTCTCTTAAAAGTACGAATCATTCTTACTTTAATGAATAATTCATAATTTTCTCCATGAGCTATTCATAATATTACGAATCATTCGTAACTTTATGAATGTTTCATAAGGTTTTTTAAATGAGCCATCCTTGTACAGTATTTTCCCATTGTAAAATCGTAAATTTACGAACAATTGAACGATGTATGGTTCATTATTTTACGAACAACTCATAGATTTTGGGTACTTTTCGGTCACTTTTAGGCAATTTTTTCGAGAAAAATTATGAAGGATTCGTAATCCTTTTCTTATGAATGTTTCATAGAACGTATTTTACGAAGCAGTCGTAAAAATTAAGAAGCATTCATGATCAAATTTGTCGTAAAATTACGAAAACTTTTGTCAGTGGCAGGTCTGGAAGATTCGATGATTGATGACACGGACATTGAAATGGAGAACTACGTTGATACACCCACGGATATGGATGAAGTCCCTTATCCTGTCAACAGGCACGTGATTGCTCTAACCCTGGGGTATTTGACAAGCAATTTGAAATCCCTTAACCTGGGCTTCGATTTGCGCACAAACAAACCATGTGCCGTGTTTGCAGACCTTCAGGGGCTCAACTCAAACACGATGAGAGTCAGCATTGATGAACTCTTCCTACTTATAAAAAACAACATCTATAAACGAATTCAAAATATGTTTTCGTCCCAAGAGACTGTGGCACCATTTCACCTTGGAGGCATAGAAGTGTCCAAGTACACAGCTTAACACGGTGGGAAGTCTGTCAAACTGCAAAGAATCGGTCATCCACTCATCAATTTCTTTTTTTCTCCGGCAACATGGAAAAAAATGGGACAAGCGCGCTACCTGATTAAGATGTCAATCAATCTGCTGACCCAGAGTCGAACCCACATTATACAGTTTTCACAACAGTTTGTAAACGAGACCGCTCACTATCTGCAATCACAACACCTCGACATTGACACTATGGAGGAACTTGAGATAGCCAAGAAAGAGGCTGCCATTAAAACTGCCATGGAACACACAAGCTCGTTCCTCACATCGGTCTATGCGCAAGACCTCTCCATGATAGAATCATGTCACTTACCTTCGATCAAAGAAGACTTTATTGTGTTTCACTCTAGCTATTTTAGGGATAAAATTTTGTCTGCGCTGAGAGACATGTCCACTGATTTGTAACTCAATGAATCACTGCATGCATACTGTATAGTTTTAAGTTTGATTGTCATTGCCTTTGTGTCAATAAAATATTTTATCATGCACCAGACTGATTATTAAAATGATTCCTTTATCACATGAGTCACAGGGAAAGTGAAAAACACAAATTTGAAAAAAAAAAAAAAACGTTAACGCTAACGCTAACGTGAAAGCAGATGATAGTGTTCATAATGGTTCTGTAATTATTTCGTATTAAGTTTCAATTATTACACGTTTAAAAAAAGTTATCGGGAGTATGAACTTAAGGGAACATTGTTGAGGCCGGCAGTAGCCAACAGGAAACCAAGTCCCAAAGCAAAAATTACTTATTTTCTACTACCTGACCTATCAAGTGGAGTCACTCGCTGTGTATTTGCCACATAAGTTTGCATAGCCTGCACTAAGAAAAACATCATTCTTTCAACATTTGCGACTAACCACATCATTTAAAGACCATAGATTAAAATTTTTTGTTTGCTAATGAACAATAAATCATAATGGGCATTAAAAGCAATGTTATGTAAACTAAAAAAAGGTTTATGGAATCAAAGAAGACACATGTAACACACAGGAAATACAAAAATATAGGTTTTATTAATTATTAAGTTCAGATTGACATGTTGTAACTTGAATTGTGCTATTGTATAGAAATAGCAATACATATGTAGATTTAAAAATGTGCAAAAAAAAAATATGAAAATATACATCAAACGGCTGGCAGCAACCCTGAAACAATCACATATGGTTGTTCTTAATTTTGTAGGTAATTAGATTTAGTCTAGTAGGGTCGATACAGCATGTATGTTGAAATGCTTACCGGTCGCTACCACCGCGTCAGTTAGGTTGTCTGGCAGTATTGACCTGTCCACCAGCTGATTGTTTCTGAAATATTCTGCCACAGTGGTGCCTGCGAGAAGAATGTGACAGGATTAGACAATGACGCTTAAACATGAGTTACTCATATGGCGTTATATACTAGAGTAGAGAGGTACTGATGATAACTTACCAAAGGGCACAAGTCCGCACTGTGCCCAATACCACTTGTGTTGGGTATCATTTTCTTTGTTTCAACGCGAGGATACTCATTATGATGGCCAATCACATGAATACTCAGTACCCGTAAAAGTTGTTTTCGGTACTAGGACGGGAAGCCTCGGCGCAGCGTCCGGTCGCGATAAGCTAAGGAGCTCGCGGGAGCGCCGCCACCGCCGCCACCGCCGCACGCTAAGAATATTTTCAAAAACTCGACGAAACATCGTCGAAAACGCGACGGGTCCACCAGCAGTTTTTACCGTCGAAGCACGACGGGAACTGGTCACCACGAAAACACACCGTACGAGGTCCCCGATGGTGTCTCCGAGATCCCCCTGACACGGGGACTCCAACGCCGAGGTCGGCATGCCTCTAGGGCAAGCGGATCCGGAGATACGAAGACGTACCACGAGGAGTCCGTCAAAGCCACTTTTTTATTGGAGGCCAAAAGGGGCTGCGGCCTCTGGCCTCGTTCCCTTTGGATGTCCGGGACTTCTGACTGGGGCATCGCGTCGGTGTGGTCTCGGGTCACCCGGGAACCCTCATTGGTCGACGTCGGACCACCGGTGCGCCCAGGATGCCGATGAACGTGGGAGCTGTGCCGCCATCCGGTTCGTCACGGGTACGGCCCTCACCGACGAGGCTCGTGATGATGTCCCCGAGACTCCTTTGACACGGGGACTCCAACGCCGAGGTCGGCATGCCTCTAGGGCAAGCGGATCCGGAGATACGAAGACGTACCACGAGGAGTCCGTCAAAGCCACTTTTTTATTGGAGGCCAAAAGGGGCTGCGGCCTCTGGCCTCGTTCCCTTTGGATGTCCGGGACTTCTGACTGGGGCATCGCGTCGGTGTGGTCTCGGGTCACCCGGGAACCCTCATTGGTCGACGTCGGACCACCGGTGCGCCCAGGATGCCGATGAACGTGGGAGCTGTGCCGCCATCCGGTTCGTCACGGGTACGGCCCTCACCGACGAGGCTCCTGATGGTGTTCCCCGAGACCCATCGATAGGCTCCGAGGTCGACGCCGTGGGCGGCGATAGGCTGCCGAGGTCGACGCCGTGGCCGGCGACGCCTGACGCCGTGGCCGGCGTCGCCGGCCACGGCGTCAGGCGTCGCCGGCCACGGCGTCAGACGTCGCCGGCCACGGCGTCAGGCGTCGCGCCGGCCACGGCGTCAGGCGTCGTCGGCCACGGCGTCGCCGTCCACGGCGTCGACCTCGGCAGCCTATCGCCGCTCACGGATCGGCCGCCACGGCGTCGCCGTCCACGGCGTCGGGCGTCGCCGTCCACGGCGTCGGGCGTCGCCGTCCACGGCGTCGGGCGTCGCCGTCCACGGCGTCGGGCGTCGCCGCCCACGGTGTCGGGCGTCGCCGTCCACGGTGTCGCCGGCCACGGCGTCAGGCGTCACCGGCCACGGCGTCAGGCGTCGCCGGCCACGGCGTCAGACGTCGCCGGCCACGGCGTCAGGCGTCGCCGGCCACGGCGTCGTCGGCCACGGCGTCGACCTCGGCAGCCTATCGCCGCTCACGGATCGGCCGCCACGGCGTCGCCGTCCACGGCGTCGGGCGTCGTCGTCCACGGCGTCGGGCGTCGCCGTCCACGGCGTCGGGCGTCGCCGCCCACGGCGTCGGGCGTCGCTGTCCACGGCGTCGCCGGCCACGGCGTCAGGCGTCGCCGGCCACGGCGTCAGGCGTCGCCGGCCACGGCGTCAGGCGTCGCCGGGCACGGCGTCAGGCGTCGCCGGCCACGGCGTCAGACGTCGCCGGCCACGGCGTCAGGCGTCGCCGGCCACGGCGTCAGGCGTCGTCGGCCACGGCGTCGCCGGCCACGGCGTCGCCGTCCACGGCGTCGACCTCGGCAGCCTATCGCCGCCCACGGATCGGCAGCCACGGCGTCGGGCGTCGTCGTCCACGGCGTCGCCGGCCACGGCGTCAGGCGTCGCCGGCCACGGCGTCGACCTCGGCAGCCTATCGCCGCTCACGGATCGGCCGCCACGGCGTCGCCGTCCACGGCGTCGGGCGTCGCCGTCCACGGCGTCGGGCGTCGCCGTCCACGGCGTCGGGCGTCGCCGTCCACGGCGTCGGGCGTCGCCGCCCACGGTGTCGGGCGTCGCCGTCCACGGCGTCGCCGTCCACGGCGTCGGGCGTCGCCGTCCACGGCGTCGGGCGTCGCCGCCCACGGCATCGGGCGTCGCCGTCCACGGCGTCGACCTCGGCAGCCTATCGCCGCTCACGGATCGGCCGCCACGGCGTCGCCGTCCACGGCGTCGGGCGTCGTCGTCCACGGCGTCGGGCGTCGCCGTCCACGGCGTCGGGCGTCGCCGCCCACGGCGTCGGGCGTCGCTGTCCACGGCGTCGCCGGCCACGGCGTCAGGCGTCGCCGGCCACGGCGTCAGGCGTCGCCGGCCACGGCGTCAGGCGTCGCCGGGCACGGCGTCAGGCGTCGCCGGCCACGGCGTCAGACGTCGCCGGCCACGGCGTCAGGCGTCGCCGGCCACGGCGTCAGGCGTCGTCGGCCACGGCGTCGCCGGCCACGGCGTCGCCGTCTACGGCGTCGACCTCGGCAGCCTATCGCCGCCCACGGATCGGCAGCCACGGCGTCGGGCGTCGTCGTCCACGGCGTCGCCGGCCACGGCGTCAGGCGTCGCCGGCCACGGCGTCGACATCGGCAGCCTATCGCCGCCCACGGATCGGCAGCCACGGCGTCGGGCGTCGTCGTCCACGGCGTCGACCTCGGCAGCCTATCGCCGCCCACGGCGTCGCCCTCGGGAGCCTATCGATGGGTCTCGGGGAACACCATCAGGAGCCTCGTCGGTGAGGGCCGTACCCGTGACGAACCGGATGGCGGCACAGCTCCCACGTTCATCGGCATCCTGGGCGCACCGGTGGTCCGACGTCGACCAATGAGGGTTCCCGGGTGACCCGAGACCACACCGACGCGATGCCCCAGTCAGAAGTCCCGGACATCCAAAGGGAACGAGGCCAGAGGCCGCAGCCCCTTTTGGCCTCCAATAAAAAAGTGGCTTTGACGGACTCCTCGTGGTACGTCTTCGTATCTCCGGATCCGCTTGCCCTAGAGGCATGCCGACCTCGGCGTTGGAGTCCCCGTGTCAAAGGAGTCTCGGGGACATCATCACGAGCCTCGTCGGTGAGGGCCGTACCCGTGACGAACCGGATGGCGGCACAGCTCCCACGTTCATCGGCATCCTGGGCGCACCGGTGGTCCGACGTCGACCAATGAGGGTTCCCGGGTGACCCGAGACCACACCGACGCGATGCCCCAGTCAGAAGTCCCGGACATCCAAAGGGAACGAGGCCAGAGGCCGCAGCCCCTTTTGGCCTCCAATAAAAAAGTGGCTTTGACGGACTCCTCGTGGTACGTCCTCGTATCTCCGGATCCGCTTGCCCTAGAGGCATGCCGACCTCGGCGTTGGAGTCCCCGTGTCAAAGGGGTCTTGGAGACACCATCGGGGACCTCGTAGGGGGTGTTTCTCGTGGTGACCAGTTCCCGTCGTGCTTCGACGGCATACTCATCGACGGGAACCCGTCGTGGTCTCGTCAAAGATTCGGAGACCTTTTTTCACCGTCGTTGTCTCGTGACTTCGACGAGCGTCCTCGCCGGCTTCGACGGCCACCAGCAGTTTCTCGTCGAAAAGGCTATTTTCGTCGCAAATACGACGTGAGTTTTCGAAAAAATTCTTAGCGTGCGCCACTCGACACCGAGATAAGCGAGAGCGCCGCAGCCAGCGCGCGGCGTCTCCGGGGGTATGGGAGAGGGGGCCGCTGCGCTGCGCGCTGCATGTAGAGTCCTATAACGGGCGGACCCCACTTGGTGGCTGTCTGCCAGCTATAGGACTCTGGGTGCGGGGCGCGGCGCGGCGCGGCCGAGCGCCCTCCGCCCATATAATCTTCTAGTCTAGCCATCCAGCCGCTTGCTCCCCGCACGAGAGTACAAGCATTCTGATACATTTATAATTATAATTTCTTTTTTTCAATTTTTGCGTATAGCTGTGAACATAAATGTATCATCTGCTAAAAACAGAATATATTTTGGAATAATATATGTTTTCATAAGACAACTGTCTTCATGGGGTCCTTAAAAGACCCCATGAACCGGGCCGTCTCACGCCAACACCCAGAAATGGAGGAGGTCGGCGAAAGGATGTCACTTTTCGGGGTGACGTTCTCCTGCGCACCCACGGAGTTTCCTCCTAAGGAAAAAAAGAGACCACATCATTCAAAAGCAACGAACAAAACAAAAAAGGTTCCAAAAACAGATTTTTTTATTTTTTTGCATACAAACCTCTCTTTCTAGGGGCTTGGCCCTCTTAGATGGCCACGGTTTGTCCTCTGCTTCCGACGGCCTCCTCATAGCACCCGGCGCGCATCGTGGAATCTAAACGAATAAGAAACGTCATTTTTTTTTTAAGAAAAAAAGCATAACAAAAGAAGAAATGAATCATTTGAAATGAATAAAGCACTGACCTGCTGGTTGGCGAGGCGTGGGGAACGCCGGGGGCTGGGGGTGGGGAAGACGAGCCGCCGTCTCGTCAGGATTTCAGCGGGGCGCAGCGGTGTAACGTTGGCCTGAAAAGAATAAATAAACACACGACACTATAACCAAACACACGCCTCGGGTGAATCGGGGAAGTGTATATTCGCAGGTATACCTGCGAATAGTTGAGAGAATTTCCCAGGGCTATTCGCAGGTAATCAAATAAATACACGCCTGACCTCTATTTAATAAAATGATTTCCTGCAAATAGCTCAGGCACATTTAGTCAGCTGTTCGCAGGTATCCCTGCGACCAGTACCATTGTCGGTATTTTGGCTATTCGCAGGTACCGAGGAGATGTTTTTTCTCTTAAGTGCAAAAAATTCCACCGAATGTATTGGTTTGTCACGGGAAGAGGTTAACTAGCTCTGAAATGCTCTTTATGTGACTTTTTAACGTATTCTGGACATCAATTGCATTCAATATGTGTATTCAGACTCTCTCTCTCTCTCTCTCTCTCTCTCTCTCTCTCTCTCTCTCTCTCTCTCTCTGTAACCAGAGGCGGGGCCTAGCGACCCTCCCTGAACAGTTTGAAATTAATTGACTTAAAAGATTGAAACGTTTTATTCACAATCAGAGTTTTCAGCCAAATCATCCAACTTGGAATTTACATGAGTGATAATAAGTGTTTCAGCATCACTAATGTTCTCACCATCTACTTCTTCAGCACAATCAGAGTTTTTTCCCAAAATTGTTTCAGCTTCACTTATGTGCTCACCATTTTCCTCAGAATCTTGGCAATTGAGAATGTTACTGCCCTGTGAACCAAATTCGCTAATGCCCCCACCAGTTTCATCATAATCTTCAGAATCACAATTTCCGGATAATTTGGATACTGAACCAAATACAGAGTCGTAACTATTTTCATGAGAATCTTCAGAATCATAACTTCCGGTTGACTTTGACAATGATGAATAGGTAGGTTCTAAGTGCTCAGACTCATTTCTTCCATATGATCTGTGTGGTGAATTATAATTATTAATGGCCTCAACATTTTGATCAGAATCTTCACCAGTGTAATGACGATTTTCATTAGGACTCTCAGAGATATCATCACCAATTTCAGGAATGTCATCAGGGTAATGTGAAAATACTTCACTTAAAAATGAATCGATACCAAGGTCAAAATCACCAACTGCATAAAGAAAATAATTATCAGTTCAAATTTCCAATAATATTCATTTAATGTAGCTTTCTTGGTACATACCTTCATGTGTGGATTCTGTGTTGACAACTTCCTCCTCACAAATATGATCATCTAGTAAAATACAGAAACATCATAATAAACGAATAACTTTAAATTTTACAAATACATAACAAACAAGTCTGAGCCAAAACAATCTGTAAACCCTTTGAGACTTGGGGAAATCTTAAAAATCAGTGGGAATTTTGTATTACCTGGAGGCATGGATTGACAGCGATGACCCACACGAACATTGCTAGTATTGCAATAGGGGCATCTGCACCATCTATATGAGCGACATTTTCTACCACATGACATATACCATCTCCCTCTGTTGCCAGAGTTATCATTTTTGGTCATTTTTCTCGCAAAAGAGGAAAAAAAGATAAGTAAAGAAAGAACCAACAATAGTTTAATTTGTGACGTTATGACTTATTACCTTTGCAGAGGCTGATGGCATTTAGAGCAATCGATTTCTGCAGGTGACATAATTTCTACAAAGCAAATAATGACAAAAGTTCAAAAATAAATATAAAACTCATGCAGTTACCAACCCGTACAATGGATACAATCTGCCTTAACTAAACCCAAAGATGATAGGGTTTCTTCACCATGCTGCTGGGAACCAACTAAATAAAGTCTTGTCAATCAAACATTAAGGATAAATAAGCTGAATTTAAACCTATAAGGGTATAAGAAAGGTTGTACCTCTTACCTTCATCACATTCGACTTTGGCCTCTTTCCCTGAGAAATAAATCTGAACAAGTCCATGGAGGACATTGAGTCTATTTTCGTACTGCTTTCCCCCAGTAACTGATATCATTGATGCCAAATGTGTGCAGACATCAATGACTTCATTGTACCTCCCACTGGTGTTGGTTCTGTCATGCCTGTCCGGAAGTGGCTTAAGAGCCACAACGGAGCCAGCATTGGATGCGGGTTGACAAGACACTCCATCATTGCTGTGCTCCTGATATGTGGGTTTGAGCCATCTCCCTCGGACATCAGTTGTGTCCAATATTGGAAGTCCTAAAAAATACGAGGAAATATTAGGTTTGAACAAATAAGTGAACTACATATGCAACAAGCTTCATCAAAAGAACTCACCCTCATTTTTGCGAACACAAAAAATGCGCCGGCAGTGCAAGAGACCGAACTTTTGGGTAAAATTGCATGAACATGATTGGGCACTGGAGCCATTCATCAGATCCGCCTCTGCCATTCCCTTGCATGCCTCCCATTCTTGTATAAGCATTCGAGACGGCCAGTATGCAAAAGTATTGAAAATCGATGCTACCACTTCATCTTTTGAATTTGCTAAGTATGTCGATGTAGAAAGTTCTTTAAAATCTCTATGGGAACTCTCATAGTCTCTATCCTGTTGTAGAGACAGCAGGGCTCTGATGCATTCCCCGACAGTCATGCATTCACTTGTCAGGCTTTTGATTTTTCCATTATGGGATTCAACTGTGTTCGTGGTATGAATGCCCAGGGTCAGAGAGGAATACCGTACATAGAGCACCCACGCTTCATCAATTTCCTTCCAATTATTATCAAAATACTCCATAAATGAAACAGATGATAGGCTTTTCAGCTCCTGATAGTGTCGATCAAATGCTTCTCTATTGACACTCTTGCACATCTTTAGTAACACTT
Source organism: Stenchaetothrips biformis (assembly GCA_030522485.1). Lineage (NCBI taxonomy): Eukaryota > Metazoa > Arthropoda > Insecta > Thysanoptera > Thripidae > Stenchaetothrips > Stenchaetothrips biformis. The sequence continues at coordinate 16,280,756 of CM060088.1, forward strand.
TTATCATCTCTTTGCCATTCTTTTCCTTCTTTGAAGCTATTTCTTTCTTGAACACCCTCATAACGTGTACATGGCAAAGATGAACTTTAGCATTAAGAAGGACGTTCCGTATGCCAGCGATTTCCTTATAATCCTTGTCACATATGACAGTCTTCACTTTGGATGCTGCATCTGGGTTGCGGTCCTTAAAAATCTGCAGTGTTGCCTGAAGGGTTTCCTTGGTCTCTCTTGCTATGAGGCAGTAGGCAGCCACACGGCCATTGCCATGGTTGTCGGTGCACTGCACCACAACCAAATTCAAGTCATTTTTATTCAATTTATGCGTTGTATCCATACCAAGGACCTCTGGGAAATTGTTAAGAGACTTCTTCATTGATGATGTCTGGAAAAGAATGTACGCTATTTCTTTTTCTCCCTCTCCACTGCGGTATGTCATTATGCCGCTGGTTGAAAGGCGATGTGCCTTCATACGAACACAACACATTTTCTTACTGTGGGTTACTTCTGCGCAACCGTGGCAGAAATTACGTGGATGAGGTTCAGAAGGTGTTGCACTCTGTGAAGGAAGTTCCAGAGCATTTTAGTCACATCCTAAAGAAGAACTTACCTGAGAAAACACAGACCGAACACACAAAATGTACGGATAACACTCAAGAAAAAGGTCAGAGGTCAGTGTCATATCTGCTGCGAATACGAAGCAAACGTTGTTGCTCTTCCTTGCGCACATCTTTACTCTTGCACACATTGCATCCCCGCCCAAACACGGTGTGGTGTTTGCAGGAAACTAATTCAATTCACACTACGAACATAACATAACAACATATGTTTGAATGTATGTAAAATCCTTTATTATTTTTATTATTATTATTTACACGTAGCCAAATGTATCTCTAGGTTGTTGAACAAACAGTTGTGTGAATGAACCCTCTTTTTGTGAGATGTAAGCAGAAAGTCGAATTCCACCCACACAGAATGGTTCTGTCTTGTTTTTGGACTAAAATAGACTTTGAATTTTCTCAAAAGTGTCTGGATTCAGAAATCGTGTCAACTCATCGATTGAAATTCTCATCCTGTCGATATCCTCTCCATGCTGGCCAGTCAGGACTGCAGCAGGTTTACCCGTGTGCAAGTCAATTCCTAGAATCAATGTTTTTGCATTGTTTGAAAGGGCCCCCAAAGTCAGAGCAATGGTCTTTCGGTTTACAAAAAAATGGTGTGACATCCAGGTCTTCAGTTTGCATGTTGTTTGGGTCGGCTTGTGTTTGATTGCTGACAAAACTTTCAGAAACTTCAAAAATTTCGTCTTGAAGCTGTGTGGACGGGCCCGCGTCTCCCATGTATTTGTCTTTGCGCTGCAGTGACCTTTTGCGCCCTTTCTTCATGTCCGAGTCATTGTATTGCAAGTCCATGGTGGCTGCTGTGTAGAAGTGTACCGATCCGTCCTCGACGCGCGCTTTTATTGCAGCGTCTCCCTCCCTTTTTCCCCACCGGTACAACGTAGGGTGGGTGTGGACTGCCCCCATTCCAGTTTCATCACGCCAAGAGGGGGAAAGTCATTGAAAATCTGTCTGTGAAAAGTGTTTTTCGAGTATGTACGGCCAATGTTCCATGAGAGTGGACCAGGCCGTCAGCCCGAGGCGTGTCACGCAGAATCTGGGGACGCCGTGTTCAGTCACAGTAAAGAAATCTTCCCGTGTAATTTCAATGAAAGGTTTGTCTCTCAATTTGAGGCACTGAATATTGTGGGAATCGTAACAAAACCACCTGCCCAAGTATTCATCGCCGTGGTGGGACCTCAAATGTTTTGTGATTGTTTTGCACGCATCAAACTTCATTTTGAGAAATGCTTAGATTTCTGACTTGGAGAATTGATCCTCAATGTCACCGTGTTTCAAAATCTGTATGACGGTTTGATTGAATCTGTCCGTCTTGACGTCAAGCTCCTTCTCATTGTAAGCATTCAGAGTAATTCGGGTGAATTTTTCAGTGCCCATCTTGGTAGTTTTCTCCTGTCCTCTGTGTGGTGTGAGTGTGACTCTGCTTGCATCGCCCTTCCATTTGTACCTCAAATTTCTCCCCGCCGCGCCAGCCCGCCCCCCCCCCCCCTCGAAAGACGGCACCGATAATCAAAATAATACGTAATAATCAATATAATCAGTAAAAATCTAAATCTTTCCTGAAAAAGTCCTAATAATCTCGAATAATCACTAATAATCAATATAATCACTGATAATCAAAATAATATATAACAATCAATATAACAGTAACAATCACTGATAACCAGACAAATCTCCATAATTAAAAAAATCACTATATCACTATATCACTATATCTTCATATCACTATATCTTCATAATATGATAATGAATGTACACAAAAATCTCGAGTTGTTTACCCCTTGTTCACAATAGCACGTGTTGGTTTTATGACAACATCCTCAGCCCTGAAACAAACATGCGGATGCATTGTTTTATTTGTTAATAATTTTCTACGAATCAAAAATGGTAGGAAGGAAGGTAGAAGAGGTTTCTTACCAGTCGAGCGGAATGCTTCCCGCAAATCTGCAGGTAGAAGATGCTCCTCTACCTGCAGATTTTCAGCAAACACACGCGCCACCTCTGTCCCTGCGTAAGTAAAACGCAATGATCGGTAAAAGAATGAAAAAATTGTGTAAATAGCTGCAAAACGATATTGGATTGTCGAAAACTTACCAAATGGAACTAGACCATTAATTCTTCGGCCGGTCCCGAAGGCTGTGGTGAAGAAGGCCGGTCGATTTTGAGAGGCCAAGCTGTTTGCCTCCTGGCAAGCCTCCATTGGCAAATTGATGTTAATGTAAACAAATAAGGCGGAGCCGTCGGAGGCATCCAGGCTCGCCTTTATTGTTTTCCCTAGAGCTGTCTCCGCCGGCTCTAGTGCTGTGACTTTGTACAGTCGCAGTTGTTGTAGGTCAGTCAACTTTTTATACTGGCGCCCTGCGCCTGTGTTGCGGCTGTTGCGTTGAACGTAGAAAAGAGACTCATCTGAAACAGACTGGTGTTACGGAGAGTGGTGGCGTTAAAAGAAGGTTCGAAGCCCGGCACTGCACGCCTCGCATGGCAAACGCCCAGCACGCCACTCGCTCAGCACGCGTCACCCGGTCCTTGGTTCGAAGCCCGGCACTGCTGGCCTCGGGGGGAGATAAGGGGGCGCGCTGCGTGGCGCTGGGGCGTCAAGTGGCTAGCGGAGTGCCGTGGGGGCTCGGGTGGGCCACGTGGCGTTGCAAGCCGCCCAGACGACTCTGTCAAATATCTAGCTTAATTTCTTTTGTGTCCTGTACGTGTACGTGTTTTCGCGTCATACTGCGCACTGCGTGCGCCTTCGGCTACACTTCGGAAGCTTACATTTGGTTACTCTTAGACGTAAGCATTTCCTCGCCTTGCCCCTCTTCATTCGCCACCGCCTCGCAACGAGCCGTGGCGCTCCGCGGCGTGCCCGCCTACTCGGGGGGAATGCCCACCGACTGCGCCTAGTTGTGAAACACTTACTAGCTACATGTACAACGCCTCGTGGACTTCTGCAGCCCCGTCGACGATGCCCTCCAAGAGCCTGCGAGCCAGGTCGTCCCTCCCACTCAGCCGCTGCTTGCAAATGCACGACCTGCGGGACCGGCAACGGCGGCGGGGCTGCGGGAACGCTGATTCGAGGTCCTCGATAGTTATGTCCGAGCCTTCCTGTGCGGCGTGACGAGCCGCCACGTTTAAATATTCCACTCCGTGGGTTTCTATTACTGCCCGCACTTTGTTAGAACAAACTAGTCCCGGCCCGTTCAAGGGCACCGCACGGAGCAGACTTTTCAACCCAACGCACAGCGTAGGGTACGCCTCGACGATGTCAGCCATGCCGACGCACTACAACTGAAGGGCCAGGCGCTGGAGGAACCTCTCGTGCCCCTGGCCCTGGCGCAGGCGTTCTTTGATCTCCGCCTCGCCATGTAGATCCTTACACGCATTCTTACGCGGAGGACTTTTTTTGCATTAGGCCATGCGCGGGGGCGTGCCGCCGCGCGGAGCCAGGTCTACTGGCGAACTGTTCGACAGGTACCACTGACATGCGCGTGTGAATTTTTGCATTCGAAAACAATATTTTGTCACGCTGCACGCACCGGCACGCTTCGCATCGCTTTGACCCGCACTTGGCAAGCCGTACGATCAAGACGCCGCACAGTACAGCAGGGCGCTCTGGAGGCTGGGCCTTGCCGGCCCGCGCGCTGTGCGCGATTAGCATTGTGATTCCGTGTGGCCGTCGCTCTGTCTCTCTCGGACTTATACCGGACGTCCAATGAGTGAGAGAGAGAGAGGCCGCGCGGTCCCGCATCCACACGCTAGTGCGTTCCGCCCCCCGCCGCCTCCCCCTCCCTCCAGTGCAACCCCCTCCCCCTCTCTTCACTGGTGTAAATGGGATCAGGATTTTCTGATCACTTAGCACTGATCACTTTTTGGATCAGAAAATAGAAGATCAGAAAAGAACCTGATGCTTTTTCGAACACCTTTTCTGATGTTTTTTGTCCTGATTCCTGATCACGTTTCTGATCATCGTGGTTCTGATCTCCTCGGATCTGATCATCACGAGAGAGGAATCAGAAATTGTATTATCAGAAACACAATGACATCTGACTCTGAATATTTTCATGGTCATGTAAGGTACGGAGATAAGGACAATGGCTCTGGGGGGTCAAAACCGAGTCCGATCCATTTCTGCAATCCGTTTTTCGCTAGCTCGCCATCGGCTCTCAAAATGACAGAAGATATGGTCCAAATTTCATAACCTTGAAAATGGCCTAGCCAAATGTTGCGAACATACCGCTCACAAAATTTGAAACCAAAATTCCGAAAACTTTCTATTTTACAAGCATCTAGATTTTTCAGTCATCACGATTTTCTGATGGTTTTGCATGTCATCAGAATGCCTTTGTTTTCTGATGACTCTATTCTGATCACGCTCACGTTATCAGACTTGCTTTCTGATCGCTTTTTGGATCAGAAATTTTTCCTGATCACTTGTATGCGATCAGACTTTGTCTCTGATCACTTCATAGTTATCAGAAATTCCTGTAGCTCTGATGTAAATTTTTCTGATAATGCACCAGTGATCAGAAAATCACAATTTTTATCAGAAAAATGGGGAAATGATCAGAAAATCCTGATCCCATTTACACCAGTGTTCACCCCCGCAGCGCGTCTCTGCCGTGCCCCAACCGGCCCCAACGCGCCCCGCTGCACTCCGCCCCGCCTCGCCCCCTGCACCCCGCTGCGCCTCGCCGCGGGGCTTGCCGCACTCAGATTTGCTCCGCCCGGACCCGCCGTACTCTCCCATGTCGCGTTCGCGTTTTCGCGCCCCGCGTCTGTGCCCCTCGCGTCTCCGCGCTCCGCGTTTCCGCGCGTCGCGACACTCCGCCCACCCAGCTAACCTCACTCCGCTACCCAATTAGGCTAAAGGTTTTGAGACCACGTGCCAAGACGAGGAGATTGGCACCAAACAGAGCTTCGCCACTGCAAGTCACGCATTCTTCCGCTGCGGCTTGCCCCGGTCTTTGCAGCTCATAGGGTCCTGCGTTCGATGCACACCACTGCAAGCGTAGCCACTCCCCCCCTTTTCCCCCGCTGCCCCGCTGTTCCCCGCCGCCTGCCGTCCTACGACCCCCGCCCTACTGCCCCTCCTCCTCAGAAACGCAGCGCTGACCAACGAAAATTGTAGTTCTCCTACTTACATAAATTTATATTGACGTTCCGTGACGTTCCGTTCCTGTTGGTGGAAATAAATTGTTAGTGTGTGAACGTTTAAGCACTTCACAATAACCGTCCTTGTGAGCAACTCGCACCATTGCTGATGTCGATGATGAGGGGGATATGGCTGCTGAAGTATGACTGGTACTGGTTCACGCGCATGGCGGGGTCGTTAGAAAACGCCCCGTCGATCGCAGTGCCGGCGCGGCGGTGGCCACAGAATGTTGCGGGCGGTCATTCACTGTAGGACCACGTCCTGGGAACAGGCAGAGGGGGACAATGGCAGAGGGCTGTCTTGGGGCAACTGCGTCGCCTGCTACTTCGCGTAAGACTTACCTGATTCACCTCCATCAGAATCATCGTCAGACGAGGTGCTTCGGGGCCGTGGTCGAACCCACCAGCGCACAACTTCGTTGCGTCCTGCCAGGAGGCCCGATGAAGTTCCTGCAATTACAATGCGAACAATGTTCATGCCAAACACAATTCAAGAAACCTGAATTCCTCTTAATGAAAGAAATCACCATTGTACCTGGCAATGCACTGAAAAAAAAGTCTAGTTAAAAATACCAGACTGTTCCTGGTTAAAAGAGCACTGGTATGAGTAACTACAAACCTTGTATTTGTAACTAGATTTTCAGTTATATTAACTACCACGGGTGTGGTTACATTTACCAGACGTCTAGTTAATATTTCTGGTAAATTTGACTAAACTGTTTAGTAATTGTCACCAAACCCAAAATTTCCAAGGATTAAATATAAACGGTACGTCTAGCATCCCTTCAGTTCCCTGCAATCCTTAAAGCACCGTTTTACAGCGGAAAATGCTACTGTCTTCGCTGCATTAGATGAGCGGCTAAACGGCGCGCAGCCGCATTCGGCGGGGACGCACGGATCACTTATATGGCTTCATAGCACAGTGGTAACGAGCTTGGCTCGTAATGAGAGGATCGGGAGTTCGATCCCAGAGTACAGCGAGGCAGAAAACAGTTTCATCACTGCTACGCAGTCTCACAAGACGAATGTGGGGGCAATACGTCCAAACTCGCTTCTTTCTTCTTTTGTTTTTCTTTTTATACTTAAAATATTTTACTAAAAGTGTAGTAAAATTTACTAGATTGGGGGCCTGACGGCATGGTTAAATCTACTAAGAATCTGGTTATCTTTACTAGACAGAGATTAACTAGGCAGTCTGGTATTTGTAACTAGATACCTGGTTGGTTCCTATTCAATTAGACTGTCTGGTATTTGGCACTAAAATCCTAGTTGCTGCAACTAGACTTTTTTTTCAGTGTGACCTCTGCGGCGCTTGCCGCCGGCGGAGGTTCTGAACACGCAGTCTTCGCTGACGCTGTCGTTTGGGAAGACCGGGTGGGACCACTGGCTGTTGCGCCACAGCACGGTCATGGTGGACATACAGACGAAGCGCGATATGCCACACAGGTGCGCCGCCAGCGACTAGTGCAGGTGCTGCATTGACAGGTCCAGGCACCTGTGGCCGCATTGCCACCGGCCCGACAGGTGCGCCGCCAAGGCCTGGTGCAGCTGGTGGTGCGATGACACGTGCCAGTGGCCGCATTGCCACCGGCCCGACAGGTGCGCCGCCAAGGCCTGGTCCAGCTGGTGGTGCGATGACACATGCCTGTGGCCGCATTGCCACCGGCCCGACAGGTGCGCCGCCAAGGCCTGGTCCAGCTGGTGGTGCGATGACACGTGCCTGTGGCCGCATTGCCACCGGCCCGACAGGTGCGCCGCCGATGACTTGGGGAGGCCTAGCAGGTAATATTGAACAGAACATAGTAAACTCTATAAATTTGAAGCTCTCAAAATGTGACGCACAACGCGTTCGCGCCTTACCTGTCGTCGGCCGGGTCTGGATCCATCTCCTCCAGGTAATCCAGGTCTAGGCCATCCTCGTTCAGGTCAAGATCTGGAAGTTTTTAAACATAGTGTACGAACAGTTTGTTTTTCATCGGTATGACTGCTGTGCCTGTTGCTTTGGATGTGGATGTTACTCACGTTCCACATCTGGCAGTATGTCGTGTGTAATGTACGCCATACTACGCAGAAAATTGTCAATCCTCTATGTAGTGGCGTTTGGGCCATTCATTAGGAGTCTGTTGAGAGCCTCTCTAATCCGGTTGTCTCTCTCGCCCATGGCTCGGGGACGCTCCCTCCGAGGCGGGACGCGATTGTCCTCCCATCTCTCGAAGTCGCCGCTATCCCTAGCCTCCACTCTCTGTATGGTGCCTGACAGTAAGGAAGGCATGGCAAGTTAAGGTGTGTTGCGCCCGTTTCAAGGTGGACACTGTGAGTACTCATTTTCAAGAGGCGAACCAGTGAACTGCCACAAATTCTCGCGCGTGGTCGCGCAAAGTCGGCCAAAATAGGCGTTCCAGGACTCTCCATCATTGTTTGTCCGCCTTCGGAGCCCAGCCACCGACAGCGTGTCTGCACCCACCTGCAAAATATAATTAATTATCTTACTAGCCGTTGCAGTTTGTCGTTTTGTTCATTCTTTCCTCGGTTTTCTTTCTACTCACCCGTCGCAGCCAGAAGCCCCGGACAAGGCCTAAAACTAGGACATGCCCACACATGACGACCAAGCCACTCGCAGAGGTCTCTTGGACAAAGCGCACCACGCGTCGTGCGTTGGTCACATCTGATGGCGGATGTCTGCGCGTAGAGAGCACAGAATTGTCTGGAACACTTACTTCAGATCGCCCTTGCAACGCAAATTTCTCCGCCCGACGGTCCGGGCATCGGAGAATCCCCACGACGGCAGGATATTGAACAACAACCCACCGCCTGCGGTGTGGCAGGATGAAATTAGTGTCATTGCTGACGATCACGCGACACAGCCCTGCGGGAGAGCGCCCCAACATCACAGCCTTCGCGCAACAGCGCTCGGGAGTGTCGCAGGGCTCGCCGTCGTACACGACCAGGCCCGGCGGGATGTCCAGCCGTGCCGACCGACCCGCCACGGGCACGCCCGGGACGGCGTGCACGGCGAAGGCCTTCTTCATTGCGTACGTGCGGTGCGGGACGGTGATGGTCAGCGTCGCGCTCGTCCACTCCACCTCGTGGTCGCGGGTGTCGTTGCAGGCGAAGGGGTAGGAGGTCCGTCCGACGTTCTCCGCCGCAGCGCTGAGGTTGGCGTACACCGCCGCGATGAGGCTGCACGACACGAAGTAGTACTCGTACTCTGAGCCTCGCGCGATGTCCTCACGGAGCACCTCCAGGTCCGCGTCGACGCGCTCGGCGCACCGCACTTGTTGGCGAACGAGCCAGACGGCCCGCCTGGCCATCTCTTCGGTCAACGCCGAGGGCGCGCTGTCCAGGGCCCGCTATGGTTGTCGGTGCACTGCACCACAACCAAATTCAAGTCATTTTTATTCAATTTATGCGTTGTTTCCATACCAAGGACCTCTGGGAAATTGTTAACAGACTTCTTCATTGATGATGTCTGGAAAAAAAAATGTACGCCATTTCTTTTTCTCCCTCTTCCACTGCGGTATGTCATTATGCCGCTGGTTGAAAGGCGATGTGCCTTCATACGAACACGCCACATTTTCTTACTGTGGGTTACTTCTGCGCAACCGTGCCAGAAATTACGTGGATGAGGTTCAGAAGGTGTTGCACTCTGTAAAGGAAGTTCCAGAGCATTTTAGTCACATCCTAAAGAAGCACTTACCTAAGAAAACACAGACCGAACACACAAAATGTACGGATAACACTCAAGAAAAAGGTCAGAGGTCAGTGTCATATCTGCTGCGAATACGAAGCAAACGTTGTTGCTCTTCCTTGCGCACATCTTTACTCTTGCACACATTGCATCCCCGCCCAAACACGGTGTGGTGTTTGCAGGAAACTATTTCAATTCACACTACGAACATATGTTTGAATGTATGTAAAATCCTTTATTATTTTTATTATTATTATTCACACGAAGCCAAATGTATCTCTAGGTTGTTGAACAAACAGTTGTGTGAATGAACCCTCTTTTAGGCACGAATTATATGTACGAAACGTATTTCAGGTTTTCTTTCTTTTCCCCCACCATAACACAATGCGTATGATGGGTAGGCAACCGGCTAAGAGGAATAAGCGAAGCGCCTGATGGGTAGGCAGCCCCAGAACATCGTGGCCTTGAGAACGGCACGCACGGCCGGATGAGAAACACGATATGGCGGGACCGAACTGGTACTGGGTGCCAGATTTTAGAACCAACCTCACTTCTCACAGAATGCGGTGTTGCCGTTTCTTGGCCCCTTCGCGATGCGCGGGCAGTCTTGGCCCTTATTTGAAGTTGGAAGTTGGCCTTCGGCAACAGGTTAGGGTGTAATCCGGGGATTTTATAATAACTACCAGTGGCAATGGCGAAAAGGAAAGCAGATGACGATGACGAAAGGTTTTGCTTTTGCAGGGAAGAAGCATCAGGGTAACTAATCTCAGATTCTCTCGAATTATGTATATTTTGTTGGTTTAGCATAAATAGAAGTGTTATCTTTCAGGTTCATGATTCGTGGCGATGGATGTGACTTGTGGTACCATGGCAAATGTTTCAATATATCGAAAAAACAAGGTATTTAGTCTGCAGGAATTTTTCACCAGTATAAATCGAACAGTACATTTTATGCAGTTGTAATATTTGGACACATCTTTCTTTTTTGTTAGGAACATCTCTTGAGACTTGGTACTGTTTGATGAGCACATTCATTAAAAAATCTGAAGAAAATATCATGGCACGAATGATGAAGAAATTAGAGGTTTGTTATCTCTGCGTCTTTCTTGTACCTAAAGCGATTGTGTCCATCCTATAATTTTGTTTTACTTCACAGGAAAGCAATAGGATACGACATAATTCTCAGCACCTTAAAGAGGTAAGAAAACAAAACATAGCATCTTTAATAATTCTGCGTGCTTAGAAAAGTTCTCTAAAAACCACTGGACATTTCGTTTGTTTTATTTTCCCAGGAAAATGGAAGGCTCATGAAAGCCTGTGAGGAATTTCAGAAAAAAATGAAAGATCTTGAAGCTTCTTGCAATGATTCCCAGCACCTTAAAGAGGTAGGAAAAAATAGTATCTCTATGTATATTGCATGCCCAGAATAATGATGAAAAAATTACTGGATTTTTTTGTTTGTTTTATTTACCAGGAAAATGCAAGGCTCATGAAAGTCTGTGAGGATTTTCAGAAAAAAATAGGAGATCTTGAAGCCTCTTGCATTGATTCTCACCAGGAAAATGCAAGGCTCACAAAAGTCTGTGAGGATTCTCAGAAAAAAAAATTGATCTTGAAGCATCTTGCAATGATTCTCAGCACCTAAAAGAGGTAAGAAACAAATAGCATCTCTTATTCGGTGCTTAGAAAAGTGATTTAAAAACCACTGGATATTGTGTTTGTTTTCATTTAACAGGAAAATGTAAGGCTCAAGACAGCCTGTGAGGATTGTCAAAATAGAGTAGGAGATCATGAAGCATGTGGCAAGTCTGTCAAAGAAAAAGTAGAAGACCAGAAACTTCTTAAAAAGGTAAGGAGCAGAATACACATGTTTAAAGGACCGAGCAATGTTATGCTTCCAAGCTGTCAAAATCGTCGAACTTTGCCTGACACAGTTTTCGTATCAGTAACACGTACCTCCAGTGACCTTTAGACTTGAACTTGTCATTCAAAGCCTTCCATGCCTGTTGAGCAGTCGTCGCGGATTCAACATACTGGTAATTCTGCGGGTCGACCATGAGGCAAATATCACCAAGAGCACGCCCGATGCGACGCGCTGATCCCTTGTCGGTCTCGGTGTCCACATCAGTTCCTTCAACAGCTTTCAGTAGACCTTAGCGTCTGAAATAGTTCGTCATGGCAAACTCCCACTGTTGATAATCTTCTCGTCCTTTTAGTTTTGCTATTCCAAAAACTCCAGGACTGGATTCGCCGCCACCGCTCGCCATGATGGAGTGATGCCGGCAGACCACACCTTCAGATTGTTAATAAATCTTCAGTCTCCTTACAATCCACGAACAGAATCGACTTCAGATTATCAATAACTAATGCTCTGGGCCCATAACCTGTAGAAATGTATGGTCGTAGCACTCCAAGTTCATTGATATTCAGGATTCATATGGATAAGAGACACACAAAGGCTTCACATGGTCTCGCTCTTATTTCAGACTGACCAGTACAGGTTAAACAACAAAAGACAATAGCATGGACGGTGACAGTTGACTGTCGAGATTATAAATGCAGTATGACAATTCGCAGTATGACAATTTCAACAACAAATTGCTCGTCTCCAAGCGTCTCCAAGCGTCTCCCAATTTTCGCCAAGTAACTGGTGCGAAAAAGTAACTGATTTTCGATCCCACTCTCTGAAATCTGACAGATTTTCCCCCGTGTTGTGAGATGTAAGCAGAAAGTCGAATTCCACCCACACAGAATGGTTCTGTCTTGTTTTTGGACTAAAATAGACTTTGAATAGACTCATCGATTGAAATTCTCATCCTGTCCATATCCTCTCCATGCTGGCCAATCAGGACTGCAGCAGGTTTACCCGTGTGCAAGTCAATTCCTAGAATCAATGTTTTTGCATTGTTTGAAAGGGCCCCCAAAGTCAGAGCAATGGTCTTTCGGTTTACAAAAAATGGTGTGACATCCAGGTCTTCAGTTTGCATGTTGTTTGGCTCAGCTTGTGTTTGATTGCTGACAAAACTTTCAAAAACTTCAAAAATTTCGTCTTGAAGCTGTGTGGATGGGCCCGCGTTTCCCATGCATTTGTCTTTGCGCTGCAGTGACCTTTTGCGCCCTTTCTTCATGTCCGAGTCATTGTATTGCGAGTCCATGGTGGCTGCTGTGTAGAAGTGTACCGATCCGTCCTCGACGCGCGCTTTTATTGCAGCGTCTCCCTCCATTTTTCCCCACCGGTACAACGTAGGATGGGTGTGGACTGCCCCCATTCCAGTTTCATCACGCCAAGAGGGGAAAAGTTATTGAAAATCTGTCTGTGAAAAGTGTTTTTCGAGTATGTACGGCCAATGTTCCATGAGAGTGGAGCAGGGCGTCAGCCCGAGGCGTGTCACGCAGAATCTGGGGACGCCGTGTTCAGTCACAGTAAAGAAATCTTCCCGTGTAATTTCAATGAAAGGTTTGTCTCTCAATTTGAGGCACTGAATATTGTGGGAATCGTAACAAAACCACCTGCCCAAGTATTCATCGCCGTGGTGGGACCTCAAATGTTTTGTGATTGTTTTGCACGCATCAAACTTCATTTTGAGAAATGCTTGGATTTCTGACTTGGAGAATTGATCCTCAATGTCACCGTGTTTCAAAATCTGTATGACAGTTTGATTGAATCTGTCCGTCTTGACGTCAAGCTCCTGCTCATTGTAAGCATTCAGAGTAATTCAGGTGAATTTTTCAGTGCCCATCTTGGTAGTTTTCTCCTGTCCTCTGTGTGGTGTGAGTGTGACTCTGCTTGCATCGCCCTTCCATTTGTACCTCAAATTTCTCCCCGCCGCGCCAGCCCGCACCCCCCCCCCTCGAAAGACGGCACCGATAATCAAAATAATACGTAATAATCAATATAATCAGTAAAAATCTAAATCTTTCCTGAAAAAGTCCTAATAATCTCGAATAATCACTAATAATCAATATAATCACTGATAATCAAAATAATATATAATAATCAATATAACAGTCACAATCACTGATAACCAGACAAATCTCCATAATAAAAAAAAATCACTATAATCTTCATAATATGATAATGAATGTACACAAAAATCTCGAGTTGTTTACCCCTTGTTCACAATAGCACGTGTTGGTTTTATGACGACATCCTCAGCCCTGAAACAAACATGCGGATGCATTGTTTTATTTGTTAATAATTTTATACGAATCAAAAATGGTAGGAAGGAAGGTAGAAGAGGTTTCTTACCAGTCGAGCGGAATGCTTCCCGCAAATCTGCAGGTAGAAGATGCTCCTCTACCTGCAGATTTTCAGCAAACTCACGCGCCACCTCTGTCCCTGCGTAAGTAAAACGCAATGATCGGTCAAAGAATGAAATAATTGTGTAAATAGCTGCAAAACGATATTGGATTGTCGAAAACTTACCAAATGGAACTAGACCGTTAATTCTTCGGCCGTTCCCGAAGGCTGTGGTGAAGAAGGCCGGTCGATTTTGAGAGGCCAAGCTGTTTGCCTCGTGGCAAGCCTCCATTGGCAAATTGATGTTAATGTAAACAAATAAGGCGGAGCCGTCGGAGGCATCCAGGCTCGCCTTTATTTTTTTTTTTCCCTAGAGCTGTCTCCGCCGGCTCTAGTGCTGTGACTTTGTACAGTCGCAGTTGTTGTAGGTCAGTCAACTTTTTATACTGGCGCCCTGCGCCTGTGTTGCGGCTGTTGCGTTGAACGTAGAAAAGAGACTCAATCTGAAACAGTCAGAAACAGACTGGTGTTACGGAGAGTGGTGGCGTTAAAAGAAGGTTCGAAGCCCGGCACTGCAGGCCTCGGATGGCCAACGCCCAGCGCGCCACTCGCTCAGCACGCGTCACCCGGTCCTTGGTTCGAAGCCCGGCACTGCAGGCCTCGGGGGAGATAAGGGGGCGCGCTGCGTGGCGCTGGGGCGTCAAGCGGCTAGCGGAGTGCCGTGGGGGATCGGGTGGGCCACGTGGCGTTGCAAGCCGCCCAGACGACTCTGTCAAATATCTAGCTTAATTGATCCATGAAGCGGAAGAAGGGGATAAGTCACTTTTAGTCATTTTACAGGAGAAACAAAAAACAGTTTGCAGGACCAATGCAAACTTATTGACATGATATCATGAATGTTGATAATTCAATAAAGCATGGCTCAAAAATGAACCAAAAGTTGGAGGGGTCAGGCCGCTCCTTCTAGGGTTTCGGAGACTTGCCACTTTACGCATGAGTGGACAAAAGAGTCATGTCGATTTAGATCCATCAAATGAATGGAATATGGAGTCAAGTCAGCGAAAAAATTGGTAAAAGGGGTTAACTCGACTTGTGTCCAAATGTCAAATTGAATTTGGAGACATGTTGACGTTGCTCCAAATGTCATGTTGCTAAAAGAGTCAAGTCGAATTTTTGTGCAGCGTTTCCAGGACACTTTGAGTTTAATGTAATAAATGAGAGACAAACTTTTCTGGGAGAGTTACGATTGTCAGTGATCTTACCCATGCCCATGCGAACCTGGTCGCGTTTGCGGATTTAAAAAAAAAACAGTGGAAAAAAATATAAACGATTTGCGCGAAACAAACCGAGAAAAATGTACACGTTGACAACAACATATCAGTAAATGTTGTACAGTTGGTTGTCAACACTGGCTACAACTGTTTTCTGCTTGCTGCCTTGGGATTCAACAGCTGGTTCAAAAATTCAGAAAAACGTATGTTTTTATCTTAAGTTTCGATCATGTCACCCTGTTTAATCGCCCTCAAGTCGGTGTGCCAGGCTAAACGACTGTATTCTTCTGCTCAAATCAGTGGGCAGCCCTTTTTGCAGCTACAATGGACCAAAATATGGTAACCTAACCAGTGAGTAAGCCACTGCTAATTGCAATGTTGTGATAAGTATTATCGCTCTGGATGTGTCACTGACACTCGTAACTCGCCAAGACGAGTTCTTTTCTCATTTATTACATGAAATTCCAACTGTCCTGGAAACGCTGCACAAAAATTCGACTTGACTCTTTTTGCAACACATTTGGAGTCAAGTCAAATTTTGTTGAAACGAGACTTGACATTTGGACTTAAGTTGAGATAACTCCTTTTTCCAACCGATGCATAACAACCTAAGTCGACTTATCTCCTTTTCGAACTTTCAAATGGAGCCATGTGGATTTTCCGTGACTTGTCTCCTTTTTGGGACTACAAGGTGATCGTAAATGGAGCCAAGGGGAGTTATCCCCTTTTTCTGTGTCGATTTGCTCCTTTTCTATGGGGAGTTCAGGCAAAAGTTAAAAACAGTTAGATTCGAAATTTTTTTTAAGTATTATAATCTATGAAAAAGTCATTTTTGGAATAGGTCGACTTATCCCCTTCTTCCGCTTCATGGATCAATTTCTTTTGTGTCCTGTACGTGTTTTCGCGTCATACTGCGCACTGCGTGCGCCTTCGGCTACACTTCGGAAGCTTACATTTGGTTACTCTTAGACTTGGGCATTTCCTCGCCTTGCCCCTCTTCATTCGCCACCGCCTCGCAACGAGCCGTGGCGCTCCGCGGCGTGCCCGCCTACCCGGGGGGAATGCCCACCGACTGCGCGCCGCACGCACACGGCCGCACGGCCCGAGCCCCGCAAGCCCGCGTCGCGACGGCACCGCCCACCCGGAGGGAATGCCCACCGACTGCGCCTAGTTGTGCAACACTTACAAGCTACATGTACAACGCCTCGTGGACCTCAGCAGCCCCGTCCACCAGGGTTGTTAAAGTTAATTCTTTTCGTTATCAAGTTAGCGATAAGTTAATTTCTGACCCTCGTTATCGTTAACTTGATAACGATAACGGCCGTGAAAGTCTTATCAAGTTAACGATAAGTTTAACTTATCGGATTCGATAAGTTAACGTAGTTGAAAGGATCCATTAAAAAACCGGGGGGAAAAACGCCAATTTCGCAATTAACGCTTTATTTTAAGGACTAGGTGTCATAATCACACTCCTGGACGGGAAAAATCAGTTCAAAATTATATAAAATAAATTCAAAAAAATTAACAATAATTAAAGGTCTTTACAGTCAACAACAAACAGATGACGAGCGCTCCGAGTGGTGGTGGGGTTGGGCGGCCGGGCGGCGCGGGATTCAAAAAATGTCGAACGTATTGATGCATTATGAGCGTTTTTATCTACTGTCACTAAAAAAAGTTAACTTATCGATCGATAAGTTAAATTGGGCTGTGTTAACGATAACTTGATAACGATAACGTTTCAGAAAAAGTTATCAAGTTAACGTTAACGATAAAATTAACTTATCGTTATCCGATTATCGCCGATAATTTCGAAATTAACTTTAACAACCCTGCCGTCCACGATGCCCTCCAAGAGCCTGCGAGCCAGGTCGTCCCTCCCACTCGGCCGCTGCTTGCAAATGCACGACCTGCGGGAGCGGCAACGGCGGCGGGGCTGCAGGAACGCTGATTTGAGGTCCTCGATAGTTATTTCCGAGCCTTCCTGTGCGGCGTGACGAGCCGCCACGTTCAAATATTCCACTCCGTGGGTTTCTATTACTGCCCGCACTTTGTTTAAACAAACTAGTCCCGGCCCGTTCAAGGGCACCGCACGGAGCAGACTTTTCAACCCGACGCACAGCGTAGGGTACGCCTCGACGATGTCAGCCATGCCGACGCAGTACAACTGAAGGGCCAGGCGCTGGAGGAACCCCTCGTGCCCTTGGCCCTGGCACAGGCGTTCTTTAATCTCCGCCTCGCCATGTAGATCCTTACACGCATTCTTACGCGGAGGACTTCTTTCGCATTAGGCCATGCGCGGGGGCGTGCCGCCGCGCGGAGCCAGGTCTACTGACGAACTGTTCGACAGGTACTACTGACATGCGCGTGGGAATTTTTGCATTTGAAAACCATGTTTTGTCACGCTGCACGCACCGGCACGCCACGCATCGCTTTGACCCGCACTTGGCAAGCCGTACGATCAAGACGCCGCACAGTACAGTAGGGCACTGCGGAGGCTGGGCCTTGCCGGCCCGCGCGCTGTGCGCGATTAGCATTGTGATTCCGTGTGGCCGTCGCTCTGTCTCTCTCGGACTTATACTGGGCGTCCAATGAGTGCGAGAGAGAGAGGCCGCGCGGTCCCGCATCCACACGCTAGTGCGTTCCGCCCCCCGCCGCCTCCCCCTCCCTTCAGTGCACCCCCTCCCCCTCTCTTCACCCCCGCAGCGCGTCTCTGCCGTGCCCCAACCGGCCCCAACGCGCCCCGCTGCACTCCGCCCCGCCTCGCCCCCTGCACCCCGCTGCGCCTCGCCGCGGGGCTTGCCGCACTCAGATTTGCTCCGCCCGGACCCGCCGTACTCTCCCATGTCGCGTTCGCGTTTTCGCGCCCCGCGTCTGTGCCCCTCGCGTCTCCGCGCCCCGCGTTTCCGCGCGTCGCGACACTCCGCCCACCCCGTCCACCCAGCTAACCTCACTCCGCTACCGAATTAGGCTAAAGGTTTTGTGGCCACGTGCCAAGACGAGGAGACTGGCACCAAACAAAGCTTCGCCACTGCAAGTCACGCATTCTTCCGCTGCGGCTTGCCGAGCCGAGGCCTTTGCAGCTCATAGGGTCCTGCCACCTCCGGTTGTGTTGGTGCCTCCTGAGTCGCACTCTCTGTGTTATCTGTCTCCATTTCCTCGCTCTCGCCTCGCTCCTCTGGCAGCATTTCTTCACTCTCCTCGACTTGCTCCTATGGTGGGAACGTGCTCGTGTCGTCTCCTGTGTCCATGTTTTCCGGTCTGTCTTCCTCCTGTCTCTCCATTTTTTGCATTGTTTGTCTTGTGGTTCTGAGTGTGTAGGTGATGCCCTCTGCCTCCGCGCTGCGCCTTTTAAGCTGGTCCGTCGACCCTCCAGCCTCGGCGGCTCAGTCATAATAACAGTCACAGTGGGCAGCGACAATAACAGGAACAATGAAGACGAGGATGACGGAGACGATGAGGAAGACAAAGAACAGGATGACGGAGACAATGAGGAAGAAGACAAAGAAGAGGATGACGGAGACGATGAGGAAGAATACAGAGAAGAGGATGACGGAGACGATGAGGAAGAAGACAAAGAAGAAGATGACGGGGACGATGAGGAAGCAGACAAAGAAGAGGATGATGGAGACAATGAGGAAAGTAGTATACCCAGGGTATTCAGACAGCCGCCATTTTTATGGGACATTCAGACATGACGTCATCTTGGGGGGGTCTAACCCAGCACCTAATTTTGGGGGAATTTTTTGGAATTTTTTGGTCATTTCCTTTTCTGAGGCTAACCCAACCCACCTAACCCAACCCAACCTAAGTTTGGATCCGCCCCTTGGTGGGACATGTCTGGATCCGCCCCTGGTGGGACGGTTGTGGTGGGACATTCAGACATCTTGAGCGAGCCTAACATAAGCAGGTCTGTACTTGTCTTCCGCCGCACCGAGTTTGAATTTTCGCACCGCGCCGTGACACGTTCAAAATAAAATGTTTTTTTTAAAAAAAGGGGCCTAACCAGCATCTCCCCTGCGCCGGGTGGGGGGAGGGGGGTAAGTGTGGGGGTGAATCAACACCATTCAAACCTATTCCGAGACTTTGAGCGATACATGCATAGGTAGAGATGAGTCAGTCTAATGATGAAAACATCCAAAATACCTGACAGTTTTTTGGTGACTGAAGGCTGACTTAAAAAATTCTTATTCATTTAAAAATATAAACAAGAAAAATGAAAATCATGCATGTATACTTACAAACTGCAACAGCTGCAGCACCGGCTGAGGGCGGTGGGGGTGGAGGTCCCCTTCGGCGTTCCCAAGGGTTGGACGGGATGCTGAACGATGGAGACTTACGCCGACGGACGAGCTTCTTACGGCGGGAGGGGCTGGGTGGTTTGGGGGCGGGAGCGACCTTATGGTCCATGCTCTACAAACTGAAGTGTGTACTCAGTATGCATCTACAGATGCATACCTACGAGTACACATCTACAGATGCATACTTGGTTGAGTACACATCTACAGATGCATACCTGGTTGAGTACACACCTACAGATGCATACTTGGCTGAGTACACATCTGCAGATGCATACGTTTAGGCGTGTACTCGCAGCTAAGTATGCATCTGTAGATGTGTACTCAGCTAAGTATGCATTTGTAGATGTGTACTCAGCTAAGTATGCATCTGTAGATGTGTACTCAGCTAAGTATGCATCTGTAGATGTGTATTCATGGGTATGCATCTGTAGATGCATACTGAGTACACACTTGAGTTTGTAGAGTGGCAGCAGCAGCGGCTGCGACCAGGGGATGTGCAGGCGCAGCACGGTGCACCGGAACGGCAACCCGTTCCAGCACTACAACGGCTGGTTGGGCAGCAGGGCCGACTACGCGAGGTTCTGCAGCGCCTTCTTGACGACGGGCAGGCACAGCATGGACGGCAACTTGGACTTGGGGGGCGCGGGCAAATGGTTGTGGACCCGGAGGGTCGTCGCCACCGTCGTCGTCATCATCGCCCCGTCCATGGGCTCATCGACATCAAGGCCCTCCTCATCGACAAGGTCCTCAGCACCTTTGGAAAATAGTTAAGTTTATTCAGCCGTTTTAACTGTACATGTAACTGAAAGCATGCTACATACCATGGGGCATTGGAATTATGTCATAGGTGGCATAAGCCATTGCCCGAGCAGAATAATTCATCCGCCGCTGGTCCGCCTCGATTCCGGCACGCGTAAGCAGAATTCGCCTGGCGGACGTCGCCAGGACTGTGTTTGCCAATCCTGCTGTCGCGCAGCGCATCCTGCGGGCGGCTGCCGTCTTCGTGTCTGCGAAACGGCCCGAGAGCGCGTCCGGCCCGCCGGCCCCCCCGCGCGCAGGGCTGCGTGGCCGTGCGCCGGGGCTGCGCTCCGCGGAGCCCGCTGCGTCCGCGGTCTGCCAATCCTGCGCCCGCGCGGCGGGGGCGCTGCGCCGCAGCCTCTGGCGCTCCCGCTCCGCCACGCCGCCTACGCTCCGCTTGGCGGAACCGAGGCGCACCGTCGTTAGCCGCTACGGGGGCCAGTCCGCCCCGCTCACGCCGCCGGGCTGGTGCCTGCCGCTGCTGCACCCGTTTGGCGGGCAGCAGATCGATGCCGCACCGGTCTCGTCAGCCCCCTGCGTAGCAGGCTCCGCGCCCCGCGTGCGGCCTAGGTGCGGCGGCGGCGTTGCGCTCTTGGCGTTCGTCATTCCTACATAGGCTGCTCTGCGCCCCGTGTGCGTGCTTTGTGCGGCGGCGGCATTGCGCTCTTGGCGTTCGTCATTCCTACATAGGCTGCTCTGCGCCCCGTGTGCGTGCTTTGTGCGGCGGCGGCGGGGCTAAAACAGCTTATTACAAAATATATTAAACAAATATAAAATTAATATTAAAATCTTAAAATTAAAAATTGAAAATATAAAACTATATTTTTGAACATTAATGGGCGGGCACCTGGCAGGTTGGGCAATATAATGTTGCCAGACAAACCTGGAACATTTCGACCTCTTCGACTGGATGCAGGTACACCCACCCATCAACAGTGGGCGCCCTCTTGTGAAAGAGCTCCACAAAAGTGTCGGGCCGATGGGGCATGATTTCCCAGCCTCTGCTAGGCTGCATTGTCTGTGCAGTTTTCTCAACCACACCCCCTGACAGCAATCCCTGTAAACATCAATGAAATGGTAGGTAATAAATTTGTGTGGCAGGAAACCCAGGCAGAGACTTAAGTGTTGCATCTGAAACTGACACTGCACTGTCATTCAGACTTGAGGCATTTCATAGAAGTGCAATGTGGATTAAATTCTTTTTTCACCACAAATGAAGTGCTTAATATAAGGCCATACAACTTTCTTTGGAGCGCTGGGCCGTTGCATAGGACTTCCAGTATTAAACAGAAGCACAGCGTTTACAACTATGACTGCACTTTGTCACAGCCTCCATAGATGTCATACTGGTGCCATGTGGACCCAGATTTTCAATGAGGAATTTATTTCCCGTATTAGTGGCAAAAAATACAAAGTGTTGCACAGGACCACAACAAATACTTACACTGAACATGTTCTTGATGTGATTAGTCTGTTTGCAGTTGTCAGTGGCAGGCAGCGGCCTCCTGTCCGGATAGGCTTTTATCAGAGTCACATTGTAGTAGGACCTTGATTTCTGTTTGGGCGAGCTCTTCGTCCAGCAGGTTACATCGGTGCATAGCAAGCCGACTCTTTGTTTCTTCAATGCTCCATTGACACCCTGCAACAAAAGACCTTGTTATGAAATCCCACTGGTCGGCACTGCTGAAGTCATTATTCACAAGGTGAACATCGTCATGTTTCATTTCACTTCATACAACAGCATAGTGCAGGTGTTGTCCACTCACAAGCATAACAAGCTCCTTATCAACTCGGTTGCATCTTCCGCATTCCAGCAGCCTGAATGCGGGCTGGCCCGCCTCCCTCGCCCATTTCGCCATCAGGTCCCGGAACTCCTGATCCTGAACAGTGGGGACTTCAGGGTACGCCATTCTCAATTTGTTGGTGCCAAAGGTACTCAAGCAAGAACAAGCTGTAGCAGGTCCAACGGCCGATAAACAGATTTGAATGAGTGTTATACCTTGAGGAATGGACTTGGGGTGAGAGAAGTTAGTGCCCTGGCCGCATGGTGCGCCACTGTCGCTACGCGATAAACGAGTTTTCCAATAAAATGTACTGTTTAAAATTGTTTTTAAACCGTCCAAATCGTACTTTACGTTTTTTATTGCGTTTTATGTGCAAGCGAATTCATTTCATCAACTATCTGGCGATATCTCATGCCGTCGTCCTGGCGTCCTGGCCGAGCAATGAAGGGTCCACCAGCCAACAGCCATACCTTAGCGTAAGCCCTGCTGAAGTCCCGCCATCACGACAGCGTCTCTTTAGTTCCTGGCACCTAAGCGACAGTCTTGCACATTTTGCCATTAATTAGTAATGTATCCGGTATTTCTTTTGCACTTGACCGGGACGCAAGCCTTGTTGCATTGTAATGCACGGTAAATGTGGGCTGTTTCAGGACTGGTTTACTGCAGACTGGACAGCAACTTGGCGTCCTACCTCCCTAGGCGCCCAATCCAAAGCCATAGGACTCCTTCTGCCTCTCTCGCGCTCTAGACGACCCAGTGGAAAGCCTGGTCTCGAAAAGTGATCACCACAGGGTGTGCCAGTGAAAATCTGTGGTTTCTTTGCCGAAAAGCGTCCAGAAGCACCAGCCGACGCGGAAGGACGGAACTAGGTTAGGACTGTCCACGGACCGCAAACAGCTTCTCATAAGTGGCATACCTTTAGGAGTGCACCAACATAACCCCATTATTTGGTAAGGTACCTTCTGTTCCAGGACTTGTGTACTTCAACTGCGGACCGAGTGCAGACTGCGAGCAATGGAATTGTATGAGCTGAACAACCAGATGGGACCTCCTGTGAGTTATTGCTGAAAATATGGAGATATCATGTACAGTCCCAAACTGCCCATTTGTTAGTGATGACCTCAATGATTTCTGTGGTCATTTAAGGAGAGTGCATGCCTATTTGAAAAATTTCAAGTTTGTTTGTGTTGTAGAAGGGTGTGGTGTGTGTCTCTCAAGCGTACACAGTGTGAGAACACACTTTATAAATGTGCATCCAAATGTTCACGTGCCTAATTGTCGTGGAGCAGGTCAGGAACAACGTATTACAGAAGTTCCTAATAATGAAAATGGCGACTTCATTGAAATGGAGGAGGAAACTCCACAAGTTACTGAGATGGATCTGGCAGTGCAGCAGTTCAGTAATATGATGAGTATGGTGCGGTCCCAAGTTCCCTCATTGTTCCTTAGGTTGCAGTATAAGCATGGCCTCCCATCTTCCGTGGCAAAAAGGGTTCATGAGGACTACATGCGTATGTTTACGTTGTTAGGCAGTGGCACAGCTTCTTCAATCTCTCGTTATACCTCTGCTTTGCATGTGGAAGACACCACCTTCCAAGCTATGTTGCTGAGTAGGGAGTTAGAGTACGTATGCAGGACTTCAACCCATAAAGAGGCCGAACAGTTAAAGAGGTTAGGGTATGTAAGTCCTATCCAGGTTGATCTGCGAGTGGAACAAGCAGAACTTGCAGCAGAGGGAGCACTTATTGCAAACCCTCTGGAGGTAGTAGTGCCAGATGCGGATGATTTAGAGGCTCTTATGGACGAGGCAGACAGGAGGAACAACGGGGGGAATTGTGAAAGTGGTGATGAAGAGGATGACGGGAATGACACCAATGAAGCTGCTCCTTTGGAGGAAGTTAGTGATTCAGAGCCTGTAATGGAGCAAGGGGAAACAAATGTGGAAGATGAGTTGAAGGATGTGTACCATTACGTCAGCATTCCAGAGACTCTAAAGGCTTACCTCAGACACGATGATGTTGTAGCTGAGGTAAGGGCTGGGCCATCAGTCCACCAGGGTGACGGGACCTATAACGATTTTACATCTGGGAGTGCATATCGTGAAAGTGGAGTCCAAAATAGGGGTATTCTGCACCTTCGTATTGTACTGTACACTGATGAGATCACAGTTACCAACCCCTTGCAAGGTCACAGTAGAAACCACAAGCTTGCTGTGGTTTACTTCCTTGTACAAAATATTGCAGCTGAAAGCCAGTCCTCACTATGCAGCATTCATTTAGTTGCAGTTTGCAAGTGGAAATTAGTCCAAAAATACTCTTATGCAGTTTTTTTCCATCGTATCATAACAGATATGAGGCGGCTGAACAATGAGGGATTGGATGTGGTGACTTTGAAAGGTCAACATGTTCATTTCACAGCTTCTTTGGTGGCTGTGAGTGCGGACAACCTGTCAGCCCATGCTTTGGGTGGCTTCAGGTGCACATTCTCCTCTGGCAAAATCTGTCGCTTTTGTCTAATATCCCATGAAAATATGAGATTGATGACGTCAGAAAATGACCCCCTGTGTGGCCTCCGGACTGTGGACAATGTCAGGAGACATGCTCTGGCGGCAGCTGGTGATGTGTATTACCAAAGGATGTATGGACTTTCAGGGGAGTCATGCCTGTATTCGTTGCCTAACTTCAGTCCTGCAACACACTTACCACCCGATGTTCTCCATGATATTTTGGAGTGCTTCATGCCGTGCCATGTTCGAAACTTGCTGACAGCCCTCAACAAAAGACCTTCTGTGTACAGATTTGCTGCTGCCAGGAAAGCTATTAGGAATTTCCGTTACAAAAAGGCTGATTCTAAAAATAAACCTCATAACCTCCCTACTGATTGGGCATCTCAAAAGAAGGGAATTGGGGGTACAGCAGCTGAGAGGTGGAATTTGTTCAGGCTGCTGCCATTTATGATTGGAGAGTTTATTCCAGAGGACAACAGGCATTGGCACCTTTATAAGTTGGGTCTCAAAATTTCTGACATAGTTTTAAGTTTTAATGTGACAGATGACATGTTGGATGAGCTTTCAAATCTTATTCATGACCACCATCAGTTGTGGGTGGAATTGTATCCGGAGACTTTTCCGTGTAAATTTCATTACCTGATCCACTACCCAAGGCTCTTCCGTATGTACGGTCCTTTGAGGAGACTGTGGACGACAAGGTTTGAGTCATTTCATCGGTATCTGAAACAGATTCTTTTGAAGGGCAGAAATTTCATCAATGAGACTAAAACTGCAGCAGAGCGGTTCCAGAAGATGCGTTGTTTGCAGTACCATGAAGGGAGTGGTCTGCCCTCAAAAATCAATGTCACAGGAAGTAGTGATGTGTGCACACTGGGGACAATTGAACCACTGCAGGCGCGACAGCATGTTTATCAGTTGCTCAGGTGTAGTGATGAAGAGATTTTGACAGCAGTGACCGAAGTAAATTTTAAGGGCCAAAGTTTCTACCCAGGCTGCTATGTAATTGTAGCCCTGCAGCACGGTGGTGTCCCCTTGTTCTTCAAAACATTATCCATTTATATTCTTGAGAACACTGTTGTGCTTTATGGTTGTGCTGTGACAACCATTGATTTTGTTGACCATTATCAGGCCTACGAGGTTGAAGAGCGTGAGGATGAAGTGTTAGCCTTATCAGCCAGTGATGTTGCGTCTAACCAAACCCTTGCCAGTTATAAAGTTGGTGGGAGGCAACTGATTCGCTGCAGATTCAGGCCAGTGGTGGACTAGTTCAGAACTGTCATTATATGTAAGTTGTATATAAGTTGTCATCGTGTTGAGATGAACAGAATTTCCTATGTATGTTGTGTGTGTTTTTCATTGGATAATTTTATTTTTATTTTTTTATTATTAATGAATAGTTTACAAGTATTTTATCCTTCAATTTTTGTAACCATTTTGTGGCTGTTTCCAGTGCATTCTTTTGCCTGGCAGCTTTTTAAATTTTATTATTGCTGAAGTGCTCGTTAACATTTGAAGGGATGAGTGCTTTTCATTGGATAATTTTATTGTTATTATTATTATTATTATTATTATTACTATTATTATTGAATATTGTACTTCATCTTTCAAATTTTTGTAACCATTTTGTGGCTGTTTCCAGTGCATTCTTTTGCCTGGCAGCTTTTTAAATTTTATTATTGCTGAAGTGCTCGTTAACATTTGAAGGGATGAGTGCTTTTCATTGGATTATTATTACTATTATTATTGAATATTGTACTTCATCTTTCAAATTTTTGTAACCATTTTGTGGCTGTTTCCAGTGCATTCTTTTGCCTGGCAGCTTTTTAAATTTTATTATTGCTGAAGTGCTCGTTAACATTTGAAGGGATGAGTGCTTTTCATTGGATAATTTTATTTTTATTATTATTATTATTATTACTATTATTATTGAATACTGTACTTCATCTTTCAAATTTTTGTAACCATTTTGTGGCTGTTTCCAGTGCATTCTTTTGCCTGGCAGCTTTTTAAATTTTATTATTGCTGAAGTGCTCGTTAACATTTGAAGGGATGAGTGCTTTTCATTGGATTATTATTACTATTATTATTGAATATTGTACTTCATCTTTCAAATTTTTTTAACCATTTTGTGGCTGTTTCCAGTGCATTCTTTTGCCTGACAGCTTTTTAAATGTTAATATTACTGAAGTGCTCGTTAACATTTGAAGGGATATCTGGTGCATTGAGTTGACAACCCCGAGGCTCCTTTCAACAATTGTGAGTTGACGTGGTGAACAGTCTGAGTCTGGTGGAGTTCTCTGTCCCTTTCTTGAAGGAGCAAGTTATGGCCAGACAGCAATTAGGTGCACAAGGAGTGTGACTTTCATTGCAACTGAACACCCGTAATTTTTGTTTCAGGTGGTGCTGTACATCTCTTACCATGTGGATGCAAATCCGGCTACGCCATGTGAAACAAAGAAAATAAAATGCCTCCGGAGTAAAGAGGCCATTCTTGAAGTGTGTGCTACAACGTACGAAGGTTGGGACGTCACTGCTCAGTACATCATCAAGGAGGTGGATGAAGAGGTCAACCTCCAAGTTGATGTTGAGGATTACATGTCTCTCCGGCATAAGCAACATGTCCATATCTATCGAAAACTTGCAAGTAATGAATTCTTTAAGAATTCCTTAGTGAAACTTGCCGTAATGTGTTCATCATGATTGGAACCTCTCCTCCTAGTTGCAGATGCAACGGTGCAAGGTGCACAAGGTCTCGGAGGGAACCAGGAGCAGCAACAGGAGCAGGGAGGAAACCAGCAGGAGCAGGAGCTACGAAACCAGCAGCAGGGGCAGGAGGGACAAAACCAGCAGCAGGGGCAGGAGGGACAAAACCAGCAGCAGGGGCCGGATCAGGGAAGAGAGCAGGAAGATGTGGTGGAGGAACCTCTGGAACGAATTCATGCAAGAGAGAATGTGAGAGGGGAGATGCCGACTCCTTACCCTTTACCAACCTTGCCTCCTAGACTTGTTGCTAAGATAAGGCGATTTGGTCGGCGAATGGACACCACTACAAAGAGGAAAATAGCTGATGAGCTAAGGGACGACATGCTCCAATACAGCAATTATGCGTAAGTCACAGCACCTTCTTTCCCTTCACTTAAAATCGTGTCATGTGTTGTAAATTGATGTCCCCCATGTGTCTTTACAACAGGTACCCAACAGTGTGTGAACGTCAGAGGGCTGCTGAAAGATTGGTTGTGGAATATCCGGAACTTTCTGATGTGACACATGCCACCCATGAAAGAGGCACCCGCGGTTTTGTAAGTAGCAGGGAAACTACAGATTGTTCCTTCTATAAGCGTTTCATTTTGTGATTATTGTTTTGCAGACAACATGGGTGTACGAAATAACACGCTCATTTCAAAGGTGGCGCAGGAGGCGTGGCCAGAGAGACCCAGTACTGATGGCCTTAAGGATCCAGCTCAATATTCCACTAAACAGAAGGCCTGCATTGAACCACTCC